>CM053576.1:73524807-73957999 GCA_028646485.1 Cryptoprocta ferox | reverse complement strand
CCTCAAAGCATGGCCACGGGCCTGCAGCATCGTTTCACGGGGGGGGGGGGGGGGGCCTGTTACAACTGTGGATTCTCGGGCCCCAGCCCAGACTTACTGGATCAGAATTTGTATTTAATAAGGTCCCAGGTGGTCAGTGAGCACCTTCAAGTTTGAGAAGCCCTGCTCAGTAGCCCTATTTCTCAAATTTCTAGGGGAACAGGAATCACTTGAGGTTCTTGTGAAAAACAGATTCCTGGGCTTCCAACTCTAACCTATGGACCCAGGATTTCCAGCAGAGAGCCCTGGTAATCTGTAATTTGAAAATGTTCCAGGTGATACTGGTAATGAGTGAAGTGTGAGGACCACTACACGATACTTATATATTTTTGAAAGAAATACATAGTGATCTTCAAAAGAAACTGTGTTCTCCAGAATACATTTGCCTTTTGAAAAGTGCATGGTCTTTTTTTCCTTATTACTCCTACTCTTGAAAACAGGAATGCTAAGGACGGGCAAGTGGGTAGCACAGGAGAAGGGCCAGAACTGCTGCCTGCTACTGTTAACAGGAGGCCAGAGGGAGGGGCTGTGGGTGCCCAGTGAGGCTGCAGAAACGAGATTTGTCAGCAGGGGGCAGCAAAGCACGGCTGTTTCAGGGCCCTGCGGCTCTAGCGGTGGATCCCACCAGATGGAGAAATGAAACTGACCTTTTGTTACTTGCTTCTGGGACTTTCTGGAGCTGTTGGTGGGCACCAAGGTCTGAATGGACCGACACCATGCTGGTTAAGTCAAAGGGGTCGCAGTAAACTCCAGCCAGATCTGAATGGCAGCCAGATAGGGTCTGAGTCAGTGCCATCAAGTAGAAATAGACTGTGAGTCACTCAGATTATTTTAAATTTTCTAGAAGCTGCATTAAAAAAGAAAAGAAAAAGAAACAGGTGACATTAACTTTAATAATATATTTTATTTAACCCAACATACCCCAATATGATCATTTCAACACATAATTAATATAAAAATTACTGATATACTTCACATTCTTTTCCTGTACTAACTCTTTGAAATCCAGTGTGCATTTAACACATGCAGCACATTTCAATTTGAATCAGCCACATTTCAAGTGCTCAGAGACCACATGTGGCAGTGGCTACCTTATTGGACTAGTGGCGGGGGTGGGGGACAGGAGTGGAGGGGGGGGTCTGAGTAGTTGAAGAGCTAAGGGAAAATGATAAGGCTTGGACTGAGGGGAAGATTAAGACCCAAACCAGGGAAGAATTAAAATCAGGCCTGGGGCAGATTCTGGTGTTTTCACTCATGAACAACTATACACCGAGGGGCAACATTTCAGTTTGTTACTGAGCACTTACTCTATGCCAGGAGCTGGGCTGGAGGCTGGAGACACAAACATGGTTCTGATGCCGAGGACCCGGAGCGGACTCATGGGGAGACAGCCCATTAGAATCTTTCAGAGCTGTGTATCGTGGCTGCAGATGTCTGAGCCCACACTGGGTGGACCCTGAGACAAATGATTTTGACCCGCCCTAGAGGAGAGACTCTGAATGACGACAAAGTCAGAGTTGAAGGTTTTTTTTTTTTTCCTTCTCATAATCATTTCCAGGTTTACTCAGAAATTATCTGAAACACACATTTGTTACGTCTTGAGAAAGAAAATCTGGCTGAGGTGAAAATCCCTGAGCTGCTCTAAGGCTCCTGGAAAGGAAAGCAAGGGCATAGTCAGCTAACTGCCCGGCGGAATTCTTCTGGGGCATCCCTTTGACCTTTTCCCTGAGGTAGGACCCACCACATTCAAGGTCTCTTGTTCCCCCAGCAGTGTTGTTCTAGGTTAATGCTATTTTGGGCGTGCGGTTCTTCATTTCAGCGTGAATTTCCTCATCTTTCCACACAAATTGAGTGAAATCCTTAGTGCATTTTTTTTCTTAGATGGATGGAAGCTAAAAGAGAATGGAAGGCCTCCAGCTGTTTGAGGCTCTGTCCTCAACGACAATCAAAATTCTCCATCTTTTCTTGTTCTTGGCACTTTCTGATTGAAATAAGATTCCAGCATTTATCTGCACCTGCAATTTTGACAAGAAAGGAAAATCTAAAAGACAAGTGAAAGAATTCTCTGAGGGAAGTCAATGAGTCGACAGTAGTCAGATGCCTGCAAATCTCTTTTTGCATTCCTCCGTCAATTAAACTACAGTCACATATTGGAGAGCAGAACTTAAGTCTGTGAGTAGAAATGCAAAAATGTGCGTTGATCAGTAGCAGGAACCTTCCTTTGGAGCGAATATTACTTGGAGAGTAGCTGATGATCCATTTGGCATTGAAATGGAATGGATTTTGAGTCCAAGAGGCCACTTTAAATTATAGATTTGAGTTTAGTGGAAGGTCAAACTTACCTTGCATGAATAAAATCTTCAGAGATTTTGGAATATACTCAGAAAATGCAGGCTATCCTCAGCACATAAGCATGTCCTTCAGGGGATAAAAGGCAGTTTAATATTATTGCCCTCTGCATAATTATTGATATTAGCATAGGAGATACTGAAAAGGAAGGCAGGATAATAATCAGACAGCCACTTTGGTTCTCAGCAGCGGTCACCGTAAGTTTCGACTGGAAGTTGCCTGGAGACCTGGGAAGATTGTTCAGGGAATTTAGAAGTGGCCAGTAATTTCTCTTTGGCTCAACAGATGGCAAAAATGACCCCCTGAGAGGTGAAAAATTGTTTAGCTAATCCCATATGACATAAATAATCTCCCATCTCCAGGAATTTGGGAACTATCGGTGGGATCATAATGCTGATTTGGTATCTGGATGTGTATGTTACCTGACTCAAAGCTTCCTGGCAGCCAAGACGAAGAGGGAAATGTAGAGTTACAAGCTCGTCATTTGGGTCAGGGAGAAATGTGCTCAGCTCTCAAAGGAAACTGGGACATTCATAAGGAAGCATTCTAAACACTAATACTATTTGATTCATGGCTGAAATATTATTTTTAAAAGGTACTGGTTCACCTTGAAGATTAATGATTAGGATTTAGGAAAGTGTAAATGCACTTCAAAGGTTTGTGAACCTGTTAATATGAATTAACTTCTTCCTCAACTCCTCCTCCCCCAATGCTAATCTAAAGCCTATGTTTTTTTCCCATGGCTTGCTGAGTTAATTGGATTACAGAGATAATCCTCCTCCCATAAAAAGTAATCTCTTCAGGTTTTGGAATCTACATTCTGCTACATTTTGTAGGATTATCTCTCCAAGGCAACAGATTTGAAGCACTGGTTGGTGCAAATAAACTGAAGTTGGTACTGTAATCCCTTCCAGTGAAGATGAGGCCCGGGAGGCTTCCGGGTTGTAGTGAATGAAAAAATGCTGGATTAGCAGTCTGAACACCTGAGTCCTAATCTCAGTCTTGTCAGTTAGTAGTGTAATGTACGGCAAGTCACTTTATTTTTCGGAGATGCAGTTGTCTGAAAAATGAGGAGACGGAACTAGATCAACATTTCTCGAAATGTGGTCTAAGGAAAGCTGGTGTTTTCGAAATGTTACTAGGTATTCTATGACTGAAGAATTGGAGATCAAGTCCCATTTGGGGAAATCTGCATACCACTCACTCCCTCTGGAGCATCATGATGTCCATTAGCACATGACATGATTCTTGAGAGTCCTGCAATAAAGAAATGCTTTTATGTGTGTATCATATATTTTATATATATTATATATACATGTATTTTTTCTAAAAATGTGCTCTTTATTTTTTCCTCTTTAAAAAATTGTAATTCCAGGGTCATTAACATACAGTGTTAGTTTCAGGTGTACAATATAGTGATTCAGCCGTTCTGTATATCACTCAGTGCTCATCCAGATAAGTGTATCCTTATATACACATGTATTTTTAAATGCAGGAGTTTTCAACTTACTGTGGCCATAATCCTTGTTTTCTGAAGAAAACTTATTAACTCCTGGAATATGATTAGTAAATGTTGAACTAGATTAGAAATTCTCAAACTTTTTTCTCAAGACTCTTAAAAATTTTAAGACTCCAGGGGCAGCTAATGGCTCAGTTGGTTAAGCATCTGACTTTGGCTCAGGTCATGATCTCACAGTTCATGAGTTTGGGCCCCAAGTCAGGCTCTGTGCTGACAGCTCAGAGCCTGGAGCCTGCTTCAGATTCTCTGTTTCTGTCTCTCTCTGCCCCTTCCCTGCTTACACTCTGTCTCTCTCTCTCAAAAATAAACATTAAAAACATTTTTTAAAAATTTTCAAGACTCCAAGGAGCTTTTATTTGAGTTATTCCATTGTTATTTATCACATTAAACATTAAAAAGGATACATTTAAAATATTTACATATAAGTTTAGTAAAAATACAGTAATAAACACATTGCATGTTAATATAAGTAACATTTTTTTAAAAAGTGCCTATATTTTCAAAACCCCAAATTATTGAGAAGAGTAGCATTGTTTTAATGTCTAGTTTAGTAGAAGACATCCAGATTCTTAAATGTGTTTCTATATTCAGTCTGTCGTGATGTATTGTTTTGCTAAAGTATCTAAAGAAAATCCAGCTTTATAGAGAGATGTAATTGGAAAAGAGAGGATAATTTTTTTAATGTTTATTTCTATTTTTGAGAGAAAGAGAGACAGAGTGCGAGCAGGGGAGGGGCAGAGAGATAGGGAGACACAGAATCCAAAGCAGGCTCCAGGCTCTGAGCTGTCAGCACAGACCCAGATGCGGGGCTTGAACTCGTGAGCCACGAGATCATGACCTGAGCTGATGTCAGACTGCTTAACGGAGTGAGCCACCCAGGTGCCCCAGATAATTTTTTTTTAATTATTTTGAGAGAGAGAGGGCACACACTCTTCTCTATATGTGGAATATAAAATGATATCGAACTTTTCAGGCTCTGTTTCATTAAAATCCATCAGTCTATCTTATACTTTGAATGGATTGTTTACTCATGCATGATTTTATAACATCATGCGTTCATCATTTGGAAAATATTGGTTTACAGAGTTAGGCAGATCTTCCGATTGTTGACACATTCCATTATACAATATCAAATATACAATACAAAATATAGGATATAAAAAATCACATTCATTAATATCACTATAAATCTATCAGAAAAGTCTTTAAATATTGGGAAGCCATCCAGCTCACTATGGTGGGTATAGGTTTTCCAAATCCCAAACTTTTATTTGAAAGCTCAAGTTTTTTCATTGGCAACAAATGCTGTCAATGGTTTTCCTTGATTTAACGGGCTCATTTAGTTATTTTTGAGACGTCGGCCTCATATCCATGTCTGAAGCATCATGATTTGTAAGTTATTCTTTCAAATAAAATTGATGTCGCATGATAAAATCGGCTGGTTCAGTTTACCACTCAATAGTCACACAGGGCTGTTGCTCAGGATCATTGTGCTAGGAATGCAGCAGATTCCTTTATGCATTTCCCATTTCATCCCATAGCCTCTTAATTCAACTGTTGAGATTCAATAAAATTAATAATTTTCACTGCTTCATCAAGGACAGTGTTCTTAAGCAACACTGGCTTTTTTCTTTTTAACTTCTACCGTGTAGCAGAGAAGAATACAATGGCCACTAGTACATTTGATCCATGCTAAGGCACCAGCAGTTTTATCCACTGTCATTTTTATATCATTTGTGCTAGTGTCATCACAGTGAAAAAGACAAATAATGACTTACTATTATTATGAAATAATCTTTGACCTCTCAGATGCCCCTGAAAAAGTCTTGGGTCTGTGGACTTCACTTTGAGGACCAATGGACTGGATCATCTTGAAAATTCTGCTCAGCTTTAAGAAGCTAAGGTGAAGACAAATATAGATTCATTTATATGTCCCGCCTAGTCCCTCATTGTGTGCATTTTTATGCATTTGCTTCAAATTTGGGGTTTAGTTTGTGACCGGCAACAAAGTAAAACAAAGCCCAGTGGTTAAGGGCATGGACTCTGGAGCTAGACTGTTTTGGTTTGAATCCTGTTTCCACTACTTCCTAGCTACGTGACCTTGAGCAAGTTACTTAACTTCTCAAAGCCTTGATTTTCTTATTTCTGTAACGGACATAATAAAAGTCTACTTCATGGGTTGTTGTGAAGGATTAAATGAGCTAATTCCACAAAGGTTTATTATAACAGTGCCTAACACATAGCCTGCTCTCAACAAATGTTACCTATTATTATGATTACTGATCCATGGATTGCCCTATATCCCTGGCTGCATAAGAGACTGGTCATCCTTCCCTGAGGACTGCCAAGGCCCCAGGAGTGCTGTAAGTCACTCGTTTCAGCAGCATCTCTCGATGGTTACCCCCGTCCTACCTTTCTGTATCAGAGTCAGGTTGAAGGTGGGAGTTTCTGTCCTTACACCCAGAAGAATCTTAACAAGATGATAATCCATTCCGTGTCATAAAAATGCCTCTTTAACGTGGGTTGGCAGATTAGTTATCTCAGTTTACAAGGAACCCCCTCCACCCTCTTCCAGTACAGAAGAGGTTGTTGAAACAAAGCTGAGAGCCTCTAGTGCCTTGGGGTTTAATTCTTGGTTAGGACTACAAGAGCCACTGATTTCTCTGGTGAACATTGGTAGTTGAGTACCTTATTATGAGTTCTTTGTGCCTGCTAAAGAAAAGCATTTAGAATTTTTTCTACATTAAGAAATATTTGCAGAAATATTTCTCATACTCCACTTCTAACGGTCCCAAGTCTGCTGAAGGTGGCGATTGCGTCTTCTAGTTTTGTGTTCTTCCTATCAGTTCTTCCCTTTTCTGCCCACAAAACTTTAACTACCTACAGGTGAACTTGGGCGACCTTGTGACATCCTTTAATAAGTCATTGGTGATTGTAAGATACACCACTGATTTAATTCTAGCTTTTAGGTTTAGAGGGAAAAGACGTACATACACACATATTTCTTTTTTTTACAAAACTATTTCAATGCCAGAAGTATTAAAAGAAAAAAAATCTTGAGTTCTAGAACCAAGGATATACAGTGCAAAGGGAAGGGGATTGAATGCCCTAATATTTTAGACAATATCATTAACACATGTAGAAAATAATGTATATCTGATAAGTGGATTATATCCAGAACATATAAAGAACTCTTAAAACTCAATAGTAAAAGGACAAATAGCCCACTTAAAAAATCATCTAAATAGGGGCACCTGAGTGGCTCAGCCAGTTGAACTTCTGACTCTTAGTTTTGAACCTGCTTGGGATTTCTCTCTCCCTCTCTCTCTGCCTCTCTCTGCCTCTCTCTCTCTCTCAAAAAATAAACAAACATTTAAAATTTTTAAAAAATTATCTAAACAGACATTTTCCCAAAGAAGATATACAAATGGCCAATAAACACATAAAAAGGTGTTCAATGTCAGAGAAATGCAAATAAAAACCATGAGATATTACTTCATACTTCACACTTCCTCCTCAGCAGGATGGCTATCATCAGAAAGTCACATAATAACAAGTGTTGGTAAGGATGTGGAGAAATCAGAACTCTCTCACGCAGCTGTTGGAAATATAAAATGGTGCAGCTACTTTAGAAAACAGGCTAATAGTTCCTCAAGAAGTTAAACATAAAGTTACCATTTGACCCAGCTCTGCTTCTATCCCATTAAGCAACCTACACATTATTAAGTCAGTATAACACAGGAAAAGGGTAGAACTTGGGTTGGGGACTGGAAAGAGATAATCCACATAAAAAAATATAAACTTGTGTTCTGACTTACATTTCAGTCTCCTGTGAGTTTAGTTAGCTGGAGTTTCCCATGAAAAGCCTGATCATCTCTGGGTTTGTTGATCAAGTCCATTTTCAAATACTGCACAGTTGAGAGTCTGATCCTGGGCAGTGATATATTCACAAAGATCGTCCAAATCATGAGGTCTCTTGAAGGCCCAGCAACTGACTTTCCCTGGACAACACCTATGACCTTTCTGCTCACACATCTTCCTAACTATAACCAATGTGGCATCATGATACATGTGCTGACATTGGTCTTTAGTAACCTGAGCAAGAATTCTGCCCATTCTGTGGACCAACCAGCCAGTTTCTAAGCAAGACCCTTAATTGCTATTGACTGACCTGACACTGTGAGCATGGACCTCTGGTCATTTGTTTGGCTGCTTTGACTTGAACAAGTGAAAAATGCACTCAGAAATGTAATAGTGTTTGACCCTGCTGGGAGGCCCAATGGCCTAGAACTTGTTACTGAGGCAATTTTGTGCATATCTCTTCTCTCTGCCCTGCCTTCTTAGCTGGTGAGAGTAGGAAGCAGTAGGCTCAGGAAGGCACAATCCCAAGCCAGCAATGAAGAGGGAGATGAGTGGACCATCCAGAAGTGGGTTGACTTGCATGAAGCAAGGACGATGAAAGGCACATTTTGAGGTTGTACCGTTTCTTTGGGGATTTCCTTTATACAACAAATACTGACTTAGTTCCAACAGTAGACAGCACAGAAGACTAACCACCTCGGCCAAGGAGTTTATATTCTGAAATACAAGTAAGGTGACCCTATTAACTAATCTGCTAATGGGGACATCTAATTGCTAACATTGTTGGACACACTAGTGCTAAATAATGAAGTCAGGGTGCTACCAGAAAGTTCAGAAGGTATGGGCCTGGGAGGGTGGGAAGGACACAGATAATGATAAACTTTGTGTGACTCAGCACTGAGGATGAGAACCCAGGGCAGGCTTGAGCAACAGAATCTGGGGGTGAGATTTACATGCTGACTTGCATATGCAATCAAATACATATACATACTGTGTATGGACTATACTTTTATGTGTCCTTCTCCAACACCCCCAAAGAGTCCCATGTTTGGGGGACCCCGTAGTAATCACTGTTTTGCTGGAATGCATAATAGATGAGAAGAAGACAAAACTTGACTTTTAAGGGAAGACAGGACCGGGAGCAGTGACTTTGGCCCTGTCAGAGGCTAAGAGAAAAGAGCTAGAGGGAAAGGAAATTAGCAGAACGTTTGGGGACAGAGGATAAGAGGAAGAGGAGAAGCCCAGGGAGAGGAGAAGCCCAGGGAGAGAAGAAGCTGGTCAGAGGCCAGGCGACAAGGGGAGAGGGGACCTTGCGGGGGCTCTTCGCCAGCAGGAGGCCCTGGCGTGTGACGAATGGGGTCTGTACAGCATTCTTCTGTTTGCATTTCACCAGACTCTGTTGTTGTTTACACTTTGAAATATTATGAGGTGCAGCAGAGAGAGAGGAATGGTATGAAATACAGCAGAAGTTTGACAGTAACAAATGTAACTAGGTGGCAAAATGAAAACAAGAAGATAAGAATAGATTAGGATATTAAGAAAAACAAGGTATTTCTTTTTTAAAAAGAGGAAGGGAAACTGAACTCAAAAGAGGTTTTAAAGAAGATGAATTTTACTAAAGCGCTGGGAATTGGAAGCTGGCACAAGAAAATAATTACTGTTCACAGGGGGCAGATCTATGTTTGGGGGGCCAGAAGCTTAAATGGTTTTACAAGGGGGCTTTATAAGAGAAAGATGACAAAATTATGAATACAAAATTTCATTTTTTTGCATATGCATTTGATTGCACATGCATTTGATTGCATATGCAAGAAAGAGGCCTTGGAAGGGGCCTGGACCTTAAACCTCAGGAGCTGCATGGGAATCCTCCCCTGATGTGGTTGGGGCCTGCTGATCTCCCCAGCAACAATCACCTTACCCCTGCGACACCCACCCCACATGGCCCCTAGCACCATCTGTAGAGGCCTGTTCCCCCTCCTTCACTGGCAGCCATTGTCTCCTGGGCACAGGTGAAGCTCCCTAGCAGGCACGCCGGTCCCTCCATGGGCCAGCCTGGCCCCTCCCCTTCCAATTTGCACATTACAGGCTGCCAACCTCACATTACTTGCCAGTCCCCCAATAGTCTACCAATACCAAATACTCATCTATTCCCTCTGCCTGGAATGCCCCTGACTCACACTCTCCACCTTTAAGAAACCCCAGTCCCCCCATCCTGAGCTGGGTTATCTGCCCAGCCTCATGCTCTCCTGGTACGTGACATGCTTTTATCATAGCACTTCCCACGTGACATCGTATTTGCCTATTACAGTCTGCTGCCTGCCCCAGGCCATACGCTCCACCAGGTACTCAGGAACATGGACGCTGGAACTGGCTGCTCTTCTTTAAATTCTGGTTGTGCAACCCTGAGCAAGTAGCTAAACCTCTCTGATACTTCCTTCCCTTATGAATGGGGAATAATTACTGTGCTTATCTTAGAGGTGTGCTATCCTTTAAGGAAGTAATGCTTGTCAAGTGCTTAACTGGTACATGGAGGGTAATTGGTGGCCCTGAGCTCTGCAGTTTAGAGAATGGGGACGATTGTAACATTCCTGGATCCCCGGGGCCTAGCATCATACCTGGTATTTAGGAGACATCACTTAATCAGCCAAAATGCATACTTTGGATTAACCTGCAGATGACCAATTTAAATAACTGAGACCTGAACATTACAAAATGCTTTCTCGTCCCCACCAAATAAAAATAGCTAGTTTTTTGATGGTAAGAACATGCAAAAATACAAGACTAAGTAAAACTACCATATACGTGACCATATTGTGGCCATATAATTTATCATATAAACAGGAACACTGTTTATGTGGTAAATTGAATGGGAGTGAACAGATGTACTCTTGTAATTAGACTATTCCACACACACCTGGGTTATGGACACCCTACCTACAACCTCCACTCCCCAGTGATAGCCACGGTCAGCATATTTGTCACATAGTCTTCTAGGTTTTTTTTCCATATACTTATGCTGAAAATACTTTTTAGCCTGATTTTCTTCTATTTAACCGTAAGTTATGAAACTGTTTCATGTTAATATATAGAGAGATTTTTACCATTATTTTTAATGGCTGCATACTATTCCATTCAGATGTACCATAATTATTTCACTTATTCTGTACTGACAGATCCATTATTTCCAATTTTTGAGAATTATGAAATGTTTATAAAGAAATTTCAGGCTGCTTGTTATCACTCTGTGGATTGGAATTTTGCAAGAACAATATCCAAGTGGCCAATTATTTTCTCTAAGCTGCTTTGCCCTCCATGGGGGCTGTGTCTCTTACCTCCAGGGACTTAGTTACCATAGTTGGACTGGTATATGCAGACAGAAGATAGTGTATCCTTCTCCTCAATTAAATGGGATTTTAAAATATAACCTTTTTAGGGGCACCTGGGTGATTCAGTTGGTTAAGCATCCAACTCTTGATTTTGGCTCAGGTCATGACCTCATGGTTTGTGGGACTGAGCCCTGTGTCAGGCTCTGTGCTGACAGTGTGGAACCTGCTTGGAATTCTCTCTCTCTCTCTCTCTGCCCCTACCCCACCCATGCTCTCTCTCTCTTTCTCTCTTTCAAAATAAATAAACTTAAAAAAAATTAAAAAAAATAAAATATAATCTTTTTATTAAAGCAACTAAGCACAGACAGTAATATTACTGATATTTGTATTTAAGTGAGTGACACACCATTTAGTCAAGAAACTGTAAATGCTGATGTTTAATTAGGTACCATTCTTATGGGCCCTTAATTTTATTGCTGCTGGAATACTATGTTTCATTCCTTCATTCATACATTCATTCATTTAAAAACTGCAAACCATGTTCTTGCCGGTCATAGAGAAGCCTCCGGGAATCCAAATCACATACAGCAAAACCTCATTTGTGTAGATTCCGTTGGTTCATCAAAGAACTTCGCTGTAATTATGTTGTCATTCATTCAAATACTTTGCTTTAATTGAGAATATGGGTTACTCTTTCTTCCAGTTGTATCCTGTGTGGAACTCTGAGGCACACTAGCCCCTGGACATAGCCAAGTGAAAATTGCAGGCCCCAAATCTGGAAACTCTATAATAGTGCTTCTTGGGGAGTGCTGTATAGACAAAGACAGGAGAGGAAAGCAAAGCTGTGGTGAGATGCAGATGCGGGGTTATCAAACTGAACCTAGCAGGTCACAGTAGCAGGGGATACTGAGGATTTCTGTGGACTGAGTTTTCAGCAATTGTTTCAAAGCAGGATAGTGAGCCAAGACTTGGGAGCATAAAAGGCAGAGAGCTGCAAGCCGAAAATGGAGAGATGTGTGAGAAGTATTTGGGGAAATGGACTAAAGATGAACAAACTAAACAGAAACAGACCTATATTAAGCCCTACCTTAAAGTCAATGTTATATGAAGAAGTCCCAGGGTGAGCTTACAGTTGTAGGATTGACCCCATTTTCTTTTTTTTCCAAAATACTTTTTTTTAAACGTTTATTTTATTTTTGAGAGACACAGAGAGAGATAACATGAGGGAGGGGCAGAGAGTGAGGGGGACAGAGGATCCAAAGCAGGCTCTGTGCTGAAGCACAGAGCCTGACGCGGGGTTCGCTCTATCTCACAAACTGTGAGATCATGATTTGAGCCGAAGTTGGGAGCTCAACCAACTGAGCCACTCAGGCACCCCCAAAGTACTTTTTAGTTTTTTTAAATTTTAGACAGAGAGGAAAGAGAGAGTAAGTGGGTGAGAGGGCAGAGGGAAAGAGAGAGAGAGAATTTCAAGCAGACTCTAAGCCGAGCCTGGAGCCTGATGCAGGGCTTGATCCCACGGCTTTGGGATCATGACCTGAGCCAAAATCAAGAGTTGGACACTCAACTGACTGAGCCACCCAGGTGCCCCTGAACCTGTTTTCTGGCTGGATGTTGGCAGACATTGCCCTCAGTTCCTAAGGCTGCTCTCAAGTCTGAGCTACATGGCCCCTCCATAGGCAGTTCACAACACAGCTATTTGCTTTGGTTGCTTTTCTCTCAGGCCAAAGGGGAGTGTCAGTTGCTGCTTCTCCTCACTTTTCAGGGACGAGCTAATCAGATCAGGTTTACCCAAAGATATACCCAAAGATAACCTCCCTTTTGATTAACTCAAACTCAGTCAACTGTTTAAGGACCTTAATTACATCTGCAAAATCCCTTGTGTCATCTGAGATTCCATCCAGTTCTACTAATAGGTCTGGCCTACACTCAAGGGAAGGATGTTCTATAGGACATGCACACCAGGGAGCAGCAATCTCAGGGGGAACCTTAGAATTCTACCTATCACAATGAGATTAACTGAAACAACTAGAAAAAGCATTTTTATTGTGGGCTTTAAAGTCACTTGGGTTCTTAAACAGGAATGTGGTAAACACAATGCATGCTGATAATGGATGTTCTGTTGGTAACAATTACAAACCTTTGAACAGCGTAATGAAAATCTCCCGGAAACATGTCACTGGGCCAACCCTTGGTTAAAGTAGCAGGTTGAGGGGGCAGTCAAGGTTGGGGAACGTGTATAAGTGGAGACAGCATTCCAGTTCTTTCTGCCGGGGTCCAGTGAGCTCGTTACCTACATGAACCAGTTTAGTCCTGAGGAAGCACTCAGGTTAAAGACCACTGGCAATGCCCAGCTAGGGCCCCTAAGAGAAGGTCTTCAGGAAATGAGCTCCTAGCAGAGGGTTGTCGAGATGGTGTGTGGTTTCTGGGGCTAGGCAGGTATGTATGGGAGTGGGGCTGATGGGAAACAAGGAGAATGTTCAATTTAACCTTCAATAACCAAGACGGTGGTGCCTACCTTTATCGTCCACACCCACTCTTAATGGACAGACATTAGAGACACTGCATATGAAAAGGCAACTGACAGGGGACCCAGCTGACCTGTTCCCTCTTACCTGCCTGAGCTTCTTGTGGATGGATCTGTGAGGTCCCGTTGTGGAAGCTTTAAGAATATCGGCCACCATCGTCCATGAGATGATGTTTTCTCTCACAAATCTCAAGCTGCTAAGTTCTCTACCAGTTCTCTACCACTGCAAACTTCAACATTGCCTCAGCGGTCAAAATGGAGGAAGAGGAGAAGCAAGGGGAGGTCGGGCTGTTTGTTGGGATTCTGAAGAGGTACCTTGCTCAGCCAGACCTGAGCAAGGGAGAGGGGCAGGGAGGGGAGCGGGAATCCTCATAATCATAAGAACCACTTAGAGAAATCTAGATATAAAGACTCAGGCTTTGAGTTAAGCACACTGGAGTTGCCAATCTCTGAAACTCCTGTCCCTGGCAGCCACTGTACCATGCTATGGGTTGAACTGGCAAAACTCAGGTTCACAAAGCTGATGGACAGACTTCCATTTATAACCACAGAATGCCATCAGCATCAGAAAAAGGTCTTGGTGGAACCAAAAAGCAGCAAAACTCTGAAACACTGGAGTCTGAAGAGCTTAAAGCCCCCACACCAGGGAACTTGCAAAAACCAGTGAACCAGCCGAGATAACTGCTGGGGGTACAGCCTAATGTTGGGTGGGGAGCTGGGCTCAGTCCTTAGAGATGTTAGCACCCTCCTTGCTTCAGTGAGCCCTGAAAGTCGCTTCCTTTCTCTGCATGGGGCCTGGACTGAAAACCTGAAGGACAGGCTTTATGCCTGTCCTCAAATGTCCTGTTGTCTGTCAAGGGCTATTCTAAATGAGGCATGTAGGCAGGGCTATCCCTATGTTACAGATGGGGAAGCTAAGGCATGGGGAAGAGGTCAATTGTTTGAGGCCATTATGAATAATAAGTGGCAGAACTATGATTTGAACCAGGTCAGTGTAAGGTCAGAGTCCTTGTGCTGGCGGTGGGGGGAGGGGGGTGCGACAGACTCTTCCCTGCTGGGCTGCCTTGTACACAGAATAGAGCACTTGCAGAGTTTGGCACTTTTGGATTTCAAGGCAGGTAATACAAATGAGGTAAAAATGTCTAGTGCATAGAAGGCAGGAAAGGGGCATGTGGGGTGCCTGGGTGGCATTGATGAGCCTAAGGAGGTGTCCTTTCCTCTCTTCAGCGCACACTCCCCACAGGATGACTGCGGTGTTACAGGGATGCCACTCTCCACTTTGGGGCTATTGGTACTTGGAGCGCCAGATGGCTATCCTCAGGGTTCACTGCAGCTGAGCATAAATATAAAACCCGCCATTTCTAAGGAGGGTCCCGACGATGCCCAGGTGTGTGGTTCCAGAGCAATTTCGCCTTGAGTAAATCAGTAGGTCCATATTAGGAGACATGTGTTAATTTATTGCAGCAAGATTTTATGTCTTAGTCAGTCATTAGCAAAATTTCGTACCACAAATTCTTTCCTCTTTAATCTTGGCGGGATTGGTATTACACATAACTCGACTATTAAGACAAGAAAATCTTGCAGATAGGGAGGTCGTTAATCTGAAGGGTTTGTGCAGTGTGAAATGCAAATGCTCAGTGACAGGTATGCTGGGATCCCCCAAAGCCTTCTTATTCTGCCATAAAGGGATCTAAGGAAAGGTTTGATTGTTTTGTTAACACAAATAAGAAGCCCTTTTGCAGCTCAGCTCTCTTTGCAGCTCCCATCCCTTTACCATTTGTTCAGATAAACTTTCCAGCCCCTGGAGGGCTGGCTCATCAACACCTTCTTTCCCTATGTGTTCCCAACAACAGACCTGGGATTTGGGGTCCACGTTCACAGAAAGTGAGGGTAAAGCAAAGAGGTGTGCACGCTCTCTCTGGTGTCTCCTCCGTGGGCGTCTGTGACCAGCTCTTTCTTTTGGACTCCTCTTCCTTCTGGGCCAGCACACCTGGAATTTCCACACACATTTCTGGGTTGATGGCAGCTTTGATCACTTCTGGGAGTCGAGCACTGTGGACACATGAGAGATCCTTGCAGCAGGCCAGCGGTTAGGAGGCTCTGATTCTAACCTAGCCCTGCCACAGAGTAGTTGTGTGACCTTGAGCAATTTGATCCCTAATGCCTTAGTTTCCCCAGCTGGGACTAATGATTGCTAAAGCCCTTACAGCTTTAAATATGATCCTGTGCCCTCTGCTCCACAACATGCAGGGGCCTTCAATGAAAAATCTCATAATTAGTTCACTTTTCACTTTACTCAGTGCGTTATGCCTTCTAATGTTTGTTACAACAGCCCCGAACATGGTCCGGTAGAAAGTACGTGTTAAAAGGGTGGGCTCTGGTGTTGGGCTGCTTACTTCAAATCCTGGATCTGAGTGACCTTAGGCAAATTTCATAACCCTCCTGTGCCTTATTTCTCTCATCTAATAATAGTACTGACCTCACAGAACTTGTGAGATTGAAATAAGCAAATGCTCATAAACTACTTCACAGAATTCTTGGTGTACACTAAATACTAAATGTTAGCTGAATTGTGAGTTTTATTATTCTTTATAACTTAGAAAAACTAGGGGCTTATTTATATTACAAGTATAACCAGCAAACCACACATCCCGCCAAAAAAAAATTAGTTTTTATTTAAAGACTTGTATAGACAATTGATGAACCGACACCTCCCCATCCCCCATACTCCAAGTTCTTACAAGAGTGTTGCCCTCACTTGGGAGGATGAAGATGAGGACAGAAACTTTTTAAAAATTTTTTTAAAATGTTTATTTTTTGAGAGAGAGAGAGAGAGAGAGAGAGAGAATGAGCAGGGAGGGGCAGAGAGAGAGAGAAGGAGACACAGAATCCAAAGCAGGCTCCAGGCTCTGAGCTGTCAGCACAGAGCCTGATGTGGGACTTGAACTCACAAACTGTGAGAGCATGACCTGAGCTGAAGTGAGAGGCTCAACCAACTGAGCCACCCAGGTGCCCCAAGGACAGAAACTTTTTTAAGTTCTGTAGCAAGCCTTCCTGAGGCCAGCCCACGATCTGCTCCAGTCCTACCTTTTAGCAGTTCACAGATGTCCACCCAGGTTCCCCAAGTGCCCCAGCTGTGTATAGCTTCCTGGCTAACCTACTCTCAAAACCTACGGAGCACTTGTAGAATCTTCAATGGTTTTGAGGCAGCAAGTGATCCTTGTGTCTTTCTTTCCTCCCTCACCATTTTCTCTCCCTCCTCCTTGGCTCCGCCCCATTCCCCACCATTTTCCTCCCCAGGGAGCGCCTTCTAGTTCCTCTCTCCATCTTCTCCTCATCCCCAAAGAGTCCTCCACGGAGTCATCCACAATGGTTTCGACTTAGTGCCTTGCAAAGAAAATTCTGTCCCTCTGCACCTTTCAAGAAAATGATCAGCCCAAAAAGTTTAGGAAAAAAAATTCATTATCTTTAATAGATTTTGTTACCAGCCCCGGCCAGGAGGGACCCGAGTTCCCAGGAAATCTAAATTAATAAATGCCCTACCAAGAGGTGTGGAGGGGGGCGGGCAGGGAGGGCAACCAAACCAAGATATAATTTCTTTTTGAGCTTTGCACGGGTGAGAGTCTGAAACAGAAAACCGAAAGTGCCGTCTAGCTAGGAAAAAGGATTTAAAGCATCCCTGAGAACCCCAGGACTGTTTGGAATCCATTTTGAGTAAAGTGGAAATATTTGGATGAGTGAAACGGCTGCTCTCTTTTAATTGGCATCTGGTTGATCGGGGACTGCTATCTAGGACCATGAGAGGGTTGTCAGGAAAATCAGCGTATAGAACATTTCACTAACACATTCCTAATTTCATCTGTGCCAGCCACAAAACTTATTGTGCTCATTTTGGCTCTCGAATGAAAGAGCAACTGGCGGGTACCTCTGGGGTCTTGGAAGAAGATTTAGAGAGGTTTGTTAGTCTATTAGAAGGCAGAGGGAACCGTTCTTCCCTTCAGCTGTAAACTTGAGAGAAGTCTATTAGAAACTCTCCATGTGGGGCTCAAATCCCCTTCCCCTTTGATTCAATCACCCTGACTCATTAGGCTGGTGGAATACCACTTTAGACTGTGCACTATAAATAATTAAAGAGTACAAACATGTGCGGTCACCTGATTCAGTCCCAAGAGGAAGTGGTAATGCAGAGGACGTTTGACTTTGTGCCGAGCTTCTTGCTGATGGCCAGGATTTAAAAACTGTATCTCTAGTCCCAGCCCAGTCCTAGGAGGAACAGCCCTGCATCAAACAAGCACCATCCTGGCATTTGCTGCCACACCTGATGAACTCCACCGAGCGAATCCTGAAATTAAAACCTACCTCTAGGTTGGCTTTTCCTCCTGATGTGACATTTCAGGACTAGACCTTCCATCTTGAAGCCACCCAGGGTGACAGATAGTATTCTCCAAAAAGGGCAAGGTATTAGTTACCTAGCACTGCCCCAACACATTACCTCATGGTGCAGAACTGTATTCTGTCACAGTTCTTTCTGGAGGGGAGAAGTCTGAAATCGAGCTGTTGGCAGGGCCATGCTCCTGAAGCGTGCTCTTTCTTTGCGTCTTCCAGCAGCTTCTGCTGGCTCCTGGCATTCCTTGGCTTGGGCCAGCATAACCCCAGTCTCTGCCTCGATCTTCACATGGTCTTCTTTCCAGTGTGTCTGTTTCTTCTGCGTCTGTGGTTCATCTTCCCTTTCTGTAAGGATGGCAGTCATTGGATGTAGGGCCTACACTAATTCTCTGTGACATCATCTCCCTATTTCCAAACAAGGTCACATTCTGACATGTTGGGTAGATATGAATTTTGGGGTGACACCGTTCAGCCCAGCACAGGCCAAACAACCTTTTCTGTTCCGTGTCTGCTTCTAAAACCTTGCCACACTCCCAATACGAAGTGAAGTCTCTCCTCCCTCCCCTTGAAATGGGTGGGCCTTGGTGACAGCTTCAACCAGCAGAAAATGGCAGAAGTGTGGCTGTGTGGCTTCGGAGGCTAGGCCATAAAAGACAAACAGCCCCACCTGCCTCTCTCTCAGAACGAACCACCATATGCTGAGGAAGCCCAAGGACATGGAGGAGACTACCTCTCAGCCCCAGCTGAGCTCCCAGCAGCTGCCAGCATCTAGGTGCCAGGTGTGTGAGTGAGCCATCTGGGCAGAGGGTCCTCCAGCCCTCAGGCAGCCTCCTCTGCTGACCCTTCATGGAGCACAAAGCTTCCCTGCCGAGCCTTGCCCAAATTGCATGTTTATAAGTAGAATAAAGATTGTTGTTTTAAACCACTAAGTTTAGGGTGGTTTTGTGTGTGCATTACACACCTGGCACACAGAACCTTGTCACTCCTCCTCAGTGCCTTCCTTTCTACCTCTAACCAGTTAACCTGCATGTTTCTTCCTCCCTCCTGCCCTCACCTACCTGCACACTTAATTTTTTTCACTCTGGATTGCATCCTTAGTCCCTTGGTCTCTGGACTTTTGTCCCCTCTTTCTCCAACCTACTAAGTGATCTCTGCAGCACATTTTGGTCTTGCCACTGTCCTACTCAAAATTCCATGATGGCTCTCCATTGCTTAGAGCCTTTTCCCCACATTCCATAACTGAGAGATAAGTCTTCTTCTATCTGGTCTCAGTTTACCTTTCCTGCCTTTTCTCTTATACCTTCTCTGTCTTTCTAGGCATCCAACAAACCAGACTATTCACTCTTCCAAACATACCTTGAGCTCACTCTTCTGTTTCGGTAACTTGGTTTGCCTTTTCAGCATTTAATAATGTTTTTTGAGCACCTATTCATGCCAGACAGAGTGTGGGAGACAGGAATCCTGGAACACCACGTCCCTCCCCATCTTCTCACTTCATCTTACTGAAATCCTATCCATTTTCCAAGGCTCAGCTCCAAATGTCACCTCCTCCATGAAGCCTCCCCAGTTCCCTTAGCTAAAATGATCTTTGCTTTCCTCTAAATTCTTCCTACATCTTCTTCATCAATCAAACCAAATGACGTGCAGCTCTGACTACACCAATCTTTCCCAAGCCTCTTGGCCCGTGTGCCTGCTGCATGCTTATCCTTCACCTTTTCCCAGCTAGCTAACCCCCACATAGCCTGTACCTCAACCCAGATATAATTTTATTTTGAGAAACTTTCTGAAATCCACTTGGTCTGACCTAGATATCCCGATGTATGATTAACCTCAGGCCTGGAATGTCTCCTATGTCTACGTCTGGGGCTCTAGGAGGGCATGAACTGGGTCTTTAACTCCTGCATCCCATGTGCCCAGCCCACAGAGGGTGCCCCATAAATATTTATTCAATGACTGAATGTTGAATACCTGGGGAACTCAAAGATCTCAAAGACCTTTCCACATGGCTGGATATAGGAAAAGGATTTGGAAATGAGGTTTTCCTTAGCCATTAAATTGTTCATGGCTGAACGTCAGGTTCCTTGAGTTGAGTTTTGAGCTCAGCTCTGGGTAAAGGAACTCTATGCACACCCCTTCATTGGTACCTAAGCATATTTTGGTCATGAAGAAACATTTTAACTGGAAGACATTCAATTTAGAATTTTGCTAATTGTTCTTTGTTCTCTGTATAAAAGTCGTACCTCTTTGACAAAGTTATAAATTTTTCAAGCATAGGAGCTGCATATTGTATTACTTTTGGTTCTCCCACAGCCCTTATTTTGTATTGGGAACACATAAGCACTTCAATATTTATTCAGCAGGTTTTTGTGGGGAGACATAACTAGCCCCCCAAATTACTGATGGTTTCCTTTGAAAATCACTACGCTTATGCATGCCAATCTACAAAGCTGCTTCTTTGCCTTGAATGGATAATGAGGCTCCCAGACTTCTTGGACTCTTGGAAAAAGCTAATTCTAAAGAGAATTGCATTCTGGGAGGAATCCTCCATCTCAGACTGTTTAACTTGTCTTTCCTTTTGGGGATAGGATTGTGAACCTGGAGTTTTCTGGGATGCCATTATACATCCTGGGGTTTAATCATCCAAGACTTGCATCGCCTTGCTACAGTGACCTGGGGACCATAAAGCCATTACTGTGAGAAAGAGGTAGGTTCTTAAAAAAAAAATCCAAGTTTCAAGCAATAGTTAGACGACCTCTCTTAAGCTCTGATATTAAATCTGAGACTCTTGAGAGCATTTGCCAAGGGAATTCATCATCCTTTTATTTTGTATTTCCTGGGTCTTACTCAGTGTTATGACTCTGGGAGAAAAAAATACCATGACTAGTACTTGAAATGCTGGCATCTATAGTATCTTGAGTTAATGTTACTTGCAGCTTTATCCATGAACAATTCTGCCATGAAATACTCAGCTGTAAAAGAAACGAGACTACCGACAAGGATTCCTTTGAGTATCTCTGGCATGCAGAGAAGCGATGGGGATCTGTGTGTGTACGTGTGGGAAAGTGAGGGGGGATGATAAATAGTGTGCTACCTCTCCTTTAAGAGCACGTCCTTTTATTCCTGACACTTAAAAAGACACTGTCAAAAAGATGTTTTACTGATTTGACTTTCTGTGCAGGAGAACGTGCAACAGTTACCTAGTAAGTGGTTTTATAGGGAGTTTCACCCACACGTTATAATAAACTGAGCCCGAAGATAACATATCTTTTGTGCTTTTACGGTGCTTGGATGATAACTGTGAAAAATTATCTAGTGGAGGTGAGCAAACTGTACCTGTGGTCTTTTTCTCATGACCTCTGTATGATAAAGTTTACTATCTTGGAGCATGTGATGCATTGTCAAATAATAGGTTTGCTTGTCTGGCCAACAAGAAGTAATTGAGGAGTGTTATAGTTTTACAATCCATGTTTCAATGACTCTGCTGCTTTTGAGTTGTTAGACCTGAACAAAATGGGTCAATGTGGAAAGAATAAAGTTTTTTTCTCTCCCCCCGCTGCCATCTCCCACCTTCTTTATGGAGGTGTTTTGAAAGGGAGAGATGGGATAGAGGCCTTGACTGTGATAGTTCTCTGCCTTGGCATCCCTGGCTTCCACTGTGGGCTTGAGGTGGGAGGTCTTCGTCCTGGTTTAATGACTGAGAGTGACTTTGGATTTCACTTCCCCACAAATGTCTATTGAGCACCTTCGTATTCCTTCTGTCCTTAGAAAATCAGCTAACTAGCTTATTTTGGTTTAAAGACTTCTTTGGACCTCAGATCTTTGTCTTTAAGGAACAGTCTTCCCCTCGCATTCTTCAGACTTACTGGGAGTAAATCAAAGCTTGGGTGACCTGCCTGAGCTGGGGCAGGTAGCACATTAAAGAACGTTTGATTTTGACACTTTTCATTTTCTTTGGGGCTGGGTCTCGCCCAGCGTTTCACAAAGTGTGCTCCACAGGACACTGGTCCATGAGATGCTTTGTGGTGAAATGACTTTGGGAAACATAGCACACCTAATCTAACTCCTTACTTTAGTGCCTCCTGATGAAAATTAGCATTCAAAAGGCTTGAGGAAGTTCAGCTGTAGAGAAGCACCCTAGCTCTAGCATTTCCCAAAGATGACCACAGAATCCCACTCCACCCCCAACATCCTGCAGAGCAAGTGTGCTGCACACTGTATTGGGGGGAATTTAAAACAAACTGAGGTTTTGGTGATTTATAAATATAGCCATCATTCTTTCCAGAAAGAAACCATTGGGAGGCCGATCATTGCTTAGCAACCTTCCCTTCCTCTACCAACATATACACATAGGTACTTGTCTTAGAAATGTTTTTATTTTTTCCAACAGGGCTATTAAAAACTGAGAGCTTCCTTGCATGTAATTTCACTGTTATGGGGGTCAGAGAGCTTTTTAGGAAAATAACTTAAGATAAATGACTAGGATTTATGTTTGTGTAAGAAAGCTGGATGGATTTATTTGTGTTTGCTGATGATGGTGGTTACTACAGATGCAAGGAGGGTGTAAAAGACTGGTATCCAAGATATACAAAGAACTCCTAACACTCCACAGTAAGAAAACAAACAACTCAACTACAAATTGAGCCAAAGACCTTAACAGACTCCTCACCAACAAGTTATACAGATAGCAAATAAACACATGAAAAGATGCTCCACATCATATGTCTTCAAGGGAAGGCAAATTAAAACAACAATGAGATTTCACTACAAATCTATCAGGATGGCCCAAATCGGGGCCAGTGATAACACCAGTTGCTATCGGGGATATGGAACAACAGCAACTCTCGTACACTGCTGGTGGGAATACAAAACAGTACAGCCAGTTTGGAAGACAGTTTGGCATTTCTTACAAACTAAACATACTCTTTCCATATGATCCAGCAATCATGCTCCTTGGTATTTACCCAAAGGAGTTGAAACTTGTTCCCAAACAAAAACCTGCACATGTATGTTGATAGCAGCTTCATTCATAATTACCAAAACCTAGAATCAACTATGATGTCCTTCAGGAGATGAATGGGTAAACAAACCGTGGTGCATACAGACAGTGAAATATTATTCAACACTAAAATGAAATGAGCCATCAAGCCATGAAAAGGCATGGAAGAACCTTAAATACGTGAAAGTGAAAGAAGCCACACCAAAAAAGCTACATATATATGATTCCCACTGTAGAAGATTCTGGAAAAACTATGACAGGAAAGACAGTGAAAAGATCAGTAGTTGCCAAGGATTCGGGTGGGGCAAGGGATGAATAGGAGAAGCACACAAGATTTTTAGGGCAGTGAAAATACTGCGTAGGATACTATAATGATGGATACATGTCATTATACATTTGTCCAAACCCATAGAATATATGGCACCAAGAACGAACCCTAAGGTGAAGTATGGACTTGGAGTGATAATGATGTGTCAGTGTAGGTTCATCAGTTGTAACAAATGTACTGCTCTGGTGGGCAATGTTGATAAAGAGGGGAAGCTATGCATGTATCAGGGAGGGGGTATGTGGGAAATTTCTCTACCTTCCCCTCAATTTTGCTGTGAACCTAAAACTGTTCTAAAAAAATTAAAGTCTTAGAAAACAATGCAAGGAGGGGCCTGTTGGGTCTGGGGGAAGAATTTACTCTGAAAAACAAGTATTAAGTGTGATTAGCCAAATTCAACATCAGGGCTGTGGGGGTCTTTCTCTGGTGTCCTGGCTGCTACCTGCAGGCCGCACCCACCCTCGTGGTGGCAGCCTCCCTGCAGAAGGACAGCTGTGTGTCAAGTTCAAGTAGCTCTGCCACTGCTTTGGGACACCTCTAAGAGATACTAATGGAGGGGAGGACACGTGTTAGATAGTCAGCATACAGTGACAATACCAGGGCCCCAGGAGTGTGATTCAGTGTCCAAGAGGTGGGCAATGATGGTGGCTTGGGTAATGGTCTGGAGGAGCATGAAGATGGGCCTTGGAGATACACAGTGGCAGCTGTGTGACATGTGGGAAGCAGACAGGATTAAACCAGGAGTGCTGTGGGCTCTCCCCCATCCCTCCAGGGGGTTGGGAATCTTGAAAGTCAGCCTTGGCACTAACAGAAGCTAGCTCTACTATATTAGTAGAACTTAATTTTACCCACAGGGTAAAGGCCATGGACATCCTCCCCATTACTTAGATAATTATGTTCCTGGCCAATCAAGCCCAACTGTCTCAGACACTTCAAGGAAGTGCAGTTGGGACATCATACAGGAACCCACAAGACAGTTGTATTAGTTATCTATTGCCCTGTAAAAAATTATCCCAAATATTAATAAACAATAATAACTATCTCACTTAGTAGGTCACACACTTGGAAACAGCTTAGGGGGTGATTCTGTCTCAGAGACTCTCATGCGGTGTGAGTCAAGAAGTTGGCTGAGGCTGAAGTCTTCTGAAGCCTTGAAGGGCAGGAGGATTCCCTTCTAAGACAGCTCCTTCACAAGGTTGTAGGCAACATCCTTAGTCCCTAGCTCACTATAGGTAGGAGGCCTGAGCTCCTTAACACGTGACTCTCTCCATAGATCTGCCTAAATCTGCCTAAATGGTATCATGATGGCAGCTAGTTATTCCCAGAGCGAGTGATCCAAGAAAGCCAGTGTCTTTTATGACCCAGCCTTAGAAGTCACACACTACCACTTCCCTCTATTCTTTGTTAGAAGTGTGTCGGGGCACCTGGATGGCTCAGTCGGTTAAGCGTCCAACTTCGCCTCAGGTCATGATCTCACGGTTCATGGGTTCGAGCCCCGCATCTGGCTCTGTGCCGACAGCTCAGAGCCTGGAGCCTGCTTCGGATTCTGTGTCTCCCTCTCTCTCTGCCCCTCCCCTACTCATGCTCTGTTTCTCTCTGTCTAAATAATAAATAAATATAAAAAAATTAAAAAAAAAAAGTGTGTCACTAAGTCCAGACCACACTCTAGGAGAGGGGTACTAAGCTCCACCCCCTTCTGAAAAAAGGAGCTCCGAAGAAATTGTAGACATATTTTAAAACCACCACAATGGTGGTTCACTTGTATTTAATCCCCTCAAGAGGTTCAAAGGGTTAACCAGAGTGTCAGGAAGCATATGAGGGAAGGACTTTATTTGGAGAAAGGTGTGGATAAATGTGCTGGCCTGCCCAGAGGTGAAATCTATTGTGAGTCATAGAGATTCTTTTTTATTTATTTTGAAATCAAAAAATGGGCTCCAGACATGACTGCTTGTTAAATTGGATGAAATTAAAAATAGCTTAAACGTTTGGGAAGGGGGTGGGGTGGGGAGCTGATTAGTTCTCAGGATATATTAAATGTCCTCACATGAGAAGGGAGTCAGCTATTGGGAATGGCTGCTTTGGAAAACATATGCTGTGTCAAACTCCGCCAGCAGATGCAGAATGTGCTGCTAAAGTTAGCTCCCTGAGAACAGAGCTGGATGGGCTGCCATCACAGATGTCTCTGGAACCAGCACCCGAGACAAATATAATTCTTACCACTGGAAAGCAAGGCCTCACACAAGAGCCTTCTCGCCCTGGTGGAGGGGTTGGAGGGAGGTGTGAAGGCAGATTTACGACCTCAAATGCTGACTCTTCTGTGATTCTTCAGGATAACAGATGATTTTGAAGCCACGAGGTGTCCTAGTATTTTGCATTTCTAAATCTGAGAATCCCTCATAAGGTGAATTCACGTTACCTTCAGCAGAACCCATGCTATATAAAATCCAAGGCCTGATTGGAAAAGTTTTGAAATGCGTATTTTGAGACTTATAGTCTGAAAGCTTGGGAGCAGAGGAGATAAGTGTTCCAAATGCCTAAAACAGTCGAGGGGGGAGTTAGAAAACTCCAATAATGAGAAATGATTTAAATTATTTCATTAACCCAGGAACCAAATGCTTTCCCCAAACAGGGAGGGGACCCAGTTTCATGGCCGGCGACAAACGGATGATGTCATGTGCTGAGCTTCCAATACAGTACAGAGCAGGATTTCTCCAAAGTGGGTTTCACAGAATTTAGTCTCCAGGGATGCTTCACAAAAAGATTCTCTGATAAATAATACTGGGGAATGATGAAGACACACTTCCCCTCTTGGAGGACCACGGGGCACATCAACATTTTAATGGTTCTGAGAAGCCCTTAAATGAAGAAACCTGTTTCATTTTATTTAGCTCCTTCATTCCCAGACATATAACCATGGATTGTTTTTCTTCTATAAATTCAATTAATCTTCAGCTCCTCTTTCTACCTTTTTATTTATTTTTATTTTTGAGAGAGAGAGAGAGAGAGAAAGAGAAAGAGAAGAGTGGGGGAGAGGGGCAGAGGGAGAGAACGAGAGAATCCCAAGCAGGCTCCACACCCAACACAGAGCCATTATGGGGCTCAATCCCACAATTCTGGGATCATGACCTGAGCTGAAATCAAGAGACAGACACTCAACCAACTGAACCACTCAAGTGCCCTGACTCTTTCTACCTTTTTAGAATATCAGCCTCACACGTGCAAGTATTTGTTTTATTTGTGACTATAACCCAGCAGCCTGGAAAGGTTCACAAAGACACCATGAATTATAGAGCTTAAGCTTCAGGAAGCCCTGTACCTACTCTTGTAGTCACAATTTTGTATTCTTTCTCTTAGAGGGGACCTCCATGATTATTAGAAGCTTTGGGCCTCACAAAACCTGGATCTACCCCTGCCTGGAACACATGAGGTGCTCGATAAATACTTACGGAATACATGAATAAAGGAATGGATACTACAAAAGCAGCATTCCTTGGAATACACATTGGAAAACACTGTTGTAGGGACTTCAGGTGGGAGGACCCAGTGGTTGAAGCTCAAATTAGATTGAGGAGGCATGAGAGAGGAGTAAAATCTCACCTGGGGAAGAAAATAACTACAATACTGGAGTTGGAGATGAAGTCCCACTGATTTACGATTGATGATAAGGGCTTACCGGTGTCTTATGTTCTCCCCAGTTAGGACTTATCCGATACAAGTGTTAGAGAGTTTCATTATGAGGGTTTAGAGGGCCAACGAAAATCATAATGCAATATTTAGTCATCTCACTTGGCCACCGAGTTTCTTGAGGAGCGAAGGTCTGGTGCTCCTGAACAGAGACCCTCCACAGCTCCCTGGGCTGGCCATTGCTCTGCCATCCTGGAGCAGGGTCCCTCCTAGACATGGCAAATTGGATTTTGACAGTGTTGGGTGATGAATGGAGTTCCATAAAACCCAGGGGCTGTCCTGCTCTGACCCTTCCACTAGATTTCCCCCTTCCAATTCTGAATGGGGGTTTGACCTTTAAGTAATGAGGCAGATTTAAAAATTTTTTCTTTTATAGTTTATTGTCAAGTTGGTTTCCGTATAACACCAAGTGCTCATCCCAACAAGTGCCCTCCTCCATGCCCATCACCCCCCTTCCCCTCTCCCACTCCCCCATCAGCCCTCAGTTTGTTCTCAGTATTCAAGAGTCTCTCATGGTTTGCCTCCCTCCCTCTCCCCAACTATTTTTCCCCCTTCCCCTCCCCCATGGTCCTCTGTTAAGTTTCTCCTATTCCACTTATGAGTGAAAACATATAGTATCTGTCCTTCTCCGCCTGACTAATTTCACTTAGCATGACACCCTCAAGTTCCATCCACATTGCTACGAATGGCCAGATTTCATTCTTTCTCATTGCCATGTAGTATTCCATTGTATAGATAAACCACATCTTCTTGATCCGTTCATCAGTTGATGGACATTTAGGCTCCTTCCATGATTTGACTATTGTTGAAAGTGCTGCTATGAACATTGGTGTACATATGCCCCTATGCATCAGCACTTCTGTATCCCTTGAGTAAATCCCTAGCAGTGCTATTGCTGGGGCATAGGGGAGTTCTATTGTTAATTTTTTGAGGAACTTCCACACTGTTTTCCAGAGGGGCTGCACCAGTTTACATTCCCACCAACAGTGTAGGAGGGTGCCCATTTCTCCACATCCTCGCCGGCATCTATATAGTCTCCTGATTTGTTCATTTTAGCCACTCTGACCCTCGTGAGGTGGTACCTCAGTGTGGTTTTGATTTGTATTTCTCTAATGATGAGTGACGCTGAGCATTGTTTCATGCAACTGTTGGCCATCTGGATGTCCTCTTTGGAGAAGTGTCTATTCATGTCTTCTGCCCATTTCTTCACTGGATTATTTGTTTTTCGGGTGTGGACTTTGGTGAGTTCCTTATAGATTTTGGATACTAGCCCTTTATCTGATATGTCATTTGCAACTATCTTTTCCCATTCCATAGGTTGCCTATTAGTTTTCTTGATTGTTTCCTTTGCAGTGCAGAAGCTTTTTATTTTGATGAGGTCCCAATAGTTCATTTTTGCTTTTGATTCTCTTGCCTTTGAGAATGTGTCGAGTAAGAAATTGCTGCGGTCGAGGTCAAGGAGTTTGTTTCCTGCTTTCTCCTCTAGAGTTTTGATGGTTTCCTGTCTCACATTGAGGTCCTTCATCCATTTTGAGTTTATTTTTGTGTATGGTGTAAGAAAGTGGTCTAGTTTCATTTTTTGCATATTGCTGCCCAGTTCTCCCAGCACCATCTGTTAAAGAGGCTGTCTTTTTTCCATTGGATACTCTTTCCTGCTTTGTCAAAGATTAAGTGGCCATACATTTGTGGGTCCAGTTCTGGGTTCTCTATTCTATTTCATTGATCTATGTGTCTGTTTTTGTGCCAATACCATGCTGTATTGATAATGACAGCTTTGTAGTAGAGGCTAAAGTCTGAGATTGTGATGCTTCCCATTTTTATTTTGTTCTTCAATATTATTTTGGCTATTCGGGGTCTTTTGTGGTTCAATACAAATTTCACGATTGTTTGTTCTAGCTTTGCGAAGAATGCTTGTGCAATTTTGATTGGGATTGCATGAATGTGTAGATTGCTTTGGGCAATAATGATATTTTAACAATGTTTATTCTTCTGATCCATGAGCATGGAATGTTTTTCCATTTCTTTGTGTTTTCTTCAATTTCTTTCATAAGTTTTCTATAGTTTTCATTACACAGATATTTTATATCTTTGGCTAGATTTATTCCTAGGTATTTTATGGTTTTTCGTGCAACTGTGAATGGGGTAAGTTTCTTGATTTCTCTTTCTGTTGCTTCATTATTGGTGTATAAAAATGTAACCTATTTCTATATATTGATTTTGTACCCTGCGACTTTGCTGATTTCATGGATCAGTTCTAGTAGGCTTTTGGTGGAGTCTGTCAGGTTTTCCATGTAGAGTATCATGTTATCTGCGAAAAGTAAATGTTTGACTTCCTCTTTGCCAATTCTGATGCCTTTTATTTCCTTTTGTTGTCTGATTGCTGATGCTAGGACCTCCAGCACTATGTTAAACAACAGTGGTGAGAGTGGACATCCCTGTCATGTTCCTGATCTCAGGGGGAAAGCTGTCAGTTTTTCCTCATTGAGGATGATATTAGCTGTGGGCTTTTCATAAATGGCTTTTATGATGTTTAAGTAAGTTCCTTCTATCCCGACTTTCTCGAGGGTTTTTATTAAGAAAGGATGCTGTATTTTGTCAAATGCTTTTTCTGCATCTATCGATAAAAACTGGATCATACAGTTTTTATCTTTTATTTTGTTAACGTGATGTATCACATTGAATGACTTGCAAATAGTGAACCAGAATGAGACATATTTTTAATACTTCCATCAGACCTCACATGTCCAAATGAACATGGTCTTTTGTTATTAAATATTTTTAAAGTTTATTTATTTATTTTGAGACAGAGAGAGAACAAGTGGAGGAGAAACAGAGAGAGAGGGAAAGAGGGAGAATCCCAAGCAGGCTCCACACTGTCAGTGCGGAGCCTGACAAGGGGCTTGAAGTCATGAACCATGAGATCATGACCTGAGCTGAAATCAAGAGTTGGTAGATCAACCACCTGAGCCCTCCCAGCATCCCAAACATTGACTTTTAAAGGTGGGACTTTGGGGAGCAGCACACAGGCTCTGATACAGCTGTTACTAATAAAAATGCGGGGGCCCTCTTTTGGAATTGCAAAATTGTCAATTTTGAGGTGCATGAGATAAATCCATCCCCTTCGCCATATGTTGTCTTTGACCAAAAATGGTCTTACCCAGCTTATCTTGCAAAGTGGTCCGGCATATTCAGCTGGCTGAATTTTAGAATCACTTTAGGATTTTTATTCAAACTCGATTCCACTGTCAAAAGACAAAAATTTGCCAGTACTGAGAGCATTCCAAAATTCATGCCACATGGTCTGAAAGTAACTCCCCAAGAGGAGACCAAGACAATTTGCAGCAAAGACAGCATGGAGAGCTTCTGGGAGGGCTGCCATCAAGGGCTATAGTCTTTGCTTTCATTTGTCAAGTTCTAATAGAGTTTTGGAAGTTATGACTCTGAATCCTGGCTACTCATCAGAATCACCTGGGGAGCTTTAAAAACACTCCATGCTCAGACCCTCTCCCTTGGTTCACCTGGTTTGGGGTGGGGCCCAGGCATTGATTTTGTATTTGTGTGTGTGAGTGTGTGAGTGTGTGTGTGTGTGTGTGTGTGTGTGTGACTTCAATATGCAGCCATGATTAAACTCTATGTTAAAGAATCAATCTTGTTAACTTTAGTTATAGTTGTTCCTGTTTAATTTTTCTGTTGAGATAAATATCTGCTGTGACTAGGCCAAGAGGCACCACTGAAGGTTAATCAGATGGTGGGGGCGGTTTTCAGGGGGGGCTGAATTGTCATTAGCAAAACTGGCACTGTGTGCTACAACCACTAGGGGGCAGACTTTGACACTTACTGACTAGTGTGCAAAGAAAGTAGCTTACAAGAAAAACAAGACCCAGAAAAAACTCTAGGACACAAAAGGAAAAGTGGTCCGAGTTTTTCTTCATGGTCAGATCACCCCCTCAAGTGCCTCATTTTACTAAGTCTCCAAAATGCCATGATTTCTACAAAGGTACCAATCATGGAATTGCCAGTGCTAACTATGGAAAAGGGAACAGCAGAGAAAGAAAAGCTACTGAAGTGTTTTGAGCCCTGTGGTATGTCAGGCACCATGTTGAGTGCATTGCATCCATTATCTCATCTAATCCTACATAACCCTATGAAGCAGCATTATCACCTCCTTTTTACAGATGAGGAAATCTATAGATAGACTGAGGCCAGAGAGGCAAAGTCACTTACCCAGCATTCACAATCACGAGGTATTAACAGGAGATCAGAGTTTCATGATTCCTAAGGCCATGCTCTTTATTTACTCACACAACCTTTCTGGGGACAGATGGTGTTTAGGTGTGTGAATTTTCGTTTTTGTTTTTGTCATCACAGATCAGATGGATTAAAGTGAGTGGTTTGGTGCTATTGTCATTCTTGTCAGAATGACTGTAAGTGATGTGTATCACAACTGAGATGTACCATCTTCTAGAGAGGAGGAGAGTCAGATTTGTTGTACAAATACCAGCTGTAAGATTTAGGGGAAAGAGCTCTGGGCTGTAAAAATGGTCCACTTATTGCCTATGTGCCCAGAAAGAATAAAAGCTCTGAGAGCAGGGCTCTATATTACTTACCTACTGCTTGGCACATCATAGATGTACAAAAATATCCCAGTTGAGGAATGAATATGTGCAAACATACATGGAAATTCTGAGGTCTAAATTGCATTGTTGGATCTAAAATAGCCATATAAGCTTGTGTAAGTCCTATCTCCTCCCTGGAGCACAACTTCCTTATCAGTTAGTTGAAGTGGTAGTTCTAGATGATGTGTAAGATTCCTTCCAGGTCCAACACTTCTAGGACTCAGCCTTTACCCCCCTCACTGGATAGACACATATGAGGAGGGGCTCTAGGGTTCAGGTCTGGTGTCAGAGATCTATAGACATGGAAGTAGGGGGAGAGACCCTCTGAACTTGATGTGGAGAAACCCCCTATTATTTGCTTATGGGGAGGCAGCCTGAAAGTGGGAACATGAAGCAATAAGAGAGGAACTGAGAAAACATACAACTTTAAATGAACCTTTGTTGCTTTATCTTTTAAACTAAAAAACAGATGGTGGGGATCTACTTGTTGAATTCTTCATAAGAATTAAGTTTAATTTTAGAATTTCAGTTATCTAAAGGAGAGGTGATTGGTTTCATTCTTTGCTTTCCATATTAAGTCATGGTAAGGAAGATTCAATTTCTCCCATTCTTGGCTTCCCTGACTGCCATCTAGGGCCAAGCCATTCATGTGGGTCTGTGAGTGAGGGCGGAGCCTAGAAAGAGGGAAAGCAGGGCATTGCTTATTACACTGGCTTAAAAGAGCTATTTCAACGAGTTCTCTACACATTCCTCAGCCTTCAGAAAGCTGGTTTTGGCAGAGCATGCAACATATACTGTGCTTTCCTCATGTTCAAAGAGTCTATGTAAACACACACTGATCACCAATAGATGCTTTTGAAAGATTAATTTAGTTCTTATGGACTTCCTGATTTGTCTCCAGACACACCAAAAATAACTTCACTTATCATCCTGCTAATGAGCATAATCACAAAAGCATGTGGAGCATGGCTTTGCATCATCAAGGGAGGAGCCTCCCAGGGAGATCCCCCCAGACCGAAGTAGAATATGATTGAGAGAATATATTGGTCATTTTTCCACCCATGGAGGAGGGGCTTAATAATTCAAGCCAGCTTTCTGAATTCAGCCCTTGTTTTCTGCCACAACCAGTTCAACTTTCACTCATTCAAAATGTAGGAATACTAGGTAAAGATCACTAGTTCCTAGCTATGTGTCAACATGTTCTAAGCACTTTATGACTGTTAATTTAATAATCACAACAACTTTATGAAGTAGGTACTATTATCGTCCCTATTTTATGAATAAGGAAACAGGGAAAAGAGAGGTCAAGTCACTTACACAAAGGCATACAGTAAGTGACGGAACTACTGGCTCCAGGGTTTGTACTTTGAACCTATATACTGTAGCCCCTCTGAAAAAACATTCAGTAAAACCATTGTACAATGGACCAGGACCATGACGGGAAGAGAGCCTTCAGAGTGTCAGGCCAGACAGACTGGAGTATAGGTCAGTGGCCCAAGTCTGCTGGGAACTAGGGGACAAACCGAGAGTGGAAGCAGAAGTCCAATCTTCTGGACGAGGCATAGGAGATTGGAGACGGGTCATGGCTCCAAGGACATGCAGGTCTTTAGATGCTCTCTTAGGAGTAAGGCATAGACTGTCCCAGCTCCCCGTAGATAAAGACTACCTCTGATAAAGACCCTACTTCTGCTGTCAACCACCGTCTCCTTGGTTCAGGCCTTGGGGAGGAGCCTGTGAGGTGAAGGTCTTGGTAAGATCAGCTTGTCATGCTGGGATAGGTGAGGACAGTTTTCTGCCCATGAGAAATTAGGGTTGCCTGGAGATCCTGGGCCTCCATGCCTTCCTGACCTTGTGGAGCCCATGTCATGGGAGTTCTGGGAGATCATGAGTAAGAGGAAGAGTCGGCATCATTCCTTTCCCTGCAGTTTTGTGTGAGGGACAGAAGAATCCAGGGAGTTAGATTTCCTTCTAGAAGCCATCGATGTGGCTGGGTTACATCATCTTCTTCTTTTTCTTTTTTTAACCAAATTAGCACTAGTTTTATTTAAATTGAAAAGGGAAAAAACATACTTTGTAAAAGATACATTAAATATGACATATTAGACACGGTCTAGTTTGGTGACAAAATATATTTTAATGTAGATTGAAATGTATTTATTTGGGGGCACCTGGGTGGCTCAGTCAGTTAAGCGTCTGACTTCGGCTCAGGTCATGATCTCACTTTTCGTGATTTCAAGCCCTCCATCGGGCTCTCTGCTGTCAGCACAGAGCCTGCTTCAGATCCTCTGTCCTCTTCTCTCTCTGCCCCTCCCCCATTTGCTCCCTCTCTGTCTCTTTCAAAAATAAATAAACATTAAAAAAAAAAAGAAACGTATTTATCTGCTATGGCTTGCAAACACACACACATTTTCTGATCTGATGTTGGAGATTCTATATATTGCATATGAAAATAAACTTTAAAAAATTCCAGTGTAGTTAATATACAGTGTTATATTCATTTCAAGTGTATAATATAATGACTCAACAGTTCCATATATTACTCAGTGCTTATCAAAATAAGTGTACTCTTAATCCCCTTCACCTATTTTATCCCCCCACCCTGGGCTAGCTATTCAATTCATCCCTCCAGATCTTTGCCTTTATCTGTGTCTTTCGAAGGCTGACCTTGGCAGACTGATCACCCTGGTTCCTTTGTGCTCTGGGTTTGCCAAGAGGAGTCACCCACCAGCAGGAGGTCAGAAAGCAGGAGGCGAGAGCTCCGGTTCTGGGGGGGGTTGTATCCCTTTGCTAAGTCAGTTCTGCAGGGGGGTTGGGGGCATGGGGGAGGCCCTCCTTGTGCAGGGATCCCAGTTCTCACTGGCCTTCATCAATTCCTCCCCTGGCCCCTGGAGGTGAGGGAAGGAAACTGCTGCCCTCTCTTGCACCTGGGGCCTTCACACTCCTTAGGGTTCACTTAACTCTGACTACACCTCCCTAAACAGGCCCTTCATTAAACTCTCAGTCAAACCCTTCCGAATGGGTTCTGATTTCTTCCAGGGCCCTGCCTGATATCTGGTCCTTGCCCCTTCTACCACAGTGGTCTCAACTCCAGGTCCGATCCCTGATCTACTGAAGCAGCTTGGCCTGCTCTTGGCTTCTGGTGCATTCCTGGGAACACTCTTATGCTGGGACTTCTCTCTTCTGCCCTGCCACACACTGTCGCCGTCATCACCCACTTTGCTGGCTTTCTGCTCTGAAGTTTCTGTCCTGGTTCCTGCCTCTAATTCCTTATGATGGATCAAATGTATCTATTAGGCTCCTGCTATGCCTGTCATACATGTTATCTCATTTAATCCTCATAATTATCAGATGCGGTTAGTATTACACTAAGAGATGAAAAAACCGAGCTTCCGTTGATTCTGCCTGACCAGCATAATTTCCCCCTTTTCTGCTAAGAGCACTCTGAGTTTCCTCCGGGAAACCACTCCTCCCTGCTCTTAGCCTTTGTGATTCAGGTGATGCCAACCCCACCCAGCTCCCTGGCCAGTTAGAGACACTGTGATTGGCTTGGACACGTGCAAATCACTTATGTTGGACCAATCAGAGTTAACTCTAGGTCTTCGTTAGGATGATCAGAAAAAGGGCTGTCGTTCTGAAGTTGCTAAAAGGAGACTATAAGCCCTGGTGGTGAACTTGTTGCACCTGATGAGAGAATCTAAGAGAGTAAATGACTTTGACAGAGTCAAAGGTTGAGACATAGCCATGTGGTTGCATGCACTCATTCTTCCATTTGTTTGTTTGTTTGTTTTTATTTTTGAGAGAGAGGTGGAGAACAAGGGGGGGAGGTGCAGAGAGCGAGGGAGACAGAATCCTAAGCAAGCTCTGCGCTGACAGCTGAACCAAATCCTAACTAGTACAGATATTTTCTATAAATCAGATTCTGGGAGGACAAGAGCCTTTCACAGTTTTGGAGACAGATCTACAGATGGTCCCTGAAAAGAGTCTGGGGTCTTATGAATGTCAGTGACTGACCAGAGGTGGGTTTATGTGATGCTAAAGATTTTTAGGGGCCTATTCCAGGGGGCCTGGGAGATTTTTGTGTTTGTAATTTGTATTGCTTTCCTTCCATGTTACAAGCTTCGGACTTCACGAAACCTGGATCTAGCAATGGCACAGACTGTTGTTTTTGTCTTGACTTGCAAGGGCAGGATTCAGGGACACTTCAGGTCATCTCACGGAGGAAGGTCTGACCTTATATGTAAGACCTCCTCTTCCCTCTTACTCCCATCCATCCTGTAGATTCCCTCCAAATCTTGCCTCCTTCAGGAAGCCTTCCCCAAATGTCAGAGCCAGTTTGTGTCTTTTTCTCCCTGCACTAAAGGTCTTCAGGATTTGCCTCACTTTTTTTCCTGTTCTCAGCTGCATGTCGCAGAAGGCACACTGACCTTGGAATCAGAAGACCTGGACTTGGGGCCTGGCTCACCTTCTAACTAGACCTAAGACTTTGACCAAGTAATGGGTTCTCTGGGCCTCAGGTTTTTCATCTTTACTGAGAGGATGATAGCACTTGCTTCAACTAGTTAGCCAGAAGATTAAATTAGAAAAAATATGTGTAATTGCTTGATTGATGATGAAGTGTGATAAAACCAAGCATATTATGATTACTAGTATCATAATACTAATCCCCAAGGGTTGTGCTCTTCTTTTCGCTTTAATGGTATCTGATGAGCTACACAGGTACTCAATCACTTGCTATTGTATATTGTTCTCTAATTGTTTTATGTGCCCAATTTAATTTTTTCAAGGATATTGGCAGGTCCTGGAAGGCATGGACAATGTTTTATAACCTCTGAGTATCTAGAGTAGGGCTGGGCATGTGGAAAGCATTTTTGGTACAAGAGAGGGCAGAGAAGGAGTCAGAGTTGCTCTCCAACCAAAAGGTAGTTTGTTGGTAGATGTACTGTTGTCTTGGATCTGGCTCTTTGCTATATTATCATCAGGAGCTGATTGGACTGGGGAGGCAGGTTCACCTCGGAAAAGCTCACAGGAGGGATTCCTGGATGGTACAGTCAGTTAAGCGACCGACTCTTGATTTCAGCTCAGGTCATGATCCCAGGGTCATGAATTCTAGACCTGTATCTGGCTCAGTGGTGAGCATGGAGCCTGCATAAGATTCTCTCTCTCTCACACACCCTGCCCCTTTCTGCCACTTGCACTTTCTTTCCCTCTCTCAAAAAAAAAACAGTAATTTTTTTAATAAGACAATATTTAATAAGACAATAAAGTCTTATTAAAAAGTAGTAAAATAAAGAACTGCTTTTTGATCACTGAAATGCTCAAGCTTCCTGCCTCGCTCCTTCCTGGCATCTATATCCTTGGGAAGCCAGATTTGTATTGAAAAGGTTGTTTGGTGAACCTGGAATGATGGTGTGGAGAAGTGGACTATTTGGGGGAAGGTCTTGCCCACTGTGTCACTTCAGGTCACCTTGGCCCTACAACAGAGTCCACTTCTCTGAGGAACAGAAAGTTCACATTCATTTAGTGCTTTTTCTACCTGAACACCAATGAATAAACAGGGTCAGTTTCCCACTCCAAAGACTTCTCTTTCTACATTCCAGGGTTTCTCCGAACTAGGTACAATATAATTGATTTTGTGTCTGCTTATTACATCACAATCATATTCAATTCTGCTTCCCCAAGTGTCTTGGTCAACTTGGGCTGCTACAACAAAATATAAACTGAGTGGCTTAACAGAAATGTATTTCGCATAGCTCTTGAGTCTGGGAATTCAAAATCAAGGTGCCAGTTTGGTTCCTGGTGAAAGTGCTCTCCCAAGTTGCTGATAGTCTCCTTGTATCCTCACAAGGTAGAGAGGGAGAGAACTCTGGGGTTTCTTTCTCCACTTAAGGACAGGAATCCCACCATGGGGGCTCCCCTCTCAGGACCTCATCTAAACCTAATTATCTCCCAAAGACCCCACCTCCTAATACCAACACATCGGGGAGTTAGGGCTTTAATATATGAATTTGGCAGTGGGGAGGGGCACGAACATTCACTCCATATCAATAATCAGTTGAGGTTTGAGACTCCCGAACGTCTCAATCTCTTGGCTTTCTCCCAGAGATGGATAATCATATCTAATATGTGCAACTTAAAAAAAAATAGTTTTTAACTGTTTTAACTCTTGCAGAGAAACCTGATTTTAAGCTCTTAAGGACACCTCCCTGCTGTCCCTTCTGGAATCAGGGATTCCGGATGACCTGTACATGGAATAACTGAATAATGTTTGCAGTGTTGATCACTGGACTCTGTCCTGTGTCTTCCATCTTTACTGGCAGGGACTGACCTGTTGATCTTTATCGCCACCTGTTTTCAGCCCACCTGAAGTGGATCATCTAAAAATTCACCAAGTCCTGAGCCATAATCCAGTGCAGTTAAAAGGCACTTTTAGTCCTGCTGAGAAATTAACACCTTCTCTTTTGTCCCAACTTTCTGGGATCATTTCCAATATGTCCTGGCTGGGAGTTAATTAAATCTGTGTTGACACATACTCAACTTCAAGTGGCTTTGCACATTCAGGAAACCTGTTGAGATTTTCCCTTTGGAGTCCAAACCCACGGATCCATCCCTTTATCCCAGTTTCAGGGTAAGTTTTCCACTTGCCAGGAAAGGATGGAATTTAAAGTGGGAAATTAATGGGATTCCCCACCCTAATAAAATCATGGTTTCCCACTTTCCTATAAAGCTTCCCAAATTTTGAAGTGTGTCTTTCGCACCTCACTTGCTATTTTCTATTAAAACAATTGGATTTATGGTTACAGGAAGCTCTGAGAGGACGGGCAGAAGCAAATAAGAAACAAGGTTAGAATCCTCAACTCCATAGCAGCTGTTTCAAGAACACAGTACTCAAAACTGGAGTCAGAAGATCTAAATGTAGGTCAAGTAATTTTAAATTCCGATTGGATATTGCATATGCACAGCCGGGAGTTTTTTTTTTTTTTTTTCCCATCAAGAGTTAGAGATTTGGGTGGGTTACAGGAAAGTTATTAGCAGCAACATCCAGAGTCTTTGGTTCACGCCAAGAGGCACATGTTAGTTTCATCTGATGCTATGTGCTTATTTTAGTGTCCAGAGTGTGGTTGGGGAACATCCAGGGAGAGCATCTTTCCACGCTGAGCTGTGGCCACCGTGCTAAAATTCCTACATATGTTGGTCCTCACATAGCTGGTCTGTCAATGCTGCTGTGTTACTTTGGGTCCGAGGTTGCAAACTAGCAGTTGTGAGCTGTATTTGGACTGCAGGTATGTCTTATTTCGCTTGCACGGTATTCATTCTTTGTTAAACAAATGAGCTAACTTAAAAAAATTAGAATGTTTTGTACAAAAACCATTATGTGTGTTTTTCTTGAAAATTTGGGTGCTTCGGCCACCCTGGCATCCCTGCTTGGTAACAATGGGCTGTTGCTGAGTGGTGCTGCCCCCTTTGGATGGGATGTGTCTCTCCAGTTTGCCAATTCCCGTAGGACTAACTTCATTCATTTACATTTTCTGCTACATATGAGAATTTGCAGTCTGCCATTAAGCAATGTCCTACACAAATGGCCTGATACTCTTCAGGAGCATAAGATAGATGCTCATAGCCCCTGTTGGAGTGGAAGATGCATATTTTCCTCAGTTATTTACATGTAAGTCCAGAAGGAATGTGTCAGAACAGATGGCCTTGAGAAAATGAGTCAAGAATTATAGGATGGGTTTTTTGGTGAAGTGATAGGGAAGGAAGATTGAGGTCTGGAGTAAGGGTGGGAAAGAAAAGGGATGGCTCTGAGACCTGGGGAGGCTGATAACAAAAGGGAGAAGGGAGACTGACACTTTTGCAAAGAGGACTCTGAAAAAGTTGGGTTGTCTGGGATTAGGCCAAGGAAGAGGTTATGACCATGGGATGCTGTGCATCATGATTTGAAACAGTCTCTTCTCCTCAGGACACAGTATGTTCCCCAAGTACAGAGCCATGGGCAGAGGCCCTGTTATATTCATTTCTGTGTTATGGTGTCCACACTAGGGGCTCAGTAAATGGCCTTCAAATGAGACTGAAGTGTATGCCAGTGCATGTGTGCACGTACGTGTGTGTGCATGTCATGTGCATGTGCCTGCACATATCTGAGTGCGGGAGGGGTAGCCATTAACAGAGACAGATAAGAAAAGAGGGAAAGTGTCTTGGGAATATATAATACATGCCAAGAAGTATAGGGCTTTGTCATCAAGATGACAATGGTTCATTGAGAAATATTTCCCCTCCCTTACTAAGGACAAGGAGTGGTGATGGCTAGTGGATTGCATTCTTGCCCCTAAAGCCCAAGAATCCACAGCGACAGCTCTGAGTAATGAAGGCTGGGGTGAGCGGCCTCATTTAGTGAATCGCTGGATATTCACCAGCCCTCTTCTGACATTCATTGTCTTTAAATCTGCCCCTGTTTCTCCCTCAGAATACTCTCAGCATATTGCATGGCATGGATTGGGGAGTGGAAGACAATGTGGCAAAGTACTAAGAATACTGGACATGAAGTTAATAGTCCTGGGTTCAAGTCTGCCCCACACTGCCCCCCGCTACCCCTTAACTATATGGCCATAGGCAGGTTGCTTAATAGCTCTGCTTGGGTTTCTTTGCTGAAAGTGAGGAGAATCACACTATGTACCTCTGAGAGTTGATGTGAAGAGGAAACAGTGCCTGCCATTTGGTAAGTGTTCAAAAAATATTCCCTATCATTATTCTAAAGTTCAAAGCAGGGGCGCCTGGGTGGCTCAGTCGGTTAAGCGCCGACTTCAGCTCAGGTAGTAAGCTCACAGTTCAAACCTCGCATCAGGCTCTGTGCTGACAGCTCAGAGCCTATAGCCTGCTTCCTATCCTGTTTCCTCTCTCTGCCCCTCCCCCACTCATGCTCTGTCTCTCTTGCTCTCTCTCTCTCTCTCAAAAATAAAATAAACATTAAAAAAATTTAAAGTTCAAAGCTAAGTGGATTTTCCAATGTATGACTTTCCTTTAAGATGATTTCTTTTTCTTGATTTCTTTTTCTTTAATAACTTTTCTGATAGCTTATTTACTTTGAGAGAGAGAGAGAAAGAGAGCATGCATGGGAGCCAACAGGAGAGGGGCAGAGAGGGAGAGGGAGAGAGAGAATCCCAAGCAGGCTCCATGCCATGCCATCAGCACAGAGCCAGATTCAGGGGCTTGAACTCATGAACTGTGAGATCATGACCTGAGCTGAAATCAAGAGCCAGATGCTCAACCAACTGAGCTACCTGGGTGTCCCCACTCTAAGATGATTTCTTAATACTATGTTCTACACAATCAGAAGATGATTGTCTTGGATGTTTTCAGATGAAGTGCAGAAGCTGGTTCCTCAATACCGCAATTACTTTCCATGTTTTGGGGTGTGGATATGCTGTGGTGACCCATGGGGATATTACAGAACAGACTTCTATTTGTGTGCTGTCACCCTCTTTACCTCCGAGTAAGGAGTTGGCTCTGGTCCCTGCTATGTCCCACCAACTCTCAGATCACTTACCCTTGTTAAAAAGTGCCATCTGCCTTAGTCCTCTTTGCAGAAAGCCTCCCTGACTCCCATCAGGGTGTACTGGGGAGTTTCCTGACCACACTGTCAAGCCTAACGGTGCAGGCTGCCCACATCACAGCAGGAGGGTTGGCTCAAAACCTCACACCAATTTTCCCCTCCTCCTCCTTTAGAAACTTGGAACTTCTCCCAAGTGTAGACAGATACCCACTTTGGATCTGAACTAGAGAAAATTCTTTATAGCCCAACATATGAAATTGAAGACTCTTTCATGCTTCACCCATCTCTTCCCCTCTCCCTCCCCTTCCCCATGCTAGAAAGGGAAGATGAAATGCAGCATTAGCCCTGTTCCTACAGCCCAGCTCCTCAGATGAGCATGTCAGGCTGGATACTGTAGCTAAACATAAATGAACGGTTATTAATGATGGGCATAATGTTTTCTAGCAGTTAGCTGGCTGTGATTCTAGGATTTTTTTTCCACTGTGTTTTGAAGGGTTAGGTTATTTAAACTTACCATCAAATAGAATCAAATCAAAGTGAGCTAATTTTTCTTAAACACTAATCATTTTAAGGCTATTGAACTAAATATAGAGGCAGTTCATTAAATCATTAAAACAGCCTGCAATAATGCTCACAAAGTCATTATGGAGCTATTCCCTAGCCAGAGAGGTAGTGTTGCCTTAAGCACAGTTTAATCAAATTAGATGGTGGGCTATGTCATGGGGTTTCTCCTATTGATATTCATTAAAAATACATGATTTATCACTAATCTCTGTGAGGTAGATCCCACTCTTCCAAATGAATTTTGTAAATGTCAAGGGGAAGAAAACAGAATGGCGTATTGTTATAATAATTTAAGAGTGGTGTGATCACATTTACATTTTATATACTATGCAGTTTAGGAACAGAGAATAGCTTTAACAAGGCTAAACTTCTCTTAGTTAAAGTTAGAACAGAAAGGCTGAACCCTGAGGATTAGCCATTACAGTTTCATATAGAATGGGCCCCAGCATTTGAATTATCTCTTAGTAGAAGGGTAGCTTGTCCCATTGTTCAGCTAATGCTTTTCTCAGATTCTTTGGTGGAGGGATTTCCACATAAATATAAGCTGTCCTGTTTTCAGATCCTGTCCTGATTTGACAGCCGGGAGAAGCCGGTTTGTTTTCTGCCCCTAGGAGCCCTCCTTCTGTGCTCACACTTCATTTCCTCCAGAGTTCTCTGGCCTCCAGACCTCTCCTCACAACCCTAGTGAAATTTGCCCGGCTCCTTCCTTCTCAGTGGACTGGAAAGGGCTGATAACAGTTTAAAAGTGTTACCCCACCCAGAGGTATTTGCATTTTAACTGGGATCAAAGCTGAAACTAAAGGGATTAAGTCCTAATAGTAGAATTTTAAGCATCAACCAGTGGGTGGAAGAGGATTTTCTGCTGCTAGAAGAACCCTCCCTCTGGCCTTGATGGGAGAGAAGGGCGGTCCACAGTGGGCAAGGTCAGACCTGAGATGGGTGGAGGGAAGTTTGGTGGTAGGTAGAGGAATATTGCTTTTTCCTTTTCCATGTTGTACCCCCTTTTTTTTAAACTGGGAAACGAGCCTTCTCTGTTTCAAAAACTTCCTATACAGGTATATTTCTAGAGGGTACACTTTGAAATATTGATTTTCTGGCTTGTCCTTTAAACATTTTTCCTCCCTAAACTGGGGACCAATATTCAAAACTCTGAGTTAAAGTTTAGTTTAAAACTCTCAGTCTTGTCTTGAAAATACCCCTGAAGGAAGAAAGACACTTATAGAAGGAACAGTAGTAACTTTTCGATATGAAAATGTGCCTGTTCTTAGCAAGACACATGAGATGTCTCCCTACACTTAAGACACTTATCAAAAGCTTTTCAGAATATGACTTACAGCCAGAATGGTCAGAATCAGCAGACATAGGCACTCGATTTCTGGACGATAGGAAGCTTTTAGCATCTTGGCCATTTAACCTAATCTAAGAGAGAAACACAGCTTAAATGAAATCCTACTTATTTTACTCTGCTATATTGCAGAATAATGGAATGCCCACCCCTTTTCTGCACAGGAGATCTCTAACTTGACTTGGCTCAGTGGGAAGCTCTCAGAACCCTTTCCAATGCCAAACTCAAGATACAATAAGGTCTGGCTATTATCCCTGGAGTCTCCTGGCCGTGAAATAATGGAGATGTGAACAGGACGGTACTGAATTATTGGCAGGAACTGACTTAACGTCTAGATATAAGAAACGAGGGTCCTAGCAAAGCCTCTTGTTAAGTAGCTAAATGTCTAATTCACCTGGGATATTGTTTCAAAATTCATTTCATCTTTGGTAATTTGATGAAATGAAGCCCTGTACTGGTGCTTTCTCTCATGCAAGGCTGCACGCACCTAAGCGCAGGGCACATTTATTTTGATGATTAATACCTGCAAGTTTCGTGGCTTAATGGGAAAATGCTAGATACATTTGAAATGATACTGCCTTCTCCCCCCTCTTCATTCTTCAGGTAAACACCTTGATTACTTGCCTTCCAAGTTTAAGCTCAGTAGAACTTATGTTATCCACTGACACTCTGGAAACATTATTCTTGCATATTTGTGGTTGGAGAAGCCTGGGAGTCATACGATGACTGATTTCAGGTGGGCAGTGTGGGGTGTGCATTGTTTAACTCACAGCTCTTTTCAAAGATGGATAACAGGAGGCTGGGAGAATAAATGGAATGCAATAGAATATTTTTCCTTCTGCTCTCACGGCACCCCTAAAATTTCACCAAGAACCACAGGGATAGCTTCGTGGCCAGTCATTTAAAGGATATTGTACTTATTTTCATATGTTTATTAAAACTGTTAGAAATGAGAGGACTAAATTAGAGGTCATGAAATGAAGAGGGCTGGACAGGACAAGGGTGAACAACTTTCCAGGTTTTGGCACTGGAAGTCCTGTGTCTGGGGAAACCCCTGAGTACCAGGCAAACCAGCCTGAAGGGTGACCCTAAAAACTCTTCTGCTTTTTGTCCCCCTTAAACTCCCTTTGAACAACGTGGGCAAGCTGAATCACCTGCGTTTTAAATATTATGTGTCCAGACTGAAGACATCTCCTTTTCAAGCATTCCACTCTTACCCTTAGTAAGTTGAAACATTTAAATAGAGAACTAACCTTTTAATAAAAATTGTTGTTTACAGATGTGTTCCTTTTAACAATTGAAAAATATTTTCACAGCTATTGTCCCATGGAATCTTCAAAATTAAGGCTATAGTTCCATCTCAACGAAAAGAAGACTGAGACTTAACACAATGGTTGGTTTCCTGTCTCCACTCTCGTCCTGCCCTTGGGTGAGGTAGGGCAGCCTCGCCCATTTTTCTTAGATTTGAAGAGTCTTCCATAGCAAGTATAAAAGGAGCGTGCACTCCACACCCCAGACATAGTGAGGCGGACAGTTTTCAAACCTTGACTTCTTGCCAAGCCTTCCCCAGGTCTGATGCAGAGACTATTACCTGGCCTTTAAATCCCGCTGGAAGAGAATCCCAAACCCTCTGCATGCCAGGCTTCAGCATTTTGGTATCTTTCAATAGATTTCACCCAACAATCAAAAATTAAATTCTTCTGATTTTAACTGATGACACAGTCCTTTGAAAACCCAAAGACAGTGGACCGAGTCTCCTTGGCAAAATGCTTTGGGTGTGCACATGTGTGTGGATGTAGGTGTGTATATGGCTTCTAATAATGACCCCTATTCACTTCTGTATCTCAGTGCACCCAAGGAGTGGTTATGGTCAGTTATGTCATTGTTTAAAAAAAAGTATCTCTTTATTGATACAATATAGACTTTTTTACTATATAATAGTGCCATTAACCTTCATGTGGTCACCAGCCAGCCCCTCCCCACAATGCCTCTGAGTGTAAGCTCCCTGGGATGTAATTAACCTTAGACCCATATCTGCCTCTTTTTCACACACTGAAGCTTCATCCAAGGCCCTGACCCCACACTCACTATGGGCCTTCGAGCTGCAGTTTTCTGTTAAGTTTGGTGTGTGCCAAGGTCCTGCAGGGAGAAGAGACACACACATGTTATTAGCAAGAGCATCTAACACAGGGCTATGTACAGGTGGCAGCTTAATAAGTACTCTTGGGTGACAGAATTGAGTTGTCAGGCCCTCTGTTCTCCTGGCTATTAATCCTTTTCTGTCATGGTTTAAAAGACAGGATGAGACAGCCAGAAAAATAAGAAACCAAAAGCTCTTAAATCCTGGCCTTCAATTGACCAGAAGAGAAAAGAGTATTTCAAAAAGATGAGTAAGGTTAGAGTCATTTGCATAGAATGAATGACCGCTGGACTCCCAAGCCTGGGCCTGGTCTCAGAAGGCTAGTTTTTAAAATGAAAGACAGTGAGGGGTTTCCTTTCCAGAATTTACCTCTTCCTCTTTTTTCTTACATGTAACAACTAGCTTTCATGGTCAATAGCATATATCCCTCCAGGACAGCAGGGATTTATCTGTCTTTTTAGTGCTAATTCTTAGTGCTAAGCAGTGCTCAGCACATAGCATGCTCACTACATATTTGTTGAGTGAATGAATGTCATAAGCCCTGGCAGAAAGGGAAGTGGGGTAAAGGTAATATCTGTTGCTTAACCGCCTTTGCGAACCTACACTTACTAAGGCTAGGTAGTAGTCTTAATTATAGACCACTGTATGCCGTAGCAGATAACAGAGTTGCATTTGTATGAAGCATGGTGAATGAAATCTTGACTGTCAGATAGTCACATTAACCATTGTCACTGTTCATACTCCTTTAACTGCTCTAAATAAGCCTTAAAATATCTTTTTCTACTGAACAAATACTACAGCTACTAAACAAATATACTCTGGGGAGTGGCATATGGATCCTGTTTAGCTTTTGACCTATAATACAAATACTTAATGATGGAAACTACATGGTATAGGTTCCTAGAATGCTGAGGGATAGAGAAAGACAGGTTGGTGAGTAACCCTAGGATCGGACTTGATGAGGCAGGCCGGGAAGTCCTTAGCCGGGTGAGTGCCGGCGTCCTAGAATAAGGCATGAAGCTTCCTACATATGTCTATCAAAAATAAGGAATGTTTTTGCTTAATGTGGGGTATATTTATAACCTCCTGAGCTATTTTGGCTTTCAGATCAGAATCAGTGTATCACAGATGGAAGCCTGACCAGAGGCATCTGTACTTGTCCCATTGGGAGGGGAATGGGAGTGTCCCCTGGGACAATGGCTTTTCAACATCAGGTCTAAGAGATGTTTTCTATCCCTGGCCTGAGTCCTTTTAGGACACAGCCTCTCGTGTTCCTGTTTTGCCTTTAGATGGAGGCAAAAGATGCAGTGAAGAGAAGGTACAATGCTGAATACTCAAAAGAAAGAGTAGTTGTTAAAGGAAGATGGAAGGAGGAATTGAATTTATCTTAAATAACAGAAGGAGGAGAACCCAACCCAGAGGGTTCCACTTCTATAAAACTAGAGACAGAAAATACAGTTGACCCAAAGCAGACAAGCCACACTTGGAGCTGTCTTCACCTACAATGCATCCTTTCTTATCACCAACATCCCCATGCAGGTTACAGAGTCTACAACTGGGTTTGAGGCTGGGCAACATCTGCCTATAAAGAAAGTGTCATTTTTGTTTTCCAGCTAATGAGACAGCAATGTCAGGGGATGGGACAATGAATTCCTTTACCCAAAGGCACATAAGCAAAAGAGAATCATGGCACCCCTAAGAGGGCATCAAATTGTGGCTGCTTTCAGTCTCCCTTCTCAAAAAGTAAGCCACAGTGTGATGATGGAGCTGAACTTGAACCTTTCTAGAAAGCCTTTAAGATTTGTCTCTTAGCTCCTGGAATATGAATGCGAGAAAACAGAGAGCTGACCTCTTCCGTGGTCAGGTCTCTCTGAAGGATGGATAATTTCTTGATCATCACAAGTGATGAGCAGGTGAGACAGTGAATTTTCATGTCAGTTTGGAGAGAAGTTTCATAGTAGATGTGTGTCTTGCCATTCATAGAATAAAGAAATTTACCATTATTTGAAAATCTGACCTATATATTTTTACTCCATGAAAGCTCATGGCCTGATGAGAACAAATTTCTTTATACCCTTAATTCAAAAGGTTGGGAACAATATATCACTGTGATGGAACTCCTTTATGGCATGTGAAAAAGATCACTCTTAGGAACAAACAGATACAGTTTTCATAATCATTAAACATCTTAGTTCATAAATCTTTTTTCCTTCTGACCCTCAAAGCTGAACGAGAATAGATGCCATAAGGTCCACGATTCTTGGAACTTTGATACACAAAACAAATGTATACACTTATAGCCTTTCCATATTAAATGTCCTCTTGGTTTCTAAATACATTTCCTTGAAGATGGGAGCAAAATGTGACATCCATTGAAATAGAATCTTGCTTGCTTTACAAGATTGCTCATTGAGAGTAATTGAATATATGAACATAGAAAATTCAACATATTGAGAACTACTTATTAGTGTGTCTAAAATATAGGTTTTGTTTTTCTATGTAGGAAAGTATTAGAACAACAAGAATAGTATAGTTCCACTTTTGTAAATTGAAGCGGGTACATGTGTGTTTAAAATGAGAGGAACGATTTACACAAAAAAAACGTATCGATAGTGGCTGCCTATGTGCACGGGATTACGAGTGCGTTCTGATTTCTTCTTTTCTTGTCTCCTCTTTTATAATGAACATGAATTGCTCTTATAATAAGAATTAATCACGATTTAAAAAAATAAATAATACTCTAAACAATACTCAGATAATACTCATAATACTCATAAAAAATTAAAAAATAATATGTCTTAGATTTGATATGTATGAATTTTCTCCACTTGCCTCCTGAAGTTCTTTGAGTATCGCCATCCATTCCTTCTGCCTCATTTTCTGGTGGTAGCAGACTCTGATGCTCAAATGTTTCTCCAGTAGATTAGGAGGAAGGTTCCTGAGAATGGGAAACAGGAGCTGGCCTGGGACATGGACAGCAGTTTACCCTCTCCCTGCCTTTTGGTGGTATTGATGCAAAAAGATAAAAAACAAAAACAAAAACAAAAAAAACCCTAAATCCAGTCTCCCCTTCAAAGCTTCACTACCAAGCTTTTTTCTTTCCTTCTTCTCTTTCTCCATTTCCCCCCCTCCCTTTCTTTATCTTTCTTCTACTAAACTTGAAGCTTCTTTAGGGTAGGGGTCTTCTCTTACCTTGCTGTCATGATGCTTCATACAAGATAGATACTCAATAAGTGTTTGTTGAATAAAGGGCTAGAGATGTTAAGTGATTTGCCCAAGGTCACACAGCTGGTTAACAGCAAGGTCAGGACCAGAACTCAGGCTAAATCAGGAAGCCCGCTGGCTACAGAACACAGACTGTGCCAAAACAAAAAGAACGTTGGTGTTGCAGGCAGTCGGGCTATGTTAGTAAACTGACAAGGACGTGGGTGACATGTAACATATGTCATCAGGCTAAGGACAGAGATAAAGGGAGTAAAGGCAGTAATCAAGTTGATACACTTTGGTACATGTTCGCTAAAGCTCTGGTTATTATTACAACTACACCTTCACGGAATAACTACAATTAACTATTGTTTTCAACTTCTCGTGGGTAAGAAGGTATAAGCTTTGTAAAAAGTACAGGCAGAACCAGCATTATATTTTTGCCAAGACCATTCATGATAAATTTATTCAGCAAGGGGAAAAAAATAAATCCATCTCCATTGAAATCGCAATGAACTTGTTTCCATTAAAGGACCCCAAGAGACAAAGCACCAAATGCAAAAGCTACAAGAGTGTAGATGACAGATTTCTCCCCACTGAACTGTCTACCCCAGGAGGCAGCCAGGGCAGCCTTCAGACCCAGGAGGTGAGAAAGAAAATCATTTTGTTGGGTAAAAGTATTCCAAGTAACTGCCTTCTTTGGAAATTGAAACATTTCATTTTTCCATCTGACAAATGGAGAAGAACCTGTTTGCAGTGAAGAAGACAGTGGAGTTAATCGTCCCTGGATAATGGCTACCTTTGACCAAAGACACAGCCCCAGGAGTTGTGGCTTCATTCCCTTCAAGTGTTGATCAAGTTTCAACCTTCAGGATGGTTGTGACATATTCTATTTCTGTAACTCCCTTTGAGAAAAGCATCCTATAATTTTTCTCTACTTCTTGTAGTTGCTGCTGATGGTGATTCGTATCTCCACCAGAATCATGCTGGGCGGAATTGACCCTTTGCGAGCATCCCTTCATGACACGATGAATAGGAAAATAGAGGGGTGGAAAGAGGAGAAAGCAAGCAAGCAAAGGGGGAGGTGAGGGAGAGCCCTGGGATGACAGAGCCAAGAAGAATCAGGGTCTCTCAACAATCTGACCCTCCCATGCCTCTGCACCCACATCCAACTTGTTTTATTAAAGACATGTTGTTTTGAAAGCCTCTAAGTACCTACAGAGCTGGATTTAGGGTCATGAAAGCACCCCAGGCATGCCGATAACTTGACTTCCCTTTAAAATAATAGTTTAAAAAATTGCTTACCCTGAATTTAATAGGATGTAGAAGATACTGATTTTCCAGAAATCAAAACTGTAGTCACAGGCCGATTTCTTACTAATTCATTTCTGCTGGCTGAAATAGGATCAATGCTCTGAAAGACATCCGGCACAGTGTTTGCTAACCTTTCTGTTCTTGTCCTTTCTTGTCCTCCTTCCTGGTTTCTTTTGTAGTGATTTTCTGAACTTGACCACCACTTTCTGGAGGAGTATTAAAGTATTGAAAATTTAGATAAACTATACTGCTTGTTCCTGATAGTAACACTGTGCTACTGTGTGCTCTTAGGTAGTTTAGAATTTTGCTGAATGTGACCGTCAGCTGGCTGACCTTGGTGCATGTCTCTGTTGGTGTGGAGCTTATATGGGAGCAGTGCAAAAATACTCAATATCAAGAGAACAACATTGGTAAGAAATGTCATCTGTATTAATTTTTTTCTAAATCTTTTATTTTGAAACAATTACAGACTCACAAGAATTCATAAAAACAGTAAGTGTCCTATGTACCCTTCACCCAGCTTCCCCCAAAGGGGGCATCTTAATACAGCTACAGTATAATATCAAAACCAGGAAATTAACATTGGTATATTTCTGTTAACTAGACTACAGACCTTATTCAATTTTCAGCATTTTAAAAACCTAAACTCATTTGAATGTGTGTGTGTGTGTATGTGTGTGTAGTTCTAGGCAATCTTATTCTACATACAGATTTGTGTAACCACCTCTACAATCAAGATCTGAAATTGTCACATCCATCCCTCCCAAACAACTCCACGTGCTACTGGGGATTTCTTTCTGAATTTCCTTTCCAGACAACTACCTGTTTCTGGGGGAATTGGACTGTATGAGTTTGCTAGGGCCGCCTTGACAAGGTACCACAAACAAGGCAGCTTAAACAACAGAAATGTATTGTCTTGGTTGTGGAGACTGGTAGTAAAGGTCAAGATGTCAGCCATGCTGGTTCCCCCGGAGGCTCTGAGGGAGAATCTGTTCCAGGCTTGTCTCCTAGCTTCTGGTGGTTTGCCAGCAAATTTTGGCCTCCCTTGGCTTATAGGTACATCTTCCCAATCCCTGCTTTCATCTTCATGTGGCATTCTTCCTTTGTGTGTATCAGATTCAAATTTCCCTTTTTGTAAGAACATCAGCCATAATGGATTGGAGTTCACCCTAATGACTTTGTTTTAACTTGACCACCTCTTTAAAGACCCTACCTCCAAATATATTAGGACTTCATATAAATTTGGGGGGACACAATACCCTACAACAAGGACTAATTTATATTTCCTCAAGCTACATCGAGTCCTGGGTAAAATCTGAGTTAATGGACATCCTATTTCCAGATTATTCCGTGATCTCAAAATGCCCGATGCCTAGAATACCAATTTTTTTATACTTCACCAGAACTTTATTTTGTGGGAAGATTGACAGTATCATAAAAACACCAAAATAAGAAAACCAGATAAGCTTCTAAACCTCTTTCTCAGTATCTTTCCCAGGATGGATCTCCTATCCATTTCAAAGAGCATCTTTCCTGCAACAGATAACCCATCGATGGGCTGTTTTTATGAATCAATGAACTCAATGAAAGAATTCTCTGGGATCTAAGAAAATTCCAACACTTGAGTAAGAAAAAGAACATAGGGAAAATGATGGGTTAATTTGGGAGCTCAATAGTAAATGGAAACTTTCCACACTAGATTGCTGGTTCTCACCAAGCATGAGGTAGCCTGAGGTCATTTCTATATCGTATGGTTCCGAAACACCTTTTTTCTTTTTTAAAAAAAAGAAGCCTCTTTTCTTTTTAAGTTTACTTATTTTATTTTATTTTTTTTTTAGTAATCTCTACACTCAGCATGGGGCTTGAACTCACAACCCTGAGATTAAGTGTCACATGCTCTTTCAACTGAGCCAGCCAGGTGCCCCATGAAGGCACCTTCAATAACAACCAAGCAACCAACAACAAAAACAACCTAATTCAAAAATAGGCAAAGTATTTGAATAGACATTTCTCCAAAGAGGATATACAAATACCCAAAAAGCACATGAAAGGATGCTCAACATCATTGGTCATTAGAGCAATGCAAATCGAAACCACAATGACATCCTAGTTCACACCTTCTAGGGTAGCTGTAATTTTTTTAAAAAGAAAAATGACAAGTGTTGGTGAGGTTGTGGATAACCCTTGTGGAAACCTTATGCATTGCTGATGAGAATGTAAAATGGTGCAGCTGCTGTGGAAAGCAGATCCTCAAAAAGTTAAACACAGAAATAGGTATAACCTAGAAATTCCACTCCTGGATGTATATCCAAAAGAACTGAAAGAAGGGACTCAGAGAGATACTTGCACACCAATGTTAATAGCAGCATTATTCACAATAGCCAGAAGATGGAGAGTGTCAACAGATAAGTGGATATACAAAATATGGTATATACACACGATGGATTACTCTTCAGCCAGAAAAAGGAATGAGATTTTGACACATGCTACAACATAGATGAACTTAGTGAAGCAAGCCAGACACAGAAGGAAAAATATTGTAGGATTCCACTTACATGAGATACATAGAACAGGCAAGTTCATAGAGACAGAAAGTAGAATAAAAGTTACAGAGGGTGTAGTGAGGGGGAAGAGGACATTATTGTTCAGTGGGTACGGAGTTTATATTGGGGATGATAAAAAAAAAAAGGTTTGGGTATAGATAGTGGTGACAGGTACTCGGTATTGTGAATATATTTAATGGTATTCAATTGTATACTTACAAATGGTTGAAATGATAAATTTTATGTTATATATATTTTACCACAATAAAAAATGTAATATGCATTAAAAAGAAGGCTCTAGGGGTGCCTGGGTGGCTAAGTCAGGTAAGTGTCAGACTTTGGTTCAGGTCATGATCTCACGGTTCATGAGTTCAAGTCCCGCATCAAGCTCTATGGTGACAACTCAGAGCCTGGAGCCTGCTTCAGATTCTGTGTCTCCCTTTCTCTTTCTGCCCCTCTCGCGCTCTCTCTCTCTCTCTCTCTCTCAAGAATAAATAAACATTAAAAATTTTTAAAAAAAATAAAGAAGGCTCTATTTTGAGGGAAAACAGAGCTCATAAGCTTATTAGCTTTTGCCACGACCCCGATATCAAGAGTTGCATGCTCCACCAACTGAGCCAGCCAAGTGCCCCTTCATTTTAGCACTTTTAAGTGTCCACTTCAGCATGTCACATTGTTGTGCATCATTATCCATCTCCAGAATTCTTTTCATCTTATAAAACTGAGAAGCTGTACCCATTCGACAATAACTCTCCACTCCCTTTTCTCCCTAGTCCCTGGCAACTACAATTCTCTAGGTACCTCATGTAAGTGGACTCCTACAGTTTTGTCCTTTGTCAAGTTGCTTATTTTATTTAGCATGATGTCCTCAAACATCATCCATGTTTAGCATGTATCAGGGTTTCCTTCCTTTTTAAAGTTGAATAATATTCCATTGCATCTATATATCATATTTTGTTTGTCTATCCATTCATTGTTGGACTTTTGGGTTGTTTCCACCTTTTGGCTATTGTGACTAAGGATGCCGTGAACATTAGTGTACAAGTATCTCTTTGGGTCTTGGCTTTCAATTCTTTTGGGTATACACAAAGAAGTAAAATTGCTGAATCATATGGTCATTTTATCTTTAACATTGTGAGGCATGGCCATACTGTTTTTCCCACAGTGGCCACACCATTTTACATTCCATCCAACAATGCACAAGGGTTAAATTTCTCCAGATCTTTACCAATACTTCTTATTTTTATAGTAGCCATCCTAATGGGTGTGAGGTGGTATCTCACTGTGATTTTGATTTGCACTTTCCTAATAATTAATGTTCAACATCTCATGTGCTTATTGGTCATTTATATATCTTCATTGGAGAATTGTCTATTCAAGTCCTTTGCCTATTTGAATTAGGTTGTTTATTTTGTTGTTGAGATGTAGGCGTTCTTTACATATTCTGGATATTAATCACCCCAATCAATTTTAGAATATTTTTATCACCCCAAAAAGAAAACCCACACCACTTGCCTGCTACCCTATATCCCCATCACCTATTCTTAGGTTTTTGACACCAATATTGTTCCTTTCTTAAAGAACTCTCTTGCACTGGCTTCTAGAATATTACCCTTTTCTGGTTTCTTGCTGTTCCTTCTGTGTGGATGCTCATCTAAGGTCCCTCACACATCTGATTGACTTGCCCCAACTATGTTAGCTTAGACCTCGCTTTCTTCAGAAGGCTTCATCCTACTTCCCAAGGAAGGGTGACTCTGCTCACACCCTAGTCACCCACTTATCCTTCTGCATCTCCCACCAGAACGCATGCTCCCTGTGTGCTTGCCTGGCACATGATAGGTCCTCAATATATATCTGCTGCATAAATATATATTGCTGTTTTCTAGCATAGAGTTGGAACTATTGCTCTGGGACTTGATGGAGAAGACTAGGGTGAAGATTTAAATGGGAATCCGAGAACTAACTGCACGTAGGAGATGGGTGAAACATTAAATGATATTCAATGTTTACCGAATATGAGTATATATCTTATTAAACATAAGTATGTCAATATACATTAGTATATATTACTAGCATATAAAGTATATACTATACATAGGTACATATTAAATAAGTATATATGTAGTTATTAAGAATCTGAATATATACTTTACTATATAAACTTTGCTACGTTCAGATTTTTTCAGGCAATTGCAAAGAATTCTCAAGTTTCTGTTTTCAAAATGTCTATACTTGTGTTTTAAGCCCAGAGTCATTAATAACTATTTGGGCAGCTCCAGATATTCCATTTTTGACCTGAAGTGCACAGACGTATTCAGGGCTGAGACTTAAGGAGTCCATTCCTGTGTGCTTCATGCTCACAAAAATCACCTCTGCCTGTCATCTTACCTCCCTTAAGGAACCTCTGGCTTTCAGAGGGAAATGGGTAACTCCCAAGTTAAATACTACCTGAATTTTTTGGATAACATAATCAGGAAACAGTTAAAGTTTTGGTTTCCAATTATTTCAAAAGTACTCATGGGTGAACCAGGGGAATAAACTTGGGACATAGTAATGACTAAGTATAAATTCCATTAAAAAAAAATCTCCTAACCCACAAATGTATGATGATGGCATTACTAAGCCCTCACTAAGTATACTCAGTCTCCATGCCTCATGTGGGCCTCACAACAGCCCAAAGAGATAGATATCATATGTCCCTTTCACAGATGCAGCTGCTCAGAGTTAGAGACATTATGTAGTTTGCCCAAGGTCTCTCAGCTTAGAAATAGTGAAGCCAGGATTTAAGCTTCAGGCTGGTCAGACTCAATACCCAGGCTCACCGTCCCTGCATGGAACAGCTTCCCAGTGTGTCTGGAAGCAAAGCTAGGCTGCCTGGTGTCAGATGGTGGCATGGATAAAACCATACAATGGCAAACACATGGCAAATGTACCCGTGCTCCTAATTCACGATGGGCTTCCTCTTCCATCACTGCTTTTCGTCTTTACAAGAACCCCAAGCGTGCAAGGACAGGGCCATTATCCCCATTTTAGAGATGAAGGAACTGAGACACAGGCAGGTTAAGCGACTTTCCCACTGTCTCACAGTGAGACAGCAGCACAGCTGATATTAGAACTCAGGTCTCCTGGCTTTTAGTTAAAAAGCTTTTCTCCATTACAGCACAACCTCGTGGCCTTCAGCTTTCAGACTCTGATTGAACAGCAGCATATGAATTAACTGAGGTTACTGTATTATCCTCTAAAATGACGGCTTCCCATTAAAAAAAAAAGAACAGCAAAAATTCACCAATGGAACATGTGCAAAATACATTTTCACAAGGTCATTCTTACCCAGAGCTGTTTTAAAAAATTATTATTCTCCATTTGGGTTTTTGGTCTATGATCCCATGGTACGTGCAGTTAAATGGTAATTTAAAATTTTAAACAAACAATGTTGCAGAATTGATTTCTGGTTAACAGGACTGATTTGAAAAGATGGTGGGTTTGGAAGATGTATGTTAAAAGGACTTGAGGGGCAACTGAGTGGCTCAGTCGGTTAAGTGTCCAACTTCAGTTCAGGCCATGATCTCATAGTTTGTGAGCCCAAGCCCTGTGCCAGGCTCTGTGCCGACAGCTCAGAGCCTGGAGCCTGCTTCAGATGCTGTGTCTCTCTCGTTCTCTGCCCCTCCCCTACTCATGCTCTGTGTCTCTCTCAAAAATAAGTAAACATTTAAAAAATATAAAAATTTTTAGAAGGACCTGAAATATTGGTTGACCTGCACAGTTAAGGAATTTAGAGATGTTAATTTGGAAAGAAGGAGTTGTAGCAGCGGTTGGGTTTGGTGGACGTGCACGACAGTGTGATAAACACTATGTATTGGTAACATGTATTTTACAGGGCATGCATGCACAGCAGCCCACAATGGGGACAGCAACAGTTACGTGGTTACCAAGTACTGTATATGATATCCACACTTAGCATGCTTGTTGGGATTTGTGTTGGTTTTACTGAAAAATATTTTTCTTTGTGGAAAGTATGATGTCTTTAAAACACCTACAGGTTTACCTCTCGCACTGTAATTCAACAGATACTGATTGGGGCCCTTTTCTGTTCAAGGCGAAGTGCCAGGTCTTGAATCAGGATTTTGGATGTTCTTAGGAGTTGGAGCTTCAGGCGGGACGCAGGAGCTACCCCCGGGCTGCCGTGCCCCATCTCCTGCCCTCTGCTCTTTGGCGGGAGCCTAAATCCTCACCTCATCTATAAAGGTGCTTGGGGGATTCCCAGTTTCTGAGCTCCCAGCAATCCAAGAAGCAGATGTTGGAGAGGAAGCCCCACCTACCCTTCAGCTTTGTTCCCAGGCCAAATAAAACCAGAAAAGTCTTTCTTTTTTGAGAAAAGCAATTTATTCTGGACTCATGTTTTCTCCCACACTTGGGCAGGTGAGATAATCTTAATGCAGTTTTATCAGCCTTAACTCTTGAATTCTTGGCTGCTAAACTTAAAAAAAAAAAACACAACTCAAAGAAGCATAAACCCTCCATTTCCATACCAAAGAGCACTAGGCTGTTCTTGGAAACCTTTATCTCTTTCATGGCAGTGCATGTCTCATATTCTGTCACAGAATGGTGAGAAAATCAGCCATAAGAAGAGAAAATAGTGCGACAGAAACTTAAAACTAACTCACTGATAACAATGAAGCAATAAGAATGTGTTCTTTCTCCCCTCTTTCTTCAGCAAATATATTGAGAAGAAAACATATCTTACATAAAACAATCTTTCACATCTCCATGTACATGAAGACTCAGAAACGTAGATATAGCCTTGACTTCACACTGTATGGATTCAGCATCGCTTTTGTTTTCTGTGGTTGCTCAAGTTCTTAGGAAATGCCTCTCCACATGGATTAAAATACAAAACAGGACAAATTAAAAGGTGAGTCTGAGGAAGTGGAACACAAATCAGATTCATCTCCAAGTGGGTTTTTGCGTGTGGTGGAAGTTTTATGGATGCTCCGAAGGTCACCCAGATGTTAAGGGAAGTCTGCAGTTACAATTTCACGTCTGTGCTTATGTGCCATATGATAAATCACGTTTATCTCTCCAAACATTTCAGCCACTTGTTATCATTTTTCAATTATTTTTACTCTGTTCTAGGGGGCTTTCTCAGGGATAATTTGTCTCTTAAATCTCCTGTTTTTTATTTGCCCCCAGTGAGAGAAGCAGGAAGTACACAGCAGATCTTGGAAATGAAGGAGTTGGCTGTTCCCCACAAAATGCTGAGCCGCTCTTAACCCCTTTCCCCCCATGAGGTTTTTTTTAACCTGATGAGAGAATGGCTAACAATTGAATGAATCAAAGGATGGGAATATGAGTTCAAAAACTGGGGAACTTTCCTGAAGAAAAGAGTTTATACTTGGGGAAGCATCAAATATGCCCCCCTACAACCCAAAAGTACAATAAAACTAAAAATACATAAGAGCTTACGTGAAATGTATATTTATGATTTTGTATAGTTTCACAGGATTTAATTTCTATTTTTAAACATTTAAATGAACTCTTTCCCTCTGATTTGTGAATATCAATATTGTCACACTTTATATGTAGATTAGTCAACTGTATTGAAAATGGTAAAGTAAAGATAAAAATAGGACCTCCATGGGGCTGTTGTAAGGATTAAAATATGTAAAGTGCTTGTAACAGGGTAGCACAGAGTAAAGTGCTCAATATTTATTATTATTATTGTTATTTTTATTACTTCTAAATGTATTCCCAGATTTATTTTACACACAATGGGGATCAAGTTATATGTATTCTTTTGCCACCTACTTTTTTTTTAACATAATGGCTTTTAGACAGATTTCCCTGTTAACAACTATAAATTTATATATATTTATTTTTATATAATATATATATTTTTTTAAAGAAAGAAAGAACAAAAAAGAAAGCAGACGATACCAGAAATTTGTTGGACTCAACCAGTCTTAAAAATGAATGCCCTAGGGTCACCTGGGTTGGTTTAAGCATCCCACTTTGGGCCAGGTCATGATCTCACAGTTTGTGGGTTGGAGCCCAGCATCAGGCTCTGTGCTGACAACTCAGAGCCTGGGGCCTGCTTCAGATTCTGTGTCTCCCCTCCCTCTCCGCCCCTCCCCCACTCATGCTCTGTCTCTGTCTGTCAAAAATAAATAAATGTTAAAAAATTAAAAAAAAATGAATGCCACAAATTCACCAGGTCATTCTCTTCTAGACTTCTATCATATGATTCAGTGTTGCCAAAGAGAGCAAAATAAATAATATCCAGGCTCTGCGAGCTGACTCAGCAACCAGACCCTAAGCAGGCAGAAGGCAGTTGGTGTGTAGGAGCATCTAAGTGGCTCACATACAGCTGGCAGGCACAAGCGTCCCCTGAAAATTTTGTGATATCCTAGGGTGACAACATGGTGGAGAATTAACACTCCATTATTGTTTGGGGACTTGAACTTTCAACTCAGGTCCCATCCCCAGGTATAAGCTGATTCAGAGTTGTAGAAGCAAAATATTCTAGAAGCCAGCTGGCCTTGCTGCTTGTCATGTCCTAGACACTGGTTTTGATCTAAGAGGCTTCTAGAAGGAGCCCATGGCAGGGAGCAAGGGGACTGACTACATGCTTGATGATAGTCACCCTCTGCCCTGGGTTGAAGTGTCCCCCCAAACTTAGTTCATATCCACCTGGAACCTGTGAATGTGATCTTATTTGGAAATAGAATCTTTACAGATGTAATCAAGTTAAGATGAGGTCACGTCAGAGTAGTTTGGGCCCTAAGTCCAATATGACTGGTGTCTTTATAGGAAGTGGGAAATCTGGACACAGGGTGACAGTGGAGGAAGAGACGGAAGTTATGCTGCTTCGAACCAAGGAGAGCTGGCAAGGGATTGCTGGCAACCACCTGAAGCTAAGAGAGAAACAAATTCTCCATGTGAGCCCCCAGGAAGGAACCAGCCATGCTGACACCTTGATTTAGGACATCTGGTCTTCAGAACTGTAAGAGCATACATTTCTATTGTTCTAAGCCACCAAATTTTTGGTAATTTGTTATGGCAGCCCTTGGAACCTAAAACAGTTTCTTATGCATATATGCATATTAGAGTGGAAATATGCAAAGGATATATGCTAATCAGATAGACAAGGAAGGAAGGAAGGGAGGGTAGAGAAAGAACAAGTGTCAAGTTGGCTAACACTATTTAATCAGAGGATATCAGATACTGCTTTGTTAAGATGCTAAGGCTCAATTAACTCCCCTAAGAATCTGGCTCTGAATACACAGCTGATGGAACATATACTCTGAGGGAAACACCAGCCAGTGATAGTGATATTCAATATGTTTGATTAGCAGGGGATTTATCGGTAAGCAGCACACTACTTAGATGCTATATGTAAGTCACTCTTACATTGTTCACCCACAGCCCCCTCTCTTGAAGGCCCAAGTCTGGTGGCCAGGAGGAGGCCTTAGTGTTCCTCAAGGTTCTGACTTTAAAATTACATGGAGGTCTCTCCTTTATGAAGACCTGGGGGACTTGACCCTGCAGGCGATGTTCTGGAAACATCAGCAGCCTTCGACCCAACCTCAGTGAGTCTCAGGCTTGCTCTGGGCCCTGCTGCTGCTGCACAGAGTCTGGATGCATACTCCTCACACTTGCATAAAAATACTTTAACCCCTGTTAGTCCAGACCCTGCAGACCTAGGATTTAAGAGTATGTGAATGAACCCCAGGGAGGTAAATGATCACATTGAAAGAGAAACCAAGAAGTTTTGCTGAATGAATTTTAGAGTGTCTTTGCTTTACAATAGGATCAGTGGCTGTTATTTTACTAGGGCTTCTGAGACAAAGTACCACAAACTGGAAGGTTTTGCAACAGAAATGTATTATCTTGCCATTCTGGAGGCCAGAAGTCTGAAATTAAAGTGTTGACAGAGTTGGTTCCTCCTGAGAGCTGTGAGGAGGAGTCTGTCTCGGGCCACTCTCCTTGGCTTGTAGATGGCTGTCTTGTCCCTTGAGTCTTTTCATATTATCTTCTCTCTGTGTATGTCTGCCTCTGTGTCCAAATTTCCCCTTTTATAAGGACATCAGTCATACTGTATTAGGACCTGCCCCAGTGACCTCACTTTAACTTGGTTACCTATGTAAAGACTTTATCTCTAAAGAAGGACATCTTCTGAGATACCGAGGGTAGACTCCAACATATCTTCTTGGGAGGGAGGATGCAAAATTCAGCCCATAACACTAATCAAGATGAGCAAAGAGCCTGGACACTGCCCAAGTTCACATCCTGACTGCTCTTCACTCACTCTTACGTTTAGATAAGTTATAAGTTCACTGGGTCTCAGTTTCCTCATAATACATGGGGGTGGTAATAATAGAACCTACCCTAAAAGGGGCAGTTGTGAAGAGTGCCTGTAATAGCACTTTTCACATGCTCAGTGCATGGCAGGTGGCTGGTAAACACTCAATAAATAGATAATCATATTAGTATAAGGGAGGTGACAAACTGGACTGAAGAATGAGACATTAGTATGATGGTGTCGGGCCAATCCAATGCAAACTGACTTACTCTGTGACTGTTTTCTAACAGAGTGAGAAGTGTAGGATCATCCCAGAGTTCTTAGGGCTCCAAGTCACTTGATGCTGTCTGTGTTTCTGGAAGATTCCAGCAGGTAATCATATTCCCTTCCCTGAGGGTCTGACCTGAATCCTAGTTTTACCATACTGAGTCTACATTTGGGCTTTGGGATGCCATTGGCTGTCTTAAAGAAATAAAACCCCCACCAAAATCCACACCAAAAGGGGTTATGGTGTGTGTTTGTTCCTCTTCCTTCCCCAGAAGATGGCAGAGTGCCCCGCATTGATATTAGAAGAGCCTATTCCACACTCCAGCATACAAGGCACTCACTTGACATTCCACGCCTCCATTTCTTTAAAATATATATAAACAGACAACACTTTAGATGCTAGGAAATGATGTGACCTAGAAAGTGAGATGACAGATAAAACGAGAGAAGGATCTCCAGGAACACAATCTTGTCGAGGTAGATCTTGTCAGAGCGGATTTTCTGTGACCATAATAAAGGGCTTTTAACACGAGCTGGGTTGCCTCATTTCTGAAGAGTAGAGGCTAGAGAGATTCTTAAAAAGGAAAAATAAATATTGCTCTAATTGGAGCCAGAGGTGAGGCAGGGTGGGACAATGAGCGAGCAAGGACTATTTATGTTGGAAAAGGGAAGCGTTAGAAACGATGTAGCTGAGGAATTCAGGAAGATGAAGGGCTTGGTCAAAACCAAAGCAGTCCCTCTTGTTTGAGAAGAAAGGACAGGGTCCAGGAATGAAGAGGAAGAATCAAATTACAGGGCAGCGAATGTAAGCTAAATGAAAAGAGAAACCACTGCTTTCTGCAGGTATTGAGGCCAGGAAATTCAGTGTTAGGACAGGGTATGCTGGCTGAATCTCAAAAGCTTTGGGAAAATTTCATGCTAATGAAAAATGTTCATGGTTAGTCCAGATTAGATGATAGTTACCTGCACAGAGGCCAGGAGTATTTTTAAAGATCATTGTAGACAATAGTGTCCCCCACCAGACTGGAAATTTCTAGAAAGTTGATCCAATGTCCTATATTTTTCTTTTGTATTTCCCCATTAGTGCATGACATATTGGTCATTGCTACCTTTTTTTTAAGCAGTTATTTTACATGTTTTATTTCTAATTCTTACCAATGACCCCCTTTTACATTTAGGGAAAATGAACAAAGCTCAGAAAACTAAAATGACTTATTCAGGGTCATTGGGAGGCATATATGAGATTCAAACTCAGGTTTGTCCTTGGTCTAAATGAGCACAACTTCTCAGTACACTTCAATTGAGACATGAAGTAGAACTTGGAAGCCATAAAATCTGACCACCTTTCCTCCTATTTTACAAATGAAGACATTAAGTCTCAAGGTAAGAAGGGGAGTACCTGGGTTGCTCAGTGGGTTAAGCGTCCAACTCTTGATCTCAGCTCAGGTCTTGATCTCAGGGTCTGAGTTCAGGCCCATGTTAGACTCTGGACTTAAAAAAAATAAAAATGGAAATAAATAAAGGTGAGAAGGGATTGGTCCAAGCTCCCATAGGAAATGGCAGAGCAGGTCACTTGCTAATAAATTAACTCATGAATCTGTGGAATTTCTAGGAATTATAAGAAAGATATTTGTATATCTCACAATTCCAACTTCCCTCAAAATGTGTAGGTATTTTTACATTTCCTATGTTTCAAACAATCCATGTCTGGGCAGATAAAAGAGAAATTATACTCTCCTACTCTTTAACAAATCTCAAATAATAGCACTGGAGGAAGTAAAAATTTCTTTTATTTTTTTTCGGCTTATTTATTTAAGTAATCTCTACACCCAAAATGGGGCTCGAACTCACAACCCCAAGATCAAGAGTCACATGCTCTTCCAACTGAGCCAGCCAGGCACCCCAGAAATAAAAATGTTCTTAATCTTTCTCCCTCTGCTAGTCTCAGTTTACCAGGTTTCAATTTATATCAGAATTCCTCTTGGGAGTATCTCTAGATTAAAGATGTAATGTTTGAAGCAAACAAAAGTGTGAATTGTAAAGATTTTGAAAATATTCAACAACTGGAATCTCATTCAACTAACACACTTGTGACTTGTTAGTCACACCAGTGACTCTATATGTCACGCTAAGTGTTAGGGACACTAAGTTGAATGGAAGAAGATTTCTATCTTCAAAGATCTTGTAGTTTAATGCAGATCTTTAATACAAAGAGATAAGTCGTCACCTGGTTTGAAAAGTGTTATAAGAAAGGCAGAGGATATACACAAATAAGAATTTAACCTAGTAGAGTTTCTTAGGGAATCTGTCAAATGAATACATAAATGTAGTTCATAATTAGCAAAGGTACGTTTGTAAATTAGTACTCCAGAAGTTCTTCAAAAATACTTGAAAATTTTCTACTCTTTTTCCTTGTGAATATAACCCTATCTTGCTTATTGTATTGGTTGACTATTGCTGTGTTCCAAATCACCATAAAACATAGTTCACCGTCGCTGTGGGTCAGAAATCTGGGGGTGGCTTGGGTCTTCTGGCTCTGGTCTCTCAAAAGACTTCGAGGTTTGGGCTGGGTCTATAGTCATCTTGAGACTTAATTGGGGTGGATCCACTTGCAAGTCCACTAAAATGATTGTTGGCAGGATTTGGTTATTGTTTGCTCTGTCGCCATGTGGGCTCTCCACAGGGCAGCTTACAATATGGCAGTGACTTCCCTCAGAGTGAGTGAGTGAAAAGGCAAGAGAGAGACAGTGAGTGATAACAAGAGTCATATGGTCTTTGATAACCTAATCTTGGAAGTGACGTCCCATAACTATTGCCATATTCTATTCATTACAAACAAGTCACTAAGTCCAGCCCACACTCAAGACAGGGGTATTACACAGGCATCAGTGCCAGGAGGTGATCATTGGGACCATCTCAAAAAACTGCCTGTATACTTATCCTGTGAATTTATTTTCTCTATGAACACTGCTTGCAACACTACCTGCCCATTGGACCAAACCAGAAATACAAGAGTTGCTCTTTACTGCTATACCTCATCCCTCACCTAAGTGAATCCATCATCATGCCTTGCCATTTCTATTCCACCTCCTAAATCTCTCTCAAGGTCATACAGTTAGGAGGCTCCTTCTCTCCATTCCTATTGCCAACCACCTTGGTTCAGGCTCTCATCATCTCTTGCCTGGATCTAGGATGGAGACAAAAACCTCAGTGTTTTGCCTGGCTTGAGTCTGGGTCCCTACAGTCATTCTGCATATAGGGTTGGTACCATCATTCTAAGGCACAAATCGGACTAGGACAGTCCAGCTTAAAGTCCCACTGTGGCTCCGACAGTCTCCAGGATAAAGCCGGAACTCCTCAGCCTGGAGAATGAGGCCCTTCATCATCTCTGCTGACTTCTCTACTCTCCCCTGCCTTGTACTCTAGTTTCTTGGAACAATTGGTAGCTTTCAAACTGGCCATGCATTCCCTGCGTCCTTGAGATAGCAGCTCCCTTTTCTTCCTCTAAATAATCCTCACTCAGGACACTGCTCAGAGAAGGTGTTCTCTGAGAAGCCTCCTCCGTCCTCATGGAGGCAGGCAGAGGCCCCTCCCAGGGCTCCCATGGCCCCTGGGCTAACTTCTTATGATATTTCCACACTGCACTGCAGCGACCTGCTTTCACATATGCCTGCTCGGCCATCGCCGGTCTCAAAGCTCACTGAAACCCGGAACTGTCATGTCTCCTTAGTAATTTATCCCCAGGGTCTGTTAGGTGCTTGATGACTATTAGTTGGAGAAAAATGATGAAAACTCTGGGAAACTCCACTTTTCTGACCTCTCAGTTTCTTTTGTTCCAGTCATCAGGACAATGGCATGATTTGTGGGCCCCATGCACAGTGAAAATGAAGGGCCCCTTGTTGAAAAAACATGAAAAAGCCATTTCCTTTCTTCTTCCCTCTCTTTTGACCCATTGCAGTGTCTTTTTTATTTGCTATTTAACACTCTTGTGCATGGGGATAGTTGCAGGGAGAGTGTAGACCCTCACAGGCACCTGGGGGTGTGTATCCAGACCCCTGTCCCCCACGCGCCCCTGTGCCCTCTCACTCACTCCCTCTGGGTGGGGCAGCACTTTCTGGGGGGGGGGTGAGAGAGAGGGGCCAAGAGCCCATCCTGGGGAGGCAGTGGGAGGCAGGACAGCATTTGAGCCAAGGCTCTAAACCCTCAATGCCTTCTCTACTGTCTCATCAAACTTCACTTAAAAACATCAAGCCAAAGATAAAATTACTGACAATTTTAAGACTGTGACCACAGAGCATTAAGCCATGAAGCTTCTGAGCGCAGGGAGTTGTGTGACTGTATGGGTTGCACACCCATGAAGCCAGCCTGGCCAGTTATCCATATGCTACTGAACACCATCCTACAGAATTTGGGTCCTTCCCACTGTTTTTGTTTCTCCATCCAGCCTCTGTAGGCCCAGGCTTATAAAACTCCATAAGGCAGATCTGCATGCTTGGGAGGAAGTAGCAGTAGCTTCTCAGGGAATAACAGAGAAAACCGGAAGCCTTCCTGAGCTGATGCTCCCATCATATCCCTGAACACATCCAGGAGGCCCAGAGTTCTCCACCACATTAATGAATTATTAGCAAATAGGATTCTCAAAGTATAATAAGATAAGATTAAGGCAGAATAGAATGGAAAAACCTATTCCCTCTGAAAGTCACTTTCCATTAATTTCCTCTGCCTTCCTCCTCGTGTCTCAGCTAATCCCCCCACCCAAGGCTCTGGACCCTGTCCCCTGCTCCCTTCTCAGTAACACTCCCCTGATGTTACTCTGCACCTTCAATCTCAACCCTCTATGGGCTCCTCTCAATGCTCAAGTCCCTTCCATCTTAAAACCCCAATCCCCTGCCCACCCAAAATCTCCCTACGGCTGTCCATGTGTTTCTCTCTTCCTCTCCTCAGCCAATGCCTTGTAAGAGTTTCTGCTCTAGCGTCCTCTGCAGTCTGCCTCTGCCCCCAACCCCAGCTGCTCCAGGTACTCTCCGTTCTCTTTCCTCTCCAGTGCCTCCCTCCCTCTTTGCCTGCCCTGCAGTCTTCTTTTCCTCTGCCTATAATTTTATTTTATTATTACTATTTAAAATCATTTTAAAGTAGGTTTCATGCCCAGTGCAGAGCCCAATGCAGGTCTTGAACTTGCAACCCTGAGATCAGGACCTAAACTGAGATCAAGAGTTGGACATTTAACCCACTGAGCCACCCTGATGTCCTCCTCTGCTTATATTTTAGAACATGGTTTCCCCAGGGTTCTTCTGGGCCAAATCTCTTCTTGCTCACTCTCTGGCCCAATAGCCTGGATCCTGGTTCCAGTTTTGCCCTAACATTCTTAGCGATCTTGTGAATCACTTCAACTCTCTGTCCTTTCATTTCTGTATCTTTAAAAGAGGATTTCTGAGTCTTAGCAACATTGACATTTTGAGCCAGATAATTCTTCGTGGTGGGTGACTGTTTGGTACATTGCAGGATGTTTAACAGCATTCCTGGCCTCTATCCCCTGGATGCCAATGATATCTCCCAGCTGTGACAACCCAAAAGGTCTTCAGGCATTGTGTAATGCTTTCTGGTGGGGGGCAAAATTCCCCCCATTGAGAACTACTACTCTAAAATGAAGAGTTGAACCAGGCCATCTGTATTCATTTGTTAGGGCTCCCATAGCAAAGTGACACGAAGTGAGGGGCTTAAGTGACAGAAATTTATTGCCTCACAGTTTTGGAGGCTAGACGTCCAAGATCAAGGTGTCAGCAGTGCTGGCTCTTTAGGGCTTTGAGGGAACATCCCTGATTTTCTTCTACTTTTTGGTGGTTTACTGGCTATCTTTGACATTCTTTGGCTGATCTCTGACTGCGTGTTCATGTGGTGTTTTCCCTGGGTGCATGTCTATGTTCATATCTCCTTTTTGTGTCAGAACACTAATCATATTGAATCAGGGGCCCACCCTATTTCAGTGTGACCTCAATTTAACCAATTACATTTGTAATGACTCTATTTCCAAATAAAGTCACAATCTGAAATCCTGGGGCCGGGTGGTTTGGACTTCAAATTAATTTTGTAGGCACGCAATTCAGCCCATAACACCATCTTTTATGCTACTTGTGAACTCTACTGTTTTATAATCTAATGAAAAGAAAGGAAATATTGGTCTTTGTGGACCCTAGTGTACATTCAGATGCTTACTGCTGAGTTTCCCTTGCACCAACCACATCTCTGGAAACTTCTCTTTGGGCAGCCCGTGCCTCTTGACTTCAGATAAATTTCAAAGGAATTGATGAGGAAATGGGAATTTCAACTGCAGCTAGTCTATACAGTCTCTGGTAGGTAAAACTGACAAAGACCTCAAAGAATCTGATGGGCTACCATTACAAGGCTCATCTCACATTCTTGTGTTGCTGTAAACACACATCACAGAACTAATAATATGAATTAGTCTGCATAGTTACAGAAACAATGTTATTTTGGAATTACTCAATGACCTCCCTCCATCCCCCTAACCCCCATCCTCTCTCTCATGGGTGCAGCTATGGATCCACCCAGGCTGTCCAAAGAGACACATTGTTCCTAGAGTACAATGTTGAGTAACTTGGTTGAGGCATCAATATTTTGGGGGCTGGTTATGCTTATGTACTAATCATTCCTCTCTGCTAAGTCTGCTAGGAACTGATCCCAGGAGGTCAGGACCTTTGGGTGGGGGGTGATGGCCTTTAAGGCCTCATGAGCCTCAGACAGACTACAAGTAGTTATTATGGAAGGAAGCACAGCATCCCAAACCAGGAAGCCTTTTCAAATGGATCTTCAGTGTGATAGGGCTCAGCAGTTCTTACTTGGTTGTCAAAGGCATCAGGATATCAGATCCATAGCCATGTCTCAGACACCCATTCTCTGTGAATACAGGATTTCCCAAAATAGAATAGTAGCTCTTTCCCTCCTCGCGAATCTGCTCAGCTTGCCACCCCTATTCAGTAAGTAGTAAGTATTTTGAAGGACTTTGAGCCAATATGATCTCATAGCCGTGTCTTGAAGGCTATAAGACAAAATATTTTTACGTTTACATTCTGAAGTATACAGGTAAGCAATTATTTGAGCAGTTAAAGTCAGAAATCTTCCCTCTCGGTAATGGTGCTTTTGGTCTGCATTGTCTGGAGAGTGACCCAGACCTCCTCTCTCTACTCTCTGTTGCTGTCTTATGAACCAGAACACAAGTAGCATTACAGGGAGGTAGAGAAGCAGGTATCCAAAAGAGTGGCCCAGGTATCAGGTGCTGGAACAGTTCATAAAAGGAGGCATCAACTGGGGCCACTTGGGTGGCTCAGTTGGTTAAGCGTCTGACTTCGGCTCAGGTCATGACCTTATGGTTTGTGAGTTCAAGCCCTGCATCCAGCTCTCTACTGTCAGCGCAGAGCAGAGCCCGCTTCAGATCCTCTCGCTCCCTCTCTCTCTGCCCCTCCCCCACTCACTCACTCTCTTTCAAAAGTAAATAAACATTAAAAGAAAAAGTAGGCATTGACTGAGGGTCCAACAGTTCCTAAGAATGTAAGGAAGAAGGACTGGCAGAATCTTGCTGGAGGAGATAGCTGAACTAAGAAATGGCAAAAGCACTCTGCCCAGTGTAGGTCAGAAGAAGAGAAGGAAATAGAGGCCTGAATAGATGTGACAGATACTATAAAGAAGTTGGGCACACTGGCAGTCCCCAGAGACCACTGGTCTTCTCGACCTCTCCACTCTTGTTGACTTATGGCAGGCCTCTCTCACGTCTGCGTGCCCAGAAAGGCCCCTACCCACTCTAGAGTTACAGGAACTGAGGTCCACACAAGGTCACTAGCCCAGAGTTAGACAGCTAGTTAGCAATAAAGCTCAGCCTAGAATCCTGCCTGTCTGTCCCAGGATTCCTAGGCACATTTTCAAAAGCAAGGAGGGCAAAGCCAAGAGGAAAAAAAAAAAGAACTCCATGGAGCCATGGGGTGGAGAGGACCACCATCAATGATTTCTGTTATTACCCCCCACTCTTGTCTATGACGAACTTTATCCAGAATCTGTGACCCATGTTCCCAGCCCTGTGCAAGGCACTGCAGAGGACACCGAAGATGATTTTGATTCCCAAGGTGCATATACTATAACTGAGGAGGTAAAAAGATTGAGCCAGTTAGGGAATAACATAAAAAACAGTCAACCAACAGGTCCTACCATATGTAAGGATCACTTCTAGCTCTCAGAGTGCAGCAGTGAACCAGAGAGAGTGTGGCCCTTAAAGACCTTACATCCCAGAGAGGGGTGATGTCCCAAAAGCACATTAACAGTGTACATCAACAAGACAACTTCACACACAGAGAAGTGAGGAAGACAAACTAGGGTAATGTGGTAGAGCATAACTGGGGGAGAGGGGCTGGAGGAGATAGCTCAGTGAAGGTGATGTCCAGTTGAGGCCCGAGCAGTAAGAAGAAGGGAGCCATGTGAGGATCTGAGAAAAGAGCACTGCAAGCAGGAGGAAGAGCAGGTACCAAGGCTCTGGGGTGTGTACAGGCAGAGAGAGTGGTATGTATCTAAAGATAGAGAACGAGTGGGTGAGCAACAGGGATAGGGAGCATCAGGGGCCAAAGTATATAGAAGCTTGTAGGAGTCTGGATTTATATTTTGAATGCAATGGGAAGCTAGGAGAGGTTTTAAGAGGGGGGAAAGGAAGTGTTGTGATTTAAGCTCTAAGAAGATTCTCTGGTTACTGTGTGGAGGAGGAACTGCAATGAATGGAGAGAGAAGGAAGCTGGGAGAGAAGTTGAGAGGCTGTTGCAGTCATCCAAGTGAGAGATGAAGGCGGCTGGCCCTGGGGCTGTAGCAACGAACGTGGGGAGAAGCAGTCAGGAGGGCAAGGCAGTTTGTAGATAGAGCTAGGCCCAATTGATGGATTCATTTTGTGGTTTCCCTTGTGTTGCCTGGGATGGGGAGGACTGTGGCGAGCTGTTTAGGGAGGGTCATGGAACAACTCTGCTTGGGCTACATGAAGTCTCAGGTGCCTCTTGCACATGTGTAGCACTCAGAGTTTAACCAGAGAAGTAGGGCCGCTAGAATATGCAGATCCTAGTGTAGGTATCCGGCAAAAGCTGGGGCCCTTTGTTGCGGGGCTAAACAAACACCGACTCAAGATCCAGAGAGGCTGGAGGAAGGTCCAGAGAAAGGCAGAGCATGTGCAGGCCTCAGTGCTGCTTCATGCCAGGGTGAGCCAGCAGGTCAGCAGCAGAGCCTGGGAGCTACGGTGGGGCTGCTACTTTCCTTCCACCCTCCAAACTCTTCCAAGAATCTCCTTTGTGGCCCAGCCTACCGGGAAACATACAGGAAAGAGAATCCCGGGAAATGTAGCTTGGTCTAGTCGATATGACACAGAGCCACCACAATACCCATGTGGAGCTGTTGAGTGAGTGGTTGGAAATATGAGTCTGGAAGAGATCCAGGCTGGAGGCAGACATTTAAAGCCAGGGTTCATGAAGCCATGGGACTGGATAAGGCCATCTAGGGAGAGAAGGTAGACAGAGAATACAAAGAATAGAAGACAGAGGGGCGCCTGGATGGCTCAGTTAAGCATCCAACTCTTGTTTTCTGCTCAGGTCATGATCTCATGGTTTCATGAGATCAAGTCCCGTGTTGGGTTCTGCGCTGACAGCATGGAGACTGCTTGGGATTGTCCCTCTCTCTGTCTCTGTCTCTCTTTCTCTTTGCCTTCCCCACTCATGCTGTCTCTGTCTCTCTCAAATAAATAAATAAACTAAAAATTTTTTTAAAAAGAACAGAAGACGAGCCCTAAGGTACTTCAACATTTAGAGGTTTTTAGAAATGTTGGAATCACCAAAGGAGAATGAAAAGAAGCCAGTGAGGTGTGCAGAAAACTAGGCAAGTAAGGTCGCACAGAAGTCTAGGGAAGAGGGGAGGAAGTGGTCGACTACATCCTACACCTCTGAAAATTGAAGTAGGATGAAGACTGTGTCACAGTGACTCTGCAAAGGTAACATCAAAGTGTTGCTTAGAATATCATCTGCTATGGTCTGTATGTCTGTGGCCCCCCGACCCTAAACATATACGGTGAAATCCCAACCCCAAAGATGATGGTATTAGGGGGTAGGACCTTTAGGAGGTGCTTGAATCATGAGGTAGAGCCCTCATAAATGGAATTAATGCCTTATAAATGAGGCTCCAGGAAGATCCTAGCCCCCTCCCCGTGAGGGCACAGCAAAAAGGCACAAGCTACGAACCAGGAAGAAGACTTTTGCCAGAAGGTGAGCATGCTGGCACCTTGATCTTGACTCCTTGGCCTCCTGATCTGTGAGAAGTAGATTTCTGTTGTTTGTGAATTACCTAATCTGTGGTATTTTGTTATAGCAGCCCAGTGGCCCAAGACCTGAACCAAGTACAAATACAGTACTGAGTAAAGGGATCATGGGTGGTCAGCAGTGGGAAGGTTCAATCTGCATTGACCTTTGAGTTATGGGTGAAGACCTCAGAAACGAGTTGATATTTAAGAAGGGCTCTGAAGGTCAGGTAGAATTAGAGCATCTGTGACGAATAGGATCTGCAGGGGCTTGTTCATCTCCAAACATTTTCAAGAGCCACTTAAAAGTCACAAATCCCTAACCATTTTCCAACAACCCACACAGAGACCTCTCAGCCTCCTATGCACATCTAAGAATAGCCTACTTGGCTGCAGTTGGCCTGAAATTCTTGCTTTTTGCGTCAAAACACTTGGCCACTATTTTCAGGCTGACGCTCCCGTCTACAAATGAGAAGAGGTGCCATTGCTCATTGGAAGTGTTCTCACTTATTTGTTGTTGGCAAAGGAATGTGTCAGAACCTGGACAGTAAGTCAAAGAGTTTGCTGAAAGGAATCACTTTGGTTCTCTGCCTGTGGGAGAATCTTGATTTCAGTAGCTCATGAACAGGCAGAAGCAGGAGTAAAAGATTAAAAAAATTTTTTTAGTTTATTTAGATTCCAAATAATCCAAAAATCTCCAACAGGGCTTTTCAAACAAAAGGAATCCTCACTTGTAAACGCGAGGATTCTTCGGGAAACCCATTTCTGCACAATGGAAGACTTTATGAGAAAGAAGGAGGCAGACCCAGACTCCCTTATTATAAATATATCACTTGGATGTGTTTTGGTGAATAAATTTAGCACACTTTTAAATTCTATTTAGACATATTAGTTTTTGAAGGATTTACAATAAGCAGCCAGAATGGCTGTTTCAAGATTGGTGGTCAGATGGATGGCTTAGTTCTTCATCAGACTATGCTTTCTTATCCTTCTATGACTGCTAAAGGATGGAGGAGGGGAGAGTCCTCATGATCAGTGCTACTTGAATCAAGGTCACTTGTGACTTTTGTAAGCCCTGGCACTTTTGCCTTTGTGGACCCCTTCCTCCATTAAAAAATATATATCTATTTTATAACTGCATTGGTATAAAGATGACTATGTTAAGATTATATGTTAAAATATTTTCTTTAACCTAAAGAATTCATTTTTTTTCTTCTGAAAAGACAACTTTTTTTGTGGGCTCCATGTTTGTTTCTTATCGCTGCTGTCACAAATTACCACAAATTAAGCAGCTTAAAACAACACAAGTTTATCATCTTACAGTTCTCATTGTCAGAAGCCCAAAATCCATCTCACCAGGCTGAAATCAGGTGTTCACAGGTCTGGTTGTTCCTGGAGACAATCGGGGAGAATCCACATCAGCTGTGTTGAGCTTCTAGCGGCTGTCCACATCCCTTTGCTTGTGGCCTCTTCTTTCATCTTCAAGGCCAGCAGATTAACATCTTGAAACCTCTGCCTGACACTGAATTCTGTTCCAATCCTATCATCTCCTTCTCTGACCCCTCCCATCCTACCTCCTGCTTATAAGGACCTTTTCGATTATTTTGGGCCTACCCAAGATAATCCGGGATAATTTTCCCATCCCCCAATCCTTAATGTAATCACAGCTGCAACATTTCTTTCACTATGTAATCGCTACGAGTTCTGGGAATTAGGATGTGGACATCTGGGGTGGGGGGGCGGTGGCATTATTCAACCTACCTCTGTCCGTAACATTATGGTGGGGCTGAGGCAGAGTGCCTACTGTGACTGACAGATAGATTGGTCCTGACCTAAGGTGCCAAACCATGAACTTTGCAGCAGAATGTAAAATGCACTGCTTTCTTCACGGAGAAAGTCTTGCTATGAAAAAACCGCTTAGCAGCACAGTCTCTTTACAGTTGGTGAAGCTCCTCATCTCCTCGCAGACGAGTAACCAGCAATTAGGGAGCTGATAGACTGACACAGGTGGATGAGGTCTGTGTTAAGTAGCTATGGAGTCTTCCCATTATTGTACTCGTTATCTCTTTTTACACTGGTTTGGGCTAGCCTCTGGTGCACCTGTGGGCACACTGTTTTCTCCCAGTGCAATCTCCAGATTGCATTGGCCATAATTTAGAATGAGTGAGGCCTGATCTCTGGTGGGTGCTGGACACACCCAGAGGGTTTCCATTGAGGCCTGTGGAATGAATGAATGAATGAGTAAGTTCAAATTAATGGAATTCAAGTATCCAGTGACTCTGGGCCCACCAAGTAAACGGTCTGTTTACAAGTTGGTCCACAATGGTCTCTATGCAAATGCCTTAGAGGCCATGCGTTGTGGGACAGGGTGTGCTTCTTCGTGGCCTGGAGCAGAGGCTCCCTGAAAGCCGCTGCCTCCGGGGCTCTGTCTCCGCCCGTGGAAAGGGGTCTCCGGATCGCGAGGCGAGTGGCGAGTGGCGGCGGACTGCAATGGAGGGGGTGGGAGCCCCGAGGAGAGGGCGCGGTGGCAGCGGCGGTGGCCACGGAGGCCTAACGACACGTAATTTTCTTCTCACTTCACGCGTCCCTCTCCATCTGACGTGGCAGGTGCACTGAGAAGGAACGGTGTGTGAATCGATTCGGAGAGGGTCAGGGACACGGCAGCGAGCCCGGGCCGCGCCCCGAGCCATCGATCGCCTCCAAATCAATTTGCACACCGCTCCCACTTAGGTCACCTGCCATTTCAGACAGGGACGCAACCGTGAAGTGAGAAGGAAATTATGCCGGGGAGTCCGGGGACCCTCTCTCAAGAACGCGGGGGTCAGCCTTCAGCTGCCCTGGCATCCGCAGCCTTTGGAGGAGACAGAGCTCCCCAGCTCAGGACCCTCACTGTCGCTCAACCCCGCCCCGAAGGGAGGAGAAGCTGGAAGGCTGCAGCAAAACGGGGCCACTTCGAAAATCTATCAGCCTTGAGCTCACCTCTGGGGTTTGGGCTGCCACAGTCATAATCCTAAGAGCTATTTCAGAAAACCCAAATTGCCAACAGTAATAATCTCTCCGCCGCGGGACTGGTTTTCATTTGTGCCTCTCAATGCACTTTACAATTAATTCTCACCAACCTCTGCCTCCCACGAGCCAGGAGCCCAAGGGGAGCCCAAGGCAAGGATTGGAAGCTTCATGGCTCCCCCATTGAGAGGGCAAAGGGCTTTCCCACTGGGAAGACACGCACCAAGGCCCAAGCCTTCCTCCAGGAGCCAATGACAACAAGCTTTTTGGAGAAGAGAGAAGGGAAGGCAGTATGGGGGATGGATAGGGAGCTAGAGGATGTCTCTGGCTCCTGGTGTGTTCCATCAGCCTCCAATCAGTTGAGGCAAGAGGCATCTTAACTCCTTACCAAGGCAGGAGACCTGATCAGTAAGCGATTTCCAAGGATGCTGTCCAGCCAAACCCTGACTGTGCTCTGGAAATGCTGTCTTCTCCAGAGCTATGGAGAGAGTGGGGTCACTGCCATGCTTGTTAGGTCACAGGAATCCCAACAAACACAATGGAAGATGATTCCCTGCCTGCAAGTGCTCAGCACAGTGCAGGACACTGAGTGTGTACTCAAGAAACGGACACTGAATCTGAATCTGCTTCATGTTGACTTGATCCCCTTTCCCAAGTGGATGGTTTAGATTATAAATACGTTCCAGTTGGCTAGGCAGATTTTCCAGGCAGCGGGCTCCTTACTGTTACTAATTCCTTTTGTCCACTCCATGAGAAGCAGGACCAAGACAGGTCCATGAGAGGTCTTCTGGCAGGAGCAGAGAATGTAGAAGGATGCACCCGCCTTGAGTTCTAAGAAGAAAACAGGAAAACCAACTAAGCCACCTCATGCCTCATGCAGTGCTCAGGTACCTGTAACGCTTTCTCTCGCTGAGAAGGAAATGCCGATCATGTTCTTGCCATTCTGCCAAGCCCCTCCTGCCACTGCTTCAGATCTGTCAGAGCTCCAGGAGAGGGATGAGGTTAGGTTTTTCATTTTTGGAACTTGTATCCTGGGAATGGAAATAAAGCAGTAGAATCTGTGGCTCAAGAAGATCTCACTCACCTGCTCCCCAGGTCAGAACATCTGTCCCAAGCAGGTTGGTGAAGCAGGGTCTCTAAGTGCTTACTACCCAGCTCCAGCCACACTTGCACATGCCCATGTGCACATGCACACATGCACACACACACACACACACACACACACTCTGCTCAGCCCCAGGTCAGGCTTTTCCAGGCCAACTTGGATTTTCTCCTGGGTGAGGCCTTTTCTCTGCAACAACCCTTGCTCTGTGTCCACTTTGCATGCAGATTAAGTCTTCTTTAAAATCAGAAGACACTCTTTCAGACCCTAAGGCCAGCCCTGCTGCCCACCATACTCTCTCCTGCCCAACTGCAGGGAAGCTGATCTTCCTGTCCCATCATTTTCTTTGGCCCCAGGGAGCATTTCCAGGGTAAATAAAGAACAAGTTTAGAGTTTAGTTCAATGAAATTAGACTGGGTCACCAAGAGGCTGATGGCATGGTCCCCACCTGGAAGAGCTCTTACTGGTCTAATGCATATGCCTTGACTCCTTGGCCAGATATAATGATCTTGGGGCCAGGCTTGTCTGCGCCCATGACACCAGGCCCAGTTCAGCAAATATGTGACAGAATCAAGGTTTGGGGGATGGGAAGCTTAAATGGAACCAATTCTAACTTGGTAAATGACCTTGTCGGTTAAATTTATTGGACTCCATCTTGGAAGACAGAGTTGGATGTTGAGGAGAGAAGATTGAGTTGGAAGAAGATAGAGCATCATTTTTAAGAGCTTCAACTCTATTCCTGCCTTCTAAAGTAAGTGAGGGGGCAAATGCTCCTTTTCTGCTTATCTTTCCCAGTGAGCATTTTCTTTCTTTTTTTTTTTTTTAATGTTTATTTATTCTTGAGAGAGAGACAGAGACAGAGACAAAGTGTAAGCAGGGGAAGGGTAGAGAGAGGGGGAAACACAGAATCTGAAGCAGGCTCCAGACTCTGTCAGCACAGAGCCCGACGAGGGCTCATACCCACAAACCATGAGATCATGACCTGAGCTGAAGTCGGATGCTTGACCAACTGAGCCACCCAGGCGCCACACCTCCCCCCCTCCTCAGTGAGCATTTTCTGAGGGCGAAAACCATGTAAGAGGAGTTTGGTCAAGAAAGTGAAGACAACATTTTGCATTCCCACCAGGTAAGACTTTGCCTGCTGAACAGGGTCATGCAACCCAGGAAAACCTCTGCTTGACCAAGGGTCATGGGAAATGTGAGTTAATTCCCTTTGTGTGACTTGTTGGTTTGTCTGTGTAGTCAGGGTCCCAGAGGGCAGGAACCTGGCATATTTAACTATTTACTTAATCTTTGGCTCCAGCAACATTGCACATGGTACATACCACAGACACATTTAATTAAACAATCTTTATATTAGTAAATGGTTTAGTTTTGAACAGGAAATATGTGCATTTGGCACAAAAGTCCAAAGAATCAGGAGCCACTCATTCACATTTGTTCCCTAGACACGCCGATCTCTTAGGTCACTGGGCAAGTATTGTAACCAGTTTCTTTTCTTTAAAAAAATTTTTTTTAATGTTTATTTTTTGAGAGAGAGAGAGAGAGAGACAGACAGACAGACAGAGCACGAGCGGGGGAGGGGCAAGAGAGGGTTAGACACAATCTGTAGCAGGCTCCAGGCTCTGAGCTGCCAGCACATAGCCCCATCCCTGGCTCAATTCAGACTGAGAGATCATGACCTGAGCTGAAGTCGGACACTTAACCGACTGAGCCCCCCAGGAGCCGCATAACCAGTTTCTTTTGTGAGTTCTAGAGATATTCCACGCATATGCAAGCAACTGTATTAACAAATATTCTTGATCTGTCTGGATTATTTTAATTCATTATACATAAACAAGTATGTCCACTTCCTTCTACTTTTTCTGTTGACATTACCTCTAATGCCTTTTTTAGAAGTGTTATCTGTTTACCTAACAGAACGTAGTTGAAGCAGTCGCCGTCGCGATTACACCGGGGCCCCCCGCGAGGATTCCGGCCAAGCTTGTCAGTTCAGGCCGCGCGAAGGTCGCGCCGCGCCTCCGGGGATGCAGTGCCCAGCTCGGGGCGCACGATGGCGCGCGCTTCCTGCGGACCCGGCTCTCGGCGGCGGTGCAGACAAAGGCGAGCGCCCGGCCTCCCCCGCCCGGCCGCGGAGGCGGCGGGCGCTCCGGGTGGCCGCGGCCGCCCCTGCGCGCCGATCCGGGCAGCTGCTGCCTGAGCCTTTGTCCTGCCCTGCCCTTGTGCTAAAGGACAGGCGAGAGGACGCTGGGCGCAGGCGGTGCCAGCGGATATCCACCCGAGTCCCGACCCGAATGCCACGCTCGGACGCTCGGCCCCACTGGACCTCAGGTTAAGGGCAAGAAGCTGGAAGCGCAGGAGTGGGACCCAAACGCTTGCTCAGGAAGCTTCCCTCCTCTTCCACCCTTTAGCAAAGAATTTGCCCCAGAATTCCGCCCTGTGGAGGTTTTTCACCACTGACTCCCCATATGAAATGCCCTAGGGCCTGGGTGTCACAAATTCAGAGAAGGTACTGGCATTTAGATTTACGTGGAAACTATTGAGCGCCTGGGTCTGGCTCCCAAGCTCCTGTCTGCAGGACCCGGGGAAAACTTTTCTCTTGTCCTCTAGCCCTGCAGTCTGATTGAACTTTCTGTGGTGATGGAAATGTTCTGTATCTTCACGGTCCAGTATTTGGTAGCCATTAGCCACCTGTAACTCTTGAGTGCTTGGCGTGTGCCTGAGGAACTGAATTTTTAATTATATTTAATTTTAATGAACTTGAAGTGGCCACATGTGCTTGCATGTGTGTAGAGGTCCATGGCTGCACACCTTCTGACTATGCAGCTTTAAGGTTGAATATGTAGTTATGTTGTTAACAGTAACATTTATAAAGATTCACATAAAGGACAGAGCATGTGCCTGTTGCATCTGCAAAGATGCCTGCAAGTCGCTGGCCTGGGAGAAAGAAGTGGGGAGTTTATATTGGCTGTTTGGGGAGATGAGTAGGGGGTGAGCTCTGTGGCAGGGTGAGGTGGCATGTGAAAAAAGGTGAAGAGGAAATGAGTCTTTAAAATACTGTGTTTCTATTGCAAGCGGGACTGGCCCAACCTTGATCTGCATGTAGAGAAAATTGGGTGGGGGGTCATAATCACCATCACATGGCTCCCACCTGCTGAGCTTCCTGGGACAAGGTTTAATCAAACCCAAACAACTTGGACAGAGCTTGGGTTCTTCTTCAGTCCTGTGTGTGCATAGCCAGGCTTGGAGGACGGCCTGGGTCTGCATCACCGGCCAGTGTAGCTTGGGGTTCTGCTGCTGCTGTTTTCCCTGGATATGTGATAAATACTAAACAGAGACAGTATCACTGTGGGTTAGGAGCGTGTCTGTGGGATGGGAGACAATCCCCAATAGGGAAACCAGAGGATTAGAAGTGTTTCTTCATGGGCGGAATGTCTTAGTTTGCAAGTTGACTTCTGACTCATCATCATCCTTTTACATCCAAGGAGGTAGTTAAACATAAAATTCACAAGTTACTTGCAGCCGCAATCAGCAGGGTTCTGGTACCTCGACTGCCTAGTCACCTGTCTCCTCCAAGAGTGTAAACCAATTGACAACTTCCACTTATTTTTATTGAAAATAAACATGGACACCTGTATAGGTTCCCTGGTCTAAGCTTATTGAACATTTCCAATCATGTACACCTGTATAGATTCCCTGGTCTAAGCTTATTGAACATTTCCAATAGCATGTCAATGATGTGACTATTTTCTTTCTTTTTTTGTTTGTTTTTATTTATTTTTGATATAGAGAGAGACAGAGCATGAACAGGGGAGGGGAAGAAAGAGAGAGGGAGACAGAATCTGAAGCAGGCTCCAGGCTCCAAGCTGTTAGCACAGAGCCCTATGTGGGGCTCAAACCCACAAACCGAGAGATCATGACCTGAGCCGAAGTCGGACATTTAAACGACTCAGCCACCCAGGCGCCCCGATGTGACTATTTTCTAAAATCTGAGGCAGATGCTCCCTTTCGATTTTCTAAATGACATTGGTGTGTGTGTGTGTGTGTGTGTGTGTGTGTATGTGTGTGTGGTGGAGGTAAATGGAGAGAAAGGCAAAGGTGGACCAAGAAATCTTGTATTATCTTTGCGGATTCAGTGTGCCCTTTAACCTATTCTAAGGTATCCAGAAATTGACCTGTGGACACTGACATCTTGGTTGAGTAGAAGCTGGCTGAGGGCTCCTGGCAGGGCTCCTTGCCCATAGTCAGCATTCAGTGGATATTTGGTGAATTTTTATGAGAACGGACAATGGGCTGTGATACCATATCCAAACTATCTTTGTGGATTGACCATCCCTTTTTGTTTTGTTTTGTTTTTCCCCTGGAGCTGTTCCCGACCACAAATAAAGGACAAGGGGGAAAATAGTTAAGCACACCTAGAGCTGCGTCCAAACAAAAGAGGCAAGAGACTAAACAAACCCAAGGTTTTCTATTTCTCCCTGAGCCACGTAATCCCTTTGATTACATCTAATACCTGCCAAAACCCAGATGGTGTGCCCACCCATCTCCCGTGTGATAATGCCACATTGTGAAATCTACCCATTAATATTAATTGTCAGCTAGAGAATCTGTCTGAACTACTAAAGCTTGAGATTGCCTTGAGAAAGCAGGCCCTGCTTTAGCAGGGATTTTAAGATAATTCTCATTCTTTCATTCTGTATCTCACATATGTAGAATGTTAAATAATAGCCAGAGAATGCTTTTCTAATTTTGGCACATGTCTGCCTCTCACAATCCAGGTCTTAAACCACTGTTCATTTGGGGTCTACACCTGCTGACCAAAATATTACCTTAAACTGCTGTGGGCTTGCCAGCGACATGTAGGCACCCACTGTTCTCCATATAGAGAGAATTTTAACTCCCTGGGAGCTGTTTGAATTGAATGTGCCCTAGCATGCGATGCTCAACTATTTCCCCTTTATTTTTCTCCCTCTTAGTAATTGACTTGGTAATCCTTGAAAAGTATTACAAAATCTCAGTTTTTTTCAATTATTGCCTGGACCTTCCCAAGGAAGGAAGGCAGGGGCAGAAGAGAAGGCCTGGGAAGAGAATTGAAAGTCCGGATACCTTTGGGGTGCCTCTCCCGGATGATGATCGCATTGTGGTGTGTTTTGGACCATGACCCCAAACGTACCCAGGTCATCTCCATGATCTGATCTGAACTTCCAGTTCTCGAGCATTGCAGTTTCTGCTGTGTTCACTGAACTTTTTTTTTCTCAAGCCACAAAATTTTAGAATCCATTTATGCCCGAAATAGATATGAAAATTTAGTAGGTGTGAGATTGAGTTTTTCCTCTGGAGTCTCCCCCCCTTAATTCTCATGGGTTATGGTATAAATGCCTTTTGACAGTTGTTCTTATAGCCAACACCTTAAACTTTATGAGTAAATGCAGAATCCAGCCCACACACTGTCTTTGTTTTTCACCAGGAGCACACAGTGCTGGTAAAATGAATTTATTCGTTGTTCTGTGTCCCCTGTTCAAGAAGGGAGCTCCCCGTCGTCTTGAGCTTGACGTTCAGCTCTGGTCAGAGAGGCAGCTATGCTGATTGCTGACTGACTGGGACAGAGGGACAGTGCACAGATGAAAACTGGTATCGTTCTCTTCTTTCGGGTACATAAATGAACGTTTACTTCAAAGTCCTGACAGTTCTTTTATTAGCAAATATTAATTTCAACTGAAAAAAAAACCAGAAGATCTTCCTGGAGCAGGATGTCTAAATAGACATTGAGATAATTTTTAAAAACACCTATTGGTATGTAAAGCAACCTTCCCCATGAAAAGAAGTCACTGCACAAGTGGCAGAAGCCAGTTTACACAGCTAAATATTTTGATTATTTAATTTATTGCCATTATTTTACAAAATGTAAAAAAGCAATTGAATTGCAATTTTGTTCCCATTCCTGGCCAGCTTTGCGATTCTATTTTATGTGAATGCTGCTTTTGGAAAGAGATGAGGAAGGAGAGAGCAAATGGCTTTCTGTAGAGAGAGGTGAGTCCTTTTGGCTACTTAGTCTTCTGTTGATACAGGACTGATAAAGGTGAGTTAGGGTCCTAGGGTCCTAGACACAGTTTCTGGGTGCTCATCAGAAGGCATTGAGAAATAGCAGTGGCCCTCCACTTCTGTCCTGCCTGTGACGATTTTGCAGATAGTTCTCTGCCTCCTTCATGGACAGTAGTATTACATGGGAGGCATGTGGACAGGGTGAGGGGGATGGCTTTCTCTGTCTTCTCCCCTCTCGCTGGAAAGTGGCTTTCTGATGCCAAAGATTGGGACAAGTTGTTCTAAAGGCACTCAGAAGGCAGAAATTAGCGCTTTTAAAACTTGAGGTGAATCAGAAGGCCTGTTTCTGCCTCAAGTGCTTCTGTTCAGCCATTTAAAAGGACCAAAATTAACTTCTGAACACATCCATTCTTTGCACAAGTAATAGTGGGAGGTAGACCAAATCAATGGGCAAAATAGAAACTGTCTCGGAGAGTTTGTTTCCAATGTATATGTTTTCAAATGATCAAAATTCAGGTTATTATGGTGTTTGAAAGAATTCACCTGCAGGATCAGACCCTAGCATTTCAAGCTTAGCTTTGAGCAAATTTTTATGACTGGCTTAGAGACCTTTGAAAAATACACTTAATTATAACAAGGCAGCATTGTGCAAACATGCTAGGGTGATGTTTACACTACTCCATTCTTATCAGTCAGAAGAAACACAACAAAAAATATTAAAGAGCAAACAAGCCAAAATCAATGTGAGAAGAGACGAAAGTATACTTAATTGAAAAAGAGAGTCTCTGTGAAAATACTGTAAAAATTGTAAAGTATCACCACACATAAGGTAATATCCTATTATCATAATTATTTCTAAGCCTTAAGAGAGAGCCCTGTGCTGGCGTTTCCTAGTGTTTCCTAGTGTGCTGGGGCTGTCTGCTGTTTTGTATATTTATATATTTAAGTTGCAGGGCAGTGAGCCATTTTACACACCTTTGTAAACCAGTTTGGACCTTTGTTTTATGCTGTGCCTTCTCAAAGGACTTTCCTGAAACCTGCAAACATGTCAGATGCTCTTTGTGGGAATTCTGGATGGGAAAGCCCAAACAGAACCCTAAATGGTTCTAACGAAATATTCCTTTTTAGGGAATAGTGTATCTGAAGATGAGAAAGTCAATTTGAAAAACAATATGGAGATGTACTAGAGGTGGATTATGTCTGAGTCCGTGGATGGCATTTAACACCCCCCCTCACCCTCAGGCCAGTTTATTTGATTTCCTCTGTAGAGGTCATCTCCTGAGGTACAACCCCTAACCCCTAACCACAGCACATCCAATGTCCTGAAGCCAATGCTGAAGACACAAAATTCAAATGTCCTGGAGGCCTCTGGTTTTCAAAATATTTGCTTGTAGTTCCAACTCTGGTTGGAACAGAACCCAACCAAGGGCCTCTGAACTGACACCATAGGAGTTCCAGGGGCTCCCCCGCTCCAGCCCGGAGTTGCTGATATGTTCTTATAAACACAAATGGAAAGAAATCTCTTTGGTGTCTAATCTATAGCATCTGAAACCAAGTTTTCTTTTGCATGAATAAACTGAGGGGTAAAAACTTTGAAAAATCAGAAAAACAGACAAGAAACAGACTTCTATTTCTTCATTGCCTAGGGCCTTGACATTTTTAATTGGCTAGCAGAAAGTTATTTAAATATAATGGGCAGGGCAAAATAAATATGTAATTTGATAGTTTGTTAACAACTCCTTTTACTTATCACTTGCAGAAGAACACTTTCTAATTTTCCCTTTGATTGTAAATGGAAATCTAGTTTATTAAGCAGAAACATGGATTATTAATAAATAAACCACTTGATGCCTGTAAAGCACTTTGAGGGTGAAAAACCCCTAGTAAATGGCAAATATTATTATTTTTATTGCAAGCTAACAGGAGGAAACTAAGCTAATGAATGCTTACAGAGCCCAGAAGTAGTCATCACACTTAAATTGCCACATACTGTAAACTATTAAACTTGTTTCTTAGATAGAGATGCGTTTAAATTTTAAGTTGATACTTTTTAATTTTTGCCAAGGATGAAAAAGCAACACTTATGGGCCTGTAATTTAAATAAGAATAACTCAAGGGATTAATCAGCTTTTACATTTAAACAGAAGTTGCCTAAAACATATAACACTTTTGAAAGTACAGCTAGCAGAAAAAGAAAAACGAAAAGACCAAGGCTAATTTTCTGAGTTAAATTGTTACCAAGGGGTATAGCTTTTTATAAGTATCACTTCTTTTGAATAGTATCATATCCATACACCAATCTGTGTTAAAATAATACCCTAAACAGATAAAGTGAAACCTGATGTTTTAGGGTTCAGGTTCAATGCTTTCTCATGCTATACTCTTTTGCATTTGGCCTTGACACTATGGTATATATGATATGTAAGATGAATGAAATCTTTTACTATCTGATATTTGAAGTAGGGAACCATACAAAAATAATACCAAGTCACAATGGAATAGTTCAAAATGGAATTATGGATGTAAGTCTGATTTTCCTCTTAGCATTTTTCAGACCACAATTACTCACTTTTGATGTTAGTTAAAGTGGACATACTGTATATTTTAATGTAATACGTTAAATTTGCTAATATATGAATATGTGTTTACATAACTGGAATCCACACTTTTTGCTCATTCTTATTGACAGTAGATTTAATTTAAACCAAAACACATAATTTAACAGAGAAACCGATAATAATTGTAAAGGTTCCAGTAGAAACGACTTTGTTTAAATCTCATATAAATATATATTTTGGCTACATCCTGCATGAGAAATCCATATGGGTTACTTGAGATTTTCCTCACTGAAAATGTCAAAGCAAGTCTTCATTCTCAAGAGAACTAGGTTCTGATCTGGGATCACAGCGAAGGTGTGCTGAAAGGAAAGCATTTAAAGACAATTTTCTTGTCTCTCCCCCACCTCCACACACACACACACACACACACATTCCAGGCATTTTAAAAATGACACCATTATGCTCCATGTCCAGGACTGGAAAACAAAGTCTCCTCCTGTTTGACAAGATTCAGCCTGCAGTGATTTTAGCAGCCAAGATACAAGATTTTTAAATTAGGGCCTTCAGAATGGAATATTAGCAGACCCATATTAAAACAATGCTGGCAGCCCTTAGGATGAGACAGGGTAATTTTCTAATTAGCAGAAGGCTATTTGAAATGCAGCATGGTGTCCCATTTTTCATACTGTTATTTTCTACTGGGTAGAATGAGAGAAGTAAAACAAAAGCCACGAAACCTCACAGTCAAAGTTCTATAAATTGGTCTCTCCAGCCCTGTAAAGACAGAATCTAATTTTAAAGGGTTTTTAATTCACAGAACTTAGCTTTGCTGCACTCGGAGTGTTGTGCTACCCAGAGCACCATCCAACCAGTTAACAGATCACAACAGCTACTCATCAGTTATCTGATTTTAGGTTTAAAAAGACATATAATGGCCTGTCTTATTCATCCTTTTTACCTCATTATCTGTGTTTAGGTTCATTTTTTAAGAGGGTTTAGCAAAGGTCTGTGTATATAGTGGATGCTGAATAAATATGATTGGGTAGTTGGAAGGCTTAGATACCGTCCGGCGTTTTTCTTAAGAGGTAGAAAAGAAGGGTTTCCTCCATGAGTTTGGGTCATACTTTTTGGCAAACTGGGTCAGGGGAAGAAGTAAGGGTTGGAGGTAAAAACTTTTGGGACTCACACAGGAAAAGGCAAATTAGATTCTTGACATTAAGATTTCAAATATAGAAGCATTCAAAGAACAGATTTTTATATGTGAAGATTTCGAAAGTCAGTCATCCTGTGCATGTAAATAGAAATCACTGTGGAGAGCATCATCTTCAATTATGAAGGAGAAAGCAACGGTAATGTTCCATCCAAGTTGTGTCATTTGCATATGGACCTCTTCTTCTGCAGATTGGCGAACAGGAAAATAGGTTCAATGGCAGAGAACAACTTGCTTCAAGCCATCCTCCAAATTGCCTCCAGGTTTTATTTCTCCAAAGAACATGTCACCCCCACCCTTCTCAAAAGCCTCAAATGGTTTTCCACTGCTTACAGAATTTGCTCAGGACTGTAAAGCCTGATGTTCAAGGCCCCTCCCAAACTTTGCCCCAACATCTCTTTCCGGACATCTTGCTGCCATGCCAGTCAATGCTGTAGCTACACCAGGTGAACTGTGGCTCCAAACTTACCACCCCTCGTGGCTCAGGGCAGTGATTCCACTCTGAATGCTCTTCCTGCATCTTCCCACCAACCGAAGCCCTACTCATCCTTCCTCAGCAGCTGAGAAATCCCCTGCTTTGGGGTGCTTCCTTGATCTCTTCTTATTTCCTATCCTCAGCCTGAGTGGTTTTGTAGCCAGATGTGTATAAATTTCTCCCTGGACTATGAACCACTTGAGGACATAGGGACATGAAACTTTTTTTTTTTAATTTGTCTTCAGCCCTCTCCACACCTGGTACAGGAGCTTGGGTGTGGTAGACAAAACACCTGGTATTACATTGACTCTAAAGAAGGGGGCTGCCTACTTCACATTATACACAGTATTCAATATTCTATAAATTAGAGACATCGGTTGTGAATTAAAAGCAAAACAAAACAAAAGCAACAGCTGCCATATTCCAGGAATCACACTTGGAGCTGAGAGAGGGGGGGGGAGAGAGAGAGGGAGAGAGAGAGAGAGAGAGAGAGAGAAAGCAGCTGATGTTAAGGGTTCTCTGGAGCCAGTTCTTCATTCCCTTCTACCTCATTCCAACGTGATGAAAGCAACTTCCACATCCTTCCCAGGGCCTGGGGATTCATGGCCTGACTTTTACCTGCAAAGAAGCTGGACAGATTTGGCCCACTCTCCCCTATTCCTGGCACAGCCTGATAAATACAGACACAACTTATGAAGTTTTGGCTTTTTGATCACGGTGCAAATGTTTCTCTACAATAAAATGGGGTCACTTCCCCTCCCACCCCCTGCCCCAGAACAATCAGCATTTTAAAAAAAGAGAAAACACAAAGGAAAGGAAAAATATTATTTTATGATTAACTGAATAGAATTGGAAGACTTTATTTTTAGGGTGATTAAAAATCAAAGTGCTTATCTGTCATGTCTGAGCCTGGGATATGGATTAAAAAGCAGTGTATTCCATTCTGTATTGGATCTCCTGTTCCGACTCCTCGCCCTGATTATTCCTGTTGGTCCTCTTCCTTGCCTGAACACCAACAACTTGGTCATCCTAGATGACTTTTCACTGTTGCTGCTGGTAGAGCAGTAAATTCCATTGGCTTCTGTTTGCCAGGCCATCAACAACTTTCAATAGCCTCTGGTGGCAGATCTCCCAACGTGCTTTATTTCCCACAAATAATAAGCTAAATTGTTTATCACACTTGTTTGTGTGTCTATCTCTGTTCGGTGGGTTATGCTTTTTCCTCTGGGTCTGGTTTCATGGGATTTTTAAAAATTTTCTCCTTACCCTCAGAGGATACTGTGAGTGTTTTCACAGGTCTCTGGCATAGTTGACATCTCTGACCAAGGTGGGGTCATTGACTGTACTGCACGTCACAGTCCACTTTACCATATCAACCCAGGGGCTTGCTTAGAATCCAATAGATAGGGCTAAGCAGATTTGCACAATGTGCAGGAAAAGCACTAGAACCTGCATCTTCTGCTAGAACATATGTAAGTAATTAAGAAAAAAATAATTGCACCTTTGAGAAGGTGGACTCACCAAGCAGTTGTTGAACTATAAAAATGCATTAAGTGTAGTCAGTTTCTTTTTTTAATTATTCAGGAATGTTGTTTATGTTATCATGAAAAAAAGAGGTGAGAAAATATATTCTGCAATTTTTGGTTTTCCCCCATTTGAGCAGATGGCGATTTGTAGTTCAAAATTTGTAACTCAAATTATTTCACATTTTTATTAATCAGTACAATATGTTTTTAAAACAACAAACTGCACTTAGAAATATCAGTGTAAGTTTCCCAATTTGCCTAGTTCCAACAGAGAACAGTTTAAGAATTAGAGATTTTGTTAGCAATATTGGGAAACAGGACATTCTAGTTCAGTATTTCAATTGTAATTATTTGTATTCCAGTGTTTGGAGTATCTCATATGGGGGAGGGGGCACAGAAAATTGCAATGGGGAGCTGTAAAAAGCTGGGAGAATCTGTTTCAAGATGTTTGCTGTTTGAGTAGAACAAAAAGTGCATTTTGTTAGAGACAAATATTTTTGTGATTAAAAAAACATTTTTATGTGAAGTGTAGATTGGACTTTTAATATAAAAAAGAAATGTTAAGCCATTCTATTTTAGGAAGGTTTGCCATCTTAGAATGAAAGCTGTTAGAACCGCATAGATTGGAATGTTCTCACAACTGCTGTCATCCCGTGTCCCTCTGCAAACCTGTTAAATTACATGAGTGTGTAGGAATAAGGGATCTTTTTTATTATTATTAATTGACACTCATTTTTAGCTGGCATGTGCTGGCAGGTCTTTCCAGACAAACCTCAGACCATATAAAGCAGAGCTTCAATCTGAAAGTTTGGGAGTATTCTAAAGCTCTGTAATATGGAAGCTGGGAAGTGTAATATTAAAGTGATAAACATCTTATATTCAGTGTAATTCACAGTTTCTTTCATTCTTTTTACTATCTATAGATCTAAATCAAAACAAATTCCATAAAAAAGGGGGTTATTTTCAAGCACATTTTCCTTCAGAGAGCTCTTGAATATTTTATCATATCTATTTCTATACATATGCTATACATTTCTAGATCCCTGTTGAACAAAATCCAAGGTGATGATAAAAAAAAACAACTATGACATTAGAATTCCCAGGAGACATAAAGTTAGCCTTTGTAAATGAAAATAAACTTTGTTTGGGGAATTAAGGAATACACAGGGATATTAAGTCAAAGAATAATATGTCTGAACTATTGTTTTTTTTCCAGGAGGTTATTAAAAATGTATTTCAAATTACCAGAGTGGCAGGAAAAAATAAAAAATAACAAAACGGTTACATTTTCCTTTGCTGTTGAGAAGGCATATTGGATTTCATACGATTTGATTTCCAAGTACAATATTTCCAAATATTCACTTTAGGACGCTGTGAGAGGTTCACCCCCTACACTCCCAACAGTGAGACCTTTTGAGCTGTCACTGCAGCGAACTGTGAATGGGTGGGCACTTCAACTGTCATCTGGCAATGGGAATATATGGATTTTCTGGGCGTCCCTGGAATTGTGCAGAATCCCGGGGTTTAGACAAGCTCTTCACAAGGTCAGACAAAAAACCAGACCCGGATCACGGTGCCGCCCAGCATCAAATGGGGCAGGAAGTGTAAGCTTATGATGTGAGGAGGGAATCTGTGGTGTCTGAACAGCGTCTTCGTCCTCAAATGGTTAATTCCCCCAGGCTGTCATATTGCATAAACAGATCCTCCTTTAATAAAATTAATTAGGTTCTGAGCTTTATAGGGTGATGCCCACTGACCCTTTACATGCCTATTGTTCCCAGATCCAAGCGAAAGAAAAAAGAGAGGCTGCCCAGTCGACAAGAGAGAGTCCCAAGTTGAAAGATTAGAAATCTCAAGTAGGAGCTGCGAGAGGGGGTGGAGGAAGCTAGGTAATGTTTGCTTCTGCACCGAACTTAACAAAACAAAACAAAACAACGCAAAACCCAGAGCGGTGTTGGGGTCTTGTTAATTTCGCTTTTTGCAAGCGCCACGAAATTCAGGCTGTTTTGAGCTCCTGAGAAACATCCAGAGTCATTGCAGATTGCCGGGATGCGCAGCTTTAGTTCAAAAAAGACCCGAGGCATAGAGGCAGGGTTAGGTGGAGGGCACCACAGGATCTGCAAAAGAAAAGCAGTCACCTGCAAGCCCACTTAGATTCCCACTACATCCCTCCCTTTTCTTCTGGCTACCCCCCAGCGCTATCCCGGGCATTTCACGGCACAAGTTGCTTCTGATACTCTTTTAAGTTTGCTAAGGGAACTCCTCGAGGGTGAGAGCGGGCGCTGGGACCGGGCAAGGTGAAATGAGGACCGTGGTCTTTTCTTTTTTCTTCATCGCAAGGGGCATGAGGTCCCCGTCCTGAGGATTAAGCGAGCGCATTCAGGTCGCCTGTGGTCGAAGAAAATCTGAGGCACGACAGCAAACACTGCCCGATGTTGTTAGAAAAAAAATTTTTTTTAAGGGAGAGAAAACAATCGCCGTCGACCGGATGTTTCCAATTACAAGGGAGCCGGAGAACAGAAAGTGTTTGGGGGGGGGGGGGACGTTTGTTGAGGATGGGCCAATATTTGGAGAGGATGGGGGAGGGTTGGAGGTGAGAAGAGACACAGCGGGGTAAATTCCAAGCAATGAGGCTTCTGCGAGAAGAAGAGAAAAATAGGAAAATGAAGCAGAACTAGAAAAATGACAAAGTGTTGAGTGCTGATTTATTGCAGAAGCCTCTGGTCATTTCCATATATTGAAATGCGCCCAAGCGGCCAGTCAGTCAATTTCTTTTGAGCTGCTGCCGCCGCTGCCCACGGGCTGCCCACGTGACTCCCCCTCAGTCAGCCTCTTTACCACCCAGCCCCTGAAACAGACAGAAGAAGAGGAAAGAAAGAGAGTGTGAGGCAGAGGAAGCATCTGTGTACTGTAGTGGGTGATTTGAGAAGGAGCCATTTGGGTGGGTTTTGGGGAGAGGAGGAATGTGGCCTGGGGAGGGGAGAGGTAGGTTTCAAGCTCCATTCAGGTGTTACATCCAGTTACCTCTCTGTTTGGCATCTTTCCATCTCTCTCTCTTTACTCTCCTCTTTTTTCCTCAGTCTCTTCTTTTCCTCTTTATGTCTACCCTCTTAATCAGTTAAAGGGAACAGAGTACACAGAAAAAAAAAAAAGATCTATCTACAAATACATAATGGAGATGGGTGTGGGTGGGTATGTAGGATATTCAAGTCAGATTTGATTTTGGTGCCTTTGATACTGTCCGTTGCTTTGGTAGATCTTTCTTAAGGAAAGGCGCGCACGCGCGCGCGCGCGCGCGCGCGCGCATACACACACACACACACACACACACACACACACACACACACACAAATCCTAGATAAAAGCCAGTGAGTTGTTAAAAATGAATTTGCAGCATTAGAGCTGTTAGCATCATTCAGCAAGCAGCAAGCTTGATAATTTCCAGGTGTTGGGGAACGCCGTTGTCCGGGAGCTCTTACAGAGCTTATAAATCCCTGTTGGGAGGGGAAAAAAAATCTTTAGAGGTGAATGAAATATCAAATCACAAGACTTCTATGTAGATTTATGATTGCATAAGAAGCTTGATCATTTCCATGTACTGAAATGTGCTGTCCTCCTGAGCCTGCCCAGCCCTTCCAGGAGACGAGGCGCTCCGTTCTGCCTTGATCAATGTTGACTATGAAGCAAGAAAGGGGGGGGGGTGGTGGAAAGCAGGCTGGCACCAGATGGAGCGGGGTCTCGGGAAAGGTCAAGGTTAGCCCAGGCTGCTATTGAGTCGGTAGCAGCCTCACAGATAGATCTCTGCCTCGAAGGCACCCACTGGGGCTTCTCAAAATCAAATCTAATAGAAAAGGCAGTCACAGAATGAAATCGCTTCATCTGAATGCTAAAATTGTTATTAGGCTACATTAGAGAGATATCAGGCACGTGGTTACCAAAAAAGGGAGCATGCCTAGCAGTTTGTGTCTGAAAGAAAAGCTATGAATATGTTGATAACATCAGTAATGGGCAAGTAGAAGAGATGGGTATCTTTTTTTTTTTTTTTTGTCTGAAGACCAGATTAACATATTAAATGAACATTTTTTCCCCTCTTTTCTGCAGAACTACCTTATATTTTGAATTGCTTGGAATTCTTCTTTGGGAGGGGGGTTGTGAAAAAAGTCATTCAATCTTGAAATAGTTCATCCTTACTGATCAAGAAGTTTGACTCACTTAAGGAATTTTGTTAGCATCTTTCACCAGGTGTGTGCCTTTGGAAATTTTTTCCTCAGACATTACATCAAGGGTTGACACTACCACCGAAAGAAGTCTTTCTGGCTCTGGACCACTGGAAATCTGTCAGAGGCCTTCCTCCTCTCCCACTTCTTCCCCACCCTCTTTTTTCTTTTGCTTTCTTTTTAGAGACAGAACTGCTGCTGGAGGAAATTTCATCTCCCAGGCAAACCCAGCCTAGGAGAGTGCTTGAGACCAGACATACGTAGCCTGTTAGGGTAGCGCACTGGCATTTTTCAGACAGTCTCTCCCCCCAATTATCATAATGAAACCCACATTAGCTGTTTTTAACCTACAGCACAGCCATATCTTAAAGAAGGATTTAGTCTTGTAAAATAAATGCGGGCTACACTAGATTAAACACGATGACTGCACTCCAAGGGTTAATAAATTTAGAATTAACAGATCATCCCAGCTTGATACAGCTACTATAGATGATTTAATATGCAGCCTAAGTAGGTTGACAGTCAGCTCACAGATGCAGATAAGATCAAACAGTCTCTTGATTCAATAGATTGAATGGTTGTACTGAGTGTCTAGAAGGTGAGTGACAGAACATATATGGTAGGGGTTCTGGTACAGAGGAGCTTGATTCCCAACTGCTGTTTTGTGCACTGTTTTTTTTTCCTTTCTTTCTCTTTCTTTTTCTTTCTTTCTTTTCTTTTCTTTCTTTTTCTTTTTTCTTTCTTTCTTTCTTTCAACAGTTAACCTGTAGCAATAAAACCCAGAGCAGGGAGCAGGGGTTAAAAATTCTTCTCCTCATATAGAATAATGGTAGCTTATTTAAGTTTTGAGTAAAGAAAAGATGGATACCTTTAATATCGAGATCTATTTCTAATTAGTTCTGCCTGGTAACTAATATCCACTGGTTCCTGTCCTTCTCTCTCCTTACAGGCTCTCAGGTCAGGGCTCCACAGATGGGATGCAAGATTCCTGGATGATGCAGATAAAGGCAGGCTCATTGCTAAAATTATATAGGTAATTTCCTCAGCCCTCTACTGTGCTTTAGCTGTGAAGATCTGAATATGGAAATGAAGTGCAAAGCTAAGGTGAAATTCAAACTCCAGTACATAGCCACTGCAAGATGTTTACACTAGGAGATAGCTTCCATGTCTGAAATTGATGGCAAAAAATAGCAAAACTGGAAGGTGGGGGGCTTTGGGGCATTGGGGAAGCTGGGGGAAGCTGGGGGAGTATCCAACAGAAGAAGTTCCGAGTATCTGTGCATCAAGGCTTGCCTTGGTGGCTATATATAGAGCCTAATACCTAACTGAGCTTTTTTTTTTCTGGTTTAATTTCCTTTATGTATTTTGACTGTAGTATTTAAACAAAACAAAAACAGTTTTCAAAGAAGTGTGTGTGATCTGATGTGATAGACAAGTTTATAACAGTTTTATGATTTGATGAAGAGCAAGGGCTTCTCCTAAACCCATTAGATTCTGTCATGTGAATATATATTCAGGCAATTTAAAAATGCATATTATGTATTCAGTAGACCGGCACAGGTCTGAGTTGTATCGTGTTATTTTGTTCTATCACCCCCCCCCCCCAAGTCTTAATATGAAAATCTCGAATGGAGTGACTGTAGAGCTACGGCAATCAGTTTTCCAATGTTCCTAACTTGGTTGTTTCATTTATTTATTTTCTTTCATTTCATTTTTGAATATCAAAGGGTTCAGTCCACCACGATGAGGTAATGGCCCACAAAATTTTTCTTCAGTAAATAAAGCCATTTGAATAATAGCTCTAACACTGTTAACACCTTAACTTTTCCCTCCCTACTCTAATGTCCTAGTGGGTAGCATGATATTCTTCTACTTCAGAATTTATTATCATTAGATAACCTCTAGAAAATTCTTAAAATGTTCTTTAAAAAATGCGGTTTCAGATCTTGGTGTGGTGTGGTTGGTTTTTTTTTTTTTTTTTTTTTTTTTGAGAAAGAAAACCTATTTCTATGTAACCTGCATATTTAAAGGTTTTGAGATAAAAGCAGATCTTCCCCCATTTTAGGCTGGGGAAAGTGTTTAGAGTGTATTTGTGACAGGCAAAAGGAACTCTGAACGTGGGAATGGCTGTTTCTGGAGCAGGGATGGTAGGCATTTATTTCACGTATTAACCAGATCTAAATGCTTCCAAATTTTATTTTCCCTTTCTTGGACAACCTGTGATTGCAGCAGGGGGCACTACCAACATACGAATTACTTGGGAGTAGGGAACTCCAGCTCTCCTGTTTCCCGACTACTTGGAGGCAGAGCCACTGAAAACAGTTATCTCTCAGAAATTTGCATATTTATGGTGCCTCCTGCAGGTTCCTGTGATTGCTTTACAGTCAGGAAAGGTAACAGAAAAATATATATCCTCCTTTAAAACATGAAAAAGGATCATATAGGAACAGTGACTCTAATAGGAGACTAATCCGTGCAAAGCCTGTAGCATGAAATTTGTTTCTGGAACATTTTTGTTTTGGTTTTGTTTTAGGATTTGAAGGGAATATTGTGGAAGTTATTGGACGAAGTCCCTGATTCCTTGAAAATAGATAGAGGAAAATACTTAACATCTTGAGAAAAAAATTAGCATAGGCTTACTTATTCACTGAATGAATACCTCTTAAGAACAGAAAATTCCTTACAGACACAGAAAAGCCACCCAATAGATCATTTAAAAGCCTTGTTCCATGGCACATATATTTTTTTAGTCCTAGTCATAAGCGATGAACAAATGTGCAGCGTAGCTTTGGATATAAAAGTTAATTAGGTCTCAGAAGAGAATAGTTTCATTTTTATTGGCTCTAGGTTCCAAGGATACCTTTGATACACCTTTTCTTTCAGCCCTTTTTGACCTTCTTTGTGGAAACTGTACATGGGCCACTCAGGCGTGTTTGGTTCTGTATGCCAGATTTCGGTGACTCTGCTCACTTCTGAAAAGCATTCCACCAATGTAAGCAACACTACTGAAATTACACCCAGAAAAAAATCTAGTTATCTCCACCTCAGGACCAAGATGCAGTTCATGCGATATTTTATTAGGGGTTTTAGTTCAGGGAGAGATTTCCTGCACTCCTCGGTTGGCGATACCTGAACACAGAATATGGAGGCTGAGACTTTAATTCTGGGTTGTTCAGTTTCCATGTATCTTCATCAGGACCTCATCCTTATTTTATCATAAGTGTATCTACTTAATCTCCTTCCGTCTTAAAAGGCCAGTGTACAGGACTCCTAAACCATTATTATGGTTCTTAGCAAACCTCCTTAGTGATGGCGGAGCTCCACCATCCACAGTCTCCTCTGTAGCCCGTCCTTTCCTATGGAAGTGCCTATCAAAATCTAGGGGATGAAAATAATTTTTCCCGCAATTAGACTTCACATAATAAAGACACCATGTAGTAAAAATAATATGTGCTATCAATAATACGTGGTGACATAAATGTCCAAACTGTGAGCAGAAGGATTCTCTTATCACACATTAGTCACCATAGCAGTATGTGTACTTATGTACTACCTTTCAGTGCCACATTAGGCGATATATCTGTTTGTTATTCTGGCTAGGGAAATTCTCATTAAAATAATTACCGCCATCATCTTATTATTTCAGTGCAAGTGTATGCACAATGTGTAAGCATTTGGTATTATGTTGAAAAAACTATAGACCTCAGGATTCATATTTACTTACTTGCTTCTTGGTCAATCCCTTGTCACTAAAAAATGTGAAAAGCTACCACCTGAAAATCAGGGAAGGCTCTTTTGTCCCTTTTGGCTCCCATAGTGGAAAGTGTCTTCCTTCTAGAATGTTTAAAACTTGGAAGTAATGAATCACAACTTCTTAGCATTGTCAGAATTATATTAACTTTGAATGTTTCTATGAACGAGATATCACATCAGTCTTACTGAGGGTGAAATAGCTGAAAACACAAGCCTGGACTCAGCTTAAAAAATATTCCCTTTGTCACATTAATTTTAAAGAGATTGAAACACTTCAGTGTGAAGATCAGTGGAAATAAAACAATACAGCTTGGAATTCTAAAGATGTTAGTAAAACTAAAGTTATATCAATTTTTTTTAAAAAGTAGTTCCTCTTTGGTTTGCAGCTGCTTTTCAGTTTGATTTATTTATGCTAAAATAAAAGAAAAAATATTGAAACTTGCAAGTTTCTATGAAGAAGAGTTGACTTCCTATAAAACATATGCTTTGAAATGAGCATATTTAATATTTTCTAGAATCTTTAAATCAACACATGCAAAAAATCTATAATCTTTAGCAAAACTCATTTATGTGCTTAATATTCTAAATAATTAATATATATGCTTTCTCCCCCCATGTTCACAGTCCAAGATCAAGTTTATTTTTGAAAATCGACTAATCTTGTGTTTTCTCCTACTAATTAAGCTTGGAGTTCAAGATTCAATATTTTGAGGAGAGAGATTCTTTTCCCATCTATGTGAAGAGCATATGCTGATATTTCCCTTCCTCCCTGAGCAAGGCCACAGAAATCACTGTTTGTAATAAGTAGTAGGGTGGATGCGAGTATAAGTCTCTGTGAGCCTTGCCTCCTTCAAATAAGAACCAGCTAGAACAGGTCTTGATATTTGAAGAAGGTAGTATTTGAGAATCAGGCTCCAGAATTAATCTCTCAGAGTTACTCTGTGTTATAATGCACTTAGATTTGAGCTGTTTGAATATTTTATTGCATTTCAAAATCTGAGAACTGAGAACAATAAAGAAGACATTTGAATTTATGATAGATAGAATTTTGAATGTCCTGAAAATCTAAGTGGTCTACTTTGTAAGTCTTTATTCCTGGACCAGACATTTTCCTAATGTCCTACTCTGTGCTGAGGGGAGAAAATGATGAAAATGACAGAGGCTCTGCCCTCTAAGCACTGACGACCCAGGACTTGAGTCAGGTGGTGGCAGTGGTTTTTATGACATAAGTTCTTAAATGAAATATACACAGAGAGACATGCAATTGTTTCCACCTGACACAAATGGGCTTGCAGTTTATAATGTGTCAGATAGTAGTGCAAACGGCCTATGCTTAACTGTTTAAAAAGTGAAATAATATAATTTTCCACTGTATGCATATTTACTTTATTAGTGAACAGACACAAACACTTGAATCTTTTTCACCTGAAAATGCATTAAACTTGATTCAACAAATGTATTAAATGCCCACTATGCATTAGGGAAGTGAAACAGCATCATTTTAAAAAGGCTACATTCACAAATGCACGCTAGAAATAGTCTATAATATTGCCTACAAAACAAATGTAGTACAGAAAACTCGTTTCTTAAAAGTAACTATTTAATAACATCATGAAAACTGAAAACAATAGATTATCACAGACATTCATGACCAAACCTTTTTATTTGCCATTCTTATTTATGGGAAACCAAGTTTCTTTCTCTAGAAAGTAAAAATTCTTGTGTCAGAAGTGACCAGAGCAGTGTTCCCTCAAACCAGGTCCTGGCTAAAGGCTTAGAACTATTCAAATCAGAAATGTGAAGCCAGGGCTATACAAAGCAAGGGTAATAGTGTGCATCAGGATGTCTCTGGCACGTGTGACTTGTGAACTTTATGTGATATGCTTGTGCCTGTGTATGTGAATCCTAGGGCCTTAAAAATAAAAGCCATCTAAGGGCAGGAATCATGTCTCGTGACTGTTCAGTGCAGTGCTCCATAAACAAAGAAAGAATAACAATTCCTTAGGACAAGATTTTTCATTTTATAGGAACCTGGAAGCTTAGATAACTGACCTTGTGTGAAGGATTTTTTTTAAGAGAAAGAGAGAGAAAACAGGAAAATTGTGTACCAGCAGGAATGGGAGACTAGATGTTTATCTTCAACCAAGCTGCCAAAGAAAGATGAAGTAAGAATAGGCATTTTCTACCAGGAAAGTTCCCTTTGCCGAATTTAGCAGTAAAAACAAATACTAATGATTAACCGTCAGGAGAAAAAGGTGTCTTAATTTCTGGAAAAAGGATCAGTATAGTCCCAGCTATTTGGTGATCTCTGGGAATGGTCAGCACACATCTGGAGTGGTTGTGGGGCTAGGCATTTGTGGGGTTTATGAGAGATTGGCAGAGAAAGAACTTGAGACTGGTGACATGTCTTGATGACTACTTCTCTTTTGTCACCCAACTAATGCCAGGGAAGACCAAGTAAAGCTATTGTGAAGTGAGAATTGTCAAGGCCATAATGGTGTATGATGGGATGTTTTGGCTGTCTGATTTCCATAAGAGAGAACAGAGAAAATGAACTGCTGCTCTTCTTATGGAAGTGAGAAAGTTTCTACATGGAGATACGGTGGCTGCACAGTTCTTGGTGGGTCTTCCTGTATGAAGTCAGTGACCTTACTGTCTCCAACAACACCCACTCATGGCCACATCTTGGCATGTGTGTGGGAAGGGCACAGGGTAGCATGCATTTGAAAACTTCATTTGAACTCATCTACTACCTGTTTTTTTTTTATGGAATAGCTAAAACAAGAATTGGAGAAGCAAGGATTTGAGCTTTTTACCTTCATCTTTCATTCTGTTTTTACTGCCCTCTCATGGACATATTAACTAGAGAAACCAGTACCACCCCTATCTCCCACTCCTGTGATTACCACTGCCATCTCAACCCCCCTAACCTCCACCCCCACCACCCCGTTACCACTACTACCATCACCATCACCACCACCATCACCATCACCACCAACCATCCTTGTTTTCCTGATGATACAATCAGCCACATCCTCACCAACGAACATTAATTACATATTATATTGGTGGTATATCAGGTTAATCAAACATATTGCAAAACGCTGGTCCATTAGATAATCCGAGGTACATTCTTCATCTATCTGTGCACAAAGGCAGAGAAATATTTAGTGTTTGTGTATATGTGGTCCTTGGGTAGTTCAACGCTAGCTGTAACTTTCCGAGCAAACCAAGTCATACCAGAAAGACTACAACTTTCGGAAGTAAGATGTTAATACCTCTTTCATTTTATTTTTTTTTTTTACCACATAGTTGATAGACTAGATAAAGAAGATCTGAGGTACTTTATTTCTCTTTGGTAAATTTATACTTTTTATCAGAATGTAACACAAAATATATACATCTGTGGATGTGTATGAGGTTGCAACATTCCTGACCTACAGCCTGAATTTTAATTGTTTCTTTCCATCCCTCTCTTCCTCCCTTCCCGTTTCTCTTTGTATGTATGTATGTATATTCTAGGATAATAAAATAATAAAAACTTATTATAACAGCAAAGAGTACTTGTCCAAATAAAGGACTAACTACCTATAAAATTTCCTTTTAGACAGTCAAGTCGTAGTTAGAAGTTGGTAATAAGACCATCTGAAGCCACCAAAAATCATTTCTGTGATGTTCTGTAAGGAAGACAGGGAGGATAAGAGGGAAGGAGTGGGGATGGGGAAGAGGAAGAGAGAGAGAGAGAGAGAGAAAGGGGGAGAGGGAGAAAGGGGGTGAGGGAGAGAGAGAGAGAGTTTGTTCTCCAAAAGCTCTCTCAGCTGAGTTATTCTGTCTTTTATAAAACAACTTCACATCTGGACTGATAAGTTGAATTCCACCCAGTGCCATTTAAATAGCCCAAGTTATAAACCTCTTAAACTTGAGGTTTATAATAGAAACACTGACAGACCCTTAACTATAGTGCCTCTATAGTAATGAAAGCACAACTATTTCATTATAGCAGTGTCTGGCAGGGCCGCTATAATTAAGAGTCTGTCAGCGTTTCCATTATAAACCCAAATTTTAAGAGGTTTTTAACTCACATTGTTTTAAATCACATTGGGCTGAAACTTGCTGTACAAAATGTCAGACCAGATGTGGGGTGTGTGTGTGTGTGTGTGTGTGTGTGTGTGTGTGTAATGTTGTTTTTCCTTCTATTTACCCCTCCCCCTGCCAAAAGAAGAAAATAGGTGAAGCTTGTTTTTGTGATTGGGTGTGATTGGGTGTGAAAAACAGGTACTGAAAAAAAATTAATCCCTTGTTAAAAGAAGAAGCTTCAGAGAGGGCAGAGAATTAAGTTTGAGATACTTTTAATTTTTGGTTGTTTTCGATTGTATTTTTTCCTTTAGAAGTGCTCTCATTTGGGAAACCAGCTTTGTACATATCCAAAAAGCAACGTTAACAAGTGAATCTTTTGATATTGGATTCCTGATACTGGTTTATTTGGAAGATATTTGATAATGTAGGCTGCTGGAGATGATGGAACTATCTCGCACTTGTACTCTTAATTGTTCAGTTGCCCTAATATTTGGGATAATCTTTTTGAACTCACCATCCTTGGTGGGAATCACTTCTAGACTAAAATTAGCCCTTACAATGGAGTTGCCTGATCAAAGCCTTACTGGTCTCTGGGGGAAACTAGTAGACTTTGAATGGTTATGTTGGTTTCATTTACGCGGTAATAGGATTTATTCACTTATTTGCTCAAAAACCATTAACGGAGCATCTACTGTGTGCTGGGTATTGAAATACTGTGTATTTCCTACTGTGAAACTAGTATGCTTCCATTGCAGTACATTGGACTGGCCTTATTGCCCAACACCTATTTGTCTTTGATGTCAATGTTAGGGAGCTAAATTGAGTATTTTGCCTAGCAGTGTTCTAACCAGAACTCCTTGGGCCTTTTGCTTAAATGGTGAGACTGCTTCCCCCTACCCGTACATTATTGACTCAGCACACAGCAACACAGTCTAGAGGCAAGTATAGGCTTATTTAGAGCAGATTCAGCTTTTTTCCTTCTCTTCTTCCCTTCTCCCTTCCTTCATCAGTCCCTCTCTCCCTCCTTACCTCCTTTTCTCTTTCTTTCTTTCTTTCTTTCTTTCTTTCGGACAGAAACATCCAGGTATGTGAAGTAGACTGCCAGCCAGCTAAAGGCCCAAGGAGCCTCTGGAGAAATACCAGACTAAGTGTTTCCCCAGGAACCTCTCTGGGGAATGTCTGCCTTTGCATAAGGTGTAGACACTACCTTGAAGGGCCTCCTTAGGTCTTAGGCTCTGGATCACACTGGCAGTAGAGGAGGAAGAAATGTTATAGGGAGGTGGGGGCTGAGGGAGGCTGGAGGGAGAAAGGATAAGTGGTCCTTCTTCTCACCTTTCAATTTAGGGTGTCCACCTTAAGGCCCACCCCCTTTCTCACACACAACTCCTTTCCTTTTTTTAAATTAATTTTTCCTTTGTCTTAAGAACACTCTAGCACTCCCACCCTCAAGAACTCCAAATGTAAAGCTTATGCCAAATACAGAATCTAAACCTGTTTTATTTTTATGAAAATGACTGCCCATTCTCTATTTTCTGAACTGCTATTAGACCAAAAAACAAAAAACAAAAACAAAAAACCAAAAAAAAACAAAGAAAGAAGAAAAGAAAAAGGCAAAAAAAAAAAAAAAAAGGAAGAGAAGAAAAAAGAAAAAGTAAAATCAAAGGCAAGGTGGAACTGATTGCAACAATTTTTTAACCATTCATTCATTCATTCATTCATCTTTAAGCCTATAAAGGTGTTTCCCCCTAAAGGCAGACAGTGAATATTTTATTTTAATCTTGTAGTTTCCAATGAGACAGACCTTTTAACCCTTCATTCTCCAGCTCAGCCCAGTCCCCCGCGCCAGGCGATCCTCGGCACGAGGGCTGGGACTGTATTAAGTCTCCCTCTTGGAGCTGTTTGTTGACCACATTCACGTTCTGAGCCCTGGAGCTAAAAGCACTTTACACCATAAAATAAAAGCACTGTCTTTTTTTCTAAAAGGTTACGTCTGGAGGCCACGCGGCTCATACTTCATACCGAAAACTACTGAAAGGACTATGAAATCCTCTATGATTTACACTCTCTCACTGCATTAGGGTATAGATCTACTCGACTCTAAAAATACGGTGGGTTTCTAACCGACGTGAATATATGTGCATTATTTCAGAAAGTCTGTTAGAAAACTTGTCAACACATTATAAAGCATAAACCAGGACTTGGCTATTAAGTACGGAGATCAGAGGCAGAATATATACTGCAGGAAGTCCTGGGGAGTCTCCTCCGCGGGCAAGATAAAAAGGGGGAGGAGGGGAGGGGAGGGGTCCTCTGTTGGCCTGGAGTTTACATTCAGTGTCGTCACCAAAGATTTGGGAAGGAGCTCACGGAGCGTAATTAGCAAAGGTTCCACAGCTCCAAATGAAGTTAACTGAACGGCCAGAAAATAATTTTAACGTTGTCATAATTTATTACTTTCTAAAAGCCACTTTGGGAAAGGTAAATATACTTATTGCGTATCCAAGTGTGCGCGTTTAAAGTGACCTTTCACCCCTCTACAAAACCACCTGCATCATTAATCAATACTTATGTAATATTTTTAAACCTTTTAAAACAACACATTTTTCTTTCTTTAAACACGCATACAAACCCTTCCCCACCCCCCACTTTTGGGCGCTTTAGCGAGCGTCCAGCAGCAATGAGGGAGGGGGCGTCACTCATAGAGGCGAGCACAAGGGACCAGCAGTGGGGGTGCGCGACGAGGAGGGATCAAATGCCAATACACAGCCCAGGTTTTCAGGACTGGGTGAAATCAGGCTGGGGGAGGGGCGGGAGCAGAGGGCAGTTCCTATTTCACTCTAGGCATTTTATGATGGTGGAATTAAATATATGTTAATGGTGGAAACGTCGCTGCTTACCTCTCCACTGGCACCTAGAGAAAGCAGCTGCAAAACTGGGTTTTTAATGTATGTTTTAAGATGTGGTTTCGGAAGGAACCCCCTGGAATCTGAAACAAGTGCAATAACAGAGCAGACCTACTTGTAACTAAGTGCTTAATTTCCTATGATTTTTTAAAAAAAGAAAATCAATAAAATGTTGCCAGTTATTTATTGGAAATAACCACAGATAGCGGCCCTGATAGGGTGCCGGTTTTAGAGAGCACACAATTGTGTAATGAATTGTAATTTAGAAGACTGTTAAATGTGAACCACAGAACCTTTCAGAGGTAATAAAGTCATTACTTTTTACACTACAGCCAAGCCTGAAAAGCTTTATACACACCATTATATATAAATCATACATATATATTTCCACAACACACATTCACCCACTTATATACATTCTCTATATACAGACTTTCATGGATGGATAGATGGGGGAAACATTTAAATTTGTAAAACTCGGTTCCGAAAGAATCTGACTCACAATTGTTACCTGATGAGGCTTTTATCTTATTTATTTATTTTTCAAAGACCTCCCAGTTGCGCTTTCTTCTATCCACTCTTCGCCTTCCCTCCAACCATTCATCTCCACGCACCCTGTCTCTTGCAATGACACTCTTTTGGTCGCTCTAAAGCTAGTTTAAAAAGATTAAAAAAAAAAAAAGACAGTAGTGGGAGATGCCGACCTGCTCTGAAGAACTCATGAAAAAGGGGAAATGGTGTAACGCACACGCTACAAAGCTTTACTGCAAGTGAATCTTCCTGCTTCTTAAACAGGATTTGAATGCCTCCCCCCACCCCTAAGCTGGAGGGAAACAATAACAACAAAACACATTCACGCAAACCCAGTTCAGCACACATCTCTCCTAATGTTGAGCATCAAAACCTCCCTTTCTTCCTTAGTGGGGCCCGAAGCTTCACCGAGCCAGGCAAGCCAGTCCTTTTCCAATAGGTTTGAAACTTTACTAAGACAACACGAGAATAAACAGCCGTTTGCCGGCGCGGCAGTGAGGTGGGTGCGCGCTCGTAAGCCGGGGGCTTTAGCTTAAAACAATAAAGCCCCCAGCCGGGTGGGTGAATTTACAGAAACGACGTCCCTTAGACTGAGGGGGAGGGAAAGAGAAGACGCGAGGGGTTGTGGAGCCGCTTGGAGGAGAGGGAAGGAAGGCTCCTTGCTCTGCAGACACACACTCACACACGTCCACCTGCAGCTCCGAGTCTCGCGGGCCGCAGCGACCCGCTTCCACCCTACACCCCCCGCGCCTCCCTTGGACTTGAGTCCATTTGCCTCTCTCCACCCCCCCATCCCCCTGCCCTTCCGGATTTGGAATCGCAGTTCGGTCTCCACGGCGGCGGCAGCGGCTGAGGCTACAGGGTGGCGCAGGCAGGCGGGGAGGCTGGGAGGCGGGAGACGCCGGGGGACTTTGCAGACACGTTTCTGAATAAACTTTCCAATCGCAGGGGGTGCTGTTGCTGTACATTTTACGTAAAACTGAAAGTATCCCACGCCAGAGTGAAGCCCGCTTTTTGACAGCGGCAGCACTCGCGCGCGCGCTCGCGCGCGCGCGTGTGTTCTGTGTGTGCGAGAGCGCGTGTGTGCGTTAAAGAGACAGGGGTTTATTTCCAACAGGTCTTCCTTAATTTCCAGGGAACGTCTGTAGAAAGACCAGAGGGGCCTGCAGACTCCAGGGTGTATGTCTTGGCTCTGGGCGCCTGAGCAGCACGGCGTTGAGCCAGGGTAGTCACCCCACCACCGTGGTCTTCCCGCAGCTCCTGCGAGCCGGTCGCTCTCTCTCCAGTCCCCATTTTCTTTCCCCGGGTAACAGCCCAGGAATAGTTGTGTCCTGCCTGTAAGAAACATTTTCTTTCCATTCCTCTGTGCTCTAGCAGTTGCTCTGGAGTGGGAGGGGGTGTGTCCATTCCTGGGACCCGGCTCGAGGACCTCCCGCGGCGCCGGGAACACGTTCCCAGGGACTGGAACTCCGAGGACTGCCCATGCTTTGTCCTCTGGCCCGCGGCCGCTCCGTGAGGTGGACGCCTCGGCGCCTTCCTAGCCTCGGGCCCGGTACTCCCCTCTGGGGGCTGGAACGTGCCCCGAGTATGGCTGCTCGTTCTTTATTCCTTGGCCTCTCTCTGAGATCCTGGGGGGCCTCGAGTCCGTGCTTCCAGCTGGCAATCGCTTACCAGGGTGCTCAGATCCCAGGCCCTCCACCCCGCTCGGCCTTGGGGGTGCCCTCCGGCTGGGGCCTCTACCTCTTCCCTCACCCTTGCCCCCTCTCCCCAGAGCCCCGGCCCCGGGAGGCCCCATAACTGCCTTTCCGGACCCGCAACCCTCCAAACTTGGGCTGGACTCCGTTTTGCCGCGCGCTCCCTCCCGCCACCCCTCGCCGGCTGTGGAGCTGTAACTTGGAGGCTCAGCTCTCAACTTCGGGTGATTTTTCTTTGCTAGCCTCTCCTCAGGCAAAGTTTCCCGAGCGCAGCCGCGGGCTCAGGGCTTTCACTACGGCCCCGGGCGTCCGCACGCGGAGAGCGAGTGCGGCCGCAGCGCGGCGGTGAGGGGAAGTGGGTGTGCACACGGAGGAGGGTGTCCGGGAGCAACTCTACCTGGCTTCCCTCCGCCCGCGCTTCCCCGGACCCGGGCTGCAGCCTCGCTGTACACTCTTGCCTTTTTTTTTTTTTTTTTAAGTAATCTTTCATTTTAGGGTCCCCGTCCGGGGGGAGGGTGGAGCAAGGGCGCACGTCTTGCTCCCCCCACCCCCGCTACCCCTTTCTTCTCTCCCGGCCACGCTGCCGCCACGGCGCTAGCTGCGGCCACTGGTGAGCCTGCGGCCCCAGCGCCCCCTCCCCTCTGCCCGCCCCTCCCCCGGGGGCCGCGTCTGGCGTCTGCGGAGCCCCCCGCCCCGCACCTCCCCCGCCCCGCACTGGCCATTGGCTTGTCCTGGTCTCTTTTTCATGTCCAGCCCCTGATGTGTGTCCATTGGTGTGAGCTTCCCCTTCCCTCCTCCCCTTCTCTCCTGCTCGCCCTGCCCATGTTTTGTGTGTCTCTGTCCATCCAGACTCCTGACGTTCAAGTTCGCAGGGACGTCACGTCCGCACTTGAACTTGCAGCTCAGGGGGGCTTTTGCCATTTTTTTCATCTCTCTCTCTCTCTCTCTCTCTCTCCCCCTATCTCTCTCCTCTCTCTCTCTCTCTCTCTCTTTTTTTTTTTTTTTTTGCTTAAAAAAAAAAGCCATGACGGCTCTCCCACAATTCATCTTCCCTGCGCCATCTTTGTATTATTTCTAATTTATTTTGGATGTCAAAAGGCACTGATGAAGATATTTTCTCTGGAGTCTCCTTCTTTCTAACCCGGCTCTCCCGATGTGAACCGAGCCGTCGTCCGCCCGCCGCCGCCGCCGCCGCCGCCGCCGCCCGCCCGCCCCGCAGCCCACCATGTCTCGCCGTAAGCAAGGCAAACCCCAGCACTTAAGCAAACGGGAATTCTCGCGTAAGTAACCCAATAATAGTAATAATAATTATTAATAATCACGAGAGCGCGCAGGACGAGAAGTAAGAGCGAGGGGGAGAGAGGGGTGTGTGCATGCATTTTTTAATTTTTTCACGAGAAGAACCTCCGAGAGTCGGGAGAAAAGAGCTTAAAGGGAGAAAAAACAAACAAACAAACAAAAAACAAACCTCATCCTATCCCGAACCACAGCCGTACGTACACTTTTGGGATAGCACGCACCTTTTATTTTTATTTAATTTACAAAAATTTGACTCCTCCTCTTTCATGCTTTCCGCTGCTTTATTTCGCTTTTAGAAAAGGAACGCAATGATTTCCCCTCCAGTTTTGCAAAATAATGAACAATGCTATGGATGCGAACAACTCTCTCTCAAACCTAGAGGAGGGAGCTGGAGGGGGAAGGGGGGGTTGCTTCCACTCACCGAAGGAAGGAAAACGGGGCGGGAGGAGGGAGCCCAAACCAAAAAAACAATTCCCAGGGAAAAAAGAGGTGAGAATGGCCCTCGGACAGCGGCACGCTCACGGTCAAGTGTGCACCAGGAGGAAAGTAGTCATCTCCACAATAGTGAGAAAGTGGGATTGTGGGAGGGGGCCCCCCGGCGCTCTGGAGTCTGCAGAGTGTGGAGAGGGGCTGCGGCGGCTGGGAGAGCCTAGCGACCGGGAAGGACCGGAGCCTCCGCCGGCGCTGCCGCCTTTTGTTCCGACCCGAGGTGGGTGTTCGTCCCGCTGCCTTTTGTGCCGGCTCCTCGCGCTTGCCCTTCCGCGCCGCCGCCGCCGAAGGGCAGGAGCAAGGGCCCGGGGCGAGCGGGAGATGGAGGGAGGGCGCTCGGGCCGCCGTCGCCTGGGTTCCCGCTGCCCGCCCCTCCCAGCCGAACCTCAAGTGGCGGCGAGAAGACGTGAAAAATAAAATAAAATAAAATAAAAAAATAAAACAAGGCAAGAGGATGTAAAATTTCTTGCCCCAAAACAGAAGCCGAACGCTCGGCCAGCCGTTTTCTGCAACGCTCTCCTCTTTGACTCCCCCACCCCCCCTGCAAAAATCTCAATCTCTATAAGAGGGGGAAAATACAATTACCCCCTTCCCCAAAACCCCTTTAGTTGCAAACTTGGAGCGCCAGCGGCATGGAGAGGGAGCGAGGAACTCCCTCCTCTTACTATTTTTTGGAAGATTTTCAAAAAAAGTGGAAGTGGATTTTGATTGGGAAAAATCTCGTGTCTGAATGTTTACAAGCACCGCGTGTGCGGGAGCCTCCTGCCAACAAACAGACAGAGGACCGAGCGCGGCGCGGCAGCCCGGGAGCGGGCGGCGGCGGCGGCCGGGCCTCGCCGGGGCCTCGCCGGGCCTCGCCGCGCCCCCGCCCTGCCCAGGATCGCCCACCCCGCGCCAACCGCCAGCCCGCCCGCACAGCGGCAGGCCGTGCGGCGACTCCGCGCCAGCCGGGTCCACGGTCCATTTTCGCCCCCAGCACAATGCCCAGACCTCCCAGCCTACTAGACTTCGAAATCGGCTGGGGAGAAACTCCGCTTTGCGAAGCATTTTTATTTTGCAAAGCAACTGAAAAAGCGCGTCTGCCTCCCCCTCCCCCGTCCCCCGACATTCTTGTCCACAGCGCCGGACCGCCGGGAGGTCACCACGTGCTTTTCTTGACCCCCTCCCACCCCGTCTGGCCACTACTCCCCCCCACCTCCCCAGCCTTGCCTGGCCAGGTGGGGGGTGAATTGGGAGGGGGTGGGGGTGGGGGTGGGGGTGGGGTGGGGAGGTGAGCAAGGGAGTAGTATGTGCAACTGTGTGTTTTGGAAGGGCTGGATCCTGGTACTCCTTGCACCCCACCCTTGAATTCCTGCCCTCTAACCCGGGTCTGGCTCGGTCGGGGGTGAGGGGGAGCAGTGCTCCTTTTGAGTCTTTATGGGGTGGTGGGTGGGTTACTGTGTCCTGGCTAACAGATTGCGTCTGGGAAGGCGGGCGGTGGGCAGTTAGAAAAGTTTGTCAGCAAGGGAAAGAAAGGCGTGAGAGGGCCCACATCCCTTCCCCTCCTCATTCGTGACCCTTATTTTAAATTTTGATTCAATTTTAAAACCACCTATACCCAGTTCTGTATTTATTAAAGGGTTGGGGGGTGCGCATAAGGAGTTGAATTTTTCACTGGGCCCTGGAACTTGTCACACACTTCGAAAGCTCCCCCCGCCCCGGCACGTTGCGGGGCCCTCCCTCTCCCCACCCCCGCGCATCCCTCCCTCGCCTCTCTCCCCCGCCCCCCACTCCCCCGGCCGCGCCGGATGCGGAGCAGACGCGGCGTGCGGCGGTGTGAAGTTACAGCCCGGCCAGGTACCGGCGGGAAGGAAGGGCAGTGTTCGCTGGACTCGGGAAAGCCGGAACCTTCTTCGGAAGGATGCACTGGGGGCTCAAAGGACGGACTGAGGCGTGTAGTCCAGGCTGCTCCCCTATCCCCCACCCATCCCGGGTCCACCTCGGGACATTCCAGGCTGGGTGGGTTTAAACGGCCTCTAGCCCTGACTCAGTGTGGGCTTTGCGTTAAGAGAGTAGTAAGGAGGGGGTGCAGGGGCCAGTTCTTTCTCATTTTCTGGGTGCGCAGAGGGGGCGGGAGCCATTCTGGTGTTCAGGACCCCCCCCTCCCCCCCAATCCTCCGCTTCTTGGGCTGAATGAGGCATTCGGTCGCTAGGAGGCAGAACAAGATCAAGAAAGCTCAGCGAACTTGAACCTGTACCAGAGCCTCCCCCACTCCCTGCTTTGCGTTTCTCGGCCGGGGAGCGACGAGCTTTGCGAGGGTGGGGGTGGGGGAAACGGACGGTTAGGCAGAATTCCCTTTCTCCCCCCATCACCCCTTATGTCTTTGTTCTTCATTTTGACTTTAAAAATGCTTCTGGCCCGGGCTGCGGAGACGCGCTCGGGAGCGCGGCCGACAATCCTGTGCGCCGGGCGCGGAGTGGGGTGCAGTTTTCGCTTTCTTTTGGGGCGGGCATTTTTGGTAGGGGGAAAAGGGGAGTACGCACTCTCCGCCTTCGTGGCAAGGCCAAAGGGCGGGATCCAGCAAGTTTGCACTTAGTTTTCGGGTTCACTTCTTCCACCCCCACACCCCCGAGCAAAGCACGGACAACGGCGGCTACGTTGGGCTTGCACAGCGGCTCTACAGTCCGACCCCTGGCTCCCCCGCCTCCCGCAGCTCTCGCCTAGAAGCCCGAAATCACAACAATAGTAATAGTTATCATCATAATGATGCGGGCTAGCAGCGTCATTAATAATGAATAACCACAGCCGCCGCGGCGCTGCGCACACTCATGCTCCGAATTGCGGGCGAAACGCATTTGCAGAGATCCCCCAAAGTAAAAAGTGTGAGCCTGGGGACACAGCATGAATTTCAGGGCCCGCGCTTGAGGTGTGTGGGGGGACACCGAGACTGCACCAGATTAACCAGCCGAGTTTTCCCAGCCTCACTTCCCATTTCTCCAACTGGCGGGGCCAGGGAACGGTTGTCACCCTGAGGCCGGGCTGGACCGCCGTGGAGGCGGCAGTCGGGGCCCCTGGCTGCCCGTTGCCTCCCGGCCTGGCCCGGACCCCACGGCCCGGCAGTTGCCGCTGCACGTGTTTGCAGCAAGCGCGGCCGGAGGCTGCAGCCAGCGAGCTGCTCGCTTTGTGCCTGAGTCCCGGCGCCCAACTTCACTTTCTGCAAAGCCCGCCCCCACCGGGCCCTGGGCCCCGGGCCTGTGGTCTTAGCCTTCGCTTTTGTTTCCTTGCTTTTCCTCTCTGCATTTCAGACTCGGTTTGCTTCCTTACCCTGTTAAGACAATCAAAAGCAAGGACTTGGAGAGCAAACTTGAAGGCATAGCGCCTTTCCCCCCTCCCCCTCCCCCTGCAGCCTTCCTTTCCTTCGCTCCTTCCCCACATTTCTTCTAGAGCTTTTTTTTTTTTTTTTTTTCCTTCTTCTTTAAATGTGTTCCTTTGCAACTGCGGAGGGGAAGGAGATCTCAGTCAGCCGCTGGGGCATTGAGACGTTCCGGTCGGTCTCGCTGTTTGAACGCAAAATCATTTTATTTTCTATTTCTTTCTCCTCGTGTAGAGAATTCGCGGCTAATTATTATGATTATTTGCCCACTCCCTTCCACTTCAATCCTGGACTCCCCGCTTTGTAGCGGGAGGTTTAGGCCGGAGCTTAGAAACGTTGGTATTGTGGGGGCGAAGGAGGATGGAGTTGAATTGAGGGAGGGGGTAAAATGGCTGAGGTTAGGAATGTTTTTAGGGAAAGAGGAATTTGCATTAAAATACAGAGAAATTAACAGATGCCCAGAAAGGAAATGTTGATTACCACTGAGAAAAGATGTCAATGCAAATCAGTAGACTACACCAAGAGAATTGTATTTTTATATTTTCTTTGTGCCCCACTTCGTCTCATTTTTAATAATATAGCAGCAATAATAAGAACACGTTTTGATATTTCTCTGAACATTACTAGCCAAATGTTTTGCAAGACGCCCGATGTTAGACATATTTCATACATTAGGATATAATTCTTGTTAATTAGCAATAATTTACGTTAAGAGCATAGAAAATGTTGAGGTTACAGGTTTTATATCTGTACATTTGATCATCTTGTTATTTTCAAGAACTTTGCCTCCTATAAAATTAATTAGGTGAAATGTGGAGGTGTAATCAGCAACCTCTGAATTACCACTTCATTTCCTGGTTTTGATTGTAAATCAGTTCAGTCACTACATTTAGAAGACTTTAACCAAGTCTGTTTTGTACCGCATTACCTTTAACTATTTGATACCTAGGAGAATATTTCCTTTTGCTGCTAAGTAATATTTCCACTTTCAGAAATATGTCAGGCCTTGGGAATAAAAAACAACAACAAGGAATCTTAACAGTGGAGTTTAAAAAATGTTTTTTTTTTTTTTTTGGCAAAGGTTCTACATAGTACTAACTTTAATAAAACAAAATATTATTCCTGAATCTTTCTTTAATCTGTAACCCTCAGAACTTGCAGTTAATGCTGAACAACAACAAAAAGCCACATTTGTCAATGTATACTTAAAAATCCTTAATTCAAATAGGAGGGATCTTGGAGAATGACTTCCTGATTTCAGTCCCTCACTTGGTCAAAATGAAAGCAAATGTAGGAGAAAAATGACATAGAGGCATAATGCAAAAGCATTTCTGTTTGTCTCCTTTTATTTGAAAAGCATGCATGTGTATTTTGTGTTTATCTTTGGTCAGTATGTTGGGCAAAGACACATAAGTGCTTACCTTGCTGTCTTTATTAGTGGGAATATAACCTTCATATTCCTGTGGTGACCTTATGTTAAATTAGGAGGAGTACCAGAGGCTAGAAATTATGACATGTCCTACTTGAGCACAGGTGCAGCTAGGCAGGGCTCTCTCAATATTATTTCACCCAGCACATCTGGGAGTTACTCCAGATCTTCCCCCTCAATATTCAGCCTGGGTAGGGTTGAAATAAATTTAACCTGAGTTCACTGGATTTTTGCACTTTATCAAAATCGGTTCCAATATTCTACACTCAAATTAAAATCTATTTTTTGATTCTCTGTGGCTTTAAGTTCATTAAATGTGAAATTGGCAGCTTGCTAAAGAAGGTCAGACTGATTAACTGTTTAAGACTTGTACATTTTCTGCTTCAGTTTTATTAACTGGCAGCATCCTGGATGTTTTGTATTTTGTGATTTTTTTTTTTTTTTTGGATAGGGTAAGCATACGGTTTCAAGAGCAGAGACTTACCAACTCTCTTTTCCCCTTTGGAAGGTTAAAAAAATGATAGAAGCTATTCAAATGAGGCGCTAGAGTATTTTGGTGAAAAGTTAAAAAAAAGGAAACAAGAATGAAAGACATATCTACCTTGTTATACCATCCGCTGGTGATTATGTGTGTAGAAATAGTCCCATAATGAAGCGTTTTGGAGCTCATTCAGAAAATTAGTCAACTTTGACAACATTAGGCGAAGTATTTCAAGTCTAAAGAAAGGACTTCTCAGCCTTGTTCTGAAATGTGGCATTTGCTTGACCATTCTAATTTTTATGTGATGGGAGCCACCAAGTGCAAACATGTTTAGAATATTTTAGGCATTCCTTTCTTCAGAATGAAAAAATGACTAATTGGCTTATTTTCTTAAGTACTCAAAAGTATCCCATTTAGCTAATGTGTCTGAGAAGAATTGCCAGTGAATTTGGTATTTCTTTGATTTTGTGGCACTGCTGAGAGTGAGATCAGAAAGGTTTTTGGCAGTATGAATTATGCTACGTTATGATTATTATTTAGATCCGTTTCACAGGTGAATGCAGTCGTTTGCTTATTACGGCAGTGTAAATGTGGCACATTTTGTGTGTGATACAGTAGCTTTCTAATTTACGAAGCTAAGTCTCTGTATACTTAGAAGTATACACAAAGGGTGTGTATGTTTATTTACCTCTCCTTTTATTCTTTGGCACAATAGACAACTTAATCAATAGGAAAAAAGAAATAAATTTGGTTCCAACCCATGTTTTTACCAGATTTGGGGATAGTTACCATTTAAGCTTTCTTTATGTCCCCTGTGTTAACTATTTATTTAACAGTCAACATTGTTTCTAAAGTCGAAAACCAGACACAGTTTAGTGGTGTGTGTGTGTGTGTGCGTGCGTGTGTGTGTGTGTGTGTGTGTGTTTTCTCAGGAGTTACGCAAGTCAGATAGTTTTCTTTAAATATGTGATGATTTGCCTCATTGATAAATTTGCTTTCTTATTGATAACCTCCATATTCTTACACGTTTTAGGTGCTCATGTTTTCTGGGTATTATATGAAGGAGATTAGAAACACTTTATATGTGGTGGGATGGGATGGGGTTGAGCATGTATTTCCCCTTTCTCTCTATTCTCTGGCGCTCTAATAATTGTGCTTTTGTTTCTCCAATCACAGCCGAACCTCTTGAAGCCATTCTTACAGATGATGAACCAGACCACGGCCCTTTGGGAGCTCCAGAAGGGGACCATGACCTCCTCACGTGTGGGCAGTGCCAGATGAACTTCCCATTGGGGGACATTCTTATTTTTATCGAGCACAAACGGAAACAATGCAATGGCAGCCTCTGCTTAGAAAAAGCTGTGGATAAGCCACCTTCCCCTTCACCAATCGAGATGAAAAAAGCATCCAATCCCGTGGAGGTTGGCATCCAGGTCACGCCAGAGGATGACGATTGTTTATCAACGTCATCTAGAGGAATTTGCCCCAAACAGGAACACATAGCAGGTAAATGAGAAGCAAGGAGAAAAGCTGTTTGCATGTTTTCTTTTCATTTTCAGAGGTGCTGTAGCCAAGCACTCAGGAGTGGTGAAGAGCTTTCTGTATTTCTCCATGTGACTGTCCACAACAGCCCTGTAATGTTAAAATAATCATTCCTATTGCTTACGTCCAAAACACAAAAAAATAAATATTTTCCACTTCACTGAGTCAGATATAGGTGGAGGAGGTGCACACACCTGATACCCTCTCTCTGGATCTGTTGACGCTGAATTTCTTTCCTTTTCTTCTCCCCTTCTCATTTTTAAGTGTTGAAGCTTACTATACCTGGCCCAGTTTCCAATGTCCATTTCCAGCCATGGGTGACAAGTCAGAGGCGAAAGTGGCCATACAGGCATTTTGTAGTTTGGCCAATGACCTGTTTGAGTCAGAATACCTGGTCAGACCTCCCTAGGGGTGCTGTTAGTTCTCAAGGCTTCCACGAAGGGGGGTGGGCTGACAGGGCGTTTTGGAGTAGGTAGAAAGAGTTAACTGAGCTTCAGGGCTTGCCTTGGATCCATATTGGCTGTCAGCCCGTATGGGGCTGTAATTAAACACAGCCCTGTGGTGGGATGACACCGTGACCTTGACTTTAAGATGCCATTTTCGACTGGCCAGGCCAGAGTAGAGAGGGCAGTTGCTGAAGCGCACAGACATGCTTACTCGAAAAGTTTAAGGGCATGTTGGAAATTTCAAAAGGTTGGTTTGACAGGAACGGCTGCTCCCTGCAGCCTGCCTCCTCAGCTAAATGATAAATGCTTCTCTGTGCTCTCTCTTGTCTCTGATGTGGTTTTGACAGATGTATCTTGATTTTGTTTGTGGTTTACACAACCACATGTCACCCTTACAAATGTCCAGTCCAGACTTCCACTGTTTCTGCTGTAACACAACGTAAAAATTCTCTTGGAAAAATACATACACATATTCAACAGCTCCCCCTTCCTTTGGTTAATTTTAACAGAGAGGTAGTTAGGTGTGTGGATTTCTCAGCAGCTCACGGGAAAAGGAATTAACGGCTAGCAGAGGGACTTAAATCCCTACCTAAGTGATAAGTAGCAGCGCTATATGATGACCCTTGAAACATTTTTTTTGTGTGTGTGAAACAAGAGTGATTTAACACACAAGACAAAGTGAATGCAAAGTCTATGGTGACAAAAATGCCAAGCCTGCTGGTCGTTCCCCCTCTTCTATTTCCCCCTGACCCCTCCCCCAAAAGGCAGAAGGTTTATTCAGTTTTAGGAAAGATAGTGCATATAATCAACTAATTCACTGAAACTTGTCTTTCTGACCTCATTTGACCACAAAGTTGAACTGTAGTAGGTCAGTGGTCCAGAAGGGATTAAATGTCGTATTATTTCTCCTTCCCCCTCCTCTGGAATTTGATCATTAAAATCAAACATGGCATTTTCTTTCTTTCTTTCTTTCTTTCTTTCTTTCTTTCTTTCTTTCTTTCTTTTCTTTCTTTCCTTTCTTTCTCTCTTTCTTTCCTTTCTTTCTTCCCCCCATGCTTCCTGCAATAACACTCAGATACTTTTCCTTTAGTGAAATGAGAAATCTGTACCAGGGAAGCTCCATTTACAAAATATTTTTCTAGAATCCACCGCATTTAGCTTATGTGACATGTAGGTTAACATTTTATCCTCCTCCCCCCGCCCCCCCCCGCCGACAAGTAGGATATGGCAGTGACCATTTCCATGTGCTGTCTTGTGACTGGAAGGAAAATGTAAGGCATGATTAATGAAGCAAGAGCAAGCGGAAGGGGATTTGTCGTCTTTGGAGATCCAAAGCCTTTCTAAATCACCAAATATGGAGTAACACTTGCGTGATGTAACATCGTATTTACATATCGAGCCGCTCGTTTAAAAGACAAAACACAGTGTCTGTCAAGCAGGAATTAAAACCACACTTCTTAACTGAGGTCCCCAAATAGGTTATTCACTCTCAGATTAACCAGCTCCAAAATTCTGTACTTCTGTACTTAGAAGAGGAATCTAAAAGCTGGGGGGGAAGGCACTATAGTGAAAGCTTTTTACTGTTATAGTTGTGAATGTACATAGAGAAAGAAAAGATATTTTCCTTAACTTCTGGTTGTCATAAAGGTTTTTTGTTTTTAAGACCCAGTATAATAGCAGAGCCCAGGAAGCACCCCCTCCCCACCCACCAAAAACAAAAACAAAACACAAAAGAAAGAAAAAAGAAAGCAAATTTTAAAAATGTTTTAGAAGGCTAATACTAAATAATTTCACTGAGATGAACAGCAGTAAAAGGTATCTAAGATATTCAATGGGTGCACAAATGTAGCAACCCAGGTGAGGTAAACCCTTCATGCACAAATAATTACAAAGCCTTGATTCCTTTCATTGTGTTTAATCACCTGTTCCCATCCTGGAATTGGCTGGACATGAATAGCGTGGTCACATCTCAACTTGAGATGTCAGTAACTAGAATCACGACTTCTCATAATTCACAGTAATGAATTAAGAGTTTCCTATGGTGAAATTAACATTCTACCATCGCACATAAATTAAGATGCCCTGGCCCTCAGGTGTCTCTGAAGGGAAGTTCTGGAAGACGGCTGTGCACTACCAGCCCGTTTCTCTCAAGCACGCCTTTACAATTCCAAGTCTGCTTTTCTTTTTATGGTGAGGAAGGAAACAATAAGAATAATCATCCAGTAGATATTTGAATTGTGTCACAAATAGAAAGGAGAAGCATTGCTCCATATTAACAGAGAGATCTATTGATGAATCTCTAGAAGAATATGTTTGGCAACCACATAAAAGGTAGTCGTTTTAAGTGTGCTGTGTAGGAAAGGCTTTATTAAAGTGATGTAAGTTGGATTTGAGATCACTGTGTGCTCTGTGCCATTTTATAGGCAGGAAGCAGGAATAAAACAGTGACAGATTTTCTTGAGATAAGTAAAGCTTAGCAGGGGGCTTTCAAATAGGAGAAGAAGGTAGAGTTCTTTAAATCTTCAGTAAGGTGATACGCATTTTGACTGGACATAGGCCTCGTGAAGAGGAGTGTTTTTTGGAAAGGATGATTTTTTTTACCTGGCAAATAGATGGCTATGTGCTTCAGCACTTCCCCCATGTCACATGTATGCGCTGCAGGTTGCTTTTTTCATTTCATTCACATATTCAAAATACTGTGTGGCTGTGATCCAGTGAGACCGTTGACATAGTATTAATTTAACTGGAAATGAGCAGGTCATATTGTGTGGGGTCCAGTTCATCTATTTGTACGTCAGATACTCACCATCAGATGTCAGCAGCCTGTGACTGGCAGTCAGGGCTTTTAATAGGGCTGTTGCTGTGTTTTCTAGTCTCATCTTTTATGGTGGGAGAAATACTCATCAGAGATTAGTGAATGTGGATCTGGTGTTCACTTACAGAAAAAGGCCAAAAATATTATTCCACAGTGTCAGCTTTGAGGTTTTGGCTTATGACACATGGAAATCTTTAAATTAGGGTTGGGCTGTCGTGAAGTTAGCTTTTAAGAGAATGGGGGAAAATAGGACCAGTCTTATAAAATGTAGTCAGATCTACTACTATTGGTATATAATACTTTTTTCTCCTTAAAGTCATGAACATAGACGTTTGTATCAGGATATTTAAAAATCAATTTGCTTAGGCAATATGCTTCCTAACTAGATAAAAATATATAAGACGATTACTAATTCAAAAACAGAAAGACGTCAGCATGGTACTTAAAGGTAAATCAAGTATAACACACTTACGCTTTTCAGAACTTAGCAGATCAACTTGCCTTTTCTTTTTGTACCCATTCTAATTCTTTCCTAGCTCAACATGAATTGGGGATGTATCTGTGTACTTCATGGTATAATTGTGAGACTATAAATTATAGTATCCTAATATGACTACTTATTTTTAATTTCTCTTGTGTGATTCTGAATAAAAACCACTGACTTCTGAAGTGAATTTTTAGCTGAAAAAGAAAACAACAAACAACCTTCCCCGCCCCTCCCCGCCCCCGTACACTGGTGGACGTTTTACTTACCTTCAGTATGCAGAGAATAGAGAATATTGTTTCTTTATATATATATATATCTAGAATTTTCACTGGGAGCCTGTGTCTGTGAGGCCACTACCCAGAGACACATGTTCATGAGTCTGGGAGTCCTATATACAAGCTGTATTTGTAAATAAGACCAAGAAAGGTTGTGAACTGGCAGCTTGGATGTTTTGTCAAAGTACAATGTCAGAGAAACTCTCTCTAAGACAAATTGTAAATAGAACTGTCACAGTGATTGCATGATTGAGCCACAGAAGTGTCTTACAATTGTTGGCATTGTCAGAGGACTTTTGAAAGCTTAATTAAACACAGTGGCCCGCATGGCTGCTAAATTTACTTTAGAAAGCCAAAAAGGAAAAAAAAAATCTAAAATGTGGAAGATTCCCAAAGATCTCAAAGTTCTTCAGACATTACCCTTCCGGTGACACAGAAAAGATGCATTGTGCATTTTCCTAGTTGTCTTTTATAAATAATAGTTTTGAGAATAGGGCCACGTGATATGAAGATCATCCTGTGTGTGATGTGGAGATTGTGTTAGTTTTTCTGTCTCCTGCTGTTACAGACAGTTAATGTAAAAATGGCCTTTTATTGGAAACACAAATATGTATTCACTTTAAGAACAGGAGCAGAGGGGGAAAGTTTCCCTCCCATTCTCTGTGTTCATTCTGTGAAAGCTTAAAAAAACAGTGCTGTAATTTCTTAAATCACTCCATTCCTTATGTTGCAAGTTGTGCCTTTTACTTTAAAGGATCTGAAATCTGTTTTGCACACCTTTCTCCTCACGCATGTGGCATTTAATTGTGGAGCTGCCCATGGGCTGGAAAATGCAACTGGGTGTAGAAATGTGCAGGCAATGTCAGGACAGCGAACCTTAAGCTCAGGGAAGAGGAGAGTTGGATGCATATTAATGGCACATTTTCCGAGTCCTGGAAAATCATTAATTTCACACCACAGCCTCCATGTAGTTTGGCTAATATGTGAGGACTATATTGGAGCCTATAACAAACGTGCAAATCCTAGGGAAGCATTTTTCACAATTTTGTGATTTCTTAAGTGAAAGAGTTTAATAAAGGAGAATGGATGAATGGTGGCTTTTGCACACTAGTCTGTGGGAAAGGAAGAAAGTTTGGCTTTCATTGGGGGAAAACATGAAACTGAACCAAAGTAGCACAGCTAGGGAGATGCACCGAAATCGTGGCATTCAGTGTTAATTTAATGGACTTTGGTTGGTCTGTTCACACCCTTTACTGCACAAAGGAATCAGTTGGCAAAATTTACCCCAAGCCCAAGTCTGTTTTTACATACCGTAGTACCAGCTTTGTGCAGTAAAAAGCACTTAGCATCAAACTGGTCCCAGCCTGGCACCTTGCCACTTTTTTAGCAAGAGATTTAATCACCAAGGATCTTTAGTACCTTTCCGCTTGTTCAGATTTCATTTGGGTCATGGTTATGTCAGCAGTGTTGTTATTACAAGGATTAAAAAAGAAAAAAGATTTTAACTTAGTGTCCATTTTTAACGTTGTCTCAAATCAAGCAGGTTTTTATATTATGTGTCAATTTGGAGGACATTAATAAAGTTCATAAATATATAATTTAATGGATAATAACCAGTATTTTTATTTGTAATACAAATAGAAAATTGGGCTTCCTCTCTGTTCTTTCCTCCTCCCCAGGTAAATAAGCATTCTTAAATCGCTTCTCTCCTTTACTTCCAGGGTATAAAGGCTCTGGCCAATATCAGTAAATTTACCTTTGTAATTTGCCATGTAGTTTTTACAACAATGACCTAATTAATTTGAGCATGAACCATATTATTGCTACTAGAGTCATTTTCTGTCACAAACTTAATTTCCAGGAAATGTAACCTGACGAATAAGAATGCTGTAGCTCTCCACATGTGCTCCTAGAGACCAAAGGCAGATTTAAAATAATAACAATAATAATAAAAAAATGCCAGCATTATTAAAGCCAGTATGCTTGATGCCAAACTCAATTTGAAGCCAGTAAACATCAGACTGTATTTCTAATCAGTTTTAGAATGTAACGTATTCCATATTGGGTTCACTGGAATCTGTCTTTCTGCTTTTTACTGGCCAGCTGCACTCTCTATGCATTTTTAAAACATTTCAGCAAAGGCTTTTGCTGTTCTTAGCAGGGTTAGTAACTTGGGGTCTATTTCTGAGCTCATTCGTCATTCTGCGATGGCATTGAGTTAGGTTGGCAGGGGAAAGATTTGAAGCATGGGGGGGTGGTGAGGTCACTTCTGACCCCAGCAGGGAATAGGTGAGCTTCATTTGCCTTTACAATAGACGCACAGTTACTGCACCTTGGAGGAGCTCTCAGGTGCCGCTCAGATGGGCGCATGTAAATGCCCTGTCAGATGCGGAGCCGGAATATTAATGCCTCTTCCACCACCGCACCATAATAAAGCTGTACACAGCAAGCTTAATATGCAGCTAGTCTGGGGAATTGTGTAAACTTAGGTAGTCCAGTGTGAAAGACAGCGATGTAAAAATGCTCGATATGCTACAGTTTCCATTCTTGTTCTTCTTTGATCTATAGCAAAATGAAAACATCATCCTTTCCTCCTCTTGGAGTTGTCTCCCCAACTCTGCCACCTCCCAATCCACCACCAGAATTTTTTGCATGTGTGGTATGGAGAAATGCGACATAATTTGTTTCGTATGGTTAATTACAGGCGTTTGAATATTTAAAATTTTAAATAGACGCTGTTCCAGCTTTTCCTGTTAAAAGTATGTGATTTGAACAAAGGGAATACAGTGTAAATATTTGTGGTGATTTGCAACACCCCTCTTTCCCCATTAAATACACACACGTGCGTGCACACACACACACACACACACACACACAGACGTTCAGTTTAGATGTAGTGCTGACTTAAAAGGCTTCTGTACCTTCATTTGTACTTAAAAAAAATCAACTCTCAACTGGAACTCCATTAAAACATTTTGCCATTATTTTTGAGTCCGCTGTTGCTGGAGGTTTTAAAGAGGATTTTTATAATGTGTTCATTTAACAGAATCAACAGCTGTCACAACCAGTTGTGGTAAATCCACAAAACATACAAAGAAAATACACACGTTTCCTGAAACAAAACACTTGGAAAAACAAGCTGCCAAGAACTGGCGAATAAGAAGTCTGCAGACAGGGAGCCGGAGTGTTTCATCTCTTGGTTCACCCTGGAGACTGATGTGAGCGGATCTGATGCAATGCCCTGGAAGGTTTACCTGACCAGGTGCCTGCTTTGAGGCAATGCATCGGGCAGGAGGGCTGGACGGGGCTGCGACTTGCTCCCTATTCTGCCCTCTTTTTTTCTTTTTGATCTCTCCACATAGATAAAATACCAAGTTTGTAGAGTGCTACACAACAAATTATATCCACTAAAGGTGAGATGATCAGATTTAAACTTCCTGTAAAAGAAGCCAGAAGGCGCCTAGCACACCCTTTTCCAGATAGGGTTGGCAGCGTGTTAGGCAGAATTGAATTGGCCCCGCCAGGAAATTCCCAGTGGGACCCTGGAGCAGGCATGTTGATGAAGGGGATACCTGGGGACCTCTGGTCACTCACAATAAGTTTCTGTTTGTATCTTCACTCTTGTTAGCCTTGGCGATAAACAATTACACCTACAATTTGATCTTAGTTTTAGATACAGGTGAGTCCATTGATTAAAAACTCCCATTAAAATGAAGAATAGAATTATTGTGAAGCCCGAGAAGGTGCTTTCAAAATGAACACAGGTGCAGTTGTGTCCAGCCCCCTCCTCCGCTCTCTGGTTTCTGTTTTCTTTTTGAATTTTCTAAAAAAAACCAAAACAAAACAAAAAACACCCCAAAAATACAAGGAAGCCTCATGCTAAGCATCAGGGTATTTAAATTTATATTAATCAGTTGTTCATTTTCTTGCTATGTAATGATGCATAAAAAAAGCTGCAAAAAAATCACATCTGTTAATTTTTAGGGAAATAAGATGGAGCTTGGGTTCTTCTTACCTTAGCTGGAGTACAAGGCTCTACATGCCATGTCTGATCTCTTACATTTTAAATATGGAGTTTCTCTTTGGGCCAAAAAAAAAAAAATCTGAAGCATTTCCCTTTACTGACTCAGGGGATACCATGATTTCATGATTTATTTACATTTAGGGGGCCGCTCACAATGAGCCATTTACTGCTCATCTTAGCCCCCTCCTCCACAAGTCTTTGAGTTCACAGTTAAAACAATACATTAACCAATGTTAAAATTTAAATCTCATGGGTTTCTCTCTCCTACTTCATCCCATCCTAAGATTAAAAAAAAAAAACACAACAACACAACTATTCTTTTACATTTAAAAGTGAACATTGGCTACTGAAGAATGATTTAAAGGCTGAGAAAATTTTTAATAATAAATCGTAACCTTCTCATGTTATGTTTTTGTTATGTTAAGGGGAAAAAATCAATAAGGAAAAATTTAATTCTGATAAAGATACTCTTGGATCTTTGAAAACAACTGCTGTCCTTTTAACTAAAACATTTGAGCAGCTTCAAAGACTATGTATTTCTTCTGATCTTGGAGCTGTGTGACTGGTAGCAAGAAAGAAAAAAAAATCTTATTCTACATACAAGTGGATTGCTTAACAAGTCTGCACAGACACGTACTTGTTTGTACAATAGAGATAAAAATTCCTGTATAAAAATAATTCAGCTGCTGACAGCAGGCATTGTTGTTGGACCTGTCTTTTGTGCCTGTCCCAGCTCTGGGTCCCCTCTCCCCTCTATCTGCTTGGGACAGCTTGCTGCCTGCAGACTCCTGACCAGAAGTTAATTGCTATATATTAAATATATAGGTATTGTATCTAAAGAGGAATATCTTGAGCCTCCCTATATGCATTCCACTCTACTTTCTGATGTGATTGCAGTACTGCCAGCAAGAGGGTGGCAGGCAAACGCTCTAATAGGGAAAATGACTTGAAGGCAGTTAAGGGAAATTTGGCCTTCAGGTCCCATTTGCTCTGCAGTGTAGCATCAGTTTCTAAACTTTTGTTTTTAATCTAATTCTGGTTTACTCTGTCACATCCCATATCAACCCTCATTGTACTCTACTCATGTAGAGTAACATTAGTGTCAAACGGAATTGGTCAGGACTGTGGACCTGTGGCTCATACAGATGGTTGTGAATGTGAGTTACACGCAGCTCTGCATCCTTTTCTTTCTAATAAACATGAAAATGGGGCACATTTCTGAGCAGGGCCCGTGGATAAGAGAGCCAAGGAATGAGGGATAGTACCTGGATGTTTTTTCCCTCTTCTCCCTTTTCTCTCCCACTTCCTTGGGATACCTGCATTTAGGTAGTAAGATAGACTCCAGGAAAACATCTGAGGCTGGGGGTGGGGGGGAGTGGCAGAGAGAAGTTACTGGCATATTTTCAGTACGGGTTCAAACATAGTCACCAAAGCAGAGTCTTCTGGGCCCAGGAGCAGAGCAGTACGCACGGGCACGTGGGCCTTTCAGAGCTGTTAATCCCAGTCAGACTTCCATGCCAGCCGAGCTAGGACTTAATATGGGCTTTCCCCGGGGTTGGGTGTCTGTATGGGATGGGGCCCGATGAGGCATTCACTGGGAATTCTATCACAAGAATTTCTTAAATATCATGAGGTGATTAAGGTGTGAGTTAGCATTCAAGGTGTGAGATAGATTCTCCTCCATACTTGTCACTGGGAAGCATGAGACTTCAAATTCCCACTATGCTCTGTAGTAACTCGGGTTGGGGGTGGCGGTGGGTGGACATCACAACTTTCTGAATGTCAGCTGATGTCTGCATGACCTGTTCTTCCTGAATTAAATGCTGCCAGTGCAGGATGGGGGGGGGGGAGGGAACCCCCAGGAAGAGAAATACCCAACGACAGGCTTTTCACTCCCCAGAAGTAAAGCAGATCTCACTTCCCTGCCTCATATCCTCTCCTTTCTTGTTCTTTCCCTTTTGGAAGCAGAAACTTCTAAAATGAATGCCACTCCAAGGCGACGAAAAAGCTGTTTTTATACCACAGTGGATGTTTACACAGGAGACTCAACTTGAGGGGGAAAAGACTTTTTGGGAGGGTGGTGGGACTCGTGTTAATCTGTTTTGTTGGAGGACTGTGCAGTATATTGCCTGTGAGCAACTCTGGGCTGTTTTTGATAAATTACCATGTTTAGAGATAGGTTTGGCTCTTAAGGGCTTAGTTTTATGAACAAAGTCCGTAACGATGTTTGCATCCTCTGTTTGTCTCTTAGCCCCCTTTGGCTTCACTAGAAGCTCAATGTTTAGTTTAAGCTCAGTCTGGAAGATATAACAATTTTGCATTAAAAAATGAGGAAATCATAGGAAGAAAAACCCTTTGCTTTTTGGATGAATCTTACTGATAATTTGCTAAAGCTCATTTGAATTTTAAGCACTTCTTTAATCTTCAAAGGCTAAATTGCTTTATGAATATGCATGGTGTGGGCAGACTTCAGTTCATTACCTAGTTGTAAATTCTAATGACCATTAGGTCCTTCCAGTAATTGCGAATTGTTTTGCATTTTTGATTGGCCTATTAACATGTACATTCGGTGCACATCAGGCTGGCCTGTCAGCCTGCTGAAGGAGAAAAAAAAGGTGAAAATTGTTTATAGCACCAAGATTCTTAGATTTTCAATCTTGCAAAATTGATGATGTAAAAAAATTAAAGCAGTGTTTTTTCTTCTCAAGATTGAAAGTTCACCAAGAGATTTGACATATTTAATTTACATGATGACTTTGCACTCCTTCATTAATGCAATTTGCATATGAAGCTGTTGTTAATCACTTTTGATCATGTTTTGTGTATTAGCTGCCTCAGTGGCTCTCCTCCTCGGATGCCCCAGTAGAAAGGAGCAAAATGATGCATCTTCTTGCCAAGTTTCCTTTAGTGAATTGAGGAATTAGAAGTCTAACCTTGAGTAATTACATACGTTTTATCCGTTTTCTTTTAACGTTAAGTACAGTTTGTGGAAGTGTTAGCTGGAAGTCGTTCTCATTTGGGGAGAAGGCTGTAAAATTTAAGTGTGTGATTGAGGCATATCCCAATCTGTACAGAAACATGCACTGCCTGTCCCTGTTCTCCCCACGAAAGTTGTTGGGCAGTTTCATTGTTAAGCGGCTTGGTGGCGGGGAGACTTGAATTTTCCAGCGTATTAAGGACATCAGGCTTCTTTGGAAGAGAGAGGGCTACAAAGTACAGACCTGCGCTACAACACTTTGGGTTTCTTCTTTAAGTATGTGCCTAGCACCTATGCGTCTGGGGCCTGGGGTTGGCTGACTTATTTACCTTTGAGCTTGAGGAAGTCTTCCTGTGGCCTCGTCCAGCTTCTGTTCTCAGCTGCTCCGTCTGTGTCCTCCCCTAGTCACGAAAGTAAATCATGGTCTCTGGGCTCCTGGGTGCCTCCCTCAAGGTACACAAGTGCCCTGGTTGTGAAAACAAGGTGCTAACTAACGGTTTCCGATTTTTGAGAGCCTGTGATTTTGGTATTTGCCTTTGTTGTTGAATAGCCTGTGCTGTATTATTGATGCTCATCTTTGGTCTGTGAGTTTATCAGTGGTTAACAAGCAGAATCAGAACACTGAAACTGATATTCTGATTAAAAGGAATGTTTAATGAAAGAAAATAAATTGTGATGGAAAATGAACAGTGTGTAAGAAACATAACTACAATTTTAACCTCCAAGGGACCCTAGCACTGCCCTACCGTGACTTCCATCCATACCATGCTAAAAGCATGCTTCAGTTCAAAGTTGTTAATATTCAGCTGGGAAACAGTATCCAGAACACAAATAAATTATTAAGTGCATGAACTTTTTAGGCAGTAAGATGAACTGATGGGGTCCATCTGTGAGATCCAGGGGCTTTTTATTTGTGTGTGTCGAGCGATTCTGCCCTCTCCGACTTCACAGCCTTTGGTCTCCGGCCAACTGCATGCATAATTGATTCCACACGCACTATCATTTTCTTGATGTAATTGCTTTACTAAGATATGATGAAATCTAATGGATAATTTGCTATTTGAAAATGGGCAAAAAAATGTTCATACTTTTCATTGGGGGGCGGGCATGAGAGAAGGGGGTATTCCGATGACCTGGTATTTAAGAACACAAAACAAAATGAAACCGGCAAAACGAACTTATGCACTCTGCTTCAAATCACATTGGTTTGGGTAGGAAGGTCTTTGTGACATATGGAAGCCAGTGTGTAAATCTCTTTCTATCTCATATCACCCTCCTTCATTCCTTCTTTCTCTCTCTCTCTCCCCCAAACTTTACAAGCAAGGGATCCTAACAAGGTAAAAAGCAAACAATTTAGTCATCACAAGCCTTATTATTCAGTCTATCCAGGAGTTTTGCCATGTCGGTTTATTTAACTTCCAGGAATGTAAACACTGACACAGCCCTAGAAGCAGCAAGAAAGATTACAGTATTAGAGTTAAAAACCGTGAGCATGGAGGAGCTGTGCTTTATACTCAGCTATAATAAATAACACTTTACATTGAAACATAATGGTAAGTCAAAACCGACTGGAAACTTCTGCTTATATGGAGTACAAATTTCATTCTAATAGATTGGCATAATCTAGTGTACCCAGAGTAGATTGTTATATAATGGAGAAACTGTATAAATGTCAAGTACACAAATAATTCTACAGGAAGTAAATGAGAAGTATTAGAATTTCTTAAATCACCATTAAATTTTGTTGGTGGGACAATCTCATTGGGTCCCTCAAAATCATGTGTGGCTTTGCATAAGTCTTTTAAAAATGTATTTTGAGGGGATTAACGGACGTTGAAACATTGTTTTAATCCAAACCAGTTCATGCTTTAAATATACCTTAAAAAAATTGTACTGTTTTTTTTAAAGTACTTAAAGGGAGTGGAAGGGTAGAAAGCATATAAAGTTAATCCATCTCACTGTGGCAAACTGTTTTTCAAGTAAAGTCATAATAATGAACAACACATGATCTGAAATTTGATCAGCAAACATGTACTTATGCCAAGGAATTTTCTTTTTCTTTCTCTCTTTCTTTCCTTTTCTTTTTTTTCTTTCTTTTCCTCCCTTCCCCGCTCCCTGCCTTTCTTCCCCCCTCCCTTCCTTCCTGCCGTCCCTCCTTCCTCCCTTCCTTCCTCCCTTCCTTCCTTTCTTCCTTCCTTCCTTCCTTCCTTCCTTCCTTCCTTCCTTCCTTCCTTCCTCCTGCCATTCACATACTAAGTTTCTGTAAATCAGTAAAGTAGGGGGAGATCATATCATAATACACATAATACACAGAATGGCAAAGCAAAGCTGTCTTTTGGAAGAAACATTAAATTCACCACCACTAACAACAACAAAAAAACCATTTTACCAAACTGGAAATGACAGAATACTTTTAAAAAAGAAAAAAAAATCCACCCCACCTTCTGATGCTCAAAACTTCAAACTATTAATAGACCACCAGTGAGATAGACTGTCTTTGTGCCTTGAAATGCAAAATGAGGGAAATAATTAGCAGAGGAACAAAATTCTCAAAATTTGAAGAACTTCTGTGATTACTGGGGGTACAGTGAAAAGAAAATGCAAATTTCTTCCTGATCTTAATTAGATTCGATTGTGCAGTGGGTGTGTTGGATTTGGGGGGAGAGGCGGGGGCAGAGAGCGGGGGAGGCTGGGGTGGGGGTTGAGGCGAGGGGCTCTGTGATGTGGAGACAGGTTAACAGGGGCCTGGTGGTGTGGCAGGAGGAAAGGTGGCTTCCGGTGCTAGGTGCTCGCTCGTGCAGTAAATGATGTGCTGATGGGGCGAGAATCCTGAGCCCTTAATTTAGCTGGGCTCATTTCCCCTGGGTCTAGGGGATTCATTTGAGGGGAGGGGTGGGTACTGAAATAACAGCCAGGCTGCCTTAGGAAGGGGAAGCAGCCTGTGGGTTACTTTCCCCGACCACAAGGGAAAGCTGTGTGAGACGTTATGGGCTCCGCCTTGTGCTCTGTGGCCATCACTCAGCCTCTTAAGGGGGCATCTGCACAGAACCCCTAACACCAGAGCACCCTCCCCCCCAATGCGTTCTTTAGAGTCCACTGGTGGTGGTTGGCCAGACTCCCGCCAAAGTATGTGCAGCGAGTTTCACTGGCTGGATTTCCCCTTGTGTGAAATAATAAAAGCCCTGGCCAAGGCTTATGAATCTATTTTTGTTTCATTAATATTATTTATTATGTATTTTATTAATATTTTTAGGAGGGACTGTGCTCTCATTTGACCATTTGTAGTTATAATTAATACATTTCGTACTGGTTATAAAAAGTGTATTTGCATTTAATTGCAAGTCAGGCTAAATTAATGGATATGATTTAAAACAAAACTCACTTAAAATATTCTTGCAGGGAGCAAAAGAAGGGACAGTCATTGCATTAAATTTGTTTTCTGGGTGTCTGTGGTAAGAGGCTTGAAAGGATTGTGTGGGTCTAAGGGGAATCCTGTGTGTTTCGGAGGGACATGGGGGCCACACAAGGGGGACACAAGGGGAGGGGGAAAACCTGGGCAGGGTGAGGGGCAGCCAGGAGCTCCCATCTTTAATTTCTGAGGTTACCAGGAGGGGCTTAAGCAAAGTGGTCAAGTCCATCTGCTCCAGGGAAGGTGGTAAAGAAAGGAGGTTAGTGGCAAGAGGGAAGAAGCACAAAGGGAAAATTGTACATTGGGAGCGTTGCTCTCACGGCCGTGGTGTAGACAGACTGGTTTAGCAGACAGAATGATAGATTGTTTTGTCAAGGGTCCCAGGGTGTGCCCTGAACTTGAAGCACTTTGTTTATCTTGAATAGAAAGGGAAAAGCACAGACATAATCGATGTCTAGTTTTTAGGAGCTCGAAAGAGTAGGAGAACAGAGAGGAGTCGGAGAGGTGGGGGAGGTGCAGGCCTTGGTTGTGGCTGTCCATTAACAGATGAACTTGGCCGAGGGCCAAGCTTTAGATGAGAGTATGTCAGGGCCCCAGTGCAGCCAAGCCTTTTCAGTGTTTGTTTTTTTTTTTTCTTCCTTTTTCTTTCTTTCTTTCTTAAAAAAAAAAATACCTGCCGACTGTACATCAAATGCTCCCAGGTCTTTGGCTAAAGGCAAGAAAAAAAAAGACACACAGCTCAGTTTTTTCCCCTCTGAACCAGTTGAGGCCAGTCTTTTGGCTACACACACAGGTTCTATCATCTTTCCTGGCTTGCCATTGGGAAAAAAAGAGTTGTGATAACGCCAGTAACCCGAGGGCCTGGGGCAGGAAGGTTCGGTGTGTTCAAGAGACCAGCGTGTGTGAGCGCGTGCGCTGCGGCTAACGTGTGCGGAGGCGGGGCGGGGCGTGTGGGCCTGCGTACAGGTGAGAAATCGGTGCAAACGAATTCCCTTCTTTTTTTATTTTTTATTTTTTGTAACGTTAATATATTTTTGAGAGAGAGACTGAGCGTGAGTGGGGGAGGGGCAGAGAGAGGGAGACACGGAATCCGTAGCAGGCTCCACGCTCTGAGCCGTCAGCACGGAGCTTGACTGGGGACCCGAACTCACCAGAAGCGAGATCTTGGCCTAAGCGGAAGTCCTTCGCTTAACGAACTGAGCCATCTTGGCGCCCCCTCTCACCTCCCCCCCACTTCTTTTTTTTTTTTTAAAGAAGTTAAACTCCTTGTTGGGAAGACCTGTGAACTGGACTTGTTGGTGGCTGGGAAAGAAAAGTAACACGGAAGCAACACCAGGGGTGGGGGGAAAAAGCGCCCCCGTTGGAAGCACAGCACTTGCTGTGCAGGGGCTGATGGCAAACCCATGCGTCTGGGCTTGTTTTATTCTCAATTATCTTATCTCTTTGGTCTGTTCCTGTGTTTTTTAGTTTATTATGACATTATGCATTCACTTATGAGTGTTGGCAAGCAAGAGTCATCAGCCCAATAACTTCCTGACATTTTTAGCTCTTTTAATGTGCAGTCTTTGCCCTCCTGCCACAAGTGGCGAGGTAATTGAATTTCCCTGTTACTTACTGGCGGGAGGCATGTTCTGGTTTCCACCAGAGGAGCTGCTGGCGCTAGAGCTGGGTTCATAGAATTCTGCCTGGGGGACACAGGGGCTTCGGAGTGGTTTGGGGGCCTGTCTGAAATGCAGTCCACACAATAAAAGATTTTTTTTTCCCCATCATAGACTTGAAAAGGCACCAGTGTGAATGGCCATATAAAATAGGATAAAATCATGTTTACTTCCCCAGGCTGAAGCCTCAGCAGGGAGGTGGACTTTTTTCCTCCTCTGCAGCAACTAGAAACTGGGAAACTGTGGAGGCCTCTGGGCTCATCCCACAGATAACCCCAAACACTCAGCCAAGCCCTTAGACACTGTTTTCACTCCCACCTATATGTCTTTGTAACCTGTGTGGTAAGAAGGGGAAGAGGGGCTGAAAGAGGGGAATAAGCCCTTAAAAATACATTTATCCTCTTTCCCCTCCCACCCCCCCATCTTTAGCCTCTGTGAGTACCTGAACTAAAATGGCGAGGAAGCACTGCCATTTCTAGGTGTGTGAGCTTGCAGATTTCTTCATCCTCTAAGTTTCCATTTTCTCATCTGTAACATGGGGGGAGCCACAGGACCCACCTCACTGGGGACATCGTTAGCATTGAGGGAAAATGCTTGTCTGGTACCAGGTAAGCACTTGAGAAGAGCCGGTTATTATGATTCTGACTCACGGCTTAGCACTTTTTTCTCATAAGAACTGGGGTCTCAACATAGTTCCTCACAGAGTGGGGGTAGCAGGTTGGGATGAGAGGTAAGCATAGCAGGGAGGGTTCTAATGGGCTCAGAGCCTCTTTCTGCCTCAGGGTGGGCTCCTGTGGGAGCCTGTGGGAAAGGGGCTGTTGGGTGGAAAGAGCTGAGAGTAGCCATTGTAGATCTGGTGAGTTGGAGCGATTGGAAGCTTCTCCCCACTGGCAGCTCCATCAGTGCTTGGCCTCTTTCCCTACAGACATGTGCTGCATCGCCAAGAGAGTGTACCTGGGTATGTGACATAGTCACTCTGTGTTCCAGGTCACTGACTGGTTTGGAGAGTTTGGGAAATACGTTTAACCTCTGTGAAATGGAGATAATCCAGGGCACCTCCCTTATATAGGGTCCATGCAACAAGTAAATGAGGGAAAGCACATATATTACTTGCCACACAGGACACACTGGCAGAGTTGCCATTGCTATACTATGTATCTGATGCATTGTTACTCCATTCACCACAGCCCCAGAAAGGAGATCTTATTAGGCCCATTTGGTAGAGGAGGAAATTGGGGCTAACCGAGGGTTAGATAACTTCCCTGAGGGTTTACTGTTATTAAGGGTTTCATCCTTTGGTTCCAGTCATCATCCTCTGTCACCTCCTCAAAATGTTTGCAGCTTTCCTCAGTGGAGCTGGGCACCAGTTGGGTGGGAAGTGCTGGTGCTGGATGGCTGGTCCTCCTGTGGGTTGTGTGGTCAAGAGTTTTAATCTTCTGGGAAAGAGAAGAATGTTCTCATCCAGTTCCTGGGCGGCTGTCCTGGGCATATTGGCGGAGCCTTGGAGCTGTTGGAAAGAGTTGTAATGCGAGGAATTCTGCTTTGCAAGTAGTCACTTCTCCATCTGTCCAGAGTAAGTCAGAAATGGGGCTAGGGTCCTGTAAAGAACAGGAAGAAGGTTTTACTATTTGTGTGTGACTTGGTTAGGAGACGGCAGTAGGCTGACCAAGAAACCAAGCTAGGATGTTTGAGGGGTGGTGAACCTTGGCATTCAGCATTTCTTTTCTCTTGTCTCTCTGGTGTTCGCTTCACTGACCACACCTTAAAGGCGGGGTGTGGGGGGTGGGAGGAGAGAATCAGAATTATACTCTGAGGGGGAGAGTATGGGAGTGTGTGTGTGTGCATATGTGTGTCTAGGGAGTGCTGGGGGGTAATAATCTGCTTCTAGGAGGTTTCATTTCTGGCTGAACAAGTGCTGTGGTAAGGCAAGTCTGGAAAGCATGCTAGGAGACCTGAGAAAATTTTTGAATGGAAACTACAGTCAACAACTCCATATGATCCACATGTGGCTTTCCCTGAGGCAAGTTTTCAAGTGCATGGTGGCCTCCCCCAGTCACTTTGCAGGCTGCTCTGACACCATTAATATTTGCTGAAGCAAGACCTGAGGTTCATTGCAGAGGGATTACATAATGTATTCCAAAACCAAATGTCAGGGTTTTCCTTTTATTACCCATCCTTTTGAATTGGCTGGGCCACCATTGACCACCATTTATATAGTTTCAGAGTCCATTGGGTAGTTCCGAGGTGCCTACTATGTGCCGAGGTCCCATGGGGGAACTGAAGAGTTGGCTTCAGCAGTGACAGGGGTTGGCTGGGAGTTCTGCCCACTTGGTATGCTCTTCTATTCTGTTTGAACCGAGGGAAGTTGTTCAACCAGGAGGTTGTCATCGGCATGGATCCAGGTGGTCTTTTGAGTTGGGGGTGGGGATGGAGGGAGCTGCTGAGAATACTTATGGGTAAAGAACTCCAAGCCTTATGTTTCAATTCTCATGCTGCCCTGCAACTACTGGATCCTTGCTTCCTTGCCCCTTGCCTCTTCCCCTGGTTCTCCACAATGTCTCTACCTGCCGCAGGTTCAGGACTGTAGCGGTATTCCCCGATCACTCCAAAAGAGAAGCTCTGAGTTTTCTTCCTAGGACTTCTAGATTGAAAAGCAGAAATGGTAAAAGGAGTGCCATTGCTTTAGACGTCCTATTTTTCCCCTCTAGTTTTCTCCCCATTCCCTTGAAAATCAGGCCAGCTCTCTGATGGTGGCCTTTTGTTTCATTTTCTTTTTTGGTTCTGCCTTCATTAAGGTAAGCACGAATTTAATGTCCCAAGAGGCAGGCCGGTGACCCTTCAGGCCAAGTGCCTGGATGTGGCAACGCTATAATAAATATCGAATGGTGAGAGCAATGGAAATTTAACAAAGCCATAACTGAGGAGATCGCAGAGGGGCAGCGGACTGGTTAAGAGGCTGTTGGATGAGCTGGGTAGTATTTCTACTTCAACCTGATTGAAATGTCGACTAAAAATCAATGCTGTTGACTAGTGATAATTTACAACGTTCCCGGTGCTAAGTAGTTCCCCGCTTAAGAATGCGTTGGCTGGGCAGAGATTAGTGCAGGGAGTTGTGTGTGTCACAGTGAATCAGACGCATTATAGGTCAGCCCTGTATTTGTTTCATCATGACTTTTACACAGTTGTCATGTAATTTATGGCTGCTTTCACGTTGTCAAACATTTTCATTGCATCTTCTTCTTTAACACACTCCTGACACCAATGCGCTGTCTTGGAAGGCTTGGTATTATTTCATAATCTGAGAGGAGGCCTATAAACCATCAAATTACACTATCTTCGGGCTAATCTAAATGCGCTGCAGATTAAAATCAGAGCTCATTTGTCCCTGATGCAAATTATTAAGTTCTAATTATAAATATCCATTTAATTACCCCATACATTTTTATTTTGCGGACCCTTTTGAGCACTGCTGTCTGCGGGGGCGGGGGGGGGGCGCGGGGAGAGGAGGAGATGCATAGGAGACAATCTGCAGTAATTAATGTACATGTCCCAAATGTAAAGGATAAACATATGCTGCTTTGTTTGGCATATTTATTGATTGATTAGATGTATAGAGACTTTGGCATCGGCACAATCCAAAGTTGAAATCTTTTTAAAAGTGAAAACTATTGAAAAATCTTTTGGGGAAGAAAAAGCAAAGTAGAGCCAACCAAGAGCTTTCTGCTAGAATACATCATCCTAAAATATGAGATTTCACCAGATTCTGCATTTGAGTCAATCTAGATTTTTGTAGAAGTTAAGGGTGAGAGAAACCCTGTTTTTGCACCTAGAATATGAAATCATTGTTATAGAAAAAGCTGTAATGTTAATAAAAAAAAGTCATCCTTATTTCCAGCCCTGTTGCCATTTTCTGCTAGGAAATAACATTATCTGCCTGTAATAGGACAACAATCCATTTGAGAGCATTATGATAAACTCTTTTTGATTACCAAACAATAAAGTAAAAGAAAAAGAGAGATAAAATAAAAATTTGTAAAGGCCTGATAACTAGACACTTAGTCTTCCATGAAGGCCATGGGGAAATTACCAAAACTGGTTTAAGGAGTAGGGATTGAGGTCTTTTGGGGTTTTTCATTTTTCTAGAGCCAAATTTTGACTTAAAAAGTTTGTTTATTTTTGAGAGAGTGAGCACACGTGAGAGTGGGGGAGGGGCGGAGAGAGAGGGAGACAGAGGGTTCAAAGCAGGCTTGAACTCAAGACCCATAAGATCATCACCTGAACTGGAGTCAGTTGCTTAACCAACTGAGCCACCCAGGCACCCCACCGAATTTTGACTTTTAATGATAATGGAAAGACACTGGTCTGGGAACCAGTCTGCTTGGATTCTAACTCTGAACTGAAACTTTGGGTTCCCTTCCCCCTTCATTGGATTCCCTCCATTGTAGTTTCCTTGTCCGTAGAATGGGTAGTTTGGAGCTGGTGGGTCTCTAAGCTCCTGTCATGTACTAGCATACTCTGAACACCATGGGCAGATTCCCTGCTTCCTCTCCTATCTGCTCTTTTTGGAATCTAGTTGCTGAATGGGGCTTGCCTGCAGAGAGGAGGGCAGAATATTTTCTTTATTTGCCTCAAAGGTAGGAGGTATGGTGGAGATTAAGTCTTGGGCTCATGATCTCTTAGCAGAAAGCTTAAGAGTAACTTTCAAATTGCTGGAAGCAAAATTGAAGCATGGTATAATGGAATGGTGATAATTCACAGAAGTTTCCAGCCTTACAAGATTTCTCTGTCTTTTAATTGTTGCAAGCTGTTTTTTTTTTTTTTTTTTTTAATATGAACTCTAAGGAGTGTAATGTGTATTTTCTCCAAGCTTGCTTTTTTGGGCAACTGTAGCTATGTCAAAATAGAAATACGTTTGACAAAGAAATCAGTTGAATTTAAACAACCAGGTATTTTAAATTCAATTAACTGACTGAATTCAGTGATATTTTCCTTCTTCCTCCCCCAAAAGCTGGTTTCTCTGTATGGACATAGCCTACATATGCTGAGTTCTTGGAGTTACAAATTCTTGCTTGTTAAAGGCATCCGATGCAACATGTTTAGAAGAACTCTCCCTCTGTTAGTGTTGAAGACAGCATAAATTGAGGGAAAATGTTCTTTTTTTATTCATCATGTAGGTAAAAGCATATGGCCTGTTCTGGGACATGGGATCTTTGCAATCCATTTTCTAAACTTGGTGTTTACCATTGACTTTTTAGCACGGATGTCTCTGTTTTCCACACCGTCCAACAAATACCATGTATGTGTAGCATTAAGTTAGGTATAAAATGATATTTTCAGAAGCAGGCTGATAAACAACATTCAGACTTACCTTTTGGATAATGATTATTTAAAACTTTCTTTTATTATCCCATGTGCTAAGAATCAGGGGGAAATGAACCAGTTGTGAAATAACGTGTTCCTTGTAGGACACAGGCACTCTTGAGATCTATAGCTTCAATAAAAAAGCAATTTATTTAAATTACTGCCTCTTTAATTTATAATGTTTTGGGGGATTTTTATTAGGAGTGCTCTATTAGGGCACTGATAATCAGCTGTTTCAAATTTTGCATACTCTTCTGTCTCTGGCAGAAAAACAAAACAAAGCCAAATGCTAAAAAACGAACAGGGAAAAGGAAAAATTTAGCCCTGACTCAACCCAAAGGAAGATAATGAGCAGACTGAGTGAATGGTAGCCACCCAGAGGCATTACTTCCCCCTTCGGTTATTACCTGAGGAGAAAGCACGATAGCACTCACATGCCAAAGAGACAGGGGACAAAATATGAATTCAGATATGAAGTTAGGACTTCATAGCCCCGATAGTCTGTCTTCTTCCCCCACCCCGCATTGTATTGTGCAAATGTATCAGTGTTATATTAATGTGTGATAGGATGTTACTGCTAGGACAGTCTGGGCTCGCTAATGGGGTCAGCTGTGTCAAAACGTGATGTATGGATTATGTTTACCATGGCATATTTTGTTTGTGAGCGGGGCTGTGAGATGGGAGCAGTTGATAAATGAAGATAGCCTACAGTTTTCACACTAGGCCCTGTGGTCCCAAGTCTCCAAAACAATCAAACCCCGCTGATAATGGAGAGGTATTTGTGGGGACGTAATTGACTTCAAAGTTTTAGATCTCTGGCCGAAGTTTAGTATGTGATAGTCCATTAAGTTAATGTCTTTACTTAAAGCTCCTATTTGACTTAAGTAAATTATTTAGGGTTTGTTGCTAGCACCTTGGTAAACTCATGAACCTGCAGGCTCATTGAATAACTTTGCAGTGGCTTTTCTGTGCCTTCACGATTCATTTGCTTGGGCTCCTTCCTGTGTGTTTGTATGATTTCTAAGTTTCTTTCTCAAGTTTCAGTGACAACGAATGATTTTTCTTATTGGTGTGCTACACCTATAAAAGACTTTTCTCTTTTGGGAAAAAAAAAAACCCAAATACAGCGAAACCATCACACACACACACACACACACACACAGACACACTTGCTTATATGTATGTTCTACACATATACAGTGTGTGTGTGTGTAGATATATCTAGTGCTTGTATATATATATAGTGTGTGTGTGAATATATATGCACTCTCTCTGTCTCTATACATAGAGAGAGTTTGAAAGAGTAGGAAGAGCTTCAGATTTACTATGATTCCATTAAAAAGTCATCCGTATGAATACTTCTTTTCATCAAATTCCAACTTAGGCAAATCCATTTCACGCTGTTTGTCTCAGAGGGTCTGCTATTCACATAGCTCTGGATTGAGGGGCACAGTTTCAAGTTTAGGAACAACAATTTCAAGCTAAAATCATGGATGGCAGCCTGCACCCTTGGCCTTCACTGAGTTGAGGAGGCTGGTCTTTCTCTTGGTGGCACTAACACTTGTTGCCTTGAAGTCCTCTTCTTCACAGTTCTGCCACGAGTATATTTCCTGACCCGCCTCTGCATCTGGTTAAATGGACTTCAGTAATCTGTGCACAGTTACTCTTACTTATTTTATATCCTGAAAGATATTAAGTCCAACAAGCTTTTACCCACTGAGTCTACAGAGAAAACGGCCAGGCAATTTTTGTTTCAATCTCCGTGTCTCTCTGGAGCACTAGTTCCAGAGGCTGATCAATAGGTTTTATTGTAGACCTCACTGTCTCTAAAAGGATTGTGACCTTATCCTGTCTAAAAATAGTATTTGCTCTTGCCTGCAGAACCTTGACCTGTGAAAACCCATTTGGAACATAACTGACATATCTAGTCAGCTGTATATCCAAGACATGCTCTGTGAATGAATTCTGTGCAGAACTATCTAGGAGAACGCTTTCTTCGAAGAAAAATAAATACCAGTTATGAACACTGGGAGTGTGCCTGCTTGCCCAAAGAGGTGATGGGCCACACCGTGGGGAGTGAGGAAGACTCAGGAACTAGGGGGCTGTTGAGAGGGGTGAGGACCCTCCCAGAGGACTCCCAGAGGGTGCATCTGGCCCCCAGTAGGGCAGGGTACTGCAAAGGAGCAGGAGGAATCTGGGCTGAAGTACCAGGTGGCTTTGAACAAGGTCCATGATCCTTTTTAGAGAGTGTGATTCCCTGAGTGCTTTCTTTGGCACCTGGATCTTGGCACTTGGTCTTGAACCTCGGTAGAAGGGAGCCTCCAAAGCAGGACCTAGATGCGAAGAAGTATTTCGGAGTTTAAAGTAACTCCCCTATTTAATAATAAGGAATTACTGTCATTTTAGCGTTTTTAGGTGTGATAATAGTTTTGTGGTTAAAAAAAGTCTTTATCTTTTAAAAATACACATCGAAGTATTTGGTGATGAAATGATATGATGTCTGGAATCAATGTAAATAATCCAGTGGGTAGGGTTGGCAGTAGGGTTATAGATAAAACAAATTTGGCCATGAGTTGGTAGTGATTGAAGTTGGATGACACATCCTTGGGAGTTGATTTATACCGTTCTCTGTACTTCTGTATATATGTGAGATCTTCCCAAAAATAAAGGTGCCACCTGACTGGTCAAGAGCAAAATGGCCTTGCTCAGTGGAAGTTGTTTCTTCACTAAGGATTCAGCTCAGAGGTAGTGAGGGGGTCAGGTATCCTTTAGGGAAGAAAGTACTTGTGAGCTCAAGTCTCGTATCTGGAAAGTTCATCGTTAAGGGGGTCCTCTTAGACTCTTCACTGTGCACTGTGCTTTATTCTCACAGAAGCAAAGCACTGCCCAAAATTTATTTCAGCACGTGAAGAGGAGTTGGAGCTGGAGTTGAATTGAGTTCCAGCCCTGGTGCCTCCTTTCTTTGTGGTGGGTGTTGGGAAGAGCAGGTGGAAAGTGCCCATTTACCTGGTAGTGTCGAGGAAGATAAGGCTCTTGGGACTTCCTGTGGCCATTGAGCTCTGGCTATTTGAGAAAGACGGTTTATCTGAGAGGTAGGCTGACCGTGCTCTAAGGGAGAAGGGGACCAAAGCCCAGCGGAGGGAGTTCTGGGGCACAGCCTCTGGATGATGGGAGGGAGCAGGGCAATGATGGAAGAGCTGTTAAGGGGCATTTATTCTGTTTAGCAAAAGCCAGGGCCATCTCAGCTCAGCTTGAAAGCGAGGTCACTGGTGGTCCATCAGGTGGGCCTGGTCTCTGGTGCATCTGCCCCCTGGAAGCTGAGAGCAGCCTCACAGAGCCGTTCCCAGGCATAGGCCCCTCTGCTTTCACAAAATGTCCGCTCCTGCTCACTTCATGCGGAGGCTATTATTAGCAAGTGTCACTCGGTTATCTGAGAGTGGCGCTTTTAGCTGCCATCGAAGTGCCTGACACTTGGGTTTACAGCAGATTAAATTAAATTTTAGGCTGGTTTGGCTTCACTGGCAGTAGACAATAAGACCAGCTGTTGTAGAAATGTAACCTGGCACCCTGAAGAAACTATGTGAGTGCGCAGGCGCTCACGCGTGCACCTATGGGAGTTCTGAGCATGCAGGTGGCTCTTGGGCAATTAAGGACCTGACAAGCCACCGTTGTGGCAATGGGGAAAGGGCCATTGTCTGGGGCTGACCACTGGGTACACCTCCCTTTTCTCTTCTCCGCATTTCATCCCTTCCCAAAAAAGTGTTTGTTCAGACAAATTGTTTCTCCAACTTGGTTTCGTTGTGCTTGTTGACAGAAGGGAGTGTATGAAGCTGGAATAATCTTTCTGCTGTTTGCACATCCATGTCACTGTTTCTCTGCAAAGGGGCTAAGCGTGCATGGAAACACCAATGGGAACCAATGGAAGGGTGTAGGTGATTTCGGGCTCATTCCAAGATGGTGACTGTTGTAATGTGTGTGATGTGATGGCTGGTATAGGCAGAAAGTCTGGCTTCTCCCCTGTCCTGCCTTATACCTCAGACTCCTATAGGTCCGGCAGGTTGTGGGGAAGGTCTCTTTTACAGGCAAATGTCTTTGCTCTCCCTGGTGCCTGGTGTGCTTGTGCCTGTGAATTTGGGACCTTTATGCCTCTACTATTGAGTCAGCGCAAAGTAGTGTACATCAACATCACTTATTTAAAATTCTTCAGAAAACTGTGTGGATAATTTCTCCTTATAAACAGAATGCAAATGTGTACATTATTGTGCCGTGGAAGGGCGATGCTCTTTACTTTTATAATCTGGATTTAAAAAAATTCTGTGGCACTTGATTTCAGTTCCTCAGACTCCAGAATTTATACTCACTGATTAGAAATACATTATGCAAATAATTCAGTTTACATATCCAAATACTGTTTTGCATCATTCACACCTCATGTCTTGAAAAAAAAAAGTGAAATGTTTCCTCAAAATAAACAAAACCTGCAGAAGAGTTTATTGTAAGGGTGAAAATTAGAGAGGCACCCATTTGCCTGGGAACTTTTGAGGAAAATTCTAATACTTGTGCATACATAATCTTGCAAAGTGCTTTTTTTTTTTTTTTGGCTTTTACCCATGGATATGCCCTTCAAGGTAATATTATGTTATCTTTGGCTTCCTGAATTTTTCAATTTGTGGATAAAAGAAGAAGCAGTTGGCTACATCAGATCCACACGTGTGCATATGTACATAGAGCCATAAATGAAAAGTTAAGTGGAGGAAATTGAAGGAGATACAAAAATTGCTTACCAGTGACATTGATTTGCTGCTAGAGAAAGGGGAGAGGAGGGAGATGAAAATTTTTGGTAACTCTTGTCAAGAGAGAGTTAACCAAGCATAGCCATGAATGCTTCAGTTCCAGATTGGCAAATGATAAGGCCCTGCAAAAGTATCTCTACTTTCAGTGGGGTTTTATTGTCATTGGAGTAATTCAGGGGAATACAGGATATGACCTCGAGGCCTTGCCTTTAGAAGCACATTCCCATGCCCACGTGAATGTCTAAACCAGTGGCTTTGACCTCATGTGTCAGAACAGAATTGGCGTCAGGAATCTGCCCAGGATTCCAGTGGTTCCTGCCTCACTCTCTGGGGCGTTTAACCTACTGCTGTTGCAAAGCATGTCAGATTTCAGGAGGAATTTCTCTCAGAAGGACGGAAGGATGGCAGGAAGGGAAGCAGGCAGGTGGGCGGGGACCTTGCCTTTTCTCTTCGGTCTGAGTGCCGTCATCTTTCTCAAACGATGCTCCACACCCATCTCCCCTAACAGGTTACAGACACATTTTTGGCACCACATAAAGTAAGAGTTCCAACATGTTTTTAATCTTTAACTTTCACGTCGTTAAAAGTCTGATGTACTGACTTTCAGCTGCCTGCAGATAGTTCAGGGCACAGCACTTGACAGGTGTAATGTTTTGTGTTTTATGTCTCTCAATATGGAGGTTATGGAATCAAAAACACCACGAAATGCTTTAAAGATGTTGATATCCATATTCCAAACTCTCATGGTCCTTGGGTTCTTTCTTGCCCCACTTTCACACCTACATTTTTTTTGTGGCCCGTATTTGAAAGGGGCCCTTAGTGTACACGGGAGACAAGAAACTTCTCGGCTTCGTATTACTTACCAGAGGGTCAGTACTGAGAAACCCCACTTCTCTTCATGTTTTCTCAAGGGTTGAGAGATATGTCCCTTAGCTCTTTCAAAGAACGCTCCTTTTGTTGTGGGTCATAGGGAGACAGATTTGGTGGTACTGTGGCTGCAGGTCTGAACTCAAATGATGGAAGGCCAGTGACAAGTAACCCCATGAACTACCACTGTGAACAACTGCATCCTGATCTTTGCCCATCGAGCAGCGGCATGTTGATGGGTCCGTCCAGCTTGACTGGAGCATGAATAGTAACTGCTGGGTCCTCGGCGTGCCCCATGGCACCTCCTTTTACATTCTGGGTCTGGAGGGACTTTTAAAGGAACTCAGTAATGATAAGTGGGCTCTTAAAATCTCCTCAGTGTTCTCTGATGGGTTTCTGTGTTGTCTCTCACCCACCCCTGGTGGGTGGTGATTCTCAGATTGAGTGTGATGCTTCTCGCCTTGTCCCCCCCATGTCTGTGTGTGTGAGAAACTGACATTCTCATGTGTGATGCCCTCCCATGTGCTGTTTCTGGCTGGCCCCACCTCCTAGTCTCCACTGGAGTAAGCATATTGAAATTCAGGTGAACCGGGATGTCGTTTTACAGGACTGATCTCGGACTCTGCTCTAACACAGACACTTTACAAAGTAAATACATTTTATTAATACTAAGTAATAACAAAATTATTGGGACTCACTTCATGCTGGACTGCAGCACACCCGTGTGGAACTAAAGGTCTGATCCAGTGCCTTCCTTATACCGTGGGGGAGCTCCATGGACGTTGATGGAGGGAACCAGACAAGAGGAGTTGAGGCCCAGCCTTTTGGGAGGGTGTCTGGAGAGAGAAAACCTAGGCCTAATTTTGTCTTTTTAAATTAAGATAGCTAATATTTTTAAAGTGTTTTAAAAAATGCCCCCCTTTCTGTAAAATTGACTCTTAGAGCAAGGCTCTTGTTCCTTGCTGACCAGAGTATCTGAGCAATCAGAGAATAAAGTACAGGTTTTTGAGCCTAATTTCCTTCCTGAAAGGGGGAAGTAAATATTTACTGAGCATCTTCTTTGTAGACATAGAGTCATGAAGTCCTATCATCTACTCTCTCAGTATACAGACGAAGAAGGTAGAGGCTAAGGAGGGGGCGATGATGGGCCTGAAGCCACTCACTAGGCAGTGATAGAATTGGCGCAGAGCCCAGGCCTCACACCCTCACCCTGGCTCGCTCTACCAACTCATACAGCCTCTCCTCACCCGGCAGGACCCGGGATGACCCTCCTGTGCTTTTGCCGAGAGACTCGTGCTGCTTCCGGTGCTTTTATGTGTGTTGGCTAGAATGCTTTCCAGAACTGGAGCTTTGCTGAGAAAGACTCCAGAGAACGGTCGTGTGCTTTGCCCTTTTTCTCGGGGCCTCCTTGTTTCCCTGCCCTGTTTTGAGCAGGCTGGCCCACCATGTTTCCTGACGGGGCTCACACATGTGCGAATGGAGTGGCTTGGCATTTTTATCCAGGTCACTGGGCATGGGGGGGATGGAGCTGGAGTGGTGGGGGAACCTTTACCTTGTCAATGGTAGATGGGTCTCTAGAATTGACCAGCTCAACCTCTTCCTCCTCCACATGTATTCTATTTTTAAAGACAGCTCTCAATAGCAGGAAATCCTTCCTTTTGTCTACCTTAAATCTCTTATGCTTCAGTTTAAACCCATTTCCTCTTCATTCCAGAGAAGACAGAGTATCTCATCACTAGCTTTGGGCTGAAACCCCTCATATTTACAGTTCTTTGGTCTGTTCCCTGTCACTTCTCCTTCCTGAATAATCTCGGTTCCCTGAACTTGAATTCATGGGCCTATTATCTTTTAACCTGTTTATCATTTTTCTACTTCTCTTTAGAACTTCCTGGATCTTTTACTCAAACACTGGTCTGACTACTGTGGAGTACACTGGCCAGATACCTTAGTGTTTTCCACATTCCTTACTCTGAGACTTGCACTCGGGTATCTTGCTTACTTTTTAAAAAAGCAAGCATTCATGTTCAGCCTGGTGTCCACGAGGAATTCTAGCTCTTCTTCAGCCATCTTTGAGTGCAGTTAAACTTTCACTCCCAGCTGTATCAAAGCCAGATCTCTCCTTTTCCAGACTCTCCTCTCTGTCCCTGTCCATACTGAACTTAGTTCTCCCCTGGTATCCCAAGCCCCGTGGCCACATCTTTGCTTCACCAGGTGACAGAGGGTTATGATCCTGCCTCTGAAGCATCTCCTCCCTCTTGGCTCCTCTCCCAGTGACAACTTCATGGAGGCTGAGAAATACAGTGAGTGGCCTTTCTTGCCTCACTTACTGCTGGTGAGAGAGCGGTTCATAACTTTCCGCTGACATCTGGAGAACGTAGGCTTTGGGGAGCAGAGCCCAGATTCCCTGGGAGCCAGCAAAGCCAAGTCTTTTTTGAGTTTCCAGCACAACCTGTGTTATAGTAATAGGAGTTGGTCATTGTGTTTAATAGTAAAACAAAACCTAAGTGCACATGAAAAGCACATCCCTTCTGTGTGCTGGGGTGAGGAGAGGTGACAGCGAGTGTGTAGGATGATATGAAAAGCATTACAGACATGGGAAAGCATTTCAGAGCACACAAACATGGCATGAGTAATGGCAGGCTTATAGCCACAAGGCTAGATTTTCAGCCCTGCCTCCCTTTTTTAAACCCTAGTTCAATCAAGACGTATATGGAGTGGTGAGAAGAGGGGTCGCCTGCCCGTCAGACTGCAGGGCATTTGTAGCCCAGGACCATTTTGTGGGTGTAGGCCCAGCAGAGCCCAGAGAACAGCCTCTGTCTGGATCTTTCTTGGACTGCCTTGCTCACTTCCTGCTCTGCCTAGCCCAGAGGTGATTCGGTAATCCCCACAGTATGACCTCACAGTGGGTTAAGTGGCTTGGGAACTTTAGCCTTCAGTCTCAAGTCAGGGGCACCTATAAGGAAGCTGGGAAGTTGAGTGATCAAGAGTCGGTTGGCAAGTCCCGCATCCGTTTCAGACCCTGCTCCCAGGTTCCCCTCTGTTCACCACCACATTCTCCTTGGCTGAAAGCACTGGGCTTGTGTGTTTCGAGGAATAAGAGGTAGCCTCGTCCCATACACATGCACAGAGTGCTTGCTGCTGGGTTTGCCTTTCTCTGAGCTGGATGACTCCAAGGCCACTTCCCCAGCTAACTAAGAATGTATGTGTGGGGGCCCAGCAAAGGCCTGACCCCCATCAGGAAGTGGCTGCAGCCCTCTGCTTCCTTTGCAGGAGGTATCGCCCCGGGATTAGTAAGAGGGCATCTGTAGTATTCACTGCCTCCTGGGGGTTGGTATTTTCTACTGCCAAAACCATAACTGTTTTGAAGGTGGGGATCAGGTTTTATTTTTTGTATTTTCATGTCTCACATAATGCTGGTCCATACATGGTGTTTAGTTCATACTTTTTTCTGGCTGATGAACTGAAAATTGAAAGGCCAGGCTTTCGATTGGATTCCTTGGCTCCCTGTCGAGGAAAGGTGCGGAGGCTGGGTGAATTTACCTTCCTCTTTCTCCCTGTGGACAAGATGAGAAGGGGTTGGGATGGGTATGATGCCTTCGCAGCCTTCACTTGCAGATGCATTGTCTCTTGATGGAGCAGTGAGCTCTTTGTAGCTCTGCCCCTTCTTACCTGGAAGTCAATGTGGGGGAGGCTCCTCAGGGCTGGGCCAATCCTGAGGAGGGCAGCTGGGGCTACCCTGCGAGTGTGGGTAGCTAGGAACATAGCCTGTGTTTGGAAGGGAGTGATTCCTGCTTCTCTTCTGGTAGCTCTGGCTGATGCTGGGTTGGGTTTAAATGGTGATATTCTCTTTCTCTCTTCTTGTGTATGTGTATGCAAGACCTTTGATATTTGAGTAGGGAAATCCTCTCTAATGCATGGAATTCACAGACTCCGGCAGTGTGTTACCCTTTTCAGTGTGTTGTGAAGAGAGTCATCCAGACCAACTAGATTTATTTGTACAACTTTGATTTCTTTCATAAGAAAAAAAAATCCAATTTATGTTTATGTTTAGATGGCCTGTTCTCTGAGTCCCAGGAGTGTCCAGAAGTGGGCTGCTCAGCATGGCCAGGCTCAGCACTGCTGTCCCATCAGTGGCCAGGGTGCCTGTGACCTATTTCATGGTACTGGAGGTGGTCCAGCATGAAAGCACTCCCCTTGAGAACCTTTGGGAGCACTGCTGGCTGGAAGTGCTCCTGGGGAGAAAATGGTTTATGTGGCCAGGAGTCCCTGTGCTCTGCCTCAGTCCACCTGCCTGCCTGTCTTTCTCAGGCCAGGGTACCTTCCTAACTCTCTCCTCCCCACCCCTCCCCTCCCCTCCTGCTCCTTCCCCCCACCCCTCCTGCTCTTTCTTTGGGCATTTAGGAGAATTCAAGATAGTGGATCTAGAATCCAAGTCTTCACCACAGGCCAGAACGCTTCTTTTCCATAGAGGTGTCTGTCTGTGGAAGGCAGTGAGTCACTGGCCTGTTGAGAAAATGGTTCTCCTGCACATTGAACTCCAAGGTGTTTATAACGCAGGACCCCTTTGTCAGTGTTGACCCAGCTGTGCTCTCTTCTAAAGGTGGGTCTTACTTCTGATTTCCCAGATACTGGCATGATGGGAGTATTCGGTGTGGCAGGAGGCTTTATTTTTCCCCTACTGTGGCCAGGGATGGGTTGGTTCTGTCGTGGTTGGGAGCAGGCAGCCAGCCCTTGGAGGGAGGTGGGATCTAGAAGGGAGAGGGCAGGACAGAGAAGGTCCTGGCAGGACTTGAAGATAAGCTGCAACAAGAGAGAAGAAGCAGGACTTCAGGCTAGAGACAGAGCCAGCACCCACCTCTGGTCAAGGTGCCCCTATGCGTGTGTGGCCTTAGGGCACCTGGACTGTGGCTTCTGCAGTGTAGTCTCAAGGGGAACATGGAAGCAACATCTCCCTTACCACCTGACCTTGAGTGCCCCTGAGGACTGAGCCCGGGGGGCAGGAACTCCATTTAGTGCCACTCCTAGCATGCAATTCCTTGTCCCACATTCTACCATCTTGTTGTGGTGTCGACTGCATAGATTGGGGACTGGAGCATGATAGGGGGTGCCTCAAACCTAATTAGCTTGTGAGTCCCTTACTCTGGTCATCACCCTTCCAGGGGAGAGCATTTCGAAGAGTTGCATTGGATGAGAAAGACAAATTCACCACCCCTCAAAGGCTTGGTGGCCCGTGGAGTTTGGTGCTGGTGGGGTAGGTCCCCACTATCCCTGAAACTCTTCTTAAAAGGTAACTGTTCAGTGGGCTGCCTATACGCTGCCTCTCTCAGGGGTAACAAGAGGTGGTGGTGTGGTCAGATGTAACTTGTGAGTTGTGCCCTGGGGTGTCTGTTTTTGGGTGAAATTCATCTGTGCAGTGGCTAAGTGGTAAAACGCCTTCCTCCTGTGTCATCTGAAAGGACATCATGTGGGTGGGCAGTGTGGTCAAGTGTACTCCTTCACTTTAGATGTGTGTTGTGGTAAAATCTGCCTGTTCTCCTACCCCTCCTTCAAGGTGACTCATAGTTGAGAAGATGAAAGAAAATAAGCCTTCTTCACCAGACTGTGAACCTCTCCAGGCACTGAACCAATCTCAAGTGATGGGGATGTCCTGATGCCTACCTCACTGAAGCCTCTTAAATTAGATAAACAATATGGAGTTCTGCGGGGCTTTTGTTTTCACAGGGCCAAAGAATCAGAGCTGAGGGGAGAGGCAGATGCCATGTAATCTCATTTTGTAATTCAACATGTGTTTATTGAACACTTACTTTGTACCCAGCACTGTATCGGGTGCCAGATGTGTAGAGGTCAGCAAGACTAGGCAAGCTTCCTCTCATGAAGCATTCTCATTTGGGAGATGAGTGTGTGTGTGGTCATGGAGGGAAAATCCTTTCTGCCTGAGGGCCAGACACAGACATGCAGCTGGAAAATGGAAAGTCCCCAGGCCAGGAGAGGACAAGGGACTGGTCCAGGTCATCCAGCTACTTAGCACAGCTTAGCCACCATCCCAATTAGGTTTTTCTGAGTCCCCAACCCATACTTCTTCTAGCATGTCAAGGGGCTGCTTTTAGCTACTCAACATTTATAGGTGGGGATCTAGGTGCCTCTGAATTGCCCCCTTTAAAGCATCCTACATAAGTAGGCTTCCTCTTCTCACAGCTCCCCGGGGAAGGTGAGCATAAAGCTTCCTTTGCAGCTCCCACTTCAAGTGTTTCTTACCCTTCTAAGTTGTTTGGGTAAAGTTGTGGCCCCAGGTCGCTGCACACATATTCACTTTGGAGTCCCTGAGACACTTGTATGTCCTGGGAAGACATACTGTATCTTTGGCCCAGTTAGTAATAAGCACTGAACCATATCCTTTCTAAGACATTTGAATGCCTGTCCCAGTTACTGGAAGGCCAGCTTGGTGAGTTGGGGGCAGCGAGTGAAGCACCTCATATACTTATTTATTTGTTTGTTTTGAAAAAAAATAATTCTCACTCGCTTTACCATTCTTCCTATTCTTTTGCCTCCATGGAAACAAAGTGCACAAAGCTTGGAAAAGAATTAGTGACACTCCGCCCCACCAATGTCTTATATTACGAGCTTCTTCCGTGCCTACTGCATTTTCAACTTATTACAGCTTTTCTGTGGCTTGGAAAATTCGTTGACTGAGTGATGATTGTTTTCATGAAACAGTGCAACTTGTAAAGCAATGGTTGTCATTAATAGTGCAGTTATGTAGAGAGTAGCTCTTTAAGCCTTCAGTTTCAAATCAGATTAGCGCTCTGTTAACTTAAAATAGCCCCAAAAAAGAAGAAAGAGGAAAAAAAGAACTGTCGGAAATCAGAGGGAAATATTAGCATTATGAAACATGTTAACAAGTGGCCATTAGCACTTTATGTCTGCATGAATAGCATCTTTAAGTGTTTTATTGGTAACAGAATAGAGTGGAGTCACATAGAATGGCATTACTTTTCAAATTGGCAAGTTCTTTTAATTCAGACTTCTCCTTGTTATTGCCTACTGGGGAGCATTTATTCACCTGTCAAAATGTACACCAGGGTGGGAAAAGTTACGTTAGCTGTTCTGGCCGATCCCAGGCTCTCAGGTGTAAGGGATTTGTCCCTTTACCCTGCCTCCCCTCCCCCGCCCCCAGCACCCTCCCCACCAAAAGGAGGGTGAGTCTGAAAGCACAGAAGGTGATGAGTGATGCTATGGAGGAAGTGGCCCAGTGCTATGTAAGTATGTGGGCATATGCATCTCAGTGTGCCCAGGCACGTGGCTGGCTGCCACGAGGTGTGTGTGTGGATCACTGAGCTGGGGGCACTCGGAAGAGCTGCTGGTGATGGGCACCTCCCCAGGCTCTCAGCTTCTCCTTCTGGAGGCTCCTTCTGAGCGTTAGGGAAAAGAGTCCACTTTGGTCTTGACTGGCCTCTCTCAAGAGCCCCCGTCCTCCCCATTCTTTTCCCTTTCCCAAACCAGCGGAACCCCTCTGCGTTAAAATGCAACATGCTGTTCCCTCTGGGCCTCAGGGCCTGTGGGGAAAATGGAATTTGGCAGAAACTCAAACTCCAAAGCCAAAGTGACCCCAGGTCTGGCAGCCTGATGGTTTTATAGATATGGCGTTGAGTGGCTTCCCGGCAGTTTGGGATTCTGGAGGTTCCCTCATTCATTTTTCAACACAGTTTTTGCAAACTTGCCATGTGCCAGGAACTGTTCTTGGTGTTGAGCACATAGCAATGATCAAAGCATTCAAAAATCCCTGACCTTGGGGTACCCCCATTCTAGCTGGGGAGACAGATAGTAGATGAATAAAAATGTGAATTATGTAGTGTGTCAGAATATGATCAAACTGCTTTGGAGAAAAATAAGGCGGGGGTGAGGGATGGGGAATGTGTGGTGGGCACACTTTAAATAGGATGGTTAGGGATGGCCCGCCAAGAAGCAAAGCCTCCAGGGAATGAGACAGTCGGCCACGTGGATTTCTGGGGGAAGGGAGTTCCGAGTCAAACAAATAACAAATGCAAAGACCTTGTGCATAGTCTGCCTGGTTGTTGGAGGAGGAGCAAGGGGCCCTTGCCGTCCGAGTGGAAGGTGTAAAGGAGGTGGATGGGAGCTGAAGTCCAAGGGACAAGAGACCCGTGCCTTGTTGGCCATTGTGAAGAGTTTGGCTTTGACTCCAAGGGAGTTGGAAGCCACTGGAGGAGTGGCATCATGTGACTTAGTTTCTAGAAGGTTACTTTGGCTGCTTTTTGAGACGTGGGGGGGGGGGGGGGCGGGAGGTGAGGCAGAAGCATTCAGGAGGCTGTTGCCCAAATCCTGGCCATATGATGGCAGCTTGGACCATGGGGATGGGCATGTGAGAGGGGGTAGATTCTGGACACGTTTTGAAGGTAAAACTACCAGACTCACTGATAGATTGGACGTGGGGTGTGAGAGTTATAGGAGTCAAGGTGGACCCTAAGATGTTTGGCTTGATGACTGGAAGGATGGAATTGCTGTTAGCTGGAATAGGGAAGGCACTGGGAGGTATCTGAGAGGATGGAGGTACTCAGTCCAAGCTGTGGGGCTCCCCTTTCTCTTCCACTTAGGGCCACAGGTGGCTGTTAGACTCTCCTGCTCAGGAAGGGTTGGGAGGGAAGGGAGTGTGGCCCTCATGGGGCAGTTGGGAGACCTCCAACAGATTGCTTGTAGCTGAGATGACTTAGGCCAAGCTCTGACTTGTAGTTGTTTAGAAAAGGTGCTTTTTATTTTTTAACTCTTTTATTCAGTTTCTTTCTCTATTGTTCGTTAGCTACCAGAGACAACTTGATCTTTTGACTCAGAAATATGTGCTTTGTGTCTTGCATTTCTTTCCCGTAGCTTGTTTTCACAGAGCTCAGTCAATCACCAGGGGCTGCTGGTGAACTGTGGGATTTGGAAATGGGTATATAAGCTGCATCTTTCCCTGGACTTCACCCTCTCCAGGTGCTGGAGAATTATCAGGAATCCACTGCCACTGTGTCTCGTACCTCTAAAGAGTCCTTTTCTGAAGATGTCTCCGTGGCCCTGCTGTGCCCAGATCTGCCACTCCACCCTGGGTTTGGAATTTCTCATGGAAATCTGTTGTCCTCCTTTCCATAGGTCCTCCTCCTCCCTTTCCCCATTCCTGGAAAGAAGTTGGCTGGCAGATAGAGTGTTTTTCCTTGAAAGGAGAGAGGAGAGCCCTCTAATGGAAAAGTAAAATAATTCTTGGAATTCTTATTACACCCAAGCCAGCCAAAGCTGAGCCCAAGTAAATTATTTGGGGGTAATTTGCAAAGGCCTGAATCAAACAAATTGCTTTCTTGCACTGACCTCAGCATGATTGTTTAGAGCAAAAGCTGGCAACGTTAGGAGTTTGATGAGAAACATGAGTGAGCATTTTTGTCTGAGCCACTTTTGTGTTGAGGGCGTCTTCTAAGCTTTAGGGCTCAGAGGTGGACGAACATCTTTTGCCAGCAATAGGTTCCTTATCATAGGAGGTGCTCCTTTGCCCTCAGGTTTCAAAAGACCTTAAGTAGCAGTGTTTAGAGCAGTGAGTTTAACATCCATCAAGTGACCTTAGTTTTCTCTTTATCTCTTCCATGGTGCTGGCTTTGCTACATGTAGAACAAATTATTCCGGAATCCTAAGTGGCCCAAGGGAGAGCCCACAGAAGAGTCTCGTCTGCCAACTCAAAGGTCCAGCCTGTTGTCAAAGAGGCTTTAGGGGAAATCGAAAGATCTCCAGCCTTTCCCATGGTCCCACATATGTAAGCACCAACCTCTTCCTGAATCAAGCAGAGATGGGTTCCTGACATCTCCCTCCTCATAACTCTGCCCCTTCTTGACCAGTTTGCTGAAGTGCCTGAGATCCTTTGCCCACCAAATACATCCTTCCCGTCCTGGAGGAAAACAGCGTCCTCTTCAGAAAGGGAAAAGTCCAGCACAGTTCCACATTCGCTGTTCCATAAACTTCCTTTAAATGTGTGTTTTGGGGATGTTTGTCTTGCAGCAGCTGGCAACTGCCTTGTTTTTGAAGATGTTGGACTCAGTGGCTGGGCTGCCCTGTTGGCCCCTTTTGCTACTGAAGGGAGAATGGCCTAAGGAATAATTCTGTGGTCCCCCCGAGAAGCTTCCTTCTGGCTCCTCTTTCACATCAAGCCTTGTCTGCCACATTCTAAAACAAGTGTGGCTGGGTTTGAGTTTCATCCTATTTTTTATTTCTGTAATTTTTTGTAGTCGTTGTTTGGATGGGGGTTGGTAGACAACCCTGGGGTAGTCAGCACGTTAGGTTGGCTCTTTGAGATGAATAACTACTTAGCTGTTGCTCAACTACTTTTGTTTGTGAAATAAAGGGCAGCAAGCACCATGACATGAGAGAATTTTAGGTTTATTGTGATTTCTTTTTTGTGTTTGCGTATGCCCTGCTCAGTTAGGGCATTACCCGTAACCCCGTAGGAACTAACACCGAAGGCCATATGATTTTATTTGATTATAAAGCTTTAGAAATCTGCGTGTGTAATATGTCTTTTGTGAATTTTTTTTTGTCCTTTTGCTTTAGAAAGTGTAATAATAATCCATAGTAATTATCCCATAGTATGCTGCCTTTTGTTACAGGAGCACTGGATTAGTGTGAAAACATGTCCTGTATACAGTTTCAACAGCTTGATTTTGCTTCTTCCTCCCCCCCCCCCCTTTTCTGTCTTGTGCTATTTGGAAGACAATTTCCGCATTTCTGCCATAGGTCTTAGAAAAGCTCAGGACTTAGAGGCGGTAGCAGACTTAGGACAGCAAGCTTAGTTCAGGTGGGGAGGCGGCCCTGTATAGCAGAGACTGTTATGCAGACTGAGAGCTTTTCAAACAGCTGCATTTGGAAATAGTGCTTCCCCTTCCCTGCCCTCTTTTCTTGAGAGACTCCCAAACATCTGAAAATGCAAAAGCACTTCACCAGGTTTTAACTTTTCTGGCTCAAACAGAAGCAGCTTCAAATCAACAAGAGCATAGCAGTCTTTGTATGTTTTGTAGACATTTTTTGAGCGTTTCAAGCGAGACAGGCCCTTTCTTTTCTTCCTTTCTTCCCATCTTCCTTTCCTTCCCTTCCTTTCTGCCTTTCTTCCTTCCCTTCCCTTTCCTTCCTTCCTCCTTTCCTTTCCTTCCTTCCTTTCTTCCTACTTTCCTTCCTTCCTCTTTTCCTTTCCTTTCCTTTCCTTTCCTTTCCTTCCTTTCCTTCCCTTTCTTTTCTCTTGGTGCCTTGTTTTGCATTCTGCTGAACTGGAAGAGCGTTTAATCCTTGGCCTCCTGTCTGTTGAGATATTATGTTTTTTTAATAGTGCTTGTTTATGACTAAGGTCAAAGACAGTATTTCAGAACAAAAATTAGAGTTAGTTCATAATTGAGTACATATGTATGTAACTGTTTATTTTTATAGTTTGGTAATTTATTTTTAAACCGCTCAGTTATGCCAACATGTTTATAGCTCTGCTCATCACATGCCTTACCAGTCAGGGTGTTAAAAGGCACATGCTTTTCAATAGTTTGGATCCCAAGTTAAATTAGATAATGCTATCAGGTAGCAATTTAATTACATTAATTGAATGTTTAGGCAGAAAGGTAGTTTTGCAGAGGCTATAATGAAATAACATTTATAAGTACCCATGTATAAATCTCAGCATTATAGACATGATTTGAGGTTGCTGACAGAAAAATGGATATATATCAGGCGTTTAGAAGGAAACGTGAGGGGGCTCTATCAGCGGTGGTAAATGCTGCCTTCGCAATTTCGGACGCTGCTGGGCACGGCCATTTCCTTCGTTTCCTTCGTGAGCTGCCTTTATCATTAGTCCTCTGAGCAGAGATACACAAAGGCACTTGGGTGTGTTTGTATAGCCAGGGCTTTCCTGGGAGGCAGCATGCCAGCTTGGGCTGGCTCATTGAGCCTGAAAAGACAAGACACAGTCTAGTGAGGTCTTTGTCACCTTGGAGGGTTGAGGCCTGGCACATTTGGCATTATCTCTGTGGTACTCCAAGCCGGCCGTATCCAGGATCCGGGGAAGGCTGTCTGAAGGTTCCAGGTGATTTTACAGACTGGGATGGAAGCCACTGACAGAGAGAGCCCTGGGGCATAAGATGTGGCAAGTCAGCCCACAGCTCTTGCCTATGGAGGTGGCTTCCTGTGACGCAAAGGGAGTAAATTAAATGAGGAGGCCAGAGCCCCAGTCCCTTGGTCAGCTGCCTTCCCTCCAGGCCCTCGGACAGAATGGGAGCGTTGGCATTTGGGTAATATGACAGGCTGTTTGGGGCCCAGGTGTTCTTCCCACCTCTCTTGATTTAGTGTGCTGGGTGTCAAGTGATGGCTAGCAAAAAGAGATTTTTAGGTGTGCTAACAAACAACACATTCTTTGCCTCTGAGTAACTCATTGTCCTCTGACACCATCTGCTTTCACCCCAGCTGCAGAGCCTAGTGTGGTGGCCCGTACACCCTGCAGCACCCTGTGTGGGTTATTTACCAAATGCCACTCTGCGTCCCTCGCAGCGCCTGGCAGATAAATCAGGTGGGCCTTCCGTGGCTCCTGAGTGTTCTCTGGATGTGAACTTCTTCTGCCCACCGTTGTTTTGGGGGATGCCGTCCCCCTCCCTTAGGTAGAATTGTTGCTGGCCATATCTGTAGCCTGCCCTTCCCCTTGGGAGGCAGCCATGAATGACCTCATCTAAAATTAAAGACCCAGATGGAGGATTACCCTCCTCATCACAGACTGGCCACGTTGGATCCCTTGCCTCTGGGAGGGAGGGGGGATGGTGGGAGGGCTTGTAATTTCAACATACTCTTGCTTTGGTGGCTGGAAGGTGTCAGTACACTGAAAGAGAGCTGAGGGAGCTGCGAGGAACAGTGGGCAGGTGTGCCTTTGAGGGGAAGGAGGCCTGCTGGTTGGGACAAGAAGGTAAAGGGGGTTGGTCTGGCCCCCAAGGGAAGAACAGACACACTCTCATTCCTGGTTGCGGATGTGGTGTTTGTCCAGCTGAAAGCAGTCCCACTTGGTTGACTACCTGATGAGTGATTTTCCCTAAGTTGACAGCTGCTCCAACACATTTCACCTGCAAGTCCTGACAAAGTGGTGTGCTCCTTTGGGGCTGTTGTTACTGCAGTAGGCATTTGGAAGAATCTGGAAGAATGGGGTTCCAAGGGATGACCTGTAGCTTTTTTGTTTGGTTTATGAAAAATCAGACCCATCCCTTTTAAACATCCACTGTGCTATTAATAATGTGAATAGAAATTAAATCACAGTATGTTTTTATGGTTCTTGAAGAAGCCCTTGATGAGCATTGTCGGATTTGAGCCTCACCTCATGAGTAACCTTGTGAAGAGGCAGGAGAGGTGGTATGTGAAGCCCAGAGAGGTTAAAGAGCATATCTGGTCTCACACAGCTACAGGACAGACTTAGGGTTCAGACGCAGGCCTCCCCCCTCCTGGCCTTCCATCCGTTCTGCAGGCCACCCACAGGGCAGACAGTCGGGCCTTGCAGAAGGCTGCTCTTTGGTGGAAAATCTGTTTGAACAGTTGGGAGCAGGGACGTCGGTGGGAGTGCTCCCTGCTCAAGAAGGCAGGTGATGGGAATTAGTATGATATTTGAGGGTTTGCAGGGGCAGAAATGTGCCTGACATTCAGCCTTTCTATATACTTTCAAGAATTTATTGCCAGAGCCCCTAAGCACCAGGGGAAATGTTAACCTGGAGAAGCTTCTCAGTAAATATCTCAGGTACGGTTCCTGGTGAGCAGCAGTCCCTATTCTTGGGCTCACACCTGCCTCCCTGCAATGCTGAGAGAAGGCTCTGAAGAGGAGGGTCTGGGGGAGACAAGACATGCAGCTGGTCGTTTTAGCACACTTGGTCTTCTGTTTGCATTTTCTTTTGATTTGACTTTTCCTGGGTTACAGGATGCTGAGCTCCCGTCGCAAGGAGAACGTGAGCATACATATAAAAACCACAGGTAGTTAGAGGTTGACTTCTTTGTTTTATTATACCTTCCTCTTTGGGAAAGTGGGCTGGCAAGGTGGAAGGTTCAAGTGTGTGTAATAGTCTGGCATTCAGATTGGTGGCCTCCTCTCCCTTTGCAGTGGGTGGCTAGGTTGGGTGAACCCTGAAGCAACTTAGGGAAGGGTGGGCCCGACAAATCTCTGGAAGGCTGTGTGCATTCATCATGACTCCTGCACGTGTGCCAGCGTCAGCTGTGCGTGATGGTGGGGAAGCCGCCGTGCGGTGTGAGCCCTGGGTCCTGTTCGCTTATGTGAAGTCTCAGTGGGCAGGTCTGTTTCATGTGTGGAGTCCTGCTAAGCGAGTGTAAGTCAAAAAGGAGATGAGAGCCCTGTGGTACAGGGGTGGTGTAGGCTGAATGATGCTTTTTCAGATGTCTTAGAATGTGCCACCCAAAGCCGTGAATGCTTCCAGTAGGCAGTGGCAAATGTGGGCTTTTGGTCTGGTTGGGCCTTTCATTCAGTGTCTTTCATTTCCTTCCTTCCTCCCTCTCTCCCTTCTTCTTCTTCTTTTTTAAAACAATAAACAGTTGATAATCAATTCTCAGAAGGTTTAGATAAATGCAAATTATTGTTTAATTTTAAAAACTTTGCAAAAAGAGGGGCGCCTGGGTGGCTCAGTCAGTTAAGCGTCTGACTTCGGCTCAGGTCATGGTCTCACGGTTCATGGGTTCCGGCCCCACGTTGGGCTCTGTGCTGACAGCTCGGAGCCCGGAGTCTGACTGGGATTCTGTGTCTCCCTCTCTCCCTGCCCCTCCCCTGCTTGTGTTCTCTCAAAAATAAACATTAAAAAGAAATGAAAAGCGTTGCAAAAAGAATTAAACTCCGATGAAAGATCCAGAATACTATCCCTCTCAGTGGGTGTTGGGTTTGTATCTTACCTCCCAGATCTTCTGGCAGGTAAACGAGTCCTTAGAAAATGCCAGTTTTCCCCGGCAGAGCACCTGGGTGTTTGATGAAGTTTTTCAGAGCTAGGTCGGAATTGCTGGGTGTGGAAACCAACCGTAAACCCTGAAAAGCCACTGGTATGGGAGCTTGGATGGCAGGCAGGCCTGAGCATCACACATTCCTTTCCAGCCTTGGGCAGTGCATGGGAAGTCTAACCAGTAGACAGGAGGCTTTTGCCCTGTCCTGGGAACAGACGGAGGAGAAGGTGTACAGGGAGTTGTTACAGCGCTCAAAGGAAGCAAGAGCTGTCTCCAAGGAGAAGTCTGGGCCCTCAAATGGCTGCCCAGGCTAAGGTGGGTGGTAAGAGTCAATATCCCTGGATGATTGGGGTTCCTTTGCAGCTGCCCGCCCTTTCCTCTCTTGGTTCTCCTGGTTGAACCTCAGTCTGTGCTTCCATTTATGTGGAGACAGCCGAGGCTTCGAAATGGGGCCAACATGATGAGGGTGCTGGGGCCCCTCCCAATCCCAGTTTGGAGTAGGTGGCCCCCCACCCCTGCTCCCACCCCTGAGGCAAGTGCAGTGAGTAGATCTGGGTCTGCTCCCTTCCCCACAGATACCTTCATGACTAGCTTTGATCCTTATTTAAACACATTCCATGCATATTAACATGACAGACACATTGGTTCTGCTCCAAGCAAGTAGCAGGCTACCCTAGATGGGCCCTGGGCCCTTAAAGACAGGTGGGTGTTGGAAGAGAGTAAGCAACAAACCTCACTGTTCTAGGAGCCCCAGACGGACCAGTGTTCTCTCTGTGTCTTGCTCACCCCACCTCCCCCTGCACACCACCACCCCACCTCCCCTCCCACCCTCCCAGCTCATTTTACCCATGAGAAACTTGACTCTCTTAGAGATTAAGTGCCTCCTCCTGGTCACATAGCTTCTTAGTGACAGAACTAGAATTTATGTCCTTTGGTTACCAGTTGAATGTTTTTTCTGCTTTACTATATTACCATGATCAGAGCCGATTTTTTTTAAATTGGTATTTCTTAAATGCATATTTTAATATAAGAAAGCATAGGATTGGATGTGAATAATATTTTTTGATGTAGGTGGAGGATAAGGGGAAGAAGCCGACTGGGGACAATTCCGGAGCGATAGCTGAGATCTGGGAGCTGTGTGTACAGAGTGTGTGATGGCTGAGCATGAATATGTGCTAGCAGGAACCCACTGTGCTACTCTTCTGAGTTCCATGAAGAAGTTATTCTGTCTGTAATTTTATTAGACTGAGACTTTTTCCAATGGTTTATTTTTCCGTTTGCTCACAGTCCATAGAGGAGAGCCAGGGAGGGAAGCCAGTGTGCTTGCCCTATTTACCGACGCCCTGACTTTGGAACTCAGCAGAGCTGCTGTGTGTTGCTTTGTTGCACCGACTTTCACAGATCAGGACAATAGACTGTAAGCACATCAGATCGCTTGGAGGGACCTGATATCTGATTGTTGCCTTGATAAGTATCTATACAAATATTTATATGATTCTGATAGTCTTGAGTTCTGTTGTTACAACATGCAAAGCTGTCAGGTTTCCAAGACTTCTGATGGTAAATCTTCTCTGTGGAGTGAGGGTTATTTTTGATCTGGCCTTTTCTCCCTGAAACCCTGGTAGCCTGAGATTTCACCTAGTATGACACGAGTTTGTAGAAACATGGCATTATCCCCTTCCATCACTCACTGGTAAAATAACCAGAAGAGGCCATTCTGGAATGCAGAGAGGCTGGTGTAACTTCTATCTTCCTGCTCTCTTGCTTAAACTTTCAGGTGACAGGAGCCCATTGCTGGAATTAAGGAAACAATATAGTGTTTTGGAACGCCTTTAGCTCTGGCCACCCACGTGAGCACCTGAAAGAGAATTTACAGACCATTTGGAAGTGACTAATTCTGTTACAAAAGCATCCATTTCCCTGAAGTATACATGGGGTCTTGGGATACTTACATGTCTATTTACAGATCATTGAGGATTAGAGCCACTAGACTGTGAGCTCCTTGAGGGCAAAAATGGAGGCTAATTTCCTTTTGTTCTCCCTGCCATTGACAACACACGTGTGGAACAAATGAATAAAATTGGCTGCCCTTCACTATCACGCAGAATGAACGTAGGCAGCATTTCCAGAACAATGATGTGAATAAGTACAAAACTGGATAGTTACTGACACTTTTCCAGAAACAGGTCTAGTTTTGGAAGTCATGTACCAAAGGCATCTTGTATGGGGAGAGGCTCACATGGTGACTGGAGACCACTACTGTTGATTCAGTCTACAGTGATCAGGCCAAGCCATCCAGGTTTTCCCTTGGCTTACACAACGATGTGGAGCCCCAGAAGTGCTCGTGAGCCCACGCTGGTAGGTTATCAAGCTCCAGAAGCTCCTGAGCCCCAGACGCTGTGTTTATTTAGGTAATTTCACCGTTAACATCTTTGCCATAGACATCGTTGCTGCAAGCATTTTTGCTGCATAACTAATTGGCCCTAAGGCAATTTTTCCATAAAAGGTAAAAAAAAAATAATAACTGGTTGAAAGTTTGGTTTCATTTCTCCATTGAAACAGTCCTCACATTTTTACATGATATAAATCTTAGTTCTCATAATGGTCTATATGGTGCTGCAAAGTTTTGAACCCACGTTTCCCATAGAACTTTGGAATGTCATCAACAGACAAGTGACGATATGCCAAGAATAAATAGCAGTGTAGAAGACTTTCACAAGGCAATATACAAAGCCCAGTTACACCTAAGCATCCTTGTATTTGGGTTCCGATGTCTCTCTTAGTGAAGGAAGAAATTTTAGCAAGAAAAGAAAAAAATGGGATGGTAAATGAGATGAATCAACAAGCAAAAATGTGTATAATGCTATGAGTGAAAGATGTTGAAGACAAATGTTTAGGTACAGTCCACAAAATAAAGTCAGTTATTTGCACAGTATTGCCGTGAATCAACACTATACATTTTGAATGTATTCACCTATTTTGTATTTTGCAATAAAGTCTTTTTAATTGTATTATTCATTTTCATGTTTCATTATGTCCTTCTAAATGAATGTCCCTTTTTTACTTTTTGTGATTTTACCTTTTATGGCAAGATCTACCTTACGGCCAATTAGTTATGGGGTGAAAATGTTTGCTGGCAAGGGCGAAAATCTGCAGCAACCCCAGGAGGCTGGCAGTAGTGTTGTCATGCACATTTTACTGATGGAGAGACTGAGGCTCAGGGACCTAAACGAGCTACTGTGGATTGCACAGCCAGGAAGTGACAGGAGGTGATGATTCTACCTAGGTCTGGGATCCTGAGTGTTCACCCTGCCGCCCCCATCCCCCCCAAGCTTTAACCAGTGTGTCCCACTCTGAGCTCCCGGTTGACGCCCCAGGCCCGGCAGCCTTATGCCTCTATAGGTAGCATCACCAGCTTGCCTCTGGACTTGGTCCTGGGGGTGGGGAGGACTGGGGTACCCTTAGTCCTTCCCTCTGTCCCTCCATAGTTCACAGGGCCCCTCTTTCCTTCTTTTCCTACCACAGAGACTGTCTGCCTGGCTCTTGGGTAGGCTGCCTGCTCCGATGTGCACTCCTGCCAGGGATTAGGGCCCTGGCCAGGCCACGGCTGCTCCCCACCCTGCTCTGAAGGCATGTCTGTCAGCCCACAGGGGTGCGGTTCACAGGCCAGAAGTCAGAGGCACTCTGCCTGAAGGAACTGGTCCCAGGGAGCCTCATCTGCCCTCCCCTTCCTCCCTGCCCTAGCTGGACTTGGGAGTTTTACTGTCAGGGTCACCTCTCCCACACCAGTCCCTCTGCCACCCCAGGTATACCCCCAGACCTCTCCCGGCTTCTGGGTTTGCATCTGGGCAGAGAAGCAGGACTGTGGGAGTCCCAGCCCTCAGTGCCCTGGGTATAGCCCTGACATGCCATCGCTCTGGCAAGCAGCCTCAGGCAGGCCCGGGCAGAGAGCCGAAAGGAGAAGGAGCAAGGGGAGCTGCAGCAGACCAGAGAAGAGCAAACTGCCTGGCGGTGGGGTGGGTGCCCTGGCTGGAGAGCTGGCCTGGGCTGGCCTGCCCTGGGAGGAGTCAGGTTGGCGCCTGCTCTCTCAGAGTCTCAGGCCTGCTGGCTGCCGGCCAGCTGTTGGAGCTGTGTGTGGGCGGCGGACACAGGGTCCTGGGAGTCTTGAAGGTTAGGGGTTGGGAAGAGGTGGAGAGCGAGTACTGAGATGGCAGAACTGAGATATGTCTGCTTCCCCGCCACACACTGGGGCCCAGATGTGGGCCCAGAGCTGTTTCACAGTAGCTACCCTCTTTGAAGCGGAGCGGTTTTCCTTACTACGGTCCATGCTTCGGTCTTGGGGATCTCACGGTCCCTGTGGTTCACTGACACCTGTGAGTAGGTGCAGGGTGGTTAGCAAATATTGTGTTGAGAAGGGCACACTTTGAAGGAGTTTGCGCTCTATAGCTGGTGTATCTGGGCTTGTTCACCCGCTGGCTGGGTGGTGTGAAACAAGTTGATCAACTCTGTTCAGCCTCAGGCTCCTTATCTGTAAAATGGGGATAATTAACTTTCCTGTCCCCTGGGAAGAAATGTTCCTCTTGATTCTCTCCGAGGTGTTAAAGAATGTGTGTCTTCCCCCACGGGTATTGTTCCGGAAGGCAGGAGGCATGGCAGTCTTTTGACTTCAGCCTCAGCTCTGGAGGGCACTGTCCTCCGACCTTGTGCAGGGCCGGCATCTGGCCGGAGCTCCCCCTCCTCCCTCAGGCTCTGTGGCCAGACACCGTTCTCCAGGCCCTTGGCCTGGGCCCGCAGATGGGAGAGGATGATGGCAGCCCCGGGAAACTGACTCCCAGGGTACAGGCCACAGGGTCACCTCCCAGAAAAGGCGAAGATAAATGGGTTTGTTGCTATAGTGTTCTTCCCTTTCAGTGCCCATTTTTGGAGAGAGTCGGAGGAAGGGAAAATGGGGAAGAGACGCTGCTCCTGCCTCACACCCCTCACCGTACCTGCTTCCTGTTCTATTAGAGGAATGTAGTTTCTGCATGAGTTGGACAATCATCTGAGTTTGATCAAGGTTTATTGGTGATTCAAATATATGTGTAATGTATGTATGTATTAGTACATAAAATCGAGAGGCTTCCCTTAGCAACAAAATCTCCAGGCTCTTCAGAGAATTAGCAGCCTGGACAACAATAGGGTGGGCCTGGCACAACCTTGGGCCTAGAGATGACCTCTGCAGCCCCACTGGCTTCTGGCTTCCTTGTCCCCCATCGGCCTGCTTACTTCTCTTTCCTGTTCATACATATAGGTGAATAGATGGGTAGGTCAGATTGCCTCTGCTCATTTCTCTTCAGCATATGCAACCCATTTGCTATAAAAATCCAAAGACAAATGCAGGTGCCAGAGGCAGCTATGTTATGAATGCCCCAGGCTGCTTCTAGGAAGGGAAGAAGGTAGAGGGGAGCCCGGTGCTTCGCGGTGCTTTCCTGGTGTCAGGATGGTGCAATGCTTGGAGGCTGTCCCTGCCCATGTCCTCAGTGCACACCCTGCAACCTGCTAGGCACCCCTGTGTCCAGCCCAGCCTGGGTGTGCATCTTATGTGCTTGGTCGGCACTGATAGGGGTCACCATGGGGAGGAGATCTCCTTGGAGCACACTGCCACATGTCCTGTGAGCTGTCCCTGAGGCTGTGCCCAGCCTGCAGTGTCCAGGGTCTCTTCTGCCAGGGCCCTGCTGGTTATCACTGTGGGCATTATCTCCACTCACCACCTCTGCATTCAGGGCTGTGGTGTCCCCTTGAAGAACCACACACCCATCCACCCAGGGGCCCTTCTTGCTTAGAGTCTGACCCAATTCCCCCCACCCCTCCTTCAGGTACTTCTGACTCACCCCAGCCTTTCTCAAAGCAGTGTCTTTTCCAAAAGGATCAGACCCAACTCTCCAGGGTTGCCGTGTGGGTCCCAGTCCCTCACCTCTTTGGTCTTGTCAGGTTTTGTGCACAGCAATCCCAGACCTTTGTGGGTTCTCGTGATGGCCCTCAGCTGATGAAGTGATTTCATTTAGGACTGTGAGCAGGACCCTTTTGAGCATTTTCTAGTAGATGATTATCCCGTCATCAGCAAGGGGAGAAATGGGACAAAAGAGGTCACGGGGTCCTCTGGGGAAAATGTGTGCTGAAGATGAGGTGGTAGCACATGGAAAGGGGGAGTAGAAGACTGGTCTGGAAGGCCTTCAAAGGAAGTAAAGTTTGTTAAATTGCTCCATAAGCTGCAAAGAGCTATTCGGTAGAAGCTATCAACATCATCATCATCATCATCATCATCATCATTATCATGGTCATTATCATTACCATGCCAAGGAGGTAGGTGGTAACTGACCAAGTTTCTAGATGATTCCTGATTTTAGACGCCATGAATTTGTTTACTTGGAACATTCCAATTCAGTTCAAGAGCTGGCATTTGAGTCTAGGTGTCCAAACTCTCTGATATTCCTCTGACTTACTAAATTGAGAGCTAGTTTCTAGGGTTTGACTTGAAGATAATTTTTATATCCTTGAATACTAGTTATCCATACTGTGAAAAACCTGAATGTATCAAATAGAGCAGTAAAAAGGTGATACTTCATTTTACCAAAGACTTTTCTTTCACTTTACAAAAGGATACACAGTGATGTTCCTTTCCAGTGCAATGTTTTTCTAGCTGAGTAGGTGTTTACAGGTCATTAACTACTCCATGGAAGGACTTTGTTAGGGAAGAGGAAGGCTGCAAGGAAATAGATTGGGCGAGAAGTAGGGAGCATGCTTCCTTCCCTCTGAGAACTTAAGAGTCCCTTTGGAAGCAAAGACTTCTGGTGAAGTAACTGTAGAGACACTATGATGAGGACAGAAATTAAGTGCTAAGTTGTGTTCACTCACCTCTTAATCATTGTTGATAGGAAAACGAACCATGCTTTCCAAAAATTCCGTTTACATACTGCTTTTCAGGACTCCTGCTATTGCATACGGTGAGGGAGGTTTGAGGAAGGACTTGGCCTAAGACTCCTCCTGGGAGCATGGAGAGAGCTCACGATGGAATGCAGAAGGTTGGCCGTCCTGGACTTTAATTCAGAGTTGGCACTCCAGCCCCTGATGGATGGTGGGAGAGAGAAGGTGGTGAGAAGAGAGGTTTGTATGAGAGGCAAGAGATGGACTCAGCAGGCTCTTCCAGAAGAGGTAGCTGGCTCAAATCTATGTCTCGAACCAGTGGCAAAGTGGAAGGTGGTGATTCTCTTTTCTCGCTTCCTGTTCTCCTACCTGCTGCTACCCTGAGCTCACTTTGGTTGTGTGTGCAGAGTGGACCAGGGGACAACAGCTGATTTCTCAGTAGATGGTCAGTACCAGCTCCGTCTCTGCCTGGGAAATGGTTTCCAAAAGCTCCTGGTTGTGGTCTGGACACCTGCCTCACAGGGCTAGCCTTTGGGATAGTCCGCTCTCACCCTTTCCCCTGTCTGTGGCAGCCTGCACCACCTTGTCAGGCAAGGCATTCTGTAAATGGGTTCATTGGACTTCCACTGTAGAGGTATAATTTGTTTCCAGCTTCCATGGACCCTCCCTGGTCCTAGTATTCGGGGATTTCATGAGCAAGTGCATGTTCCCCAAGTATTTCGTCGCATATGCATACTGTTTATTCATTCTCCACCCCTCACTGTGTGGTCCTCAAAGCCTTCATCATCAATCAAGTTTTCACAACGGAGGGTGGCCCTGGCCTCCTTCTCTAGTTTGTTCCTCACTTTTCTGGCAATCCTTCCCGGATCTGTAGTGTGTTTCTTAGGTATTTAAAAAAATATTCTAAGAAGAACGAAAATGTCTTTGTAATGTGGAGCCTCTCAGAGAAGTGGCAGTACCATTTAGAGCCTGGAGTGTGCAGTGCGCCACCTCTGTCTGAAGCTCCCACAGCGGCATGGGGTTTGGGTTGAGAGGAGAATACTGAATGGCCTGTTCCTGAGAAGGAAGGGAATTGGAGTTTGTCAAGCATCTTTTATGTAGATGTGTCAGTTGAAGTTCCCTTTTGAACATTTTGACCTTCAGAAGGGAAGTCCCAAACTCTCAAACCACAGGGGGCCACATCAGGTACATAACGTGTACTCCCCAACCTGGAAGACAACCTGACTGCTTCCACTAGCTGAGCCAGACTCATTTCTAGGGGGTTCTGCTTTGAGGTACTGATGGATGAGCCACTGCTATGAGAAGAAAGGAAGCTAGGCAGGACTTGGAGGTTATCTAGAGTGATGTGGCTGAAAAGAGATACATAGCTGGTGTGTCCCAGGTGCATAAGTAAGAACAGGTAGCTGGTGTGAATGCAGGGTCCCGGCACTGGTGAGAAAAGAGATATGGCATCCACTCTTAGAACATAGCAGGGTCAACACAAGTGTAAGAATTGGTCTGGTGCAAGCTAACAGTTGCTTTTATCAAAGGTCCCAAGGAAGGGTTTGGCCTCCGATTGCAGCGGGGGTGAGGGTGGGGTGGAAGTGGAGTAGTAGATCTCCTGGTTTGTGGCTGTTTACTCAGGTGCCCTCTTTCAGAAGACTCTCTTGGTGGTGGAAAGTTAGATTTTATTTCTCAAAGGGAATAAAATGATTTGTATGCATTGCCAGGTGGACTAGATCACCAGTCCCAAAATTATAAAGGAGAAGGCCCCCTTGTCTACATTCCCCCCACTTTGTCACTATCCAGTCATTTTTTCATCTGTCTTTCTGTCTATCCATCTGTCATATATAGGCACCTGTCAGGGTCCAGCTACTATGCATTCCCAAATGTCCCCACCCCCCAGCTTCACATGGTTTCCTCTGTTCTCTCCCTCCATCTTCCTTTACTATTACTCTTGGGAAAGAGGCTGATGACCTCATTTCTGCTGAGGTGTAACTAATAAATACCAAGGAGGTATGTGTTTTCTTTCACAGAGCACTTACTCTGTTGTAAGTTCTTTCCAAATATCAACTCATTTTCTTTTCATAGAAATTCTATGAAGCACATACCATTATTATTCCCATTTTTCAGATGAATCAATTTTTTATTCTAGCTGAAGAAATGAAGTGTGGTGGCGCAACACTATGAGCCAGGAAGGGTTTGTCATCACAGAACCCGCATCCATCTTCCCAAGTCTGGCTTTGGCTTTGCCAATGGAGGTTAGGTAGTTGGAATGTACACTTCTCCTCCCTTTTGATATTTCATCTCAGCTGGGGCCATTTTCACTCTCATCTTGCGTATCTCTGCAAATGTGGCATGAGCTTTGTAAGACCTTAAGGAATTAGAGATCATTTATTCCAACCTCCTTGTTTACAGTGGGGTGATTGGGTTTCTAGAGAGGTGATGGGGCCAGGCATGGTCAGCTGGCCGGGTGGTGGCAATGCACAGATGAGGAGCCAGGATTCCCAGCTCCCGGCCCTGTGTCTTCCATTATCCCATACCACTCTGTCAGTACCACTGTCTCCCCACCCCACACTTCCTCAGTCTATTTAGCTAAAGGATCTGTTGCCCTAGGAATAAGGATTTGCTCGGGTGTCTTAAGTAATGCAGGTACGTGTCACTCCTGGGGCTTCATTTTGTCTTTCTCAGTTTATTGCCAGGAGCAGTCTTTGTTCTGTTTTCTTCAACTTCTTCTTCTTGAGTTGTTGTCTATTTAAGATGGCTACCCCCTCTTGTCCACTTTCCCCCTACTCCCTCGTCTTCCCTTAATCTGCTTCTGTCACTGCCTGGGGCCATGCAGCTCCTGTTGTGAGGCTCTAGCTCCTTCATGGATCTTTCTGCTTCCTGTTCACCCATTGTCCCTCAGCCCTGGCCTGTTACAGCTGATGAGAGTTGGGGAGGGGTGAAGAGGGTGAATCTTCATTTCCTCCCCTGGCTTTCTGCTGTCCACAGCACTGGGCAGCAGCTGTTTCCCCCTGGGCTGTTGTCTGAGAGAGGCCTTGATGTTGTCTTTCTTCCGAAGGCCTTTTGGCAAGGTAGACATTATCTCCAGAACCACTGGCTGTTCATCTATACAGCTAATGGAGGAGGTCAACCACCTCCCTCTCTAACCTAGTGGGGGGCTCTTAGGCCACTCAACACCACATTTAATTGTTACCCCTGACTCTGAAGGGACCTCTGAAGGTTTGAGGTCTCTATCACTTCCTTAGGGTAATGGAGAGGTTTCTGCTTGGAATAAGGTGATATTTGGTAATTGAGCCAAACAGATGGCTGAGTTACAGGCTGTGGAGCTGAACTCCCAGGGGAATGGGGTAGAGGTGGGCCTGGCTGGAGGGTGACAAAATGGGGGCTCCCTGGACTCTCAAATTCAAAACTTTATCTCTGTTCTCAAAACCTGGGTTTCCCTAGGTATTTACCTAAGAGAAAGGGAAACATGCATTCATCCAAACACATATACGTAAATGTTCATTGTAGCATTGTTCATAACAGTCAAAAAGTGGTAACAACCCAAATGTCAATCGGTAGGTGAATGGATAAACTGTAGTACAGCCATACAATGGAATACTCAGATATAAGAATGACGTACTAATAAATTCCAGCAACATGAAGGAGTCTTCACATCATTCTGTCAATGAAAGAAATTAAACACAAAAGGTGACATACTGTTGATTCCATTTATATGAAATTCTAGAAAAGTTAAAATTATAGTGACAGGAAGTATATCAGTGATTAAGAAGGGTCAGAATTAGGGGAGGGATTAAGGGGCATGAGGAAACTTTTCAGAGTGATGGGAATTTTCTCTAATTTGATTTTGGTGGAGGTTATACAACTGTATACAATGAGAAAAATTCATTAAACTGTACACTTAAAATGAGTGACTTTTACTGTATGTAAATTATACCTCAATAAAGATAAAAAATAAAAACCAACCATTTGACTTGGACCAGCATGGAAGGCTGTCTGTCTATCTCTAGCCTTTAACTGCGTCTTCTCAAGACTCCAGCCATCTCTGAGTGGGGCATCACAGTACATTTCATGTAAATCAGAATGCTCTTTGGATTCTGAGGAGATTTCGTAGAAGTTGATAATGAGTGGGAGAGAGACAGAGGCAGGCTGAGATGGTGTTGCCCACCATGAGGAGAGCATGTGTACCTGTGTGAGAAATGCATGAGCACTTGTGAGTGTGTGAGGAAAGGAGTAAGTAAAGGGTGAGTATTTGTTGCATAGAATTCCATTGGGCTTTAATAAGTAAAAAGAGGAGAGGGTGCCCAAGTCATTCTTATTCATTGATAGATCTTCTCCTTGTGTAGAGATCCTAACTGTGTAACTGTCTGGGGAATTCTTGTAAAGTAAGACTTTTTATTTGTTTTTGATATCCATCTTCCTCTCCAAATTTGTCTTTCATGCAGAGTTTTCAAGGTAGCATAAATGTAATATCTGAACTTAACTCATTTATTGGCAGACTTGTATGGAGTGTGTTTTCTGAACCCAGCTTGGTGCTAAGGCTGCATAGATTTGGGTCTTTAACATGGAATACCTCTGTACATGCATAGTGTTGTGTCCTACATGGTCCTGTGGCCTGATTCTGGGTCTTGGCTGTCAGGATGGAGGGAGGATGCCCAGGGTACTTTGATATTAACAGCCTGCCCAGCCTTGAGAATTATGGGCAACATTTCAAATAATACTTACATTAGTTGCTGTCTTAGTTTTTGCCTGGCCTCCTCTTTACTACACCCAGTAGCTGAAGGGGGCCAAGGAATGTCCATGTTTGCTGTTCTCTGGCATCAAAATGAAGTCCTTTTTAGTGATGCTGGATTTAAAATAATATTAAAAATACATTTTTGGAACTTAGCTTTTTGCAGGCAAGATGTGCTCCTGCTGAGCCTTACTTCTTTGCAGATGACCATGGTTAAAATACAGCTAGAAAATGGGGTGTCTGACTGGCTCAGTCAGTAAAACATGTAACTCTTGATCTCAGGTCATGGGTTTGAGCCCCATGTTGGGGGTAGAGTTAACTTACACACACACACACACACACACACACACACACACACACAGCTAGAGAGTTACGCAACTTTAAAGTTGGTTTTCACATTGAGAAGATGTTGTTTTTTGGTAACTCTGACAGCCAGACTCAGTTGGCCTGGCACAGGCTCTGTCTGGTTGGCATAAATTCTCCACTTCTGCTCTTCTCCAGGGTGTGGGGTGGCTGTTTAAAGAGGGTGGATATTAATGCTAATCTTTGTGTAGCATAACATGTTACTGCAGCTTGCCTTTTTTATCTGGAAGTTCAAGCAGATATCAGAAGGGAACTGTTTGTGGGTATAGAGATGGTTAAAATTACCATTATGGCCAGAAATGATATTTGGAAAAATAAGTTCCCTTTTAGGAAGGTAAATCAGTTAATTAACCATTATTTGTTGAATTCCTAGGATATATGTTTATCAGATATCACAGGCTATGCTGGGTACTTTGAAATAAAATTAAAATAAGTAGAGAATAGTGTCCCTGAACTTAAGAAGCACTTTGGGAAGACATGGAATTAAGTAGAATCGTAGGTAAGCAGCGATGTAAGGAGTGGATAGGAGTCCAGGGTCGTGCAGGAAATGAGTGTTCTATGAGGCTGGAGAAGGAAGAGACTGATTCTTATTGCTAAGGTGATTAGTAGACCTTTAGCTGGGCCTTGAAACATGAGCAGGATTCCAGGAAGTCAGAGAGGAAGAAGAAAAGCCAGAAAGGAAATGTGAATAGAGAGGATTTTTCCTGGAGCAGAGTATTTTCACTGGTGCAGAGAGGGAGCTAAGCCTAGAATAGAAATGTGAGGCTGGATTATGGAGCTTTGAATGGTAGCTTAAGGAGCTGGATCATATCCTGTTGACCATGGGAGACTATTGTTCTGAGTAGAGGATGAAGGCAGCATTCTAGGGGACATGAATTGAGGGTTCTGTCCAGAGGTGAGGCAGGCAGGTTGTTGGAATTCTCTCTATAATGTTCTTCATCCTGAGTTCTCCTCTGTTGACATACATGTTCTAGAGCATGGAGCTGGTTGACTGTAGGGTTTCCTTTCGCAAGCAGAGTAGAACCAAACATTGTAGGATGCTAGCAAGTGGGTCTGTTCTTAATGTAGAGGAACTCTGAGGTCTTGGAAAGTTTTCAGTGAGTCCACATCATGGATAGGGACTTGACAGGAACAAAGTTTGGAAGCAAAAGCCCATCAGGTTCCATATTATTCTCTTGTCTCTCTCCTCCAGACCATCCATGTTGGAGAATTATTCAGGACATGGATAAATTTTCATGGTGGCATTTATCATTTAGGTGTGAGGAAACAAGGTAGGCACCAAAATCCATATCCGTATGAACTCTCTTTAATAACATCTTCCTACTTTGGGTATTAGGAAGCTAGCCTGAATTTAATGAACTTTTTTGGATAGAGAAAGAGGAAAGTTAAGAAAAAGGGTAATAGATAGGCATTTGGAAAGGAAAGAAGGTCTATGGGCTCCGGAGATTAGCCAGGGAAGCACATGAAGTCCAACTAGGAAAAAGCAGACACCTTAGTGAGCCCAGAATATTCTGGAAGAAAACTAGCTTCTGTTCAGATTTGAGATGGTCAGAACATCTCTTCGGCCTCCTTCATGGTACTTCTTCCTGTAGGCAGAATTTTCTTTTGAGAGAAGCATTAGTCAAACAAGCATTTTTTGTTTGTGGTTGATCACTTGGCATGCAGCATGGCTCCTAGTCCTGGACAATGAGCAAGCCATTTTAATGGCGGCCAGGGCAGCTGTGCATTCACTGCAAAGGAATAACAGCTTTTAGGAGAGTTTGGTGGCTTTGGGGAAAAACTCACAGTGGCAGAAGTTAATTGGAAAGTAGAGTAGAACTGACTTCCAAAGGCTGGTATTATGTGGATTTGGATGTGCTGTGGGCAAAACGACATAAAGGAAATGGAATGAGAAATAGTGTAAGTAACTGGCAAGGACTCTATTGGCTGGTAGAGTAGTGTTGACCGCTCCCCCAATGTGAATTTAGTGAGGTGTTACCACTTTATATTTCCCAAAGTCTCTGAAGCAACAGTGTTATTGGGGTCTGAGACATCCTTCAGAAACTTCTTGGCCACCTATTGTTTATTACCAACAGCAATTTTTTCTTCTTTCTTTGAAGATAAGTTCATTTTGGGTGGTAGTGACTTTAGGCTGTTTTTGAATCTTTGGCTATTGGTTTGAATTTTTTTTTTAAATTATTGTCACATCAACCAAAGCTAGAAAGTTTTACAGAATCCCCCTGAAGTATAACAAGTGTTTCCTTTCATCAGGGAAGCAAACTATTTACAGCCCTAACAGGGTTTACAAGGAATTGTATAAGTGATACTGACTTCTGTGTCAGCAAAAAAATGGAACAAAAACTGATCATAGGTGACATTACCTAAATGACAGTACCTACGTGTGTCCTTTCTTTCACATCTGCTGTAATCCTGTTATGGCATTGTCCTATTACCCCAAGTACTGTCATCTTTAAATGCTGTCAAATTGTAACTGGATTGCCAAGGACAGAGGAGGGGAATCAGAGAGAACACAATGGCATTTCCCAACACACCACAGAGACGGCTCTTTCCTATCCCATAGGTTGAATTCTTGGAGAAATTGTTCAGTTAAAATGATGACTCAGGTGTCTTTTACAGGCTTTGATGAAATAGCCAGATTCACTCGTCATGTTCCTAGAAGGAAAGAAAAAAACATTCTCTTTTAACAGCTAATGAGACATACTCTTCAAGGAGAACGTTAATGTTTCTGCATAATGAGAACTCCTTATAAGTATTATTATTGTGTTTTCAAAACCAGGTCAAAAGTAATAGCAAAGAGAGGGCTCTATCTAAGAATTTAAAATCCAATTGTTTCCCATCATGTTTTCCCAGACTTGGGTAGGAGACTCCATTTTAGAGATGGAAAACTGAGTCTTAAGATATTGAGAGGCAGATGTCATTGGACAGCTGGAGTTGGGAACATTCGTGTTTTGGGTTTGTGCCACATGTCCCTGTTCTTATATGTTTAGACCAGATTTGTATCCAGATTTTGCATAAAGCATTCATAAATTTCTGGTATTCACCTTTCTGCAGCGTCCATAGGTAAACGGGTTGATGGGGAATTGAGTGCATTAAAATTAGGCCTCTTGCTTTTTGCATGCCATTGCTCATAAATAAGGGAGTGAGAAATGGTTACCCAAGCACCCTTTATTCAGGCTAGCGTGGCTGCCAGAGAATATGGCTAAATTTAAGGGGGCCAGCTAACACTTCTTTGTCATGCCTGTCTGTTTTTTGCTTTTTATTATTATTACTTTTTGCTTTGGATTTTATAACAGTATAATGTAGTCTTTCCTTAATCTGATTCTGTATTCATTTTTTAATATATAATGTTGATTAGTGTGTTCTATTATTTATAGCCCTCCAGAAGGATCCCAAGGGAAGATAATCTCCATTCGAGGAGATGACTTCCCAATTTCCATACAGATGATGAAACAGTAACTGCCCACTCCATGGCCTCCCTCCTGAGTCTTCTTCTTACACTCTTGGTGTGTGGTGTGTGGGCTGCAGACACCCGAAAGCTTGACTGGAGGTGCAGCATGGGATGTGCTGACATTAACGCAAAAGGACTGGCTAATTGACTTGCAAAATATAGGTTAGGGAGTTTTATGGGATATCAAATTATCTTACTCTTTCTCTGATTAAAGACAAAATATTATATTAAGTAGATCATTACATGGGTAAAAGGTTAGGCCTTCACACACTTAGAGGTACAACGCTGGCTTCCCCCGCTGCTGCCGTGTGGCAGAGGCCCGTGGCAAATAGCGGACGGACGGCAGGGAGACTCACTGTTCACAGAAATGTGAAACGTCTGAATAGAGAAGTTAGATTTATAGGAGGGGCATTTGCCTTAGCTTTGAATGTCCTGAGTCTTTTTGATTCTGATAGAATAGACTCTCAAAATTAAATATTAATTTGTTCTGATTCAATTCCTGTTAGCAGGGAAAAGGGCGAAGACATGAAAGGGCTGGGGGGGCGGTGAGTGGCGTGCAGAGCAGTGGCCGCATTTCAGAGATGGGTCACTCTTCCCAGTCTGTCCGTGAGTGGCGTTCACAGGGCATTGAGTGGAAACATTCTGTCAGGGGATGTGGTCACTCTTTGACTGTGAGCTGCTTGTCTGTCACGCCACGATGCCTTGGTCAACCATCTAACATTATAAAATTCTTCCTGAAAGAAATTTCAGTCGTAATCCTGATGTTGAGTTGGAACCTCCACATGTCTCATAATAATCTGCCAGCTAATCTGTCATGCCGCTCATTTCTGTGCATTATTTATTTCAAAGCCTGAGGACCTCAGGCCACCACAGGGCTTGTGGTTTGTAGAAAGGGACAATTTCAGTGCGTTGCCAGGTTAGATGTATTGCAGATTGGTAGATCTTTAGAAATTATCTCTTGAAATGCGTGTGTGGGTGGGGGGGGGTGTAGAGTAAGTATAGGTTTCTTGAATTTCTTACTTCAGTACTTAACTACACATGTGTCTGTAAAGTGGACCATCAGCATTTGCCACCCTGTCTCTCTTGCTGCATCAGAAGCCATGGTTACCAAATGGGAGGTAGGCAGGGTGGGCCAGTAAGTAGATCTGTGGTTGGTGTCTTGATTTGATGGGTGGGGGAGAGAACAAATCACAAGTTATTCCCTGGAAATGTGCCACGGTCCACCTGCAGAGCAATGACCCTGAAAGCCCCAGTACCATCCTCCCCAGGATGTCTTGACCTTCAGCAGCCGTCTTGTCAAATCCACTTCAGAATGGAGAACAGCTTGCCTCTGTGCTGTACCGTTGACCTGCTGACAGACAGGAGTGTTAGAAACTTTGGGTAGATATGGAATTAGATCCCTAAGTATACTAAACAGACCTTGTGTATTGCTGGGGGTGGGCGGGAGCAAATGTTTAGAGAAAGAAAGTATAGAGGAAACACTAAAATATGCAGTCTCATTCCCTAGCCTTCTCTTGAAAATGGGGATCAGATGTAGCAATATCTGTTTCCAAGAGAAGACAAAGCCATCTGTTGGGCGACAGAGTTTGTCTGGAAGCCCTGGAATTGCTGTGTGACCTTAGGGAAACACTTGCCTCTCTGGGTTGAGCTCAGCCCTTGGTTCACCAGGGGTAGTGCTGGTATTTATAGACCATGTTTGACAGTCCCGAGCGAAAGGCAACTGCACTTCTCACCTCAGAATAGCAAGCATTTCTTATATGTAGGTTGCTGGGACAGCTTCCTAGGAGCTTGGTGATGTTGGATGAAGGGTTTTTCTTTTGAAATGAGTTGATTGGTTTTTGCCAATTTCCAATTTGCAAAATTGGTTTGCAAATTTGGTTTTTCCAATTTTCTGGTGTTTTCTTATTTTTTTGACACAGGTGTTTCTAGGTGTTTTCTTATTTTTTCTACACAGGCAGTGTCTAATGGAATAGGGAGTCTGCCCTGGCTCGCACGATCCTGTTTTGTCAGTTAGCTTTAAAGGCATCGAGGGTTTTCCTGGGACTGGTGTCTGGAAGCTGACGGCTAAACTGACAGCAACAGGATGTAGGTGGAGGCCCCGTTGGGGTTAGAGGCCCTCTGCATCTACTGGGGATGCTGTTCCTGGGAATCTTGCTGGGGTCGCTGTGCTCCACCCTGCCAGGCTGCTGTGATGTTAGCTAATTCTGGGTTTGTATGAATGTATCAGTCTAACCTATGGCATCCCACCCCATCCCATCCCGTTGCATTTCATAAGCTAGCAGCTGTGGGGCCAGGCTCCCATTACCCTCAGCTGCCTGCGTTTGTTTGCAGGACCTCAAGGAAGAACTGGGTCTTCTTAGGGAATTGGACCCAGTATCAAACTTGGAGTCAACGTGGGAACCACAGCAGCAAGGGATATTGTTCTTCTGGGGGGCTGTCCCTTGGTCTTGGTGGGGATGTGCAAAGTAGTTTTTCTGTTTCCTATTTTGACTTAGATACTGGTTTCCTTTTTGGCCAAGTCTTAGGCAGGTGCCACAAGAGCATTCCCTTTTGGCCTAAACTTGATGAAATGTAGATGGCTTTGATGAAATAAACACAAATTTACACACGCCTGGTCATGGACACATCACCCATCCCCTTATCCACCCCAGCACATACCCCAAAATAACCTCTTCCTAAGTGAGAATTCCTGTAATTTTGAGGTTTTCCATTGGAATGGTGATAGGGGCAGAAAACCTCAGCCCCATAGGTGTTTTTGCTTGAGTTGTTAACCTTTCCTTCCTTCTTCCTCCTTTTTTTCTCCCCTTTCAAGTTCCCCATTTCCTTAAGAAAAAACATGTGAGCCATGTTGGAAGTATAGACTTGACCTCCACCTCACCAGGTGCAGCTGCTGACCAGTGCAAAAAAATAGGAAATATTTTTTTTTAAAAGAAGGTTGGGGCGGCGGGGGGGAGTTTCTGTTCCACAATCACTGCTGTTTCAGTAAAAAGCAACCTGGTTTATTTGTAAAACCTACTTCCCTTTCTGTGAATGTGACCGTTTTCATGGCAGAGGACCCTGTTGTGTGTGCGCGGTGTGGGTAAAGGGAGGGAAGGTGATAGAAGGGAGACACTAGAAAGAGGATGGAAGGAAGAGAGATGAGAGGTGGAAAGGAGAAGGAAAAGGGGAAGAGAAAAGGCAAAGAAGGAGGCAGGAAAGGGGACTGAAATTTGAGCTATTTTTAGCTGAATGTGCATGCAGATTTCATCAGGCTTGTTGGCTGTGGGGAAACACTGTGTGGGGACAGTCACCTTGCATGTAACTTCCTGCATAGCGGCCATGGTGACTAAATTTTCTGACACCGTCAGAGTTTGGACAACCCTGCCAGCTCCTGGAAGGACAGCCCAACAACTGTCACAGGCAAAGCATCAAAAGCGTGAGCTGTCGATAGTGACCTGCATTTGCAGAAAATCTGAGGGCTTTCTAATTAACGGAGGAGCTCTAAATTAGAGTAAAGCTGTTCGACAAGCCCCTCAGATGCGGGAAGTGTCACGGCGCAGATAATCATTACATCTAACAAGCTTCTGATTTTTAACAGAAGATACGAGGTGAACTTGCTTATGATGGTTCAGTTTCAAGGGGGAAAAAATGCCATCCCCTGCCCAAAAAGGAAGAGGGGAAGAAGGAAGGGAAGGAAGAACAAGAAGGAAAGAAAATAAGGGGGAACAAATGAAAAGAGGTTCTCACGTGCTTTGGGCAAATGCTCAGATCCCATCCCTATTCTTGCCTTTGTTGCCAGCTGAGGCATTCAGATACAGCTTCTGTTTTAGTTTTTCCTTACGGTAATCTGTGTCTGCTAATATGCCAGCTCGTTCATTTGAGGTTTCCCAGAGACAAGCATCTTCTGTGAGTTATTTCTGACCATGGCACATTCCACGGGGTCTGGATTGTTGAAAGCAGTGCCCCAAACTGTAACAACTTGAACATTACAATGAAAACACATGATATAGACAACAACTGATTAGGGTTCTACCTTGAATGGAGAAACAAACTAGGGGCCACAGGGGACTGCAGCTGGACCTGGGGACTTGCCTGAGATCACTTGGGGTTCATCTGAGCTCAGGCCTCCAGAGCCTGTCCAGTGCTCTTTGCATAGGGCAAGGGGATTTGAATTCCAGTTTGAGGCATTGATTTAAACCAGCTTTGAAAGGCCTGAATGGAGCTGATCGTTTGTGTGCCTCCCTTTGTGAGTGTTCCCCTTGCAAGGCCCTTTCTCTACCATGGGATACACATTAGAGGAGCAGAGGGCCGTAAACCTGGATGGTTGGCCCCAGTTGTTCAGGAAGTGCTGCGTTAGGGGTAACACTTCTTTTGCTTGTGTGGATTCCCCCCAAAGCGCCCACACTATCCTTGCAGTTATTTATAGGAAATAAAATAATGTAAATCACCCTGCCTGATTCTTCTCAAACAGGATACAAAGTAATCACAGGCCGAAGTGCAGGTTTTCTTGCAGTGTCTTTATCAGTAAATCAGATTTTGAGCATTTATCAGCAAAAGTTAGATTTAAACATCATTCCTGTAATGTTTGAAAGAAAGATTTGTTTCGGTGGGGACTCTGCCAATCAGTGATCTTCCAGCTTGACTCTGCTATCAATTATTGCTGCAATTATTTGTCTAGTTGGATATTTAAAATGTCATCAGAAAGAGATGATTACATATTCCAGAAAGCAAGGCACTGTATAATCAGATGAACTGAATCCAGTTAAATGTAGTGTGGTACCAACCTGTCCTTCAAAGTATGATTGTTGAGCTACCACCAGAGCAGCAGCCTTCTGCCCGGTTTTCAGGAAGCTGATCTTAACCTTGGGATGCAGTGTGCTGCCGGGGTCGGATGATACTCAATTATGGGAAACTTTCCAAGTCTGAAAATGGAATTGCTCCTTCAAATACACGAGAAGTGCATTTTGGTTATCTCATTCAATTCATCTGCAAATCTATAAATAAGAAGTCCCTCTATTCTTCTTGCTTCCTGTGGATTTAAATGCCAAATCCTGATTTGTGGCAAAGTTGTCACATGCCCCTTTTCCCACTCTCTATGCTTGGTGCCCAGGATCTAAGCAGTGGCAGTAGAAATTACAACTGTTTGGAAGCCAAGAAAAAGCTCCATTTCTCACTTTTCTCCAATTCCGGATATTCTCGGCCCTGCTCCATCTATCAGCCTTCTCTCCACACACCTCCTCCACTGCACACCCTCCTTCTGTCCGCTCCATGAACAGGAAGCAAATGCAGCTTCAAATTTATTTTTCATTATTATTTTTTTTATGGAGGAAAAGAGACCACAACCTGAACAAACAACAACAGCAACAACAAAACTCCAACCAAACTAAATTCTGTAGATAGAATGGTCCCAAATGTCCCAAATGTATAGAAATCCCCCCTTTAATAGTCTGACCCTGTCTCTGGGCATCAGGGGTGCCCTGCTGAGTAGGATGTTCGACCTGAAAACGACAGCCAAGGCTTTCGCTGGCTGTCATTAGTCCATCCCCATTCTTAGACCTGACTAGAGGTTCCAGAGACGTTATCTGAATCTAGGTGGGTTTCATGAGCTAGAGAAGACGGTGAGCTGGCTTGTCAGAGCTTTCCTCAGTTCACTTCCTACAGAGCATGCTGAGCTCTTATGAGTCCACAAAGCCTTGGTGGTCACAGGCTCTCCCACCTGAACATGAAATGTTCGGGGGGGTCTGTTAAGAAATTAATCTTATCTGTGAAAACAGAAAAGGCACCTTTTAAGACATTGGAGCCTTGGGTTGTGTGTGCTTGCTGGAGAGAGAAAGATGAAAGGGGTGGAACATCAGGGAAAAAAAAGACTTTAAAAAAGTCACGACCCATTGAAATGGAGAAAAAGCATTGCCCCTGCTGTGATCACTCATAGCCAGGAGCTGGCAGTGGATAGCCTTGTCTCCTTTGTCCCTTCTCCTTCATTGGCTGTGTTCTAGACCCTCGTCTTAACATGGGTTTCTCTGCCAGGCCCTGTGGCTTGTGGCCTGGGTGGCCTCACTTCCAGCCTAAGGTGACCCAGGTCAGCTGACCACACTGCCCTTTTGTCGGGGGGACAGATACTGCTTTGACCCTTGAAAGTGGATTATCTGCTTGTGGTGGGTGAGGTGTAGTATATTAAAACCACACAACAAAGGTGTGAAGGGGCCTGGTTTAGCTCTTGAGTGATGGAGAGAGGGCCGTAGGTTCTTGGGATTCCTGCACTATGTTTGTTTTCAGGGTGTATGTTTCTCTCTTTATGCCCTCCAGCACGTCCCAAGCAGAGGTAGGGGCCTAGGCTTGGGCACGGGGATCTGGGTGGGAAGAGAATTTTGTAGGGTTGTCTTCTAAGCCCATGGCCATGGTTTTACACTCCACGGCCCTTGCCAGTCCCTCGGCTGGGAAGCCTGGGCCCCATAAAGCACAGCAGGGCTTTGCTTTCTTTCTTTCCTGGGCCTCCACTGGGTCGTGCCAGGAGATAGTGCAACTTGGGTGATAGGGTGTGGGTGGCTGCAGGTGTTTTCCTGTATCTGAGGCAGGGAGGCAGCTGAGACCAGCCAGCCAGCCTTCGATGCACCTTCCATGGCTGGCTTCCTAGCCTTATTTAAGCCCTTTTAGTGGAGCAAAACCATGGGTTCTAAATAGAATTATTTGAACTGAAGAATGTCACACTGTTCTTTCTCTTGGGGCAGAAAGATAGGGGTGTAGGTGGGGGATGAGAATAGAGGGAAGTGTGGGAGATTACTAAAAAAAAAATTGAGAGAGGGAAAGGAAAGGGACCCAGATTAGGTAATTGGGGCCAATTCACCAGAAGACTTCAGAAAATTTGACATCGATTGTAACTCTTCTAACTGTGTAATTACACAGCATTTGGAAGGTGAATTATTAACCTGATTGTCCATAACAACCATTGAGTAAACATACAATTACCGATTGCCAAAATTGTACAGTGAACCGATGGGCCAGCAGCCACTTTCAAGGGGCTGTAATCATCTCGTGGGTCAAGGCTGACCTGGAGGTTCCTTGGTTAGTGAATCATTTACTGGAGAGACCTCAACAACCTCAGGAAGGGAAGGTTCCCTTGGTCACTGCTGGCTCCATGGCAGCTCCTTCCAGCCAGGTGGTTAAGAATAAAGAGCTCTCGAACATGGGAAAGTCCACTGAACGGCGCTCAATTTCTGAGTGCTTATTGAGGGACTTTTCTTTGCCCAGAATGGTGTCAGATCATGAGAGGTGGACGATACCATCTTGGTTCTCCGAACCCTGGGACTTTAGTTGAGGAACCAGTGCTGGTGGATGCGCAATGATCTCATGGAGCCCTGGACCCAAGAGAAGTGGAGAGTAGAGCTGAAGACACAAGAGTGGCATATCCTTTGTATTCCCTTCCATTGTCTAACGTGGGGCCTTTGTGCCCCCAGCTCAGTGAGCCTCAATGCCCCCAGCCCTGAGGGGAGCAGTAATCCCAGTGGGGCCTCCTCCCGGGGAAGTCCACAGCCCACCCTCTCACACTGAGGAGCCAGCCTGTGTCAGCCAAGAGCCTCAGGCCATAAATGCAAAGTATGGTTGAACAAAAGCCGCTTTTGAGTGAGAAAGCTGAGTGGAGTTGTCCCAACCTGTCAACTTCAGATTTCTTTCCTCCTCCCCATAAATCAAAAAACGGTTGGTGGAAGGGAGGGACAGAAGCGTTTCATTTTCAGATTTTGTAAGAAAATAAAATCAAATCAAAAGAACCTGTCCCACGCTGATACCTTACATGCCAGGTTTGAGCCTGAGGCAAATTTTTGTGGCCATGTAATAAGCCTCTTTAAAATGGTGACAGACCCTTGACTCTTTGCCTTGAATTACACTGATAAAAGACATTTTATTGCATTAGAGCTGGGGCAGGAGTACAGGACGGTTCTTGCCTGGTCGGCCTCTTTGAAACCGTGTCAGCCCTGCTGTCCACACTCCCCACCGTCTGACAGGGTTTGAGCACCATGGCGGCGGAGATCTGTGGGCCTGTGACAGAGGGGGCTTTCTACCCAGCAGTGGAAAGTTGAGGCTCTGGACGTAAAAGGATTTCACCCTGAGGGGCTTGTTAGGGAGAGTGGTGTGTCTCTGTTCTTAGTAGACATGAGAGATCTTGACGTTGGTGGTTCCAGGTCATTCTCATGGTTGGGACTGCACGGAAATAGAGCACAGCTGGGGAAGCTAACCCTCTCAGACCTATATTTCCTAGGTAGTCTTAGAGAGATTCCAAAGACAGTATGATTCTGGGGTCTCCCAATATGAAGTGTAGGGTCCCCCCCACCTCCGCCTTGATCCCTATGGAATAGGGATATGGGGATTGTGGCCCCTTGGCCCAGGGAGGCCAGGCCTCCACAAGCCAAGCTCTCAAGTGAACCTGTCCAGTCCACTGGGTAGAGAGGTGTTGAGATGGTGCGTTCTTGATTTGAAGAGCTCAGAGGTGTCTGATAACTTTGGGTGTTACCTCTGCTGAATCAACACAATTAGTAAACCCAAGAACAGGCAGCAACACCCACTTCTGTGGCTGGATTGGGAACTCTTGAATGAGTGCAGATGATACATGTGGGCATCTCTTTTTTATTCAGGAAATTCTTTCCAGGTTGGTCAGTGGTATAAATGAGGGATTCGAAATTGGGTAAAAAGCCAGGAAAATAACTATAAAGCCAAGAAAATAGGCTTCAGATTAATAGGCTGTGTCTGCCTCACCTTCGTTCGGCGGGACTCTGTCAGAGAGGTTAGGGCTGAGGCTACAGCTGGGCTGCTTTGTGCCCAGAAGGAGGGAAGGTGCTGAGGGACTGGGGAGACGGTAGCAGAAGTTGGAGGAGCTTGTAGGCGGGCAGAGACCTGTTTCTGAAAGAAGGACTGGCTGCCTTGGGATGAGGCCTGGCCTCACAGGACCAGAACCCTCCTTGATTCAATCTCACCTCAGGCGAGAGGGCAGCCTAGTTTTGTTCATGGAGAAATGTCAGAGCCTGACCTGCTAGACCATTTTTTTTTTCTTTTTAGTTTGTAGAGCTTTGAAGTCTTAAATTAGTTCTCACAATTTCCGAGCACTTCTGTATTAACCATCGGACATAACAGGTTTTCATTCTGGAGAAAGGCCAATTCTGGTTCTAAGGATTCCTTGGCCAAGATTGTCACAGAGCGTTTGGCCTGTACAGTCTGCCTTCCCCACCACCTCAGACACACACGCACACCACTTTATAGTCCCAGGAAAGCAAGTGATTGCCTGTGAATGGCATTAAGACTTGTGTCTAGACAACAAACTCTGTCTTGGCTCACCTTGAGGACTCCCGAAATGAGTGGTGATGAGGGGCAAACTTAGTGCCCAGAATGGTAGACTGGATCCTGACTCCCAGCCCTGGCTTCACGACCTGCAGCAGGACGCTTTGGGCATCTACTGTTTCCTCCCTGGGGAGGTGACGATAACACCATCCTGCATCCGGCAGGATCACTGTGGGGCTAGAATGTGAGGAGGATGCTTTGGGAAGAAGACCATCTCCAGAGAAGCCAGGACCTACTTCCTTAAGAAGGGGCAGAGTTTGGAAGCCTGACACAGCCTTCCCGGGGCTGCCTATTCTTTGGGGCCCTTTTCCCTTGAATGGTTGCACAGATCAGTCCTGGAAGATAAGACCAGAAAACTCTCCAGCTTCCTGGGTGGTCAACCATGTCTCTCCCTTCCCTTGTCTCTCCAGGCGCACCACTGCCCCGCCATGCTGACTTCCTCCTCTACAACACCTGAGACCCCTGAATACATGAGGGATCTCCTTATAAGTGCTGAGCTTGTTTTGCTTAAATTTATTCTCCAGTTTTCTTGAGACTCATGAAAATGGTGGTATAGAGGCGTAAATTACATTTGTCATGCATTGACACTGATAAAAAGGTTCAGGGTGGCCTCTTCAGAGTAATTTGGGAGTTGTGTGTTCTGTTGGCTCTGATAGACAAGTCCTCTGCTCTGGCTGGTGTTATCAGAATTAAACGTTTGCTAAGTAAATGGTCAGTCTCATTGGATCCATCTTTATAGCCCAAATACCTTTTCCTGCCCTCAGGCATGTAATACTTAAGCCAGGAGACACTCAAGTGCATGGGTTTCAATGCTTTCTGTGTGTCTGGGACTATAATTTTCCAACCTTTTCTTTATTTCTCCTGTGGGTAGGGGGGCATGAGTGGTATCTGTGAATATATTTGTGTGACACTGGGCAGTCGGGGTGATAGAAACGAACTCAGAGCAGCTTCTTTTTATCACTGCCCCCTTCTAACCACAAGGGTATTGCAGTTGAGCCCCACCTTAAGAAAGCACCAATATGCACAAAATCTCATCAATGGCAACTGATAAATTAGAGGGTGATTTTTCACATTACCGAAAGATTGTTAACTTTTCAAAAGGTTTCGCCACAGGGTTCCTTTAAATAGTGAGCTCCCCCACTGAATTTAAAGTGTTTGTTTACAGATCATTAACTACTTGACAGAGAGGTTGGGGAGGGGGTGGAGGAAGAAGCACTTAAAAGGTAAAATGTTAGAAGCCCTGCCAATTTTCGATAGGCCTGGAAGGGTGATGAAATATCTCTGAAATTATGTCGGTTAGCAAATGCGATTCAGTTTACAGAAACTCACTTTACACATGGCTTTCCAGGAACCTTTCAGGTTGGTGGAGAGCTGGGACCACAGGATACTGGGGCCTTGCCACCCTCATTTGAGGTGGCCTGGAGAGGACTCTAGCTTTCCTTAGAGTCCCATGGGTGCCAGGCTCTGGCATGAGGCCGAGCTTTGCCACTGGCCTTCTGGCACGGACAGCAGAGACCTTTTCCCTTGACATTTAGCCTGAGTTTGTGGAAACTTTCTTCCTGGTCCTCTGTGACCTTCAGTCTCTTTGGCTCTGGACTCACCTAGGTTTCCTTCTTGAAGCTCAGACAGGTGAGCTTTGCAAGATTGGGCCCCAGGAAGTTGAAATCCACCACCAGGGCCTACTTTCTGAGTCTAAGAATTAGCCTGGCAGCTGGACCCAGCCCACACTGCCCTGGAGGATCCTCCTAGTCCCTGCAAGGTCACTGGGGCACAGGCCCTTCCTGGCCCACTTTTAAGACGGCCTCTACAGGGTCTCTTAACTGCATCCCAAACTCCTGTCCCATATCTGGTCTCAAGGAGACTTCGACTGGCATGGGAAACAGGAGGGAGAAGTCATCATGCATCTGATCCAGTCTTCTCTTTTTAAGGATGAGAAAACCTAGGGACAAAAAGGGGAAGGGATTTACTCAAGGTCATGCACAGCTGGTGAGTGGCAGAGTTGGGACTGAAGAATCTGGATTCCTGCCTTTGTGCCAGCAGTCTGGACACAGAGGAGCGAGTCCCTGACATCCTAAAGGAAGAAAAGACTCTGGAGAGTGAGGGTCAGAGGTGTTCATAGGGGAATGTATCGGGCGAAGGCATCTTTAAAAGTCATTCTCAAATATCCCAAATAACCCGAGAAAGACCCCAGGTAGAGGTGAACATGCATGCATGTGCAGGCGCATGCTTGCACACACGCGCGCATGCACACTCACACTTGTATACTCAGACATACACTCACACAGTCATGCACACCCCACCACACACAAACAAAATCCTCACATAAGGGCTCAGAGCAGGAGTGAGGGTAGCCCCCCTTACCCATGGCTTTGAAGAGAAGAAAGGACGGAAATTTGGAGGGAAGGTCAAGTTGATGACTGAAGAGACAAAGCAGTGTAGGAAAATCTCCACATTTCTTGCACAGTCATTTGTTGAGAATGTGTCAGCAAGTACAAGCCCATCTAAAACTGGCAATGATACATCTGAAATAGATTATTTAAGCCAGGGAGGCAATATTGCAAAGAAGAACGTGGCTATCAACACTTGTTTGTCTGACTCAGAGGAATAAAACACACTGAATCCTGCCTCAGCAGACCACCCACCATTCATCAGGGGAGAAAAATGGAGGTGGGGGGGAAGCAAAACAGGACGGATAGACTTGCATAAAGAGTTTCTCAAGCGTCCGCATGGCTGTGTCCCTTATTTTAAGAAAATGTGATATTTGAAAATAGGAACTTGTGAAAGCTGAGGACTTTGCAGACGTCCTCAGAGGGTTTATTTAGATGAACAGATCCTCTGTTGTCAACTAAAGTGATTGGTGTACAGTATTTTGATTTAAATGTAACTACCTGTTGGGCCCCATTTGCTCTGTGCACACCTTGGCCTTTGCTCCTCTGAGCATCTGTACCTGCTTTTGCTTTTGTCTGGAAAGTCCTTCCTCTTGGCTCTCCAGGAGCAGTTCATAAGTTACCTCTTCCTGAAAGCCGCTCTCCTCCCTTTCAAGTGGAAGTAATTTCTCTTCCTTTGAATTTTCGTAGCAGCTTATCTGTGCCTCTCTCATGACATACTTTCTGCATTGGAGGAGAGCGATTTCTGTCCAGGCCTTCTCTCCTCTGTTAGTTGAGGGCTCCTATTGGCAAGTCTGTCTGGGTTTTCTTTGTGTTGCCCCCAGATCCTGGCGCATTGCTTTGGGCATTACAGGCCCTAGGTAAATAGTTGTTGAATGAATGCATGAAAGAATGAACGAATGGCATTAACCTGGGTAACACGTTTTGCATAGTGAGGTACACAGTTAAACAAAGGAAAAAAATCTGTCCTAAGACAATTTGTCTTTATAGAGCTGCCCTTCCAGTTTCCTTGATTAGTTCCACCATTCTAAGGCAAAAGCTTAAAGTGTAATAAAAATTTATCTAATTCACAATCAAGTGAAAATACTTTGGGCCCAGAGCCAAAGAATATTATTGGAGTGCACTTTTTTCAACACCCTAAATTTAACCAGCTGGAATTCTTTTTTTAAGTACCATCCTATTCAACCTTTTGAAATGAAGGATTTGCCTTTTAGTGGGAAATCTGCATTTCAACACAAAGATGGAACACAATGTCTTTGGTTTAGTTATTCTTCAGAAAAGCAAGCTCTCTCTCTCTCTCTCTCTCTCTCTCTCTCTCTCTCTCTCTCTCGAATTATATGCTTTGCTTATGTTAAAGACACAGATTGCAGAAAATTTTGTTTAGGCCTGACAGATTGGTGGCTTGCATTTTTTGCATTTTTATAGATAAAGGGGCATGAAAGGTGTTGTCTCTCCTTCCCCCTTCATAGAGTGAATTTCTAGGATAAGAACTCAAAAGGTGAAATTAGTTTTTAAATAATCAAGGCTATAAGAGGATAGAATTGGTAAAAAAAAAAAAAGAAAAAGTTTTTAAATGAGTGATTGATGAAATTAGAGTCACCGATGAAGGAATGAGGAATATAGAGATCATGAGCAAATTTCAGCAAAGAAATTTTGTTAAGTGTGATATCTCTAGAATTCTCACTTGCTTTCATCTGTACAGGATACACTTTTAAAAAAGCATCACAATTTGGTAAAACCTTAGCTAGTTAAAAAAAAAGCAATGATGGAAAAAATGCTCATTTAAATGCTCATTTCTAGAACAAAAGGGAATGCAATTTTGACAATATCAGAAGGTTAATTAAGAAGTCTGTTAGCGATGATAAAGCTGGCACATTTTCAGTTTAGATTGACATGACTCAAGACATAGGCATAGCTAATGTTCGCTCTACAATACTTTGATAAGTCACAGAATCTGAGAGAGAGGAGCTGGTATCTATTGTAAACGGAGTGTTAAGAGCTAGAAGGACACTTAGTGGACTTGCTTTGCGATTAAAGAAACCTCTGTCCCAGACTAGCTACACTCGTTGTTTTTGTGATTTGGATCCAATAATAGTGATAAAATTGGAATCAGTTCATTCAGGAAACTGTACAAACTTTCAGGATGAATTTTAAGTGTAGTCTGTAAGTTGGCTACTGGCTGGGGAAGAGGGGATTTGAGGATTTTGGAGCTGGAAAAGAGTGTCAGGGTCCTTTATTTTGGCCTATATCACCAATATAGAGATCCTTCCCTATCATGGTGCATTGTCATTCATTCTTTTCTTGAAGACCCAGAATGAATGAGAGGTTAGGGCTTCCCAGGGTAATGCATTCCACTTGGGGACAGCTGTACTCCTTTTGTGCCCTATCTAATTGGAAAAAACAGGGAAGTTTTCTAAAAACATATGAAAGGATATATTTCCTTAAGAAAGGAAATATATATACACATATATACATTTCAGGAAACCTCAGACACCTATATGTCTGTGTACCCCTCTAGAGAGGCCTGGGGATTTAATACCTGATAAAAGTTGGGCACCCAGAGCAGTCATTAATTGTGTTGGAAATGATGCTTTGTGCTTAGCTGTTTCGGCACATGTGTAGATCAGCAGTATTGCTTGTCAATGAGAAAGACTCTAATGTGGCTGCGTTACATACCAGTGATTAATTTCAGAAACAAACAGCATGTCAATAATGAAGGAGTCTTTGAGATGTTCTTGAGGAAACCTGAAATTTGACTCAAGGACCTTAAATTCCAGGGACATCCCACCGGGCTTATGGAGCTCTGCATCAAAAGTTGGTACCCACTGCATATAGAAATGTAAAGTGACCAATGTATAACATTAAAACCATTCCTGATTTAGCGCAGATTTTTAATGAGACCTGAAAAAATAAGATTCATTCTTTTTCATTCAGTTGTCAGGAAATCTTGCAACCTAATAATGCATAATGCATTTCTGAGGCCCCAGGTAGAGATGCTGGGTCTAGAGAGACCTTTATGAAACAGAACAGGCTAAAACACCTTTCACCAGAAAAGCACAGGCATTTGGAAAGACTGATCCAGAAGAGGGCAACACATCGCGTTTGTGAGCCCAGACAGGGAAACAGAGTCCAGTTTTTACCCCACCCATGCAGTGTGCCGCAGCTGCTTCCTCAAACATTTCAGCTTTTATGAAAGTGGTAAGGACACCATCTGTCTGACAGAAACTGGTTTGGATGTTGTCTAGTGCAAAGAGCATTCTGTACTTGATAGAAAGCCTGGGTCTGTTCCCTACCCTGTCAGTGAGGGAGGGTGGAATTCCACATGAAGCAATTCTTAGGGATGTCCCAGGCTTGCTCTATTTTTGACTGTTCTAGTCCTGAAAGAGGTGAGTCTCAGACAGAAGGGACAAAGGTCTCATAGCCAATCTGGCTGTCTGCCAGCGGAACATGCTTCCAGCTTCCATGCCTCCCCTTACCCCATGACAGCATGGCCTTAAACTGGACTATGCAGACAACTTGTTAAACATAGATTGCTGCATGGCCGCCACCTCCAGGTTTTTATTCAGTAGGTCTGAGGTGGGCCGGAGAATTTGCATTTCCAACAAGCTCCAAGCCATGCTGATGCTAGGCCTGGGGCTGCACTTCGAGAACCACCAAGGAAACAAAAGAGAGCAGAGTTAGATTTCCCACTTTCCAGCCAGTTATGGAGCCCACCACTCCGTGGGGGAAATGGAGAGAAAAGGCCCTCAATTGGGGGGGGGGCAGGTAGAGCTGCTCATTGAATGTGATGCTTCAAAGCATTAATTGTGAGACTTTGCCTAAAACATGATGAAATAATTGAAAGCATCATAGCAAGAAGTTAAACCCTAGGGAGGCTATTAACAACTTAGCATTTCCAGTTCCTGTGGGAATGTCGACAACTTACCAAGGAGAATGTGTGCAGTGGGAGAGGCTGCAGAATCAGCTGGGGTTCCCCGTTGCCTGTGCTTTGATAATCTTCCTGGAGGAAGAGAAATACAAGTATGAGTCTCCCGAAAAGGCAATGTCAATAGCTTACTAAGCTGATAGGAACGGCTGTGTCCCTCTTCAGCTGGCTAAGTTCTGCAGGGGAAGCACATGGTAGAGGGTGAAAAACAGTGGGGGGCGGGGGGAGCCAAGAGGCTCAGGAAGCAGAGGTGTTATTTTCCAATTTTGAAACCAAGTCAGTTCATTTGGACCCTTTGAAAGGCCCACTCAACACCCCTGGGTTGGACTCCCTCCCGAGAGGTTGCAATGAGAGGTTTTCTCCTAATGGGTCAATGAGTGCCTCCTCACTGGCACTCCTTGGGTATGAACCAGGGGGAGGAGATAGATGGATATCCCAGGAAAGAATGCTGCAGGGGAAGCAGGAAACTTAATTCTGATCTTCACTTTGAGGTTAACTATCAACATAGCTTGTGGGCTAGTCACTTAATTTCGCAAGCCCTCAGTTTCCCCATGTGTCAAATGAAGGTGTAGACCTGGTGATCTTGAAAGTTTTTTACAATTCGAAAACCAAAAACAGGTCATGGTGCCAGATACCCAGATACTTTCCTTGATGAGCCCTTGCTTTGCCATGTGGCCTAGCCATATGGGAAAATGGCCCAGGCCACTGCCCCTGGAAACTCAGCTTGTTCAGGGTTGATGGGTGTGTAGACAGGGTTACCAACCAGACATAAATGAAAGTAGTCAGGCCTGGGGTAAGTTAACAGTCCTCATTTCTTGCTGGAGGCCTATCAAGTCACCTCAACGTCTCCTCTCAGACTAAATGGCAGGGAATTGAAATCAGACTGTCCCTGTGCAGGAGTCCAAGTACCTTGTCGCATTTCTGCTAGGGTCATGGAGGTACCTCAGTTGTGTGGGTCTCCTAAGACAAGGATCTCAGTCTTGGTGACAAACCAACTTCTGAAATGGCTAAGATGAGAACAAGTGCAGAAATGGATTCTCAGATTTCTTGTTGAAAAACACAATGACTAAATTAGTAGTTAATGTTACCTTATGCTCTCAATACCCTGTTTATAATATACACAGTCAACTGAAGACATAACTTGTTTTTTAAGTCCAGTCTTTGCACTTTTGCTCGTTTAGTTTTGTGGCATTAATTCTGTTTGAGGCTGGAGAGGAGGCCATGCCTCTGTAGATGGTCTCAGGCTAGGCGGGGCCTCCACAGCAGCCTCCCTTTGCAGGCCTGGGAACAACAGAGCCTTAACAACAGAGCATAAGAGCTTCCACGAGCAGTACGCCATTGTTACCCACCACTCTCCTCATGAAAGGAAACCTTGTGCTGACTGCCCTGGCTGTTCTTGGCAATGTGAATCTATATAAGGAGAACAGGATGTATTTTACACTTGGGACCTGCTATCCTAGAGTATAACAACAACACTTTTAAGTGCTCTTAATATTAAGCTAATGGAAAACATACTCTGTTTACTCACCATCAAAGTCTGTTTTTCTTCTCTCTCTCCTCCCCCAGTCATCACAAACTCCAGGCCTCTAGAACACACTGGGTATCTCCTGCTCCATTTATCCTACACTCTGTCTCAAGGTTGACCTCTTACATGCTTGGTTAGCTCAAGGTGGACTTGGAAAAACTAGGAACTTACCACACAAACCGTATAATCCCCAGGTTGCACAAACCAAATATTTCCTTTCTCACCAAAGTCTCAGAGCTAGAAATGCTTGATTTATTGCTAGATTTATGTTTATTAGTGTGAGAAGTCATTTCTCCTCACGAGAGTGCAACAAAGTGCAGTAGAATGGAGAAGGTGGGCCACTTTTTCTGGGTGCTGCTATTATCGGAATGCTGGTTTATCCTTGTCATTTAATAGTGGGATTTCTCACCCTCAAGATGGGGACTTGGTCAGAGTTACCGTAATCCCAGAAGTCTAGAATTTATTCTACACTGCTTTGTGTTGCTAAGAAGCCATGTCTATATGGGGTATTCTGGTGATGGGATTCTAGGGTGTGGCCCAACCAAGCCCGAATGCCTAAGATTTCCCTATCTTTGGAGGTGCAATCCTAAGTATAGCACTTACATATTGTTTTTTGCTTGGGCGTGTCTAGTAAAGTAAACGTATGCATGTAAACCAGCCTTGCAGATAAATCCCTCCATTTTACCAGTCCACCCCATAATATTGCCAATTTTCCCCTTGCTATTTACATATCTCTTGTTATAAGACAATAAACAAATAACAATCAAGCAAATGAACCAAAGACTCCCCCACCAAAAAAAAAACAAAAAACAAAAACCCTTCCCTTTTGTTGAAAAAGACCAAAATCAAAAACAAAACAAAATTGTGGAAATAACTTCATCACTGTTTTTTTTTGTTTGTTTGTTTTTGGGGTTTATTTTGATACAGGCCTTGGGCCTGTTAACTATCTGCAAGGCTGTTGTAATGATGTTAATCTATTTTAATGGAATTGAAATGTGATATCCTGTGGTTTACGATGCACATTGTTTATAGCTTTAGTGCTTGATTTTGGGTTTCTTTCACAGATAAACTTCTGCACTGGAGGGGCCTCTCCTCCCCTCGTTCTGCACACGGAGCTCTAATCCCCACGCCTGGGATGAGTGCAGAATATACCCCGCAGGGTATTTGTAAGTTGAGCATTATTTCTTCTACAAATGTCCATGTGTATAGAGATGAGAGTTTCTGGAAATTACTCTTACTTTTTAAGTACTGAAAGGAGTTACTTCCAAAATAGATTGGCTTCTGCATATGTATTATTCCATTACTCACTTGGCACCCTCTCCCCGCTCCACTCAACCCCCTCCTCTTTTTCCCTCCCCTTTTTTTGTGTCATTCCCACTGAAGGCATGGAGCTGACAGTAACTTGTCCCTGTGGGTCTCCTCCCCAGGGTCTTATCTGGCTCCATGGCCCGTGACTGTAGACATCTGTGTGTTCAGGGCCCATTTTATTGCTGGACATTCACTTTCGCGGCCTCATTTAGGACTTTGAGTTTATCCTGTGGCATACCTGTTAGCAGAGGCCAGAATCAAAAGAAGTCATTTTAGAGTTACTCTACAGTTATTCTCATGCATGTTATAGATGCATTTACATGTGTATTTAAACATGGTATATTTGTATATATACATGGTGTGTTATGTATATGCACACACAGACGATTTCTACTTGTTTTTCTGCTAGTTTTAGAGAAAATTGCACAGCATTGTTGCCTAAATTCAAAGATACCACTACCACCACCATTACTACCATTAACACCATGCACTTATGTGTGCAAGCCAACTTTTATGGTGGGACCTTTTTATGAAATTAAATTTATATGTTTATAAAAATGCTTTTGAAATATGTTCTAGAAGATAATACAGTTTGCTTTTCTGTGTAGTAATAAATGATATGAGTTATGCATGGCTAAAAAGTTGGATGGGGTGGGGGTCGATTCTGCCCCAAACACGAAAAAGCAGGTTCAAGAAAAAAAAAAAAAAAAGAAGTGTGATACCTCATTTTTATTTAAGGAATTCATTTTTATCTTCAAAGTAAGTGAAAGGTTACCTGTTGTGGAAAGAGGAAAAGAAAGGGAAGGTGTCACAGAAAAAACATAAGGAAAAGCATGATGATGGGGAGTTCAGCTATAAAGGGGACTGGTTTTTAGATGGGAGAGGTAAAGTAGACCCAACCATCTTGTGAATGGTGTCTTCGGGCAGGGCATGCTCCCTGAGACCAAATTTGAAGCCAGTTGTTTATTTTGTTAACTCCTAAGTAATCCTAAGTAACAAAGAGTTATTGTGTGAATTTCACAAGTCCTCAAGTCCTGAGGGCTGGGTGGTGCAGGGGTTAAAAGCACCTCTTTTGCCATCGCCTCCCCAACACGAAGCTGGGCCTAAGCCTGGGTTAGGTCACCGATTGCAGAGTTTAGGGGGTTGGACTCATGATTTCGAGTCCTTACATGCTGACTGGGTGGGGAGAGCTCTCCTCCTTTAGCTGGGGGTGCCTGGGGCCCGCACTGGGCTGTGGGAACAGAGCCACCCTTAGAGGGAAGGGATGAGAAGGGAGTAAGGCAGTAGAGAGGAAGGTGGAGCTGAGTGGCCCAGGGCTGCTGGCCCGGGAATCAGTTCAGGTCTCGCTCTTCCGCTGACACTCCTGAGGGCAAGGGTGGGAAACTAGGAGACTGCTACAGAATCCATGTCTTCTCCCCCTCTTCTCCCAAAGGGAGGGTACCTAGTTTGCCGGTGCCCATGCTGGCAGGACCAGTTTAGGAGTGACCAGACAAGGTATGTGGAAATGGGTTGTGGAGTTCCAGAAAGCACTGGTGCGGAGCTGACCCCCTAGCCACACAGCTGCCTCAACCAGCTGCCCTTGGCTTACAGAGCACTTAGCACATCCCTGTGGCTTCCCTGCTGGTGGACCACAGTCATGGGCCTTAAAGCGGCCCCTCCTGCCACCCTTGGCCTGAGGCCTGGATTCTGGATTCCAACCTTCTTCTGGAAGCCCTTCTGGGTATACAACCTGGTCAGTCGTCATGCTAGGTAACTAATCAAGCCTGGGAGTAATGAAAATTCACATTCACCTTGGACCTAGTAGTTTACATATGGCTTTTATACACGTCTGTCATTTCAGCCTCACAATTCTATAAGGTACTGTTTTTATGCTCATTTTAACAGTTAAGAAACCTAAGGCTCAAAGAAATTAAGTGTCTCAGAGCCATAAGCTGGTAAATAGTAGAGCCAAGGCTCTGGTGTCAGACTTCCTTGTTTTTCTCAATCCTGAGGCTTAGATCACATGACTCTTTAGCATTGGTGACAAACTAAAAATGGGGTTATTCCTCCTTATACAATAAAATGAAATAAAATAAAAGCTAGTAGGTGAGCTAATGGCTGATTTTAACCGTTTGATGCCTGGAGTTCCTATGCTTGGGGCCAGGACTCAGTTTATTGCTCTAAATCAAAACAATCCCTGTGAATGCCCAATGAGGCTCTCAAATTGAGAAGTTGATTTTCGTCAGAGAAAATGAAGAATATTATTATATTTTACACGTCAATAAATCAATGTAGCCCTAATTTTGCCACGCAGGAAATCAATTCCGGTCTTTCTAAACCATCAAAGATGTTATGAACAAAGTAATTTCACAAATTATGGCAAGTAACACATTTATTGATGACTGCAGTTTAGGAATTGAGAATCTGTGCGCACTGTAATATAATATGGTGCACTGGCGTGAGCTGAGTGAAATACAGATTATATGGTGAAACTGTAATGCATCATTTGCTATTAGTGGACTGGTAATAATTACCAGTTTCAAAGCAGCTCTTTTGATGTAATCTTTAGTCTCAATCGTAACAGCCCTTCTCATTGACATTATGATTACACTAGCTGCCCTCATGATCTAGAATATCTAGTTGATAGGAATACTAAAATGCGATAGTGAAAACTGTATGTTGCATGCTCATTATAAGATAAAATGCTATCTTCTCTGACCTGATGTATGAGAGGAGAGGGTAACAGCAGAGTGTGAACGTAGTGTAGCATGATCATATCACTGACTCTGAAAACAAAATTTTAGGAGGTTCAGAGCAGCAAAATAAGATGGACTTTGCTTGTTTAAGCCTTTTGGAAAAGATACAGGTGAGACCCTTGACGCAGTGCTATGCACATTTTGGCACTTACCCATAGCCGTGGCCAAGGTGCATGCAAAACCGGATCGCTAATTATGGATCCAGTACTGGGATTCAATAGAATATCATAAGTGAAAATATGATTTTAAGGCATTTGGAGTAATGGAAGTGTTAAGGACTTGTTTCAGCTGACAAATCTCCTCTTTACTTATCCAATCCGGATTGTCAGGCTAAATGTATGATAATAACACAGAGTCCTAGAGAGGCAAAGGAGAAAGCCACGGAGGGTCACGTTAGTTGCAACCAGATAGTTTTTTCCCTCCCTATTTAGAACCCAAGTCATTGTTCAACAACAACAAAAAATTTATGAAAATACTCTCAATGATGCTTTCTATTTCCCTTTGAAGAGAGGAGGCAAACAAAAATAGGCAGATAATGTGATACTAATGTCAGCGTTTTCTTTCAAAATCTTTTTGCCTTTTTTTTTCCTCCTTCCACATTAGGCAAATGTTGGAAACCTAATTTTGGTATCTTATCATCTAATCTTGTTAAAGAGATTTACCCAGGAGTGGGATATATTGAGTGAGATTATAAATGCATTGTAAAGTAAATTACAAGGTCAGGGCAGGGAGTCCATTATTCAGACAAGTGCTCTGAGCAAGGCTGGCTTGTTTGGGAATGCAAGTGTTTGGGACTCCTGAGAAGACCCTGCCAGCTTTTCTTTCTGACTTGCTAAATGGAGGAATCGTAATTGATTAATTCCTCAGTCCCCCTCTTTAGCTCCATGGTGGATTTTTTTGCTTTTAAAAAAGTTACTGACAAATACTAGCTGGGCCTTAAGCGAATCCTCTAGTCCCCCTTTTTAAAAGACGGGCTAAAGTGTATTTCTCATTTGTGATTTATGTACCGGCTTTTTGAGAATCCCTGGGAAGTTAATCTATTTTTCTCAACCTTGTCCTTTGGCCACCAACATTTGGGCCCTTTTAATGCCGTAGTTGACTGGTAAACTGTTAGTTACTCCCTTGGTGTATATATATTTTTAAATTTAGCTATCTCCAAAAATGAATGATCGTGAAGTCAAGCTGGCCCCCTCTTTGCCAAAGTGGCATTTACCACTCTCGGGTTCTTTTCAGTGAGAGAGAAATAATGTGACTTAAGCAGGGCCCCTCTCCAGACGGCTTGGCTACTGGCCAAAGAGTTGACTAGCTGAACTGTATCTTTCTGTTTCTTTCTCAACTGGAGCTGAGGCTCAGCCGAGGGCGCAGGATGTTGTATAATTTGGTTCACGTTGTTAGCCTCTCAAAATAATGAGGAGGAGGATAGTGTAGCATTTCTCAGCCTGCTGCCCGTCATGGTGCTGGCTGCTTTAACTGTTCTTAAACTAGGATGCTGTGTCTGCTTAAGTTGGCACCAGCCACTCCTCCTAACTTCTCCAGACTTGCATTTGTTTGACTGGGGGAACAACTCCTAAAGATTTTATACAGCCTGTTGGTTAAATCCGAATTAAATTTCTCTTTTGAGATTTTTTGCAACATCCCTTGAGATAAAAATGGGAGTCCCCGTAGGGTGTTGTGGAAGCAGGACTGGGACTCACCAATCCTCACACAGGCTGGGATGTGAGAATGTTGCTAGTCTCTCTTCCTTGGAATTATTTTAGGAGTATCTTCTCATTTTTAACAATATCAACAATTAGTGTGTTTCAGGCTAAGATTAAAAGCATCTCTAGGGCCGTAGAGAATTATAATGAGCTGACCTTCTCTTTTTTGATATCCCTATGAAATGATTGCCTATTTAGAAAGTTCACCTGCCACCCAGGGGAGAATAGAACGATGGGATTTAGGAAGCAGAAAGTTTCCCTTAGGTCACCTTGTCTAAGTCCCTCACTTAACAAATGAGGAAACGGAGGCAGAGAGATGAAATAGCTTGCCCCAAACCACAGCTGGTGACAGATTGGAGAGTTCAGAAGAGGTTTGCTGAGGTTCCCTAGAATGTAGGGATCCTCATTCTCAAGCTTGAGTTGGTCCAGATTTTTCTGCTTTGGAGATTGAATTTAAAATTCTATCATTCATTAAAAAACTGAATGAAATGGCAGAAATATTTGATTCGACAAATATTTATTGGGCACCAACCACCAGATGTACCAGGTACCAATTCTAGACACAGGGAATATAATAGATCAGTGAGGGCTTAGGCCTGTGGGGTGGAGGACTGGGGGCAAGGAAGGCTGGAGGTGAAGCATAAATAATGCTAATGTCCTCCTCTGTGAGTAAACATTGATGTTGGTGTTGTATTATTTTGCAGGTAAAGATGAGCCCAGCAGCTACACATGTACAACTTGCAAACAGCCATTCACCAGTGCATGGTTTCTCTTGCAACACGCACAGAACACTCATGGATTAAGAATCTACTTAGAAAGCGAACACGGAAGTCCCCTGACCCCGCGGGTTGGTATCCCTTCAGGACTAGGTGCAGAATGTCCTTCCCAGCCACCTCTCCATGGGATTCATATTGCAGACAATAACCCCTTTAACCTGCTAAGAATACCAGGATCAGTATCGAGAGAGGCTTCCGGCCTGGCAGAAGGGCGCTTTCCACCCACTCCCCCCCTGTTTAGTCCACCACCGAGACATCACTTGGACCCCCACCGCATAGAGCGCCTGGGGGCGGAAGAGATGGCCCTGGCCACCCATCACCCGAGTGCCTTTGACAGGGTGCTGCGGTTGAATCCAATGGCTATGGAGCCTCCCGCCATGGATTTCTCTAGGAGACTTAGAGAGCTGGCAGGGAACACGTCTAGCCCACCGCTGTCCCCAGGCCGGCCCAGCCCTATGCAAAGGTTACTGCAACCATTCCAGCCAGGTAGCAAGCCGCCCTTCCTGGCGACGCCCCCCCTCCCTCCTCTGCAATCCGCCCCTCCTCCCTCCCAGCCCCCGGTCAAGTCCAAGTCATGCGAGTTCTGCGGCAAGACGTTCAAATTTCAGAGCAACCTTGTGGTGCACCGGCGCAGCCACACGGGCGAGAAGCCCTACAAGTGCAACCTGTGCGACCACGCGTGCACGCAGGCCAGCAAGCTGAAGCGCCACATGAAGACGCACATGCACAAGTCATCCCCCATGACGGTCAAGTCCGATGACGGCCTCTCCACCGCCAGCTCCCCGGAACCCGGCACCAGCGACCTGGTGGGCAGCGCCAGCAGCGCGCTCAAGTCAGTGGTGGCCAAGTTCAAGAGCGAGAACGACCCCAACCTGATCCCGGAGAATGGGGACGAGGAGGAAGAGGAGGACGACGAGGAAGAGGAAGAAGAGGAGGAAGAGGAGGAGGAGGAGCTGACGGAGAGCGAGAGGGTGGACTACGGCTTCGGGCTGAGCCTGGAGGCGGCGCGCCACCACGAGAACAGCTCGCGGGGCGCGGTGGTGGGCGTGGGCGACGAGGGCCGCGCCCTGCCTGATGTCATGCAGGGCATGGTGCTCAGCTCCATGCAGCACTTCAGCGAGGCCTTCCACCAGGTCCTGGGCGAGAAACACAAGCGCGGCCACCTGGCCGAGGCCGAGGGCCACAGGGACACTTGCGACGAAGACTCGGTGGCCGGCGAGTCGGACCGCATAGACGATGGCACTGTAAACGGCCGCGGCTGCTCCCCGGGCGAGTCGGCCTCGGGGGGCCTGTCCAAAAAGCTGCTGCTGGGCAGCCCCAGCTCGCTGAGCCCCTTCTCCAAGCGCATCAAGCTCGAGAAGGAGTTCGACTTGCCCCCGGCCGCGATGCCCAACACGGAGAATGTGTACTCGCAGTGGCTCGCTGGCTACGCGGCCTCCAGGCAGCTCAAAGATCCCTTCCTTAGCTTCGGAGACTCCAGACAATCGCCTTTCGCCTCCTCGTCGGAGCACTCCTCGGAGAACGGGAGCTTGCGCTTCTCCACGCCGCCCGGGGAGCTGGACGGAGGGATCTCGGGGCGCAGCGGCACGGGAAGTGGAGGGAGCACGCCCCATATTAGTGGTCCGGGCCCGGGCAGGCCCAGCTCAAAAGAGGGCAGACGCAGCGACACTTGTGAGTACTGTGGGAAAGTCTTCAAGAACTGTAGCAATCTCACTGTCCACAGGAGAAGCCACACGGGCGAAAGGCCTTATAAATGCGAGCTGTGCAACTATGCCTGTGCCCAGAGTAGCAAGCTCACCAGGCACATGAAAACGCATGGCCAGGTGGGGAAGGACGTTTACAAATGTGAAATTTGTAAGATGCCTTTTAGCGTGTACAGTACCCTGGAGAAACACATGAAAAAATGGCACAGTGATCGAGTGTTGAATAATGATATAAAAACTGAATAGAGGTATATTAATACCCCTCCCTCACTCCCACCTGACACCTCCTTTTTTCACCACCCCCCCTTCCCCATCGCCCTCCAGCCCCACTCCCTGTAGGGTTTTTTTCTAGTCCCATGTGATTAAACAAACAAACAAACAGAAGTAACGGAAGCTAAGAATATGAGAGTGCTTGTCACCAGCACACCTGTTTTTTTTTTCTTTTTCTTTTTTTCTTTTTCTTTTTTTCCTTTATGTTCTCACCGTTTGAATGCATGATCTGTATGGGGCAATACTATTGCATTTTACGCAAACTTTGAGCCTTTCTCTTGTGCAATAATTTACATGTTGTGTATGTTTTTTTTTTTTTAAACTTAGACAGCATGTATGGTATGTTATGGCTATTTTAAATTGTCCCCGATTCGTTGCTGAGCAAACATGTTGCTGTTTCCAGTTCCGTTCTGAGAGAAAAAGAGAGAGAGAGAGAAAAAGACCATGCTGCATACATTCTGTAATACATATCATGTACAGTTTATTTTATAACGTGAGGAGGAAAAACAGTCTTTGGGTTAACCCTCTAAAGACAGAATAGACAGCACGGAAAGAAAATCTCTATGAGCTAAATGTCTGTCTCTAAAGGGTTAAATGTATCGATTGGAGAGGAAAAAAAGGCCTTGAATTGACAAATTTTAACAGAAAAACAAAAGTTTATTCTATCATTTGGTTTTAAAATATGAGTGCCTTGGATCTATTAAAACCACGTTGATGGTTCTTTCTACTTGTTATAAACTTGTAGCTTAATTCAGCATTGGGTGAGGTAAGAAATCTTAGGACCTAGCATATAATTCTATATTGTATTTCTCACAACAATGGCTACCTAAAAATATGACCCACTATGTCCTAGTTAATCATCATTTTCCCTTTAGTTTAATCTTATAAGCAAAACTGATTCTACCAGTATAAACGCTACTTTGCTCCTGGTGAGAGCTTAAAAGAAATGGGCTATTTTGCCCAAAGTTTTATTTTTTTTTAAATGATGATTAATTTGAATGTGCAACGTGCAAAAGCCCCGGAATACAATTAAATACGTTAGTAAGGAATTCATTTTATGAAGATAACTTGTTTTAAATAATGTCTGTTCAAAAAATTCTGGCACCAAAAGAAATAGATCCAGATCTACTTGGTTGTCAAAGGGACAATCAAATGATAAACTTTAAGACCTCGTAGACCATATTAAAAAGAAGAGACTGACAACAAGGTTTGACAGAGGGTAACAGAGGAAGAAAATATGTGATCTTTTAGCACAACGTGGTACTATTTGCCATTTTAAACTAGAACAGGTGTATAAGCTAATATTGATACAATGATGATTAACTATGAATTCTTAAGACTTGTGTTTAAATGTGACATTCTTAAAAAAGAAAAGAAAGAATTTTAAGAGTAGCAGTATATATGTCTGTGCTCCCTAAAAGTTGTACTTCATTTCTTTTCCATACACTGTGTGCTATTTGTGTTAACATGGAAGAGGATTCATTGTTTTTATTTTATTTTTTTAATTTTTTCTTTTTTATTAAGCTAGCATCTGCCCCAGTTGGTGTTCAAATAGCACTTGACTCTGCCTGTAATATCTGTATCTTTTCTCTAATCAGAGATACAGAGGTTGAGTATAAAATAAACCTGCTCAGATAGGACAATTAAGTGCACTGTACAATTTTCCCAGTTTACAGGTCTATACTTAAGGGAAAAGTTGCAAGAATGCTGAAAAAAAAAATTGAACACAATCTCATTGATGAGCATTTAAAAAAAAAAGACTAAAAAAAAAACTTTGCCAGCCATTTACTTGACTAATGAGCTTACTTACTCGGACTCAACATTGCAAGCGCTGTGAATGGAAAACAGAATACACTTAACATAGAAATGAATGATTGCTTTCGCTTCTACAGTGCAAGGATTTTTTGTACAAAACTTTTTTAAATATAAATGTTAAGAAAAAATTTTTTTAAAAAACACTTCATTATGTTTAGGGGGGAACTGCATTTTAGGGTTCCATTGTCTTGGTGGTGTTACAAGACTTGTTATCCATTTAAAAATGGTAGTGGAAATTCTATGCCTTGGATACACACCGCTCTTCAGGTTGTAAAAAAAAAAAAACATACATTGGGGAAAGGTTTAAGATTATATAGTACTTAAATATAGGAAAATGCACACTCATGTTGATTCCTATGCTAAAACACATTTATGGTCTTTTTTCTGTATTTCTAGAATGGTATTTGAATTAAATGTTCATCTAGTGTTAGGCACTATAGTATTTATATTGAAGCTTGTATTTTTAACTGTTGCTTGTTCTCTTAAAAGGTATCAATGTACCTTTTTTGGTAGTGGAAAAAAAAAAGACAGGCTGCCACAGTATATTTTTTTAATTTGGCAGGATAATATAGTGCAAATTATTTGTATGCTTCAAAAAAAAGAGACAAACAAAAAGTGTGACATTGTACAGATGAGAAGCCATATAATGGCGGTTTGGGGGAGCCTGCTAGAATGTCACACGGACGGCTGTCATAGGGGTTGTACATATCCTTTTTTGTTCCTTTTTCCTGCTGCCATACTGTATGCAGTACTGCAAGCTAATAACGTTGGTTTGTTATGTAGTGTGCTTTTTGTCCCTTTCCTTCTATTCACCCTACATTCCAGCATCTTACCTTCATATGCAGTAAAAGAAAGAAAGAAAAAAAAGGAAAAAAAAAACAAAAACAATGTTTTGCAGTTTTTTTCATTGCCAAAAACTAAATGGTGCTTTATATTTAGATTGGAAAGAATTTCATATGCAAAGCATATTAAAGAGAAAGCCCGCTTTAGTCAATACTTTTTTGTAAATGGCAATGCAGAATATTTTGTTATTGGCCTTTTCTATTCCTGTAATGAAAGCTGTTTGTCGTAACTTGAAATTTTATCTTTTACTATGGGAGTCACTATTTATTATTGCTTACGTGCCCTGTTCAAAACAGAGGCACTTAATTTGATCTTTTATTTTTCTTTGTTTTTATTTTTTTTTTATTTGGATGACCAAAGGTCATTACAACCTGGCTTTTTATTGTATTTGTTTCTGGTCTTTGTTAAGTTCTATTGGAAAAACCACTGTCTGTGTTTTTTTGGCAGTTGTCTGCATTAACCTGTTCATACACCCATTTTGTCCCTTTATTGAAAAAAATAAAAAAAATTAAAGTACACAATGTAAGCTTCTTGTGTCCTCATTTGACACACTCTGTAAATTACTTTCAAGAAAATAACAGGTTTTAAGAGAAGGCCAGTCAGTCTTTTTCAGGATTATTTCTATGGGCATTTTGATGCGTGTATTATACCGTAAAGGAACATAAAGTGCTTACTATATTAAAATAGACATATCTCAAAACATGGAAGTAGTTTTTAGATTTTATAGTTGTAGAATAATTTTCAGGAAATGGACAGTGTTTTCAGTCTGATGTTAAAAACTTGCCCTTCATCTCTTAACAATAATCCATTCAGATATAAATGAAAAATTGACTGGTAATAGCATCTTAAACTTTTATTTCCTTTGGATTTTTTGCTGTTCTTGTTGTCTGAAAGTTCTTTTCTATTCTCCCTTCCCTGCCCTATCTTAGAACATAATGTAAAAAAGGATTTTTTTTTTAAATCAGCTCTTTCGTTTCCATATGTGTCTTTCTTCATACCAAAAATAACCTCACCCCCCCATAAATATCCAGAAACAAAGGCATCAGGTTAACAAGAGAAAGAGAGAGACAAAAAGAGAGAGAGAAGTAACCAGTAGTTCAGCCAGATGTGGCAAATCTGTGGAATCAGCCACTGATTTCCTGATATATGGTGGTTTGCCTTGTGATCCTGAGATCTCAGGGACCAGAGATGGGACAGATCTTTTAGGAGTTTTTATAGCGTCTTCCTGATTGATAGCAAATGAGAGGGGGAAATATCCTTCAGTGATTTTTTGCCCAACCAACAAATTTATGAAATGAAACATAGCGTTTGAAAAGCAAGTTAGGTTCATTATAAAAACCCCTCCTTAGAAATCTGTGTTGTCAGTTTTACAAATACTGCATGCTGCAGCATCTATTTGCTTTATTAAAACACATACTTCTGTGATACTGTCTCCCTGTTCCCAGTGTAGATGAATGGATACAATGTTGTTCTTTTTGTAAAGACCAAAACAAAAGCTGTTCTGTTGTCTTCTTGTGGTAGCATTTTCGTTGCTCAGTTCTTATGCCCTGGTGCCTGTGAGGTGGCCTTTTCATGTAATGCCTTTTTATCTGAGGCAGGAATAGTTTTATCCCTCTAAAATACACAGAAAGTAGGTGTATTTTTTTAAAGCTAGTTTGGGTGGGAAGCAGAGAGTGGAGGCAGAGAGGAATCCCGTAAGAGAGGATTTGGGGCTGGGTACCGGGTCTGGGATCAGATGGACGTATCTTGCAGACCTTGATAATTGGCAGTGACCTGAGAGGAGATATTTGTGTTTTGAATTAGGTTAGTTCACAACTGAATCCAGAATGCTGCTCAAGATAGAAATATTCTCCAGTGCCATGCCAGTTTGTGATGTGGTGACTTCTGTTCCACCATATTAAATGTCCATAAAACTGCTGTGTGTCCCTATTACTTTTTTATTAGGAGCTATGAGTGCAGCTGTGCAAGTTTTATATACAGTGTTCATTTTAATTTTTCAGTATATGATGCTCTTAGCATAATTAGGTTTTGCATCCTGACAGACAGAATTAATGGTAGATACTGTATACTTACTTGTATTTAAATCAAATGGGGGGTGGGGAGGGGTGCAAACATGTAGTGATAAATCACAGCTTATGTTTGATTTACATGGTCCCAAAGTTAAATAAATTTATTGAGAGACACGTTTGTCAGGGTACTTTGTCTCCTGGCGTATTGAAGCCCTCTTATAAAATATGATTTCTGAAGCTGAGTTAACATGAAAATCTAGGCAACAAGAATATAACTTATACCTGACGTCTGTATCTGGAACCCCCAAATTTAAAATCTTAATGCAAAATAACAAAAAACATTCCCAACAGAGGATAGATTCATGATATTTTTTTAAATGAGGTAATATTAAGGATATTAACAGTTTTCGGAACTCTCAGGTTAATGCGTCAATGTTCCTTTTTCTCTTCATTTTGAGAACAGCTTCATAATAAACAGGAGTACATCAAATACTGTTTCTCAAAGATTTTAACTTAGAAACCCTCCCAGTACATGGGCTCCCCCCATCCCGAGACCATTTCCTATCTTCTCTTTGTTTAGGACCCTACAAAAAGACTGAGGTCAAATCATTGTAAATATGGCTAAGAAGTGGGGTGAACACTTGTTTCTTCATTTGTCCCAGCCATGGCAGGAAGTGTGAAGTAGTTGAGTTTTTCCCAGGGCATTTCTGTGCTAGAACTGTTTATTTAAATACCATTTTTGTGTATGTAATAAGTCCATACTGTATATGTTCATAATGCTAGAAGTGAGGATTTGAAAGGCAGTGCCAGCGGGGGTTAGATGCCATTTCATTTGGAGAAATCAGGAAATGAGGTGGTTTATTCACAGACACTAAAAGTTTGTTAAAAGGTGCTGGGATATTTCAGGCTTTTCTGAAAAAGAGTTGAGGAGCCTTAGGCCCCTATCCTGTCCTGCTTCGAACACTTTACTCTCAGAGCGAGAGGGGGGAAATACGGTGTTTTCTTTCTTTTTTTTTTTTAAACCTCTTTCCCCCCTGCTCTGCGCGCGCGTACACATAACCGTGAGTTCTTAGGACTGTGTTGTAGTTGTGTTCTCTTCATTAAGATTCTGTTACTCCATTGTCCCTGGGCCTGGTGTGTTCAAGAATGTACCCATCCCATTCTCTTTTGTTTTTCAGACAACTTCCCATTTAAAAAAAAAAAAAAAGGAAAGAAAAGAAAGAAATGTGGGAATTTTGCCAGTGTAAGGATGGGATTGGCAGTGTTCTTTAAACCTGCTTGGAAAAATGTTTTTTAAAAGACCGTTAACTTTTAACAGGCACGAGGCACTTAGCAAATTTTCCTAAGTGTCTCCTAAGGCCCTGCCGCTTTCCCAATTAAGACTAAATGAACCCATGTTTAGAGCAACGGACATCAGAACACACAGCCAGAACTGGGATTATGGACATTTATTCCAGGGCTGCTGTAGCTACGAATTGTAGACATGGGTTGTTGGGTGCGCACTTTTCCTTGCTGTCATCTTGTTATCCCATTAGCCCTCTGTTTCATTGAGTAAAACACATGGACAGTGAATCAGCCTTTAGGGGGTTGGGTCTGTTTCTCTCTCTCTCTCTATTTCCCAGTGTCATCTGTGGTCATGGGAAGCGATTAATTCCTCCCTTCCAAATGGGAAAGGAGACCAATACAGTTCACCTGGGTTGTTTGTACTCAAGAACCTAAACTTGCCTGAACACAACTCCAACGGTTGATCCAAATACTGTTTTTCCTTTCTGTAAAGTGGCAAAGACTACTTAAAGGGAGCATATGTATCAGGTCCTTGTGATTCAGCAGAAAAGGCAAATTAAGCGAGTTCCCCAAAGTCTCTCCTGTAACGCAGGAACCCCGCCAAACCATTTTTAACGGTGAGCGTGGTACATGCCCAGGCTGTATTTTGTCTGTTAGGGCTTTCAATACTGGTAGCAGGTCTGACAAAGGGGTTCGATGGGGGTATCAGTCAGAGGGGCCTCAACGACAGTGGCAGGGTTGGACTGGGAACGGGGTTCCCCAGAGCCCACCTGGACACAGGAGGCCCCTCAGCCCCGGTCTCCACTGCGCAGGGGGCATTCGGGAGAGCAGCTGAGCTCCAGACCCTGGGCCTCCTGCGGCGCCAAGTCGGGGGAGAGGAGGCCCCAGGCCCCTGCTTCTGGTCGCCATGGCAACGAGCCCTGGAATGCCACAGTGGTAGCCCTCTTCCTCGGCACATCCGGACTCCCAGTTCTGCTGCTTCAAGTCAATGTAACACAGCAAAGGGAGGAACCCCGGAGGAGAATAACCACTCCCTTCTTCCCTTCACCATTGCCTTTCCCCCTTACCAAAAAGAAAGAAAAAAAAAAGAAAGAAAGAAAGAAAAGAAAACTGCATGTTTGAAAGAAACTACAGGCAGTTTTTGGTGCAATTTGGGAGCAACTATTTTGGGTTCTGGTTTCCTCTTCAGGAATGTGTTCGCCTCTTGTAAATCGTTGGCTGCTTTGACGTTGAACTTGATGACATTTCATGTTTTCGTTGTGCTGCTTTTACATCAATTTTGAGTTTTTGTTTCTTTATAATTTTATTATTATTTTAAGGAAATGTCCCCCTTCCCTCCTCCCTCCCCTGTTCTCCACAACCAAAGGACTGTTTCCTACTCAGTTTTCTCAGTCATAAGGGAAAGTGTTTCCTTCCAGGTGTGTCCCAAGTTTATTAGGACTACCATACGATCGATCGGGTAGCGGGTCTGGGTCCTTTGCGGGGAGGGCAGGAAGGGAGGCATGGGAAAGGCACTCAGGGGGCAGAGATTTGGGGGGGAGGGGATTGAGTTCGAAATCATGTTTAAGATGCCAGTGGCTCAACCTGTGGTTGATTTAAGTTATAATTTTAAAGAGCTAGTTAGAGAACAGAAAATCACTGGGCCAAGTCACACCTGTACTTTTTTTTTTTCCCCTCCTCTGTCTCCAACCTCTTTCTAGGTTCTTCACACACCCCCATTCGGCGTAGTACCCAGAGAGCTCAAGATGTGTGGCAGTTTTCGGATGGAAGCTCGAGAGCCCTTAAGTTCTGAGAAAATTTGAAGCCCCCAGGGGCGGGGTGGATGCGTGCTGCCCAGCCGACATCTGCGTGGTCTGTCATCCTGCTAGTTTGTGATGTTTTCTGACAGTAGCCTCCAAGAAGCCGTTGTGCGAAGACAGAGTCCTGCAGAGTCCTTCCTGCCCGGGCCTGCAGTGCCATTTTATTTATATTTTTTAATAAAAAGTAAAAACAAAAAAACAGACCCACATTGGAACAGTGAATCAGTCCCATATAGAGGGCCCATGGACCATCGGTGTCCTGAGTGACGTCCTGGGCCTTTTGAAACCAGCCAACCTAATTACCTGTATTGTGGAATCGAGCATGAGTCCCCCGACCCCTTGTTTCTATACATTCTATGTTGTCTTTTAAAAAGTGTGCTTAACATTGACACAATAAATGTTGGAGCTTTAGGTGGTGTTTGCTTGTTCTTTAATTATTAATACTTAAAAGACAATGCAGCTGCTTATGACTTTGTATTTCTGTACCCATTTCCTGCAGACATCCATTGGGTGGGTAGGAAGAACAGATTTGAGAAATGGGTAGGAGGTGTAGGAGGGGGAAAGAGGTTACTGCTTATCAGATGGCATAAATTTTCAAGGAGAATCAACATGCAAAACTTGGGAATAAATCATAGCAATATCATAATTAATGTAGTAGTAGTGTTGCTGTTTATTAATGCTGAAGTGTGGTTTTCCTAACTGTCTGACGTATAATTTGCATACCATTAAATAATGCATAATATGGCACGCTGAATTCTGTTTTTCAAATATATGCTTTTGGTGGCTACCGTGCAGGATTTGAATTTGTCTTTTAATTTAGCTCAAGAAAGATAACGTCACTGGGTTAGTGGTAAATCCCAAAGAAGGTGATAAATGTCAGTAGTGGCTTATTAAATAATCCAATTTTAGGTTCCCAAACTTTGGCAAATATATCTTAACACAGACAAACAAACACACATAAAACTTCTTTATTACTTACATTACTTACACCAGGAAATTTGGGGCAGATTTTATAAGGGGGGAAATTGTAGGGGGAAAGAGGTTCACATCAGAACACACGATTATAATCCTGACGTCCATTCCTCAGAAATTAGTGACACGAATAAGTTAGGTCTACAAACAGGTGATAAAAATCCCTTCTGGTCCAGTTCTATTGCAAAGAACTTTTCTCACTTTGGTGTTTTCTATTGCTGGGAGAACCAGAAGAGAGCTAGAAACAATGTAGCATATTAAAATAGGCTTATAAATAATAGAACTCAGACACCTGTGTATTATAGATTTACATATTGGCAGTGAACGTAAGTGGGGAAAATCTTAACCACTCGCCACCCTCTGGCTAGATTGCCTAGCCTAGTGAAAAGATAGCAAGATAATTGGCATCTGGATTCTTTCCTGCTTATTCATCATAAATAATGACTTCTTATAGTAGTGCATTGCCTTATACTTTATATAGTGCTTTCATGTACCTTATTTCATCTGATCCTCTTTGGGACAGACCTCACAACTTGCACTCTGTGGGTGAGAAGACTGCGGCCACGACAATCAGGGAGGAGGGGAGGGAAGCCAGTTGTTCTGGTGTCTAGTTCATAGCTGATTTCACTGAACTCTATAACTGATCAAGGAGAGTGTCTCTCCCTGTGTTAGCACACAAGCCATAGAAGTTCATAAACACACCCACGTGTGGCTTACACACACACACAGATCAAGGATGTCCATAGGTAAGGGCACACAAAGTTGTCTCTTTCTACCAACAGCTGTTGGTTCTGCAGGAGGAGCTTGGAGCAAGGGTCTCTCCTTGCCATCGCTCCCCGGTGTCTTTTCCACGACAGATAAATAACCCTGACTGACTAGGTGGCCTTGATGAGTTTTTGGGAGTTCTTCTCACCTAGGTGAGATGGGACTTCCAGACAAGAGTTATTTCATGGAGAAACACTCTCCCTGCCCCATGCTCTGCCTTTGTGTTGTTGAAACCTGAGACCAATAGGGATTCTGTGACAGCCTCCTCCCTGAATGTGCTAAGCTCCTTGCTGATACCTAGAAAAAGTGACACCTTCAAAAGGAACACCTGACTGAAACGGAACTATCGTTTTTTTTTTTGTTTTTTTTTTTTTTTTTGACAACTTAAGCCTTGGGAACTGCAGTTGGTGTTCACTACAGTCTCATTTCTGGTCTATGCTTCCACTACCGCCTCTTATTTATTTCTTCTCAGAGTCAGCCAATGGGCAATCGTAAGTTACTGGATAATTGTAAATAATTGGACCCATTGTAAATAAATGAATATTTCTAGAAGTGGGATTTTTGGGTTTTTTTGAGGGGGTGGGGGAGGAGTGAGTGAGTGGGTAAAGAGTATCTTTCCTTCCTCCCCCTTTTGGAAAAGCAAGATGCTTCATTAAAAAGAGAAAAGACCGTCTCTTTCTCCCATATCTTTTGTAGCTGAAAGAGAATAAGAGTTCATTTATGAAATTTATTATGAAATGATGGTGTTGTGCTAGGGCTAGAACTTTTGAAAACCCACACGGGATTGATGATTTGGGAAGACATCTCCCTGTGTGATATGTCAAGGTCGTGGTTATCCGTGAATGGTGGACGCCGAAGAAGAGACTGACAAATCTGATTGGGGTCCTCACTGTGCCCTCTCCAGCGAGTGAAACTTCAAACTGCAGAGAGATTAATTGGTTGCCCAACATGTACTGAGCATGGATTAGAGGACACAGTCTCGGGTGCTCGGGAGGGTGGGGACCAAATATGGGACATTGTGCTTACCCTGCCAAGCCTGGTCTATGAACATTAATTCTGTGGTCTGTCCAAACTGTCACACTAAACAAAAAGGGCTGGTTAGACTTCTGAGTCCGTGATGGCAAGACTTAGCTCCTGTGGCACCTAGCACCCAGGCTTTTAAATATTGGCAGTGTTGGAGAAATAAATGGTTGTAAAACTGGTGGTGGTTTAAAGAAAAATTTAGGCAAGGAGAGCAAACTTGGATTCTACTGAGGTCTCACTGAGTGCCCCAAACTTGGGCGGAATGTTTCCTGGGCACTTTTGCTTGGAGTTTTCAAAATATTTGTATTAGAGTCAATTCTTGCAAAAGGTGAGGGATATCTTTCAAGTTTTGTGTGCACTGACATGATTTTTCCTTTTTATTGAGGGCTAGTTGAGATCAGTGTTGAAGAAGCTGATTATTAACATTAACATATTTTTCCTCTGTGTTAATGTTTATTCTATCAAGAATTCTTATTTTACAAATCAGTGTCTCCAGGAAGTAGTAGAGATGATCAGAATCAAAGTATTTTGTAAGCTGTTTCTTTTTTTCCCCATACCATATAGCTTTGGCTCCTTTTGGGATACAGTGTAAGGAAACAGATTTGAGGAATTTGCATACTGGCTGTGAAATTGATAGGAAGTTCAACCAGAAGTTACAAGCACACCGTCCTTCTCCAAGGATCCATCCTGTCTAAGTTCCTAACCAACAGGGAAACAATAATGCTATTTCTTTTCTCAGAGTCTCTAGCAGAGACAGTACTCTTCAGTTCGCACTTACATTAAGATGACAAACTTCACACTTCCAGAAAAATCTAGAAACATAATTGTTTTCCTTCCTGTCTTAGTGTAATTAAGATACCTCCTTGTTAAATCACATTACCTTTCCCCTGGCTTTATATTTTTAAAAAATGCTCCCAGAAAATACTTAAGGTTTATAGAACACTTTTATAGACATGGTAGAATCAATTTTCCTAGAGATTTTAGAAAGGTAGGCCAAGAACAGACTAAAGCTGAAAGGAACCACAGCAATCATTCATTTTACAAATCAGGGCAGCAGAGTCCCAAAGATTAAATGAAGGATCTAAGATCACACAGCTTGGGGAAAACAAAACAAAACAAAACAAAACAAAACAAAACTGAGAGTCAAGTTCCAAACCACAGAGTTAGGAGCTGAGTCAGAATTGGAACTCAAGTCTCCAGTGCCTTTGTGAAGGAATTCAAGAGGCCAGTCTCTCCCTTGTGACCTCCTAAATTCAGAAGCAAGAGTGGCAGAAAAGTGTGCGTATGGAAGGTTTTAAGAATAAAATCGAAAGCTTGTTTTGGTGCCAGTCCTAGTGGGGAGCATGTGAGCATGTCCCATATTTCAAGGGTTTCTAAGCAGCATCCCGATGGCAGAGAACATTTAGGTCACTACCTGGAAGCGTTGCTTCTTCATTTCACCCCTCTGATGGTAGAAATAAACTTAGGGACCAAGAATTGCTGCGAGACAGCTTTTAAAGTTAAAAGGGCATAAAAAAGAGCTACTCATCAAACCAAATTCATCTCAAATGACTTAAATAGATTTCACAATCTGTTCCATTTTCTAGACAGGATTTAAGAGAAACACCCACTTAATTTGAATTTCAAGTCCGCATCACATCCTGTTCGAGAATCCAAATAGCCAATAGCATGACCTGAATCTTGTTACTGGGGATATTTAATTTTGAGTTCAAAGGTGGTGAAATAGCAATGGACTACAGGGAGGGTTGACTGAGATGGTTTACAATTCTGGGTTGTGAGGACTAATCACCTTCCTATGCTATTGAGGCCGTGCATTCTTTTTCTGTGCAACATGAAATCTTACTCACTCCCTGTTTGGTCAGGGGCTCCTGGCTCTGTTAGAGATGTACAAATCCTGCCTCACCCTTTATTAGATCTGCTGTGTTCCGCTCTTCTGCCGCCATTTCTTTTCTTGCCAGCCACTCTTTGATTCACGTTCACTCCTTTGAACGGACATGGATTGACTTTGAATGTCTCTGGGCCTGATGGGGCTGCAGTTGTGTGCAGCAGCTGTTTAGAGCCGGCAAGGGCAAAGTCATCCCTGAAATAGGAGCGGGACAGCAGGAGGTCTCTCAGAGCAACAGCGAATCAAATATCCCTGTTGAGGATGGTCTGAGAGGAAGTAATTTGCCTGATTTTTTCCCCCCTGGTGATAGTTCCCTGAATTTCCTGAAATGGCACAGCCAACAGGCAACTTTTGCTGACTTCGCTGTCCCTTTCTGCTCCTGTCTCCTGGCTGACTTGTCCTCTCTCCTCAGACACATAGAAAGCCTGCTGAGAGGACAGAGGAGATTACCTTCCATGGGGGTCTGAGGTTTGCAGAGTTGCTTCGCCCCTATTTCAGAGTGCCCGATTTTTCACCTGTTGCTTACCTCACCACACAAAGGGGAAAAACCAAAATGCAAATACTCCTTCTCAGAAATTCACTCAAAGCTCAGAACTCTGAACATGAGAAATTTCCCTTTAAAGTGGTCCTCTTTGTGTGGATTTGCCTGTAGCCACTATGCCTTATTTGTGGAGTTCTTTTTATTTTTCAGCTTCTTTGAGAGTACATTTTCTTTTCCGTCTGACAGGATGATGTACTGAGGATGGCTTCCTGGAGGTTATAGTGCAGGCCAGCAAATGGTGCCAATCTCTGAGTTGGGATCTCTGGGCTGTGATCTTGGCTTTATCTTTGCCATGTTCACCCCCCTGGTGTCCCCTCTCTCTGCACTTGACCTTATACAAAGCCCATTCCTCCCTCTGAAAAAGGAAGGGCACAACCTGCCTCCTACCTCCTACTACCCAGCAGCACACAACAGTCACCGCTGTATGAGCCACCCAAATGCTCTAGACTCCATGTAGGAATGGGGGTATTGACATTCGGTCTTGATGACTATGGGCAAGTGGGGTTGTTGTCCATCTTAAAGGTGAGCTTTTCTTTGCTTTTGGTTAGTAAATTCATTTTCTTTATACCTTTATGGCACAGATTGAAAAAAAAAGCTGCATTGATTTTTGTTTGGAATCTAAAGCTGTCATCATCTTTCAAAAATGTGAGCATTTTTGAAATGGTTACATTTGCAGTGCTCAGGGTGCATTTTATCACTTGGGTACACCTGAAGGTTGGAGGTCCCTCTCTACCCCTTGCCCTGCTGGTGAATAGCAGCGGAGGACCTTGTGTACCTCACTGAAGGTTGCAAGGCACCACACATCTGTTGCCTGAAGATCGAGAGCCAGGACATGTCTGAAATATGATCTCTATTGAACACCAAACCCATCTCAGCTGGCAGACTGCCGGGAGCTGGGGAAAGAGCAAAATAGAGGTTAAAATAAAAACAATAAGGGGTGCCTGGGTGGCTCGATTGATTAAGTGTCCGACTCTTGCTTTCAGCTCAGGTCATGATCTCATGGTTTGTGAGACTGAGCCCTGAGTCAGGCTCTGCTCTGACAGCATGGAGCCTGCTTAGGATTCTCTCTTTCCCTCTCTCTCCCTGCTCGTCCCATGCATTGGCTCATGTGCTCTCTCTCTCTCTCTCTCTCTCTCAAAATAAAGAAATAAACTTTAAAATAATCATAATAATAACTATTAGCTAATGCTTATTCAGAATTTACTATGTTCTAGGCATAGTGATAAGAGTTTTCTATGCACATTCTTATTTCTTCTTCATAGCCATCTTGTGGGGTAGCTGCTATCACTATTCTCATTTTACCAAACCTAGAGACACTAAGTGACGTGTCCATGGTTGAACTACTGGCACTGCCATGATATGCCTCTAGAATCCTCATGCTTAACTTCTACATATTGACTTCCAGATTCTGTCTCAGTCTAGAATTTTGTCCTCATATATAAAGCCAAGGTGGAGGGTCCCCTATGAAAAAACAATGACAACAGTGCAGTGTTAATTAAACTGATTAGAAAGCATCTCCAAAGGGGCTTTGCCTTCAGGGTTCTGGTCTTGTTAACTCTTGAGCAAGGTTCGTGTCAGTATTTCTCATAGGGCTTGTATTTTTGTCTGTCCAAACCGGCATTGGGAGGACCGGTTTGATTTTGCGAGGCATATCTGAGAAATTTCACTCATGCATCTTCTCCATCTGCAGTACGACTCATTCATTTGTTCAGTCAACAAATATTAATTAGGTCCCTGCTATATACAACCTACTGAGCTAAGTGCTGAGGAAAGGAGGCAAAGAGGTAAAGGGCACAGTTACTGCCCATCAGATATTGCCACCAGTGGAGAATTAAATTAATTAGAATCCTACTGAATAACTAGTTAAGCTGACATGGTGAGAACAGTGGGCCTTTTTAAATGCTAATATATAATTCACTTTGCCAAGGTAGACAGCAGGCTAGGGGCTTCAGCACTCCCAAATGAATGGGAATGTTATTCTTTATGCCTTATCAGTAGCACATACTTAAAAGTTGTTTTCCTTTTTTTTTTAAGTTTATTTATTTATTTATTTATTTTGAGAGAGAGACAGAGTGAGTGGTGAGAAGCAGAGAAGGGGGGAAGAGAGAATCCTAAGCAGGCTCTGCACTGTCAGCATGGAACCAGACATAGGGCTTGAACCCATAAACCGTGAGATCGTGACCGAGCTGAAGTCAAGAATCAGACACCTAACTGACGGAGCCACCTAGGCGCCCCTTAAAAGTTGTTTTTCAAATGGTGGGAATGAGTAGACATTGATGTTTCCTCATGTATTTGGTCCAGCCCTTCTTGTAAGTAATAATAGCAGAAAATTTAGAATGAGAATAGCAATGGAAACACAGTTTTTGTCCTATAAATAAAAGATAAGTGATATCTATATCCTATATATCCTGTGGGTATATACTAAATAAGGAATAAGTCCATGCATATGCCCCCTCTGAGCTGACCTGTGACTGATTACCTGCTGCTAATTCATTCTAAATGAAACATGACCAAGAAATCTTTACTTCTCCTATGTGCAGTCTGATGATCTCTTTTGGAATGTCAGTATAAGCCAAATTTGTTTTCCCCACCTACAGTGTGCAAGGTGGTATTCTAGGCACTGTGAGCAACTATAAAGAAGTATAAGACCCAACCTCTGCCCTCGAAGGGATTATAGTTAGTCCTATTAGGAGGATAAAATTATAAGCATAAAAGCAGGTAATTAATAATGAGAGGATGCAATATGAGTAATTCAGAAGTAAGAGACACAAACCATAGGAATATGAAGGAAGAAGATTTCTCTGGGGCCCACAAAGATATTGGGCTTTTATTTGGTCATCAAAGGCAGGTTAGGATTTAGACCATAAAGGGAAAGGATGAGGGCAAACCAGTTCAAGGCAGTGCTCTGGTATGTGGAGGGCAGTGGCTAGATCAGTGTGGCAGAAGGTTTGTTTATGAAAATAATGGAGGCTAAGGTTAGAAACTAATTTGGAGACAATTACGGAGGCCCTTCAATGATAGGCGAAGGGGCTTGTACCATAGTCCATAAATAGTTTTTAAAAATTGTGTCCATAGAAAAGTTTTAGGAAGAGTATAGCAGAGTTGAAGAGGAACTCAGAGCTGACCAAGAGGACACTAGGAGGCTGATCCTTGAGGGTATTAGCAATTTCCTGGAGGGAGGACTCTGCCATGAGTACAGTATTTGGGTCAGGCTGTATAGTCATCTTCACAGTACTCAAGCACACAATGATGCCATTATTCGATGGTATATCTAAATTCCCCATTTGCCTTGGTCTAGATCCATCCCAGACTGTCTATGGAAGCCAACAAAAGATCTTCCTTACGTGTTGATTGTTGTTAGAAGCGCACACAATGAAGAGCCTAAAGATAAAGACCTTAAGCCCAAATAGTTCCTAGAGAGGAACTGTTTTTAGAGTACAAAGGGAAAACACCATGTCTCAACAGGCATTTAATAATTTAGCAACAAGTCTCAAGCACAATGATAAACTCAACTGGAAAAAACAGAAGACTACGAGAGTTTTGGGGTTCAGTGGGCTCCAAGGATTTCCTTTTTTAAAAAAATGTTTAATGTTTATTTATTTTTGAGAGAGAGAGAGAGACAGAGTGCGAGTGGGAGAAGGGCAGAGGGAGAGGGAGACACAGAATTTGAAGCAGGCTTCAGGCTCTGTCAGCACAGAGCCCTACGTGGGCCTCGAACCCACAAACCATGAGATCATGACCTGAGCTGAAGTCGGAGGCTTACCCGACTGAGCCATCCAGGTCCCTCAAAGGATTTCCTTTTCTGAGGGGGAAAGATTTTAAGATTTTTAAAATTCTTTTCACTGTTTGTAAAAGTTGAATTATGTTGCTTTTTCCTTTGCAATATGTTTGTTGATACATGCCAGATACTTGTAATAATATGATTTTATTGTCATTTGGCCACAGCATTAGAGGAATTTCATAATGAAGGCATGAAGTGAAAGTAAGCAAGCATGTTTACATGGAATCAGAGAAATGTTCTCTGCACCAAGTAAGGCTGGGCAGGCTAGGGCTTCACTCTCTTGGAGCTTAGATTTCAAAAAAAAAGAGAACTTTGTGCTTTTGTATGGCAGTCATATCATCTGGTATCCTTCCACACCTCCCTTCCCCTGGCTACCATTCCGTTCTTCCTGGAAGCAGGATTGGTCTATGACTGTCCAGTGTCATAAATCAGGACTTTTAAGGCATCCAGAGAATTCATTTTTGATACTGAGTTGCAAACTCTCCATTTCAGAAACCCTGAGTTTCCCCTAGAACTTCCTCCCCGCTCCTGTGACCTGTCCACAGCTAGAAGCCCCAGTGTCGGCTCCACTTCTCAGGAGGATTGTCAAAGATGTAAATACAAGCTAAGGATCAGTCATGAGTGAGTGGCTGGGAGCTGCCCAAGGGGTTCAACACATGTGGAAATATTCCCCTGAGGTGTGAAAACACTTTGACATTACAGGTATGGCTCCTATTTCCCTCCCACTGAACTAAAGTATAAATGAAAAAGTTAAGTATTCCCTCCAGACCTTGACGGGGGACAGGGAGGAAAGTAAGGCCTCTGTGAGACGAAGTCTGTGGAGCAGAAGACAAGCTCCCTTCTCTAGCTAAGCTCCCTCTCTTCTGTGGCAGCTCAGGGCTCAGTTCACACTGGAGCAAAAACGATAATCACTGAAAGTCACATATAGGAGCCCCTCCTTATCTGCAGTTTCGCTTCCCGAAGTTTTTGTTGCCCATTGGCAACCACGGTAGGGAAGCAGGTGCTCCTGATTCATGGTCAGAAGGTCGGTAGCAGCGTAGCGCCAAGTCACAACGCCTGCGCCCTTCACTACGTCATCTCCTGGTTCCGACTTTTTATCACCTCACATCCTCCCAAGAAGTATGTAGGAGATGTTCAGGTAGAGAGACGGCGTTCACATAACTTTAATACAGGGCAGGCATACCTCGGAGACGTTGCGGTTTCGTGCCAGAGCACAGTGACAAAGCGAATGTCACCATACAGCGAGCCAAACGAATATTTTGGTTTTCCAGTGCGTGGGAAAGTTATGTTTACACTATGCTGTAGCCTAGCACGTGTGCAGTAGCATTATCCTTAAAAAAAGGAGGGGGGCATACCTTAATTAAAAAGTGCTTTATCGCTAAATAATGCTAACCGGCATCGGAGCTTTCCACGAGTCCTAATCACCGGTCACGGAGCACCATAACAAATATAACAATAATGAAAAAGTTGGAAATATTGCAAGATTACCAAAATGTGACACAGACAGGAAGTGAGCATATACTGGCGGAAAAATGGCACTGGTAGACGTCCTCCGCTCCGGGTTACCACAGATCTTCCATTTGTAAAAAACGCAGTGCCTGTGAAGTATAATAAAGTGAAGCACAATGAAACGAGGTATGCCTGCCTGTATATTTGAATAATTGTTTTATTTTATTATTAGTTTTTGTTGTTAACATCTTACCGTGTCTAATTCATAAACATTACCAGAGGTATATATATATAGAAGAAAACATAATATATGTAGGGTTTGGTACTATCTGTGGTTTCAGGCATTCACTAGGGGTCTTGGAATGTATGCCCCGTGGATAAGGAGATCTACTGTATATTTGGTTAGGAAATGCAAGTGTTCGTATAATATATTCAATGTTTCATGTAATCATCCTTTACATGAGACAGAATTATGGTGTATGTACAGGAAGGGTGTATGTATGCACAGTTACACTTCTCATTTATTATGTATACACCTCTTTATAACATATGCATATTCATGTCTTGTGTATGCTGCCAATATGCACACAACCAGATAGGAAAACATGCCTCATCTGTAGTAATTGGGATGATCTCAAGGCTTATTGGGCCTTGATCTTATTGGGCTTTGATCTTTGATATTCACCACCCCCTAGTTTCTAGAATCTTGTCTTTAGAAACTGTGTTCCTTCTGCATCCCCCCCCCCCCCCCCCACTTCTTCTCCAAGCATTAAAAGTAAAGGCTACAAAGCTGGGGTAGAGAAGGTTCGTTTATCCTCTCCTGGCCTAAGGAGTCATTGTGTCTACAGAACAGATGTGGGATGGGCAGGACTGGAGTAAACCTATCCCCTCTCCTACTGGAAATCACATTTAATTCTGGCCCAAGGGGCCTCTGTGTTGCAAATGGAGAGGTAATTAAGCCTCCAGACTCTGAGCCTTTTGGGGTGAGAGGGCTTAGTTTTTCATATATACATCTAGTATATTTTTGAAGAGCAGAGGGTGGGGGTCAGAGAGGCATAGGAAGCCTTGAAGAGAATGGAAACAAGATGACAGGTGTTGGGTGTATTGCTGTTAGGTGGCATGGATAAATAGAACACATATTTAAAAATTAATTCCAGTTTTAAAAAGCTTGAAGAATTCTACCAGCATTCTCTGTAGTGTGACTGAGGAATGGGGAGAGCGTTCTTGGGAAGGAGAGGGGGCCGGAGTGCCCTTTCTGCTGTCATCATCATCACCATCATCATTAAAATATATACATTATTGAAGGGGAAAAGTTCCACCCGCAGAGACCTGGCGTGAGACCTCGAAGGACAGGAGCCCTCTGTTGGTAACGACACTTGGTTGTTAACCAACAGAGCCAAGGACTGAGCCCAGTAACCTAGAGGGAGATGGCTGAGGTAACCAATCCCCTGGAGTGGTCCTCCGAGGAGTGTTGGTCCCATTTCAGCCACTGCCAACAAGGAACATTCTACTTGCTGCTGTTCCGTGTTGATTTAGACCATCCCTCCTGGGTGTGTGGCTGCAGCAGAGCTTGGAAAATCTGAAGCAAGCGAGAGGACTTGGGATTTCTATTTAGGAATGTTGACACCTTCCTCTACTCAAGGGACATGGAGTGTGTGTATGTGGGTGTGCACACGCACACGTTGGGCTTGTATAAAGGATAGCGTCAGTCCTTTCTCCACCACCCCACTGTCGTAGGACTGGTAAATGGAAGGTGCTGTTGTATACTGCACATCTCCTTCCACTACCTTCTTTTGGAACCAAGCTGAAAGAACTCTTTAGCATGGGCACCCTTCATTTTTTTTTTCTTTTCTTTTCTTTTCTTTTTCTTTTTCTTTTTTTTTTCTTTTTTCTTTTTTTTTGATGGGCCAAGCTTACAGTTTTCAAAGTGCTATGACAGGATGGTTGCAAAAATAAAAAGCTAGTGAAAGCTTAGTCACAATATTTCTATAGCTGGCAATCAAAAGATCATATTGCATGCAACTGGCAAAATCATCATAGGGAAATTATGCATTTTCCAGAATACCTTATTCCCTTCTGTGTATTAAACATTACTTTAATATTCTGGTGACAATGTTTTATAATTAATCTAAATGTAAGGGAATGAACACACCAGAGATTATGTCTCAGTGCAAAGAGGTGAAAAAGGCTTTTTTGCAGTGGCAGACCGGATTACTGACTCAACTCCTTTCACTTAAGAGCAGCCACGGATATCACTAAGGGCTAATATCCCGCCCCATCCTCCAGTGAATGCAAACATTCTGTACACTTTGGGGAGTAAAATCTCTTCATTCATAAGGGTGTTAATGTTAACACAGAAGAAAAGCGTTTTAAAGATTGCATTAGTTCATAGACTTACATTGAACTCATGAGGGGGAATCTAGCCCCAGAGAGATAAAAACTAAAGAGCTGAGCTATAAACCAGTATGATAACATCCTTATTATAAGATGCAAATTGAGGGACCCAATTCACTAAAACACATGTTACTGGTATTTAATTTTGCTTGTGGGAATATATCAGAAGTTGGCCTATGCCTTTTGCACAATGTACTTAAAACGAGGGCGAGTAACTTTAGCTATTAAAAAAAGTGATAAAGAAGCACAGGGCAAGCCAGGATTGAGAGATAATTGCAAGGATCTAATTTAAGTGTCAGTGTACACAGCTTTCCTCCCTGGCTTGGGTTTAGAGATGCGGCATTGGCATGGGAAGGCAAGTGCAGTGCATTCCTGGTTGGGGAGGCTGGGTCCTGCAAGAGGGCCACGGAACGGCAGCCCCGCTTGGCTGGCCCAGGGCCCGTGGGGACGTAGCCTGTGGGGTGGGGGCCACATGAGGCTGGCCCACGCCCAGTGGTCATCGCAGGAACTTCACTCGAGCTAGTATGTTTGGGAGCCTGTGGTTTGGAGAAGAGAAGATACACTTCCCCATGAGAAAAAGGTCAGTTCCTCTTTCCCTGGGTGGCACAAACAGCCTGCTGGGTGTACTTGGACTTCCTGCCACCAATTCCACCCCTGAGTAGGTGAATTATGTTTCCCTCTCAGGGTGACGTGGTGAGGTTGTACCCTGTACCTCCCCAGGTGGCCATTCCTGGGGGCTTCGCAAACAAGAGAACTGTTCCCCAGCTGTCACCTCCTTTCAGGAGGCTTTCTCACGTGGGGGCTCTGGGGAAGGGACCTCTCCCCTCAAGACTCATAGTGCCATCAGTGGACTGCAGAGCCTGGGCATTATCTGGGAGCCCAGTAAAGATGCACAACCCGCAGCCCCTCCCCAGAGTGACTGAGTCATGATCTGTGTGTTGTTTTTTTTTTAAGTTTCTTTTTATTTATTTTGAAAGAGAGATAGAGAGCAAGTGGGGAAGGGGCAGAGAGAGGGATATAGAATCCCAAGCAGACTCCATCCTGTCAGCACAGAGTTGGACTCAGGGCTCGAACTCACAAACTGTGAGATCATGACCTGAGTTGGAATCGAGTCAGATGCGCAACCGAGTGAGCCACCCAGGTGCCCCCCATGATCTGCATTTTAACAGTGTGAATTAACTTTGACAAGTGTGGCCAACCCCACCCTCTGAACTATTGCATGAGCCCTTCATTTGGCATTTAACATTTAGGGCCGGCAGTGCTTATATAATTAAGAGAGGGTTCTCCAAACATCTATTTTTGGGGGAGGGGGAGATAAATCTTTGTGATTAGAGGGATGCAATGGAAGTTGTCAGGGCAGAAGCTTGACACACTATGAGATGCTACTTTAGATAGCATTGAGGTCACCATGATGTTGGTTGGGGAGGGAAGGGGCCTCCAACTCATGGGGTCATGGAGGTATCAGGGGTACTTCTGGGGTATTAGGGCTGAGCTGGGACCCGCATGGGATCTGGAAATCTGCCAGGAGACTGTCACCCCCTGCCGGCCCTTGGCGAGGCCACAGGGCTCTGCCGTCCTGGGACTGCTGATGGGCAGGCTAGTGCTGTGAGTCTTGGGGCTCCTTCTCCCACCTTCTCTTACCCCCAGTCCTGGCCTTCCCTGGCAGGCTGTGCGCGTCAGCTGTCACTTTTGTACACGTTTGGCTATTGTAGGAAGCCACTTATTTTTATCCTGAGTGTGTAAAACAGGCTGCTAGCTGGTAAAAAAAAAAAAAAAAAGGATACATTTGCTCTGATAGTGTTGGCTAAAGCCTTAGAAGAAGCTATGGACATAAGGGTGGTCTGCCACTGCCTAGCCCTTTCCAAAAATAGGTTGCCAACAATGCCCTTGAGAGTGAAAGTTAAGAGGACAAGGAGGAAAGGAAGGGGGGTTAGGGGGGACTCCCCCCTGCCCCCAGGCAACCTTAGATTATTAAACTTGCTGCCTCAAGGAAGGCTGGGTCAGCCTTCAGTGATTTCAGGGGTTTCATGGACTAACCCTGCTGCCACTAGTCTGCCAACGAACACAATTAGGAAAATGCTTACACTGTAAAGTCTGGGTTGAAGTAATACCTAAGTGTAAATAAGTTAAAGATAACCAGTCAATCAATTCGTAAGTCTTAACAGGAAAAGAGATGTGCTTATCCTGGTTTTGCTAGGCTGACATGGCCAACTCAGCTAAAACAAAGAAGGGGGCTGAGTGCAGAACGTGAAGTTTGAAGACTCCATTCTTTCAGCTATGAGTAGGGCCAGACTGAGCAGGAGAGGTAGAAGCATGTAAGGAAGTATTTTAGTCACTCAGCTGCAAAGGCTACAGTTCAACTTTGCATTATTCAGTGAATGTTTTTGTTTTTTTTTTTTAAACCCAGGTTATTTTGTATATAGGAGCTTGTCTCCTAAGATTTTATTATTGGAACATTATATTTATTTATTTATTTATTATTATTTTTTGAATGTTTATTTATTTTTAAGAGAGAGAGAGAGAAACACACAGAGTGTGAGCTGGGGAGGGGCAGAGAGAGAGAGAGAGGAAAACACAGAATACAAAGCAGGCTCCAGGCCCTGAGCTGTCAGCTCAGAGACCGATGTGGGGCTTGAACTCACAAACTGTGAGATCCTGACCTGAGCCGAAGTGGTACGCTTAACTGACTGAGGCACCCTGGTGCCCCATTGAGCATTATATTTAAATACTTTATCTCTCCATCTGTCCCTGGCCCACACTTTCTGGCTTTCGTTGGAGCAAGCACAGTACCCACACATAATTCTCTGTACAGATGCCTACATGTGGCCCATTCTGAGGACCAACAAGAACTTTGTGCTAATTTCCTCTTCCAAGATGGATTTTACTCCTTTGTCATTACCAGGATAGTCCACACACAGCCAGGTCTCTGGAGTGAGTAACTTGCTTATTTTTTCTTCCTTTTTTTTAAAAGCAAAGAGGGTATTTTTCATGAGGCTCTCAAAGTTTAAATGACACCATCAGGTTGATCTAAATGCTCTCAGATGGGCAGGGGATTGAGGTGGGTTAGAGGATAGGATTGTTAATTAATGCTTTCAAATGTGTGGATTAAAATGCTTGTGTTTTTCCAGTGGTTCAGATCCAGTCTGTAGCCTCAGTTTCTTGTTTAACCTTTGAGAAGCCATCTCTCCAGGTGGTTGTTTGAAAGGGAGAGTCCTAGGTATTTGACTTCCATGTGGAATCAGAAGGAACAATTCCTGGGCATCTGAGAGAAAAATGTCCAACTGACAGCTCTGGTTTGCTGGGGAATCAGCATGAGAAGTTCATGGAGGGATTTAATTCTGTTTAGATTCCCAGCCATTTTCTTATGACTACTATTCCCTGCATTTATGCAACTACTGGCCTCTATACAAGTTCGAAAGCATTCCCTCATTACATGCTTATAGCAGCACTGTGGTATGATACAGGCAGGACAGATGTGATTGCCTCCATTTCACTGACTGGGAAATTAAGTCTCAGAGCAGTGTGTGGGCTCTCCCGAGGTCACACAGCTATTCAGAAGTCAAGTCAGGTTCCAGGGTAGATGTGTCAGCGCTGTGTGAAAATGGCATAAAATGAGATCTGTAGACCATTGTTTCTCTGACAAGTTCAAGTCCTCTGCTTTGCATTGCCCTCCTTCCAAGACAATAAGTTGGTTCAGTGCTTCTCTGGGACAAACTTTGGAAGCATCTCATGGGTGCAAGGTAGCTACTGTATGATCCAGGGATTCCAAGTATATACTCCTAGGTATATATTCAAAAGCATTGAAAGCAGGAACTTGAACAGGTATCTGTACATCTGTGTTTACAACAATATCACTCACCGTAGCCAAAAAGTGGAAAGAACCGAAGTGTCCATCAGCAGATGAACTGGTAAACAAAATGTAGTATACACACACAATGGAATACTATTTAGCCATTGAAAGGAATGAAATTTTGACACATGCTACAAGGTAGATGGACCTTGAAAACATTATGTTTAGTGAAATAAGCCAGTCACAGAAGGACAACTGTTGTATGATTCCACTTATATGAGGTACCCAGACAGACAACATCATTGGGACAGAAAGCAGGGGTTGAGGCCTATGGGGAAAGTAGGAGCTGTTGTTTAATGGGCCCAGAGTTTGTGTGGGGGATGATATACACGTTCTGGATATGCATGGTGGTGATGGGTGTGCAGAATTGGGAATGTACTTGATGTCACTGAATTGTATAATTACAAATGGTTAAAATGATAAATAATATGTTATATAGATTTTACCCCAACTAAACGACACAAAAAAACTGTTAAAAATAAAAGCAAATACACAAAACCCAAATGTAAAATGACAAGAACAAACAACAACAAAATAAGCAAAAACAAAAGAGGAGGTGAAGCAAGCAAGAGAAAGCAAAGGATGAAGGATGGGGGCTGGTATGGGGGTGCAGTGGCATGGAAATGAAGAGGGAGAAGGAGGAAGCTTGTGAGGGGACAGAGGCACTCTCTGGAGCCTGGACCTCCTGCAAACTGTCCAGCGAGTTTTAGCCAGAGTAGGGCTGATTTTCTTTTACTACATGACAGTGTGCCTGGAGCCTAGGGGCAGGATCACCTCCCAGGGGTGGGAGAAGTGTCTATTTCCAGTTTATTTATGTGTTTTATCCCGAGAGTAGGATAAACGGCTGGGAAGCTGACCTGATATTTATGTCCACTTTAAGGCTAGTGGTTGATATGAGTGTGTTCCATGTGAACTGTGCCCTCAAAGCCATTTACTTTATGGAAGGTTTCTGTTGGGGAGGACTGAGAAAAGTCATCAGATTCCATGCTTGTTCCTCCCTCTAATTATAAATTTTTTTAATGTTTTATTTATTTTTGAGAGAGAGAGAGAGAGAGAGAGAGAGAGAGAGAGAGAGACAGCATGAGCAGGGGAGGGGCAGAGAGAAGGGGAGACACAGAATCCAAAGCAGGCTCCAGGCTCTGAGCTAGCTGTCAGCACAGAGCCCGACATGGGGCCCGAACCCACGAACCGCGAGACCATGACCTGAGCCGAAGCCAGACGCTCAACCAACTGAGCCACCCAGGTGCCCCTTGCTCCCTCTAATTATAATCCTTTGAATAATTTCTGAGCACTTTGGAAGTGCAAGAAGCGGGACCCCTCCAAGTCGTGGGAACATTCCAAAGACAGGTAAGGTGTTTCCTACCCCAGGTGAACTCTTCACTATTAGTTTGTGAATCTACTTTGGTCATTCTAAAAGTTTCCTGTTGTCCATCCTACCCACAAGAAAAAGCTGGAAGATCTGGCTTTCGAACATGTATTTGAGCTGGATCAGGGAAGACAGATTCTAATCTCGCCTTGCCAGTTAATCTGTATGGTCAGTCTTTGATTAGAATTCCCTCCCCTCTTTTTTCTCCCTCAAGCCACAAGATGGTAGGTATAGTCAGAGCCCTTGCCTATAGAGCTCCCTGCTTCTCAAACTCTGAGGGTTCGAGTCTGTGGACAGAAGGAGGCTGGAAGGCAAGGTGTGAATACTGAGATAAAACAGAATGTGGGCAAGAGTTCGTCTGGTTGCTATTGGACTTTAAGAACCCAAAGGTCAAGAACTGGCCTCAAAAGCAAAACTTGAGAGACTTGAAGTTATATTCTGAGATCAGGGCAAAGGACTCCAAACTTTCAACTCTGTGACTTGCTTTCAGGAAGCATTCAACATATATTTGCTGCTGATGGAGGCAGATGATTGGAATTTGTTTTTTGCCAAATGGCTTTGTTAGAATTCTGAGTCCTCAGTCCCGGTTAAACCTTCCCTTTTTATCTTATTATTATTATTATTATTATTATTATTTTAAAGCAATTGGTACAGACAGCTTTAACTGCAAGAGAATTTAAACAGGAGGAGAGGCTAAATCTTACAAACTATCTGGTAAATCTGGGAATTTTCTGAAAGAGTTCTAAAGAAATGTGAGTAAGTGTCTTGGAGGAGGACAAGGAAGTGATTGTATTATTAATAATAACATAATGAGATAATCATCCTTTGAAAAATATTTCTATCTTTGTTGAACAGTCTTTATTTTCTCATTTTGTCCCTATTCTATCAAGGTATTGCCATTAAATCTCATTTCACCAGTGAGCAAACTCAGGCACAGAACAGTCTAGTGGTTCATTGGGGGCCGCAGAACTGGTTAAGAGAGTAGGCAGGGCTTAGGACCCGGGCATGGTGACCCATTCTGCAGACTTTCCATGGGGTTTTTAATCTTGTCTTTTCTGGACGTGCTCTCTCCTGGGCTTGGACTTATGCTAGGTCTAGGCGGGAGGGCATTGGGGATAGTGGGATAAATGTGGGTATACGGGGTGGCTCTTGAATGTGCTAACATGCTCAGCTCAGGCTGGAGCTGGTCCTAACCCTGCCATGGTGAGGTGATGGGGATTGAGGACAGATTTTTCTGGAAGGGAGGAATGTGAGTGTTGGGTTCATGATACTGATGGGTGGTTCTCAGCAATTCCATTCAGGCCAAGTAAACCGGTGGATCCACATATGACCTGTATTCTCTGGGACACTTCTCAACCTGGCCAGCTCCTATACCTTACCCCTAAAAGGACAGCTCACTTCATCACCCTCTGAGTTCAAATGACTTCTTCTAAAGATACTGTGTTAGTCTGGATAGCAAAACCTTGTTCTCAGATTATCTCCGAGGAGTCATTAATTTCCTTTCCTCAGGTGGACTGGTTTGTCAGATTTTATACGTGTCACTATTCCAGAAACAAAGAGTCTGACCTTGAGAAGATGAGACATAGGAAAGTCAGCTAAGACAAGACTGGAGTCTGCAGGGTGATGGGTGGAAGGACGGCGGCCACAGGGAGCCTATTCAGGCAGACGTTTTGGAGGCCAAGCGGAGACACCGAAGGCAAACTCTCTGGACTTCACATGTGACCTTCCTGGAATGTGTGCTAGGGGAGGGGATGCTGAGGATGTCTTCAGGTCATGAGCCTAGTGGCACAGCACTAGATTCAGAATCAAGACACTTGGGTTCTAGTCCCTGCTCTTTCAGTTCATTTTCTTCTCTGGGTCTTAGTTTTCTCATTTGTAAAATGAGTAGATGAATTCCAAGAACACTTCTGATTCCAAGATTCTATGTGACCCTCCCTGGAAGGGAGCACCTGGGAGGGTAACCTGGGAGTATGCGGGTTGTTGACGGCTAGGTAGGAAGTCGCGAGGAGTAGCCATAGGAGGAATCAGTGACTGGCTGAGGAGTCAGTGCCATGAGCAATCTGTGGTAAGAGTCGTAGGCTCAAGCCAGTCAGGGAAGGAAGGCCATTCTTAAACACACCACTGGGAAGCTATATAAGGAGGTTTTGCCGAAGTGACAGGCAAGTTGGTGCTGGTAGCAAATAAACCAGCTCAAGGTCTCAACTTGGTCAGGAATGGAATGCTTTCTTTTCTTTTTCTTTAAGGAAATAAATCCAATCAGGTCTTTTATCTTGTTTAGAAATCATAAATTTAACATGTATTGGGGTTAGTAGACCAGTTCAGGGGCTCTTTGGGGGCATGGGTTCATTAGGCTGAGAATATTTATGGGGCAGGGTTTAAAGGATCCCATTCAACAATCCTTTGATTGCAGGGCTGTTTTGGCTGCAGCTTTGGGCGATCTTTTGGAATTCTGTTTTGTTGAAATATACTTTAGGACACAAAGAATTAAATGGCTTTTGAAAACATTTCCCTACCACTCCAACTAGTTAAATTCCCAACACTTTGGAATCATGGCTATAATTCAGTTTGTAAACACAAATAGAGTGCCTGGTATGTCTTAACTATGTGCAAGATACATTTTGAGATATTTTAAAGGAAACAACAGTGAATGATACTAAGGGCATGGCAGGAGACTCCAACACTTTTTGTTGTAATAAGTTTTGGGGAGTACTTGGTTGGCTCAGTTGGTAAAGCATGAGACTCTTGATCTCATGAGGGTCGTGGGTTCAAGCCCCATGTTGGACATAGAGCTTACTTAATTAAAAAAAAATTTTGGGAATTTTTCTTCTCAAATAAGAAGGCATATCAACCTATACCTATGCCACAAGGTCCATGTGTCCTTTTGCTATAGTACTTGGTCTTGGTTTCTAAAAACTGTTTCACGGTTGATAGGCCAAACCTTGTCCTAATCAAATATGGTAGACATGTCTCAACATACTTTAAAAAAAAAAAAAAGACTTGGGAATACAAACTGGTTTAGACAATCAAGAAATGAATGCTGACCCACTGGGCACTTGATAAAGGAAAAGAGCACTTTCTGAGCTTGACCACCTATTATGTGTATTTCATTGATTCCTCCCTGAGCCATGTTGTATTATTGCCATTTTCCAGAGAAAGATACTGAGGTTTGAACTGGTTAAGTGACATGTTAACAGTCATCTAGCTAGTAAGAAGTAAAGTCAGATCTTTCTGACTCCAAAATCCGTGTTCTTATTTGCTCATTCATCTGACAAATATTAATTGAGTATCTCTCATTAGCATACTGCCTTTACATGGAGCATTCTGTATACCTGAATCATGAAACAAAAGCACAATAGAAAATGTTTTATTATTAAGTGCTACTTTACGAGCTACATGAACTCAAAGAAGAGAGAATGATATGGGTTATAGAGGCTTGGTGAGATGTCTTGGGAGGATCCGAAGCTGGGTCTCAGAGCATAGAAAAGATTTGCAGGGATAGAGAACAGAGCAGTAGAATGAGGTGTCTCTTGGGGGAACTTGAGGTGCAGAGGTAGACCAGAATAGATGGTTTAAGTTTGCAATGCCACAGCATTTTGGGTTCAAATGTATCTGCCTGAAGTGGACTTCTAATCCCTGAAATATTGGAGAGACTAGAAGTAACCTTCACTGTGTTGTTTTCATCTGCCTGAATAGCAACTATCCTTAAGTCCAGAAAAGAGAACTGGGAGGGGTGAGAATATAAAATAATTATTCTTTGATGGCAATTTCCACATGCTTCCTAAACCTATATCCAACCTGAATTGCCTTTTCTATGGGTACATCTACAACAGATGAGCCTTAATAAATCTGAAATAATAATGGGAGAAGCCATAAGAGTAATGATTTTAAAAGCCCTGTTTTCCCAAGGGGCATATGTTACCAGCTGCACAGACTTTTCTCTGTGTGTAATCAAAACCTTTTTTGTTCCCTTTATAAATAAGACATTTGTAAGTAGGTGCTTTACTGATTGAAAAAGTAGTTGCTGGGGCACCTGGGTGGCTCAGTCGGTTGAGCGTCCGACTTCAGCTCAGGTCATGATCTCAGTCACAGGTTCAAGCCCTGCCATCGGGCTCTGTGCTGGCAGCTTAGAGCCTGGAGCCTGCTTCGGATTCTGTGTTGTCTCCCTCTCTCTGCCCCTCCCCTGCTCATGCTCTGTCTGTCTGTCTCTCTCTCTCTCTCTCTCTCAAAATAAATAAACATTAAAAAAAAAAAAAGAAAAAGTAGTTGCTTGGTTGCTGGGTTTTTTTTTAATTAAAAAAAATTTTTAAGTTTGTTTATTTTTGAGAGAGAGAGAGAGCAGGGGAGGGGCAGAGAGAGAGAGGGAGAGAGCAAATCCCAGGCAGGCTCTGCAATGTCAGCATGGAGCCCAGTGTGGGAGCCCACTGAGCCACCTAGGAGCCCACTCAGGTATCCACTCGTTTGGTTTTTGAAAACAGCAGTGACATGTTTGTAGAATCAGCTTAAGCAGTATATTTCATTCGGCTTCTCAAAAGTTGCCAGTAAACTTTAAAGAGATTCTGGATGAGGGTGTTGTAGTGGCTCTAACTTATTGCATCCCATGTACCTCCTTGCCCCTCTTTTTGTCTTCTTTTCCAGCCCCATACAAGCCTGAGAAGGTGGGATAGAAAGGGAGTACAGAAAGTTTTGGGGCCCAGATGTTGGTGAGGAGAAGTTGGAGGGTGCGGGTGGAGCCCCAGAAAAACATGGCAGCTCATGGTGCTGTGGCATAGCCTCTTAGGTACCCCTGAATCTCCCCAAGGGGAAGCTGTCACCACCATCCTCTCTTTGCCACTGGTGGTGACTACTGGGAGCATTTCTCATAGGATTTGGGAGGAATGTCCAGGGTAATCTCTTAGAGCCCATTAACTCAGTTGCTTGGGCATTCTAGGGCTTTCTAGTGACGGAGTTGTGTGGTGCAATGGAAAGAACACCAGACTGGAGAAGAGGTTTTGCCCTGGACAGTTCTGCTATGTGACCTTAAGCGTGTTTCTTAACATTTCTTCATCTCTATTTCCTGATTTGCCATCTAGATCATTCCACTAGATAATCTCCAAGCTCCCTCCTAAGCCTGTGACTTGAAGCCAGTTCATAAATTCAGTCTCCTCACGGGATAGTTAATGCTGTGCCTTATGCCAGGGTCACAGACAACAGCCCTGACTTGCCCTCATCTTGACTCCTCTAGAGAGGAGAAAGTTGGTGGTTCAGCTCAAATCCCTTGTTATTTTGGGTAAAACAGCTCCCAGTTGATGCTGTTAGCAAAATTGTGTAGGAGGACTGGGGTGACCAACCATGCTGGTTTGCCTGTGATGGAAGACTTTCCCTTCTTTTTAAAAAAGTTTTTTTTTAGTTTCCCTTATTTTTAATTTTTTTTTAAATTTTAATTTTTTTATATTAGTATATTAGTGGGGGGAGGGGGGCGGGGCAAAGGGGGGGAGAGAGAGAGAGAGAGAGAGAGAGAGAGAGAGAATCTTAGGTAGGTTCCACGTTCAGCACAAAACCTGGTGCAGGGCTCAATCCCATGACCCTGGAATCATGACCTGAGTTGAAATCAAGAGTCGGTTGCTTCACTGACCGAGCCACCCAAGTGTCCCTGAGTTTCCCTCATTAAAAAAAATTTTTTTGTTGTCAATGTTTATTTATTATTGAGAGAGAGAGAGAGAATGAGCATGCGAGCGAGCTCAAGTTGGGGAGAGTCAGAGACAGAGAGACACACACAGAATCTGAAGCAGGATCCAGGCTCTGAGCTGTTAGCACAGAGCTCGATGTGGGGCTCGAACCTACAGACTGGGAGATCATGACCTGAGTCAAAGTCAGACGCTTAACCAACTGAACCACCCAGGCATCACTCCCTCATTTTTAAAACTGGTTAAATCCTGGACAAACTGGGACAAGTTGGTCACCGTGGAAAGTGCCCACCAATTTAGCGTTAAGGTGCTGTTCAACCAGGGCCAGTGGAGGTTATCACTGAGAAATGTAAAAAAAATTCTAAAAATCTCCAATTTCTATTGGTAATTATTGTATTTCCTGAAAGTTTCTCCAGGTCTCTATTAAACAAATACTAAAATCTAAATGATGAAATGCTTTCTTCCCTTGGTCCAAGGGCTCTATAACCAAGATACTTCCTATCCCAGCGGCCTATCCCAGCGGCCTATCTTAGGATCTTGCACCAAATGTCTCTGAAACTACCTTTTCACTCACCTGTTCAGGGCAGGAGGGATGGTCCAGATGCATCTGATGGCACCATGGCCAAGCCTTGCCCCAGTGCCCACATACCTCCCCCCCCCCCCACTTCTTACTGTGGGCCTAGGAATAAGTAACCTCTCTCCCAAAACTGATGCTCTGACTGGGCTGCTAAGCCAGAAATGTGTGGCCACAAGAGAGCAGGAGCCATGAGAGATTAGATGTTTCATGCCCAAGATCCAAGATACCTGATTTGGGAAATTTATTTTGGGAGGGAGGGTTCTGAGAGTAGCCATAAGAGTCTAAAAAAAAAGAGTCTGTTGAGGCACAGCCTGTACCCTGATGCCAATATCTATTCTTTGTAAGACATAGCAACTTATTTCCAGGACTTGGATTCCTTTTCCCCTCTCTTCTAAACCTCTTTTGAGTTAGGGAGCAATGCAAGTGGTTCCCCCAAGTCCCTCTCCTTTCATCTAACCCTACTTTTACTCTTAGCTTTACTTACCTTCTCTATCTTCTCTGGGGGCATAGAACGCTAAGCAGCCATTTTATAATTTCTAAAATCTATTCAAATTACACAATTTATATACAGATATATTTTTGTTGCAGAAATTCAAATTTTGTCAATCTGATGGATGAGAAGGCTATGTCCTTGGTTTAATTCACATTTCCCTTGGGTCCTGAATGACTGTGTGGAATAGGCCCACCTTCATCGCCCCCCACCCTCCCTCGCCCATACCCTGCAAAAGACTGTGATATAAGCAAGAAGTAGCCTTTTATTGTGTTAGGCCACTAAAATTGGGGTTGTTTGCTACAGCAGTTGGCCAACCCTGATCAATGCAGGGCATTGCAAATAATGGCAGAACACCAAAATCGTTTTGATCTTTTAAAACCATACCATCTAGGCCTTGCCCTACCTGGTGTGTATATGAAGTTGACTTTCATTTCTTAAGACCCAGCCTATGGTTTGAAAACCCAAGTAACTACAGAGAACTGAAATAATGTTTTTTCATCTGCTTCTGTCTCCCTCCTGTAACCATCCTTACCTCCCAATCTTTGTGAATATTCTTTTCCCTTCTCCCAATTTATAGAAGTAAAATTGAAATGTTCAAAGGTTAAAATAGGCCAGTGGTTCTTTGGCTATGTCAACATGTAACAAATTGGGGTGGAGAATTTTAACAGTTAAAATTCTTTCTAAATTTTCCTTTGGCCTTAAATACCATCTAGATAATTAACGCCACTGTGGTGTCTTTTCTCCTCTCTTTGGGTGACTAAATATTTGTTCCTTAGCTCCTTCCTTCTCTTTGTGTATGTGTATAGAAATAATTTCAATGCCCTAGCCTAAGATCTGGCAGAGAAAAATATTCTTATCCCCTTGGAGAAGGTCATCCTATTCTGGAAAAGCTGCCTCAAGAAAAGACCATATACATGTTTTGTAAAGCATGATTATTAAGTTTCAGGTTTATTATCATGCAAATGCTTCTATTTCCCCTCTTACCCCACCCAATCCCCTCCTATAACCAGGAATAAAATGACATCTGGGACGTTGGGAATTTAACCAGCCAGTCAGGAAGGCGGAACAATGTTTCCTCAGCCAGTGGTTCATAGAGGTTCTCAGAGGGCCTTTGCAGGGAACTTAAGGAGTTGTTCCTTTAAACAAGGTGCCAGATTATCTCACATTTTAAAATTCCCTTTGCTTTCAAAGTTAAGTGTTTATCTCCCTGGGAATATGAATTGGTACAACCTTTCAGGAAAGCAATTTGGCAACATGCATCAGGAGCCTTAAAAACGCTTACAATCTTGACCTGGCAGTCCCACTCTTAGGGCTTTATTCTATGAGAATCATCAGAGATAGGATCACAGACACTTATCACAGCAAAATTTATGAAAGCAAAATATCTGGAAACAGACTAAAAACCAAATAATAAGGGTAGGGGAGATCTGCTCAATAATGGAATATTATGCTGCCTTTAAAAATAGTGTTTGAAAAAGTAGATAACATGAGGAAATGCCCATGATAAACTGTTAAGTGGGAAAAAAAAAGGATACAAAACAAAGTCTCACTTCATTTAAAACGATTGATTTAAGCACACATACATAGAAGACAAGGAATAAATACAAATAAGAAGAGTTCTGGTCTAACCTCAGTTCTGATGTGTCCTGACTGCTTAGCATTGAACAAGTGACTTAAACCCTGAATTTTTTTTCAGGGTTGTGGTGAGGATCTGAAAGAATGTTTGCAGTTTCCTGTACATAATGGTTGCTCAATTAATGGTAGTAACTGTTATCATTCTGATTCTTACCACTATTATTTATTAGTGGTAGGAGTTGGTCCGTGACAAAGCTCATGAAAGAATGATTTGTGGGAACAGTCTTCCTGTTACTGTCAACTAACTTCCCATTGTTGTCTACCCACTGTTTTCTCTGAGGTGGTCCTGCCCATAATCCAGACAAAACAAACTCCAGGCCCTGAAGTGAAAATTGATACAGGGAGGAGAATTTCTGGAAAATATATGGAGGGGACATTTGGAGGAAGCAGAACTTCCTTTGGCTGTTTAAAAAAAAAGCAAGTTAAGCATTTAGGAAAATGAATTATTTATTGTGTTGAAAACAAATGATAATATACATTTGTATGGTGCTGCACTATTTTAAACCCTATTACCTCATAGGAGAACACATTTTAGTGAAGTAGCTTTTAAGCTTAGATACCCTATAAAAGTTATCTTTTGCTATATAACAGATTACCCCCAAACTTAACATTTATACCAACACATTTCTTATCTCACAGTTACTGTTGACCAGGAATCTAGGTGTAGCTTAGCTGTGTTGAGGATCTGTCAAGAGGCTGCATTCGAGGTGCAGACCAGACCTGCAATCTTCTCAAGATTCAACTGAGCAAGCTCACTCAGTGATTGTTGGCAGGATTCAGTTCCTTCTGGGTTGTTGGACTGAGGACCTCATTTCCTCACTGGCTGTTGGCTGGAGGCCATCTTAGGTTCTTTGCTATGCAGGCTTCTTCAAGGCACCTCACAACATGGCAGCCAGCTTCATCCCAGTGAGTATGCTGAGAAAGGGAGAGAAGAGTCACCATCTTTTGTAACCTAATTTTGGAACTGACATCCCATTACTTGTGCCCTATTTACTTTTGTTAGAAGCAAGCCACTAGGTCTAGCCAACACTCAAGGGGAGGGGATCACACAGGGGTGCAGAGCCAGAAGGTGGGACTTTGGGGGCCATTTTAGAAGGCAGCCAACCACATCCCCTTTTTACAGCAGAGGAAACCAAGTCTCAGCAAGCCTAAATCATCTACAAAGGAAGACTCAAACCAGGGTCATTTAGATTTCAAAGCTTATACTCTGTGCATTCTATCATGTAAATCTCTACTCATTCTATCCCAGTGTAATTCTTGTGCATAAAGGCATGGATGGTGTAATTTATTGAGTGCTTAAGGACTTTTACATAATAAAAATATCCTAAAAAACCTACAACATTTTATGATATTCTAGGATGGGGACACATTTTGGAAATAAATAGAAAAATGTAATGATAATTAGAAAAATATACAGAGGCTCCATTACCTACAAATCCCATCCAGAGTTTTCATAGATAAGGGCCTGGAAAAGAGTTCTTTAGGCCATCCAGGGTAGCAGCGATGATTAATTCCAAGCTGTTAACGCATTTTATTATGCAAATACTCCAGCAGCTCAGCCATGGAGAAAGTCTGGGCACCGCCCCCACCCCTTTCACTCTGGACACTCAATTTGCATGGAAATGTGGCACTCTCACTAGGAGAGGAGACTGTTTGGCTCTCCTTGGGGGAGGGGGGTTAGGAGGTAGGTGGGGGAGGTGGCTGGAGGGAGATCAAGCTACCCATTAGTGACATTGATCATTTTAACACCATTTGTGGTTAGAAAAACAATGATATTACCTTAATTTCGTAATTAAATTGCTCCAAGCTGGAGAGATAAGCAGAGCCTAGAGTCAATTGCAGTCGCACTGAATTTTGGGCCTTCTAGGACTGAGGGTTGAATCCTACATTACCGGGAAGAAGGGTATTCCATGTGAGCAGTGTTTAGTCTCCACAGAAACAGGGAAATGTCCTTTCTGGGGAGAGAAAGGCAAGCAGAAGGAGCATGTCTCTGGGAATGAGGTGGAATTTTACCTGGGAGTTTTTACTTCGGGCAGTGTTTGGTATTCAGGAGGTGATCACTGATGACCCTTAGGGCTCTTTTTCTCTTAATAGTACTTGGGTGGACTGAGAACTCTAGTCAATGAATGAGCAGTCTTAGTTTAGGCAGGCTTACGGGGAATTATAGCCCTGGGTTGTTGGGAGACAGCTGTTGAGGGGGCAAAGCAAGGGCATGACAAGAGGCCTCTTAAGAGATGGGCCAGGACACTGGGCTGACTTCCGAGGTGGAGTAGGGGTGCAGCAAGTTGAGAGCTTGAATAGGACAATTACCTGGGAGTGGGAGGGGCTTTCAAGACCGGAGCAAAGACACACTTAAACATCTCTGTAAGGATCTTATTTCCAGAAGGGGAGAGGGGGATGGGGAGACTAGCAGAGAGTTGGGATGCCCACTCACCCAGGCACACAAAACTTCTATACACACTGGGAATGAAAGAACTGAACTAGGTTTCCCTATATGCAGGGAGGAGTTCCATGTGGGGAGAGAGTGTGCATACAGGACATGCCCCAAACATTTTTTGTAGTTACTGCTTCTGGCAGTGAGGCTTCAGAAAAAGCCTGGTTTTGGTGTCTGTGGTCTTGATCCCCGTGCCTTCTACTGTATGCCAGCTTATAGGTATTGGAGGACACTGTATCTTCACAATGTCTTTAGACTAGTACGATGAGTGTTATCATTCTTATTTGTCAGAGGAGAAAAACTGGCTTGGAAAAGTTCAGTGATTTATCCAGTGATCTGGGGACAGGTGGTCCAGAGACCAGGTCTCCTGACTTCTGGCTATGGGCCCTTCCCATTTCATCAAATTACCTGGGGAAGCCAAGCCTGGCTTGAAGCAAAGGGCAGAGAAAGGGAACTCAGTTGTAGTGGGGACTTTGAAGATAAACTACTAAGTTTTCTTGAAATTGGCTTCTGCTAATGGGCAAAGTGATGTACCATCTGGGGAGACCTGTAGACCAGCCTCTGACTTTTTTTTAATACTTATTTATTTTTGAGAGAGAGAGAGAAAAGAGCATTAGTGGGGGAGGAACAGAAAGAGATGGAGACACAGAATCTGAAGCAGGCTACTGGCTCTGAGCTGTCAGCACAGAGCCTGACACTGGGGTGGAACTCAATGAACCATGAGATCATGACCTGAGCCGAAGTTGGACACTTAATTGACTGAGCCACCCAGGCGCCCCTAGCCTCTGACTTTTTGGAACAACCACCTGATTAACTTCTTAGAGCTTTAGCACTGGAAGCAAATAGCTCTGTTAGTTAACAGACAGGAGAGGATACACATTACCAGAAAAAAAAGGCTGGGATCTGATGGAAAGAAAGGTCTCTGACCTCAGAGATAGAAGACCTGTATTGTTTTCTAGTCCTAGTTGTGCGACTAACTCATCACTTAGCTGTGTGAACTTAATCTCTCTAGTTCTTGTTTTGTTCAGTTGTAAAACATGGACTCTTGTCTCTAAGCCCTTTCCAACTCTTACTAGGGGGAGTTTGGAGTCAGACAGAAATATAATCAACTTCTATTCCATTTTGTAGTGATTAATTTCCAGATCCCAGCCTCCAGGAACCCCAGTTTCTCCCTCTAGAATTTCCAAGTTCTGGACATCTTGGAACTTTCCTTGATTGTAAACACAGGCTACGAGAGAACCTGGCTTCTTTCTAGTCACCACTTTCCTCTGCCAGTCCCAGGATAAATGACACCATCCAAGAGTTCCCATTCATTGTCCTCATGTCTGCATTTGACTACACACCATTTTTGACCTGTGTTCCTTAAGCAATGCCTTCTCCCATTATGCACTCAGTCTTCCTTGCCCCAGCCAAAGCCACATTTTCACAAAGAGGTGGATATCTGACCATCACTCAGGAACGATGTGGAAATGTAAGATAGGCTCCTGTCCTCCAGGAGCTTAAAACATAATTGGGAGAGAAATCGATCAATAGTTTTAATACATTTTCAATCAAAATCCCAGCAGGATTTTTTGTTGTTATTGTTGTTGAAATTGACAAATTGATTCTAAAATTTATATAGAAATGCAAATACCTAAAATAGTCAAAACAATTTTGAAGGAGTAAAACAAAGTTGGAGGACTTATACTACCTTATTTTAAGACTTAATGTAAAGTTAGAATAATCAGGACATTGTAGTGTTGGTGTACAGATAGACATGTGGATCAATAGAACAGAATAGAGTCCAGAAATAGATCCCGATATATGATCAGCTGATTTTTTAGAAAGGTGCAAAGGCAGTTCAATGGGGAAAAGATAACTTTTTCATCAAATGATCTGGAGTAATTAGAAATCATATACAAAAATATCAATCTTTATTTCACACCATACACAGAAATTAACTTGAAACAGATTGACCTAAATGTAGGAGCTAAAACTATAAAAGAAAATACAGGAAAATTTTTTGTGATCTTGAGTTAGACAAATACTTTTTAAATATGACACACACACAACCAAACTATAAAATAAAATATTGATAAATTAAGCATTATCAGAATTGAAAATTGCTCTTCAAAAGACATTTAACAAAATTAAAAAAAGATAAAGACTGAGAAAAAATATTTGCAAAAAATATATCTGATTAAGAACTTGTATTCAGATTAAAGAACTCTTACAACTTAATAATAAGGAAAACAACAAAGCAATAAAAATGGGCAACAGGTTTGTACAACAGTCATTTCACCAAAGGAGATATACAAATGGCAAATAAACACATGCAAAGATACTTAACATGATTAATCATTAGGGAACTGCAAATTAAAACCATAAGGAGATACCACTGTATATACAATCAAATGATTAAAATTAAAAAGACAGGAAATAGCAAAGCACTGGTGGAGCAACTGAAACTCTTACTCATAGGAATGCAAGATGGTACAATCACTCCAGAAAAGAGCTGGGCAGTTTCTTTTCTTTTTTATTATTTTTTTAGTTTTTTAAAAGTTTTTATTTATTTTTGACAGAGCGAGTATGAGCTGGAGAGGGGCAGAGAGAGAGGGAGACACATAATCCGAAGGAGGCTCTAGGCTCCAAGCCATCAGCACACAGCCTGACGTGGGGCTCAAACTCACGAACCATGAGATCATGACCTGGGCCCAAGTCGGACGCTCAACTGACTGAGCCACCCAGGTGCCCCAAGTTGTTTTTTTCTGTTTTTTAAGATTTTATTTTTAAGTAGTCTCTACATCCAGCATGGGGCTTTAATTCACAACTCCGAGATCAAGAGTTGCATGCTCTATCTACTGAGCCAGGCAGGTGCCCTTGGGCAGTTTCTTTTAAAGTTAAAGATACACTGACCAAAGGACCCAGCAATTTCTCTGCTAATAGAGAAATGAGAACATATGTCCACACAAAGACTTGTACTTAAATGTTCATGGCAGCAATATTTATGATGGTGAAAAACTGGAAACAACTGGAATATCCATCAACTAATGAATGGGCAAACAAATTGTGATCTAGCCATGCAGTGGAATACTACTCAGTAATAAAAATTGTGGAAGCCTGTGACCATATGGCTGAATCTCAAAGACATTATGCTGAGCAAAAGAAGCCAGACACAAGAGTACAAGCTGAATGATTCCATTTAAGGGAAATTCTAGAAAAGAAAATAACAATTGTGATAGAAAACAGATCACAGGATGCCAAGAGTCAGGATGCCTGGATAAGGGGTTGACTGCCAGGGGATGAGAGAGAGAATGTAGATGTTCTATGCATGATTGTGGTGGTGTTTACATGACTGTATACATTTGTCAGAACTCTCTGAATTGTCAGAACACACTGAAAATTGGTAAGCTTTATTTACATAAATCACACTTAAGTAAAATTGATTATAGAAAATATAATGGGGAGAGAGAAAACATGTTGGCATGAAACAAACAATGCCATGTGAGAGTAAGAGACAGTGCCCAAACACGAAGGGCAGAAGGAACAGTGTAGGCATGTAAAGATGAGACCTAGCTCCCAGCTGTATGTGGGATGATCCTGGGAAGGTGGGGAGAAAGGAGCCTTGTGTGGATGAGCCTTAGGGCTTGGTCAGGTTGGCACAGGAGGAGGGCAAGGGCAGGGGCTTAGCTGTGGACAAAACCCCGGGGAATGCCAGCCTCTAAAGGGCAGCAGGGGAAGCGGTTCCGGCTGTGGTGGTTTTGGTCAGCCCCTTTACAGTAAGTAAGCTGTGGGGAAGTGTGGGGTCGCTCGAGTGTGGCAGCACTTTTGGCCTTGAGCCCCACACGCGGGTCACTTTCATCAGAACAGGAAAACGAAACAGGCTCCCCTGAATGATTTATGGGAGGGCTTGTATTTTGGGGATGTGATACTGCAATTTGTGTTATAGGATCAGGACATCTGTTTCCAGGAAGGCGTGTTCTCTTACCATGAGTCTTTCCCACCAGGGATCTTTTGCCCCTTCAAAGAGTTACACGTTTTATCTTGGTTGCTCGTTAGCATAATGGGGCCTTCTGGTGACAAGTGGCCTCACCGTTGCATGAGCATGAGTGGTCTGGGGCCAACTGGGAGGTGAGCAAGAACCGCTTTGGTCCCACCCTGCCCCTCAGATGGCATCCAGCAGTGCAGTAAGCTGTAGGATTAGGGACTATGCCATCTGCCAGACGGCACAGGCAGGCTTCCACTTAACAATTACGTTTAGCCATTTATCTGATTAAATTTCAGTTATGCTAACTGTCCCCATGTGGATTGATGGCCCTTGCTGGGGAACTCTACTGCCAGCAGATCTCAGCCTACAACCTTCTCACCAGGAGGCACGTCTCCTTGGGGAGGTCTGAAGCAAGAAGGGATAGAATCCGAATCCTGGCTAGAGGGACTTTGGCAAGCTTCCTGTTCAACCCTGCACTTCACAGATGACAAAATTGAGGCTAGCTGGTCACAGGGAGCCAGTAGGGAAGGGACTTGCTCAATGTCACACAGCCTGTTAAGTGTTGAGTAGGACCTGGTGACTCAGGCCTCAAGGTTCTTTCTAAATCATGCAGACCTATTCCTCTTGGTTTACAAAGGATTTGAGCATGGCCTGGTATGTGTGTAGATGGGAACACGGTGTGTACCTATGGTGGGTATGTACCCTACTTCTTACTCCTTTTCAGGAGGGGAGTGTAGGACCTCTGCTTGTGCTCACCTTTCCTTGCCAAGCTAGTTCAGGAAAAAAGCCTCATTGAAAATTCAGTTTGAGAGGCAGGCTTAGCACAAGCCACACCTTTTTTTTTTTTTTTTTTAACCCTATCCCCTTCTGCTTTTAAAGGAAATATAAATCCTCAGTTCTTAGTGAGGAAGATCTTTGTGTGGTTTAAATCTTAGGAACTTTGTTTTGTCAAAAGAGTGTTTGAGATTTTGGAAGCCCCTCCCTGCCTGGTTTTTAATACTCCCCACTAATCCCTTTTCGCTCTGAGGCCCTGTCCACATGGTGTTCATGGTCTCCTAGCTTGTCTGGGTGAATCCTCCCAGCTCCCAGACCGAGAACCTCCTGCAACCCATGATCCCAGGAGCATATTATACAAGAATGTGTGTGTACAAGCACTCCCCCCGCCCCCCCCCCCCGCCGCACTGTATGTGGAATCGAATATTCATTGTATAAGTCAAATTAAAATGTATTAACTTTCCTTCCAGATGCCCCCTGATAGCAAGTTTAATTACTCTGGACATAATTAAATGAGTTTAGGAGATTAGAAATATAAGGGGGTAGTGAGGAGCATACATTTAGGGGGAAATAAGGAAAATTTAATTCTGAGTCTTTTGTCACTTGGTGGGTCGAATACTGGGGATAAGCAAGATGGAAGAGATGCTTGGGAAGAGGTGGGATGAGGAAGGTTTTAGGAGGGTTGGACCAGTTTGGATGTATCAGGATGTGTCAGTCTCTTACCCTACAAATGTAGAAATGTAGGAGACCGCATGCCTGAGCATCTTTCCCTTGATTTAGGGCAGTGTTTTCCTGTGGAGCTCCAATAAACTTGGGGCAGATTTACCAAGTAAGGAGCTGGGCAAGCAAGCAGCGATGCTAAATCCTGCTCTCTCTCCTGCTTTATTCTCGGACATGGCCTCATCTTGCCATAGACTTGCCACCCTGTGGCAGACTTTTCCAGGGACTTAAGGTCAAGTTCACAAACGTCAGACTGTCTTCAACAATAGAAATGTCTCCCTAGAGTATTTGCTGGTTTGTGTTTCTGTGACTCTTGGCTCATCACACACTTCCAGGTACTTCAACCCCAATGTAGCCCTGACTGAAGGAGCAAGGTTCTAGGTGGAGTCAACAGGCCTCGTCCAGCTGGTTAATTTGATGCTGGGTTACTCCATTAAAACCCAGGCACAAACACGCACACATGGTACACACACACTACCACGTGCACACACGCATGCATACAACACACTCACACTGACACACACTAGCACATTCACACATACATATATACTCATTTGCACTCACATGTTCACAGTCACTTATAAACTCACATGCATGAACACACACCAACACACATACACATATACTTAAATATGCTCTTTTACACATGAAGACATTCACACAACACACATTCCCATAAATGTATACACACTTACACACACAATTCATGGATTCACAGACATACTCATGAATACTTACTCATTTATACACATTTGCACAAATATGTATGTAGGCATACACATGTCTACACACTCAAACACAACACACACACACACTCAGAACTCAAAGGTGAATGTTTTGGAGGAGAAGATATCCTCTTCATGATTTATCTTCCTATAGGTCCTTCTTTTTAAAATCCAGTTTTTCAGCTGGAGGGGATGTCTTGCCTCTGAGTGGAAAAGGCAGTTGTGGTTTGTTAAATTTTTCAGCTGCACAGGGCGGAAGGATATTCTTCCTTGTGGTTTAGAATTACACTCCAGAAAGTTGCAAACAGATTTCCACACCCTTTCTGAAGGTGCCTTCCCCTACACTGGTGCTATTTTCAAGAGGTTGGATAAAGCTCTTTAAAATAAGATATGTGTATATATACATACATATACATGTGTATGTATATGTGTATATATATATATATATATATACATGTGTGTATATACATATATATTTTTTATAAAAGCCAAAAGAAAGCACCAAGACACTGAATGAATAATGAAAGTGAAGGCAAAATAAGCCTGAGGAGATAAAATGAAATTCTCTTACATTTGAGCCTTGCATTGGGGGGTTGGGGACTGTGAAGTGCTAGGATGGTGTTTAGAAAGAAAGAGTCTGTGTTATGTCTAGTGGTCCTAGTATTTTGTGTTACTCTGACCCCGGCATTGTATCCTTTCAATGCAGTCGGGTGTGCAAATGTTCAGTTCTGGTGGGTGAAAGGTATTTTGTATTCAAGCCAAATCTACATTTCATATTTGAAATGGGGGGAAGCTGGGGGAAAAGGGGGTGGGGCTGAAAGGGGGCAAAGGTCAGTGTTCACAGGTCTGAGACCATGTTTAATATCACATGACACCTTTGTCAAACAGTGTGTCACCCACCCTTCCCCCCGGTACACACAAGCTGTCTGGGTTTCTGTACCTAAGGGACCTTTCTCTATGTTGCCTTCCTGCCCAAACTCTCAGACTTGCTTTCCATAAATCAGAAGAAATGAATGAAATTTGATCTATCACTTTTTTTTTTTTAATGTGGTGGCATGAGAAGCCCTGAAGGATTATGTGCTCTCTTCCCTCCCTGGTCAAGCCTGTCTGCTTCTCCTTCCTGGGCCCCTGTGGGCTGTCTGAGGCCTTGGGGATTGACAGGAGGTTGTGGTAGGGGCAGTGGTATTGTATTTCTTACTCACAACCTTGAAGGTGAGCCTCTGGTCTGCAGCCCAGGGTCAGATCATCCCCTGAAACCTCAAAGGTGAAAAACCCCAGGCAGTCAGATGCATTTGAGACTTGAGAGTGGCAATGGAGACTCTTGGGTTCTGGGGCCATCTGTGGTCTTTCGTGTTGGGGAAAAACAGGGTAGCATGGGCTAATGGCCTACTTTTTACCTTGTGGACCAGAGTTAACTGTGGCTTTGATCTTCACCTACACCCTGATGGACATCTGTCCCTATTACTACAGTCCCTGCATAAGCATTGCTGCTCTGGTAGAGCATCCTGAGTGGGATGGTTCAGTGATATACCTTTCTGTGTCTAGAGTCTTTGGGTCCCCCCAAAAATGCTTTATAAAAGAGGGAGAGACTGGTGGATATTGTAGTTACTTTCCTCCTTCACCTTTTGGACATCACATTTTAAAGACCAGGGAGAAGAAGAATGAGCCACCAGAAATAGTTTCCCAGTGAAACTTTATACAAGCTTTATGAGAGAGAGACAGCTCTATTAATGAGCACAAATCAGCAAAGGCAGGAGGACTTTGGAGGCACATAGACCTGGGTTCAAATCTAGAGTGTCACTCAAAATGGTAACTTCTCTGAGATCCTTCCTTTCTCATCTGGGAAATGGGGATAATGATGACTCAACTGTGAGATTATTGTGAATATTGTATGAGTTATTGCATGCAAAGTGCCTGACATAGATTTGGCGCTCAATATATGTTAGTCATTATTTATTTCTTAAGCTTTATATTTACCCCTTATTTCAAAGAGTTAGAGGCAGCTTATACGTAAGTACATGGGGTAAAGGCAGAGTTTTAAAATGGGCATTTGGAAGGGGGAAAACAAACATGCTCAGGAGTGAGACTTGAATTCCTCGGTCAACCAACACTCCTGACCAAATTATGATTTCTCTTATTTTGGGGAGCTCAGAGGGATTCTCCTCTGCTTGGTGCACTGTGGTGGGAAGAATCTCTGCAGAAACCAAGGCAGTACCCACAAGGCAGGCATGAAGGCTCAGTGCCCACTTTACACCAGCTGCCATTTTGACAGTTGTTCTTAAATGGATCAAGGTCAGTTTTACTTGCTTAATGATCTGCTTGGATAAAGAAACAAGATGCCAGGAACAATTTGGGGAGACTAAGTCACAGCCTTGTCCTTCCCCCATATCCCAAACCCCGATTTTAGGCTACTGAGGTTGCTCTTAAAAATGAGATATAGGGGGAAAGGGGAAGGGGGGTGATGGTCATGGAGGGGGGCACTTGTGGGGAAGAGCACTGGGTGTTATATGGAAACCAACTTGACAATAAACTATTTAAAAAAATGAGATATAGGGGCACCTGGGTGGCTCAATCAGTTAAGCATCTGACTTTGGCTCAAGTCATGATCTCTTGGTCTGTGAATTCAAGCCCTGCATCAGGCTCTGTACTGACAGTTCAAAGTTTGGAACTGGCTTCTGATTCTGTGTCTCCATTCTCTCTCAGCCTCTTCTCTGCTCATGCTCTGTCTCTCTCTCAAAAATAAATAAACGTTAAAAAAATTAAAAAAAAAGATATAATCTTCACAGTATTGTGGAGACATCACAAATGACACAGCAAACCACTAGTTACTGTGTACGTGAACTTCTTAATTTGTTACTTGTTCTTTAAAAACAAGTTCTTTGGTCCCTTTCAGTATGGAAGATAACTTCTCACTGCTAATTTTGAAAGTCGTAAAATCAAGGGAAAAGCAAGAAAAACTGGGCAGGGAGAAATACTGTGATGTGATAGAGGGGCCAAGCACTGGATTTCATTTCTGGCTCTGTCACTAATTAGCCACAATTAGCCATCAGATCTTGGGCAGGTAAATCTCCTCATTCCTGCCACCTCAGTTTTTAGATCTGTAAGACAGAGTGATGGTTATCTCGTGGCTTTGTTTTGATATGCGCCGAGATAAAAGATGGGAAGGGAACAAAGTGCTCTGCATATTGTTTGCCACTCTTACCTATGATTGTTCCCTGAAGAAGGTAAACCAGCTTTGATTCACATGACCAGTTAGCCTGGGGTTGGGACCCAGCACATTTTCCCCAACTGTTAGCAATAGTCACCAAAAACCCTAACCAAGGTTGATTTACTCAACCCAGTGGCAGTCTGGAGGGCTTGACAAACTGGTGAATGTGCCCAAGATTTCTGTCCTCCTTAATTCTAATATGGAAACTGTAGTCCTCCAGACTCTAGTATGGAGTATGGCAGGATCTTCAAAGGAAGCCCTCTGATGCTCAAAATAAGCCACAAAGTAAGGGACTTGTTGATATAGAACAAGGGTCAGCAAACTATAGCCTAGGGGCCAAATCCAGAGGATTACCTGCTTTTGTAAATGCTGTTTTATTGGAACACAGCCATGCTTGTTCTTTTTTATTTTTTTATTTTTATTTTTTAACATTTATTCATTTTTGAGAGACAGAAGGACAGAGTGTGAGCAGGGGAGGGGCAGAGAGAGAGGGAGACACAGAATCTGAAGCAGGCTCTGGGCTCTGAGCTGTTAGCACAGAGCCTGATGCGGGGCTCAAACTCATGAGCTGTGAGATCACGACCTGAGCCAAAGTTGGACCCTCATCCAACTGAGCCACCCAGGTGCCCCCATGCTTGTTCTTTTATGGATCTATGTCTGTCTAATTCTCTGGCCGGTTTCAATGGCAGAGTTGAGTCGTTGTGACCAACTGGCCCTCAAAGCTAGCAATATTTACTACCTGGCCCTTCACTGGGAAAATCTGCTGACCCCTCATATAGAATACAGATCAAAGTAGGCTGTCATTCAAGTCCCCTATAAATGTGTGGTTTACCCAGTTATTCAGCTTATTTTGACTAATGAATTCCTATTATATCTCAGGAGGAGTTATTAATACTGGTTCTGGGCTCAATAGTGAAACAAGGAAAATATCATTTTCTTTTATTCCCTCTTTTTGGGAGTGTCCTCCCTGTAAGAGATGGAAGAAAATTGACCATCTATGTGTCAGCCACTTTACTTACCATCACCTTTACTTTTTATGATAACCCAGTCAGTTAAATATTTTACCTGTGGAGAAGCTGATCTTCAGAGACGTTAACTAACTCAGCCTAGATCATATAGCTAGTATGGGGTGAAACCAGATTTCAATCCAGGCCTGCCTAATTCCAGTTATTAGACTCTTCCCATTAAAGGTTGCTTCCTCCATATTGTCTAGCCCTCCCTGTAAAATTTCCTCAGAGGCCAGTTCTAGACACCATCTACACCTTGCAGGTATGAACTAAAGCCAATGAGTTACCTCTTGAGGCTTTCCATAGCCTTAGTTTCATTTGTGGAGTACAAGCCTTTTCTAACTTACAGAAGGGATTTTAGGCATCAGATTGAAAATTGAAAAGGATGTTTTTGGAGAGAGGGGATTAGGAAAGTGTGGCAACCTTCCCTGAATTCTAAAATCACCTTGAGGGGTGACTGCCTCATCTCCTGTGTGAAGAGCAATTCAGAACTGTTGCAATTCAGAATTGTCTGTGGAACTACCCTGGTCCCAAATGAATCACACAGTTTCACTGCATTGGCAATCCTTTATACCTACATTTCCTTCAGGTGAGGGGTAGAGATCTGATAAATACAGAACAGGAGGACCCAAGATCCGGCAGCTCCAGTCTCATCCCATAAACATCTGTCAGTCCACCCTACAGCCTCTCTGTCTATGGCAGAGCAAGCATCCTTGTGGGCTTTGGCATCTAGGGTCTTGGCAACGACTATTTTTGAAGGCAATGCAGGAGTCCTGGACTCTGGAACGAGTCTGGACATGGGGAACTGTCTGTGCTGGCTGTACTGAGCTTCTGGACTGAAGCCAGCCTGGGAGAAGAGGCATCTGATCTGTGATAAGGACAAAAGGCCAAAGGCGGCTGCAACTGCCCTTGGTCTCGCCCTTTTGCTTAATATATGGCCAATCTTCTGATGAAAGGGCTGGGGGTTAAAGGTTGGCTCTGAGTTGACTGTTAATATACCTGCCCTCTTCTTGCTCCCTGGGGGAGGGAATTTTTTTCTATAAGGTTAATTCAGGGTAAATACATTTTAGGGGAAGGAGGAATGGTAAAGACATTTCTTAAAAATTAAAAAAAAAAAAAACAAACGAGAGAAGACCAATGATGAATCTATTGTACTGTGGGTTGCAGACCTTAGTACTATACATGTCTAATTCTGTAAAGGCTCAAAGCTCCCAAGCTTATGAAGGGATGATAGATAAGAGATAGTAATTAAATTAAAGATGTGCACACTGGCCCCTCTGAATTCCAGGAAGTTTGAAAGTGGACTCCCCCTCCATCATGATTAAAACCCTCGCTAAGGATGTTTTGGTGGTAGTGAGTAGAGGAAGACATCACAGGAGCTTCCCAGAGAATTCTCAGGCTGTCACAGTTTAGCATCTCCTTTGGGACAAAGAGAGGTGAAGAAAGAGGGCTCTGGGGAGGGGCCGAGGTGGCTGTGGCTGCCTTAGCAGTAAGAAGGAGTGGACAGACAGACGTTTGTGGGATGAGGTTGGAACTACTGGACCCTGGGTCCTCTGGGTCCATATTTCCCTTACCTGAGAGAAATGTGGTATATAAAGGATTGCTAAGGCAGTGAAACTGTGATTCATTTGGGACTGGGTGGTCAGGTGGAACACCCGTGTAAAAGCAGAGTTGACTCCTCTGGAACAACAGCTCCACCATAGGCGGGGCGGAGGGGGGGGTGCACAGCAGGGATTGCAGGGGCCACTCCTTCAGCCTCAGGTGGGAACCTTGAGTTATCTGCATCACACCCAGTGTACTGTCAGGGAGACAGACCACAGCTCTAGGCACAATCGGCAAAGGCCACTGTGGTTCATACCTCAGGTTATATGGTTTTGAACAAATCTGAAACATCGAGATAATAACTCCTGGAGGGAGGAGGCCCTGCAACCAGAGATGTGAGGGTTAGTCCTCATGGAAGAGAAGGATCAGAGGCATTGATGGTGTCTGGACGGGTCCGGGTGAGGAGGGACAGAGTCATGGGAAAGTCTGTCTCCTGCAGTCACTCGTGGGGCTGAGGGAATTGGTGTGTGTGTGGGCTGAGGTGGGAAGGGCTGAGCCTCTGACCTCTGGGTTAAGGAAATGGCATTTTCTTTCTTTCCTTAAAGAAGAAAACCACACGCGCGCGCGCACACACACACACACACACACCCAAAAAAAAATTCCAACAGTTCATGGTCCTGTTTATTCTCAGACAGGGAGTGGATGGCCATTCAGAGGTGTCTGACTGTGCCGTCCAGCCAAACTGACATCTGTGGGAGTTCAGGGTTTTAAATGTTTAGTCTGCGTGAGACCCCCAGGTCCCAGTGGGCTCAACTCCTGATAGGCCTGACTTAGTCATCTACCCTCAGCCCCTCCTATGAAATGGAATTGTGGGGGTTTGTACAAGGGAAACTTGGTTCCCTCTGAAGTCCAAGGGGAGGGCCGGGCACAGGGTTGTCATCAAAGTTGTCAGGAACCTAAGCCTGCAGACTTAGTTAATAAGGCTGTAGGTCAGCATCTGCCCACCTCTCCCCTTCTCCCTCAGAGCTAGCTTCTCCTCTGAGGGGGCGTGGTCAGGGCTGGGCCTCTCTGTTCACTTGGCCCTTCATACCTCCTGCTATCACTGTACTGACACATAGCCCTGTGATTAGTTGTCAGCATGTCTGCATTCTGCATTCCCCTCAATGGTTCTGTTCTTTATTTCTCCTTAAATCTTCAGCTTCGAGCTCTGGGCCTGGCACAGAGCTTTTGTTCAGTAAAAACCTGGAATTGGCCCGAGCTGAACTCCGCTGAACATGCTTGTCAAAAGCCTAAAGATTTTACTGGGCATGGTGATATGTGGGGCACAAGTGGAGAGAGCTTTGCAGGTCTCTGAGCTTGCCACCTGTAGAGTTCCTGGGCCACAGTCATGGAGTAGCCAGTGGGCAGGGGTTGCTCTCTGACACCGCTGCTTAGCTGGGGTTGTCAGCCCATTTACTAACAGAAGAGGGACACCTGGGGTCCGTGGGACAAGGAGGGGATGACCCTTGCATTGTCACTGCTTTTCTTTTTTTTTTTTTTTTTTTTTATAGTTTATTGTCAGGTTGGTTTCCATGTCACTGCTTTTCTAACTGGAAGTTCTGCAGGGCTTGGGGCAGGGGATGCCATGGGAGTGCAGCAGGTTAGGTCTAATGGTCACCTACTTAGTCTTGTCTGCTCTGGAGTAGCCACAGGCAAACCTCAGTTAAGTAAGTCTGGTTTAAAAAATATGTTATTGTTGGGAGGCACCTGGGTGGCTCAGTAGGTTAAGTGTCCGATTCTTGATTTCGGCTCAGGTCATGATCTCATGGTTCGTGGGTTCGAGGCCTGCATTGGGGTCTGTGCTGGCAGCATGGAGCCTGTTTGGGATTCCCTCTCTCTCTCTCTCTCTCTCTCTCTCTCTGCCCCTCCTCACCCCCAACTCCTGTGCACACATACTCTCTCTCTCTTTCTCACTCTTTCTCAAAAATAAATAAACTTAAAAAAATAAATAATATATCATTACTGAAAATATGCTTTTTAACCAGTTTATGTAACACTTTGCCCTTCATGGTTTCCAGACACTAAAGTGTGTGAAGATGAACAAAGCAGAGCTAACAAATTCAGAATGCAAATTGATTTTATACAAATCAATTAGCAGAATATAAGTTGCAGAAAGAAAGAAGGAGAAAGAAGAAAGAAAGAAAGGGAAACCAAAGTTTGAACTGTGTATTGAAATGATGTCGACTGTATTAAGCTAAATGACTCACTTAGGGGTGAGCTCCAGGAAGAGTGCTTGTCCTTTTGGAGTTTCTCTGTGGCAACTACTACAGTTTAGCCCGTTGTTCTCTGGCCATGGAAACTCCAGGCCAGATTCCACAGGATTGGAATTGTGTTGGAGATTCCACATCCTCACATGCCAAAAACATCTCAGGAGATCAGCTTAGCCTCACTGTTGTTCAGTCTACGTGGGCTGCTTGGCTGTTGATCCATGTATCCCTCCTTTCATCTAACATTTATAGTGAGCCTACTATGTGATGTTGTGGAGGTGTGGAGGTTCTGAAAATATGGAATGTCCCTACCCTAAGGAACTCACTGTATAATTCAGGATTTCTCAACCTCTGTACTATTTGACATTTCAGGCCAGATAATTCTTTGTTGTTGGGGGCTGTCTTGTGCCTTGTAGGATGTTCAACAGGATCCCTGACCTCCGCCCACTAGATGACAATGGCACTCCCTCTCTGCTCTGCCTCACCCTCAGTTGTGACAATCAAAAATGTCTTCAGATATTGCCTGATGTCCCCTGGGGGGCAAAATCACTTCCAGCTGAGAACTGCTGGTCAAATCAGAGACACACACTCCTGACACGAAAATGTGTTAAGAGTTTTAATGGATGCATATTCAAAGGATTATGGGATGAGAAAGGAGGGAATAGGGGATGTTTGTGCTGTACCTTGAATGGTCTGAGAAGGTTTGCCAGGCACAGCAGGAAGGAAAGGGCATTGTATGCAGAAGGAACAGTGTGCAAGGTGCAAAGACGTAATAGAGCGTGGTGGGCTTGTGTGGCAGAAGGAACTGGATGTGGCTGCTGTGTGGGCTGAATGATGGAGTGGGAGGAGGAGGCCAGAGAAGGAACTGGTAAAGTAAGCCAGGACCAGGTAGATTGGGTCCCTGCAGGCAATGATACACTTGGACTTCACCCTTTTCTGATGGTGGAACCAATGAAGATCTTCACATTTAGTTAAGACTGGGATAGGGCACAGCTGAGACATCACTCATGCATGCATTAACCAGTGTATCAAATCAAAACTAATCAGAGAGAGGTAAGTGACTTATACTTGGCCTCCCTCTTCCTTGATCACCTCCCCAACTCTAAATAGAAATTAGAAGTCAAGTGAACTGAACATAGTCTCTTAGTCATCATGTGTAAATGAAGATTTTTCCTGGGAGCATAGGATTCTGAATTACTGTGGAAAAGATAGCCATGTCCCTTTCCATGTTATAGAATTGTCACTGAGAAAGTGCTACATGTCTCTCTCCTCTTGTTGCATCTAAGTAGAGATGTGACAATTTCTCATCAGTGGAATGCAGGGTGGACATGGGGTGTGCTCCTTCCAGGTCAAGACTCTCCCATGTCCTTTTCCTTTTCCACCGACCCTAGGGGAATGAAGCTTCAATGCATGGCAGAGCCACATGACAGATGGAGCCTGAGTCCCTGAGAGACTGTGTGGGAGAGAACTGCTCACATACCAGAGCACCTTCCCAAGATTTTGCATGAGCAGGAAACAAACTTCTGTTATGTGAAGCTACTGAATTTTGGGTTCATTTCTTCCTGCATCTAGCCTGTCTAATCAAACACAGAGGCTGCATTTGCCAGCCTGGTGCTAAAAACACAGATGTGCACTCTGTCGCCAACACTGAAGACTGGATATGAGGCTGAGCACATTTGAAATGGTGACAGCTCAGGTGATATGGTGGCAGAGATGAGGTGTTGACTTGATCCTCTTTTCCACTGCTTGCAGTAAGAGTCCTAGATGGTAGCTTCCCCTGGTCTTACAGCTTTCCCTCCCCACTGGCACCCCCTCTTACCCCCACTATTCTTTACATTCCCTTTCCCTCATTTATTAGGAAACCTCCTCATGAAAAGGTGGGAGAACTCATGCTAAGTCACCAGGCAGAGAGCTCAGTGGAGTTCCTTGGAACATGTAAATGTCCATTGCTTCTTTTTTAATGTCTGAGCCCTAACACTCCAGGCTACCTGTGTTATCTAGTCCAGCTGGCTGCATCTAAATAGTAGATTCCTTCTCATGTTCCTGAAAACAAGAGGACTTCCTGGGGTGTGTGTGTGTGTGTGTGTGTGTGCGCTTGCAGTTATATGTGCTACAGGCCTGATATTAGACATAGGCAAGTGAAATACTGTCCATTTACATGTGGCGATCAGGTGACTGGTCGTGGGGAGTTGTAAGAGCATATGTGTGCATACCTTTTACCTCCTGGCTTTTGGGGAAAATGACCTCTAGGATTTTACATGGAGCTTCACATAAGCACGTTGGTGACTGTTGGCAACAAGATGACAGGAAGAAAGGCATTGCTTTCTGAACTCCCATTCCCAAATGATCCTTTTTGCGTAGTCTGCCTTATCCGCTTGCATACTATTCATGAGAGGTGGAGGAGAAGGAGAAAGCAGGGGTGGTGGTGAAAAATAGAAGGGAAACTTGAGTGTACCTTTTTCTTCTCTTTCTCTACCTTCAGCCATCATTAACAGAAAAATATTTTTAAAAGATCCCTTGATGGCATCCCCAAATGTGAAGCCTGACATTTTCTTAGCTGATGGCCTCCGTTGTGAAGGTATTTTGTGTCCTCCCAGCATGCCTGCTGGATCCCTGGTTTGCTGCGGTTGCTAAGGTAAATACTCTTTCCATTAAGCACCACAGCCCAGGAGTGGCCTAAAGCTCAAATAAATGACCAAGGAGCAAGTTAAACATTCCCTGGGGCGATTTTAACCTATGCAATGGCTTTTTGGGAAAATTGCCTATTTTTTCATGTTTTGGCCAGGGGTGTATCTCTTATTCCCTTCTTTTTTTTTTTTTTTCTGAGCTGAGTACACCTTTTCTTTCATTTATTCATGCATTGGATGAAGGGTGGAAGCAGGATTAATAAATCACAGAGGACTGCCCTCCCCCCTCCTGCTACCCCCAACTCCCATCTCAGCTCTGTATTTGTAAAGAAAGTCAGAGCAGAATACATGCATTATGTTAACTTTTGGGGGACCTGGGGCACGTAGCCAATTTGAAGAGGCCCTGCTTCCCTTTCCTATGAAAATACCACAGCACAACAGGCACTGGAGAATGGTGTCCTTCTGGAAGATTCCTCTGACAGGAAGAAGATTCAAGGATCCTGGTCCTCAGTGACATTTCAAGGCATATGTGCCCAGAGCTTCACAGGATGGCTTATTTTTGCTTGTTCTCCTTTGCCTCCAGAAGGATGGGTTCATAGTCCTCAGGGGGAAAAATAGTGTCCTGACGGTTGTCATGCTTCGTCATTTCATTAAGAGGCCATGGGGACAGCCTTATTTTATTTCAGTGTTTTGTGGCCAAAGAGTCTGACTGCCTGAAGGAAAAGACAGTGTTTAACTGAGTGAGGGAAATCAAGAGTGGGCAGTGGCCTCTTGCTGCCTGCCAGACCCCCCACCCCACCCCGAAAGAGAATGCTTCACTGAAAATCTACTCTCAGTTCTTGCCTGATTACGGCATTTGGAGATTTGCTGCTTTGCCCAGGGTGCTTGACCTCCTGCTACATGACACGTCCCTGCACCCTAGAATCCAGTCTGTTCTGTCCATGCTGTTGTGTGTCTGCCGCATGTGAGATTCTCAGCAAACCACCCCAGAAGCACCACTCGTGACCACAGAAGTCAGGCTCTGAGGAGACTGAAGACCATGATCATAATTCCCCAGTTTGGTGGTTTTCAAACCATGTTTCTCAGACATCCTGGGACACCGATGGTTGTAGGCTATGGGTGAGTATTTCTTTATTATTTTATTTATTTATGTATCTTTTAAATTTTTTTTAATTTTTGAGAGAGAGAGAGAGACAGAGACAGAGCATGAGTGGAGGAGGGACAGAGAGAGAGAGAGGATGACACAGAATCTGAAACAGGCTCCAGGCTCTGAGCTGTCAGCACAGAGCCCTACATGGGGCTTAAACTCAGCAGCTGTGAGATCATGACCTGAGCCAAAGTTGGACGCTCCACTGACTGAGCCACCTAGGCGCTCCTGTGGGTGAGTAGTTCTATGCTGGCCAGTGTGATCTTTTTAAAAATGTGAATTGGATCATGTTATGCCACTCAGTGCACTTAGAAGAAACCTGCACCTTGAGAGTTTGGGCAGCCAGGCTTTGCATGTGGTGCTCTTCTCCAACTGCATCTCATGCCCCCCAGCCCTGTGTAGGGCTGTGGGCTGTCAGCCTCCCCTGCAGTTCTGGCCTCTGCCTCTGAGGCTCTTGCCTCACGTTCTGCCTGGCTACCTCCCCTGCATCCTTTGGTTCCCCTTAGATGTACTTTGAGAAGCCTTCCCTGACCCAAAGACTGAGTTAGTATCCCCAAAGCGTCCATTCATAGAGCCCTATGCTTTTTCTCCATTGCGTGAGGCCCAACTGCAATTACTAAAGTATTTGGTGTCATTAGTTGCTTAGTCTTGGTCTTCTTGTACTAATCTGTAAGAGACACAGGGGCAGGGGCAAGTCTGTTCCATTTGCAGAGGTATGTCTAGCCTGTGGCAAATAGTAGGTGCTCGATAAATAAAAATTTAATAAAAGGGATAATAATGGAGTGACACTGCCTCTCTATGTCTTTTCTTCTCCGCACTTCAAGTTGTCTGTCAGCCGTGTAAGAGAGCAAATTAAAATAATTTCACCAGCAGTCTTTTTAAAAGGGAGGGCCGAGTGGCCCTTTTCAAACCCCTTGTTTAGACAGTCCTCAAAGAGTATTTTATTTCCCTTCCTGGTGTGGGGAATTGGAGCTTCCAATCTGAATGCACAGGGTCTGGATCCTGGGGATCTTGGAAGTGACCTGGATGTCCTGGAGGCTGTCCAGGGCCTGGAATCAGATGAAGAGGCCCCCACTGCCCATTGCTGAGTCCTGAACTCCTTATTCAAGCAGCCCCTTTGCCAAACCACCTCAGGCTATAGCACTAGACTCCAGAGCAAGACTTGGATGGAGATATTAGAGAATAGTTCTGACACCCACCTCTTTTTTCTTCTGAAAAATCCCCACTTTATGGCCCTTTCAGGAAATACGGGAGGTGAAGGCCCAGAATGTAACTGGGGCAGGAGTAGGGGTGGGGGTGAGATGGAGAATTCTCATGTTTTTCGTTCTTGACTCTAAGTCAGTCTGTTTTTGTACTTGTGTCTTTTAAGCTTTTCCACATGTGCCCCAAGGGCCCATCGGTGAGTGTGTTTTATAAACTGGAAAAATGAATAAAAATAAGACCCAGAAGGGAAACACCAGAAGGAGTGTGAAGGGAAAAGTGTTAGTTCCTCTGTACCTCCCAGCTAGGCCTGCCCTGCATTTGTGGGAGCCCCAGGGTCAGGGTTATTTGGCTTTATGGGTAAAATGTGGCGTCTTCGCTTAGAGAAAGCCTCATCGGTTTTATACTTGGCCTGCTCCGTTCAGCATTAATTAACTTCAGGGAAGTAAAAAGTGATCCTTTTTTATTTGGCTATCTGGCTCCACAAACCTCTTGGCTTCCTGTCCCATAGGTGTTGGATTGATAGGACTGCAAATGTGTAAAGTCTTGCACAGGAAGCCCCCCAGCACGGCCATTCAGAGGTTCTCACCTCCCGCCGGACCCCGAATGCAAGCAAGCAGGAAGCCCACACCCATCTCTCAGTGTGCACCTGTGGAAGCAGTACCTGAAAGAAAACTCCATTTTCTTCTTTTAACACACTTGGGCCAAAACAAAGGCCTGGGGCCAGGGGCTACTTGGAAAATAAATTCTCTACGTTGCCTGAAAAACTGATCATAGCCCAAACCCCAAATATTTGGAAAAAGAGCATATTTAGGAAGTTTGAAGAACTTTGAAATAATTCTGGCAGGTTTGTGATTACCCCACCACAGTCTCTGTCTGGGACCTAAGGCTTTATCCTCTAAACCCTGCAGAGCAACTTTATCAGTAAAAGCATTTTTGAGAATGTATGCTTAGCATATGTGTATTTATTTATTTATTTATAATTGATGTACACATACATTTTGTATTCATGTGTTGCATATATTTAAAAGCAAACTCTTAAATAAAATTTTAAGAATTGATACAAATGGCATAAATATCTAAACAAAGACCTCATTTTAATCTATTAACAATATGAAAAGCTTGTTGTTCTAAGGTATGCTATCAATAATCGTATTTTTAGTGAGAGCAATGGGGTTGGATAGGCTCATTATTTTTATTTTTATTTTTATAGTTTATTGTCAAGTTGGTTTCCATATAACACCCATAGGCTCATTATTTTTGAAAATCTTGATGGAATGCTCTCTGACACAGCGAGTCAAAAGTCTGCTTCTAGAAACAGTTTTTCAATACCTGAGCTATGATAGCTGAAAAAGTATAAGATACATAAGCCCAAATGAAAGGTGGGAATTGAGGCTCTCATTTCTGAATCCCAGCCTCTGTGGAGGCATAAATTTTAATCTGTCATACTGTGCTTAAAACAAACAAATGAGTGAGGGTGTTGCTATCAACCTCTCCTTGTATGAGATTCCCACTTTTTCCTGAAGACACCTTTAGTACCATATATGACGCTGATCCTTTATCCCCAAGCAGCAATCTATAAAATATTAGTAAAGTTTATTTTCTTTATAATTGTGGTAGGCAAAATGTTCTCCAAAGGTGCCCACACGCTAATTCCTGGAAAGTGAATGTTTGACCTTACATGGCAAAGGGGACTTTGCAGATGTGATTAAGGTTACAAACCTTAAAATAGAGTATCTTGGAATATCCAGGTGCGCCCAATCTAATCCCATGAGACCTTAAAAGCAGAGAACTTTCCCTGGCTGGAGTCACAGGGATGTGACAAAGGGGAGGTCAGAGCAATTTGGAGTGTGAGAACAAGTCAGCCCACTGTTGTTAGAGGAGTCACCATGGAAACAATGAGTAGCAATCCCAGGCAGCCTCTAGGAACAAACGCTGGCCCCCCCTGACAGCCAGCAAGGAAACAGTGACATAAGTCCTATAGCCACAAGGAACTAAATTCTGCCAACCATTTGAATAGCTTGGAAGAGGATCTATGTCCCAGGCCCTTTAGTAAGGAATGTGGTCTTGCCCACACCTTGATTTTGACCTTGCATGATTCTAAACAGAGGACTCAATCAAGTCCAACTGGACTTCCAACCTCCAGAAAATGTGAGATACTACATTTGTGTCGTTTTAAGCTGCAAATTTGTGGTAATTTGTTATATAGTAATAGAAAACTAATGCTGTTGTATGTCAGAAAAACTGTAAGTAATAGTTCTACTCTTTTCTTTCTACACCCCAGTGTTTTATCTTATACTCTCCTTGGGGTGTGGGAATACCATTTTGAAACCACTGTCATCTAGAATTTTAGCCCCCACCTGGGAGAAGACCAGGAGATAACTTTTAGGTTATTTCTGAGCCATTCCCAACAAACCTAGAGAGCGGTGGTGTCCTGCCCAAGGGCCAAGTGGCATGACAGTAAATCATGGATGTAACAAATTTAACAATTGTCACCACCTCTCCAAATGTCCACCCATCAGCTCAGTCTATTCTTTTCTGCCTCATAGTGATGAGAGGGAAATGGTGATGAGGGCTAGAATCCTAGTTATCGGAGGATCTGGCTGTGGCTTCCATTTTAAATGGAATGTCATTCTTGCTCATGGCCTGATCTCATCCTTTCAGATTTTGTACCTGGTTATACTCTTGATGTTCACATTGCAACCTTTTTCTGTGAGCATGACAGACGTGACTGTGCCACAGGTATCCAGGACTCTTTCCTACTTACACTGACTCAATGTAGGCTGTCTCTGATATTTACATCAGTGGGTGAGTGAGGGCATCATCAGATAAATGAAACTTTAGAGAGGGTGAGTGACCTGCCCAAGGTGACAAGGCCAGTAAGCCACAGAGTCTACATACTTGGGGCACCTGACTCCCACAGGGATCTGGGAGGAGGGAGAGGCAGAAAGGGGCAGGGCCCACATCACCAGAATCCTGGGGAGGAGAGAGCATTGACACACTGGGCAATGAGCATCCCGCAGCCAGGACTGACTGAGTGGCTCTGTTCTGGTGAGTGGAAGAGTCCGAAGCACCAGGCCTCACTCACCCCAAATGTGTCTCACTCATTTTTATCATCATAAACCTGCTTATCCCAGCCTATCTCTTTGGGATCCCTTCCTGCTTTCTCTTAGCTTCTCAGTCCTTCAAGATGCCACTTTGAAATGCCTCTCCCAGGCTTTCTCTAACCTTTCTTTATTCCCTTGAATTCCCATTGTGTTAATTGTTCAAAAGATTCTGGCACTTACCATATGCTGCTTTGCATTATTATTAAAAAAAAAAAACCAGCACTCTCTTGACCTCTAAGGTGGACTTTCTACTTCATGCTTTGTATATTGCATGTACTGTACCTGTCACAGAGGTGCATGTGAAATACACATAATAAATACATATTTATTAAAATATGTATATGTTGAATGAGTGAATGAAGAGGTGGTATTGATTTCCTCTGTTCTTCTTTTTCTCTGATTTCTTGTCTTAACTAGGGTTTCTCTTTAATAACAATAATTGTGTGACTTATGCATAGGTTAAAGTGGGGAATGTGAGACTCTGCAGTCCCAGCTGGATGAATAATAGTATACCCATCTCTGCCTGAATCACTAACGCTAAATCAGTTTAAAGGCACTACTGTGTAAGAAGGCCAAGTTGGATTAGATTGGACTCAGCCTTGGAAAGAGCCACAACACTATCTCACCAGTTTCCATGTTGTGTCTGATTTCAGACAGCAGCTTTGTTCCCCTTCCCTCCCCCACAACCAGGACCAGAGAGTGGAATGTGCTACTTAAAGACTGCCTGTCAAATAGAACTACCCTACAGCCCAGCAATTGCACTAGTAGGTACTTACCCAAAGAATACAAAAATACTGATTCCAAGGGGCACATACACTCCAAATGTTTATTGCAGTGCTATCCAATAGCCAAATTATGCAAAGAGCCTAAACGTCCATCAACTGATGAATGGATAAAGAGGATGTGGTACACACACACACACACACACACACACATTAGAATATTACCCAGCCACGAAAAAGAATGAAATCTTGCCATTTGCAATGATGTGGATGGAGCTAGAGTATATTATGTTAAGCGAAGTTAAGTCAGGGAAAGACAATTACCATATGATTTCACTCATACGTGGAATTTAAAAAACAAAACAGATGAATATAGGGGAAGGAAGGAAAAAAAACAGAGAGGCAAACCATAAGAGACTGTTAATGATAGAGAACAAACTGAAGGTTGCTGGAGGGGAGGTGGGTGAGGGGATGGGCTAAATGGATGATGGATATTAAGGAGGGCACTTGTGATGAGCACTGGGTATTAGATGTAAGTGATGAATCACTAAATTCTACTCCTGAAACCAATATTCCACTACATATTTAACTAGACTTTAAATTAAAACTTTAGGAAAAAAAAAAGGCTGGCTCTCAAGCTTGGCTCCCAGCAGAATTCCCTAAAGGTCCAATCTAGCTGGGTGATGGCAGCACTGGCCACTTGGCATCTGCACACACAAGCTAGTTCTGAAGGCTCACTTTGGGCGGTGAGGCTGCCAGTGTTGGATCTGGCCCCTGAATGCCTCGGCTTGTGGGCAGCTCTTGCCCTTCTCAGCAGGACTAGCCTTTCCTGGACTCGCACTGCCCAGCAAGCCAAGCCTCATACCTCTGCCTGGCATTCAGAGCCCACCAAAAGGACTTTGCAAATTTTCTCTCTCTCATCTCCTACACAGCTCCCGAGCTTCCGCCAGGCTGGTCAGCACCATGCGCACGCCTGACTCTGAGCCTATGTTATCACCTTCATGCAAGCGTCCATTTTCCCTGCATCCCTTCTAACTTCAAGCCCCACATTGCTTTTTTTTAAAATTTATTTTTGAGAGAGAGAGAAAGAGAAAACAGGGGAGGGACAGAGAGAGAGGGAGACACAGAATCTAAAGCAGGCTCTAGGCTCTGAGCTGTCAGCACAGAGTTCGACGCCAGGCTCGAACTCATGAACCTCGAGATAAGCCATCCAGGTGCCCCCGTACCCTGACATTGCTTTTTAAGAAAGCCATTGCTGAGTACTATGACCTAGCTGGCCGATTCTCTCCTTGATTGCCTGCATGTCCCATTATTTGTCCCACACATTTTGCCTGTGATAGTCTTTGAATTAAGTTTAAAAGGATTTATTTTGAAACACTTTTTAAAAACACTTAAAAATTGTTAATAAATCCTCTGCCTGGTACTTGAGGGAGACCCAGAGGAACATGAGCTACCAGCAATTGGGTACTCAGTAGGTGTCAGGCATGATGCTGAGTTCTTTACAATTCTGGCATTACAGAATCAACAAACACCCAAGAGTAGGCAATTCTACTTGGAGGAGCAGTCCTAGGCAAGAAGCTCTGGTGTATATGCACAAGGAGATGCATGTGGGGGCACTTTCTGCAGCAGTGGTTGTAACTGTAAAACAACAGAACAGTTGTTTGAATGTCCATCAAGATAAATAAGTTGTGTTAAATTCATGTAGTGAAATCCTGGAATTAAGTTGTGGTACATTAATCTAGTGAAATCCTATACAGCAGTTAAAATGAGTAAAGTTATATGTAACAACTCAGATAAATAGCAAACATAGTGTCAAAAAAGTCAAATGTAGAAGCAAATGTACTAAATACCAGTTATATGAAATTTTAAGACACACCACACAATTGTCTACATAGTTATGCACATATAGAATTGCAGTATTCAATATGTATGGGAATGATATATGCCAGGGTTTGGCAAACTACACCCACTGGCCCAGTCTAGCCTGCCGGCGTCTTTTGTATGGCCTGTGACCTAAGAAAGGTTTTTACAGTTTTAAATAGTTGATAAAAGTTATAGGTCAATTATAGCTTGATAAAGCTGGAAAAAAAGACACGTAAGAGGGGCGCCTGGGTGGCTCAGTTGGTTAAACGTCTGACTTCGGATCAGATCATGATCCCCTGGTTCGTGAATTTGAGCCCCTCATTGGGCTCTGTGCTGACAGCTCAGAGACTGGAGCCTGCTTTGGATCCTGTGTCTCCCTCTCTCTGCCCCTCCCCTGCTCACTTTCTGTCTGTCTCTCTCAAAAATAAATAAACATTAAAAAAAAAGACATGTAAGAAAAAAATAGTTGATAAAAAAATCAAAAGAACAATATTTCATGAAACCTGCAAAATATATGAAATTCAAATTTCAGTGTCTATAAATAAAACTGATTGGAACACTGCCACACTCATTCTTTACGTATTGTTTGTGGTTGCCTTTGTGCTCCAAGGGTATGGCTGAATACTTATGACAGGGACTATGTAGCCCGTAAAGTTGAAAATATTTAGAATCTGGCCCTTTATGGAAAAAGTTTAGCAACTTTTGTTCTATATTAAATTCAGGGGAATGCTTACCTCAGGAAAGGGGAGAAAAGGAATGGATAGAGTGGGTATTAGTGGAGTGTCTGTGATTATATTTTATTTTTTAAACTGCTGATGGGTTATATATTATTACTCATATTTTCAATATTTAAAATATTTCATTATTTTAAAAGAGATAAAATACAATCTCCCCACACCCACCAAAGAAAATCCCCTATAATACTATTGTTCCTCGTTCACAGATGAGAAAGCAAAGCTTGGAGCTGGCACAGATAGTAAATGTTGGAAGAGGAGTAGACTCATGGCTGTCTGTCCCAGAGCCTCTATAACACTAGTCTGTGCTGCCCACCAGGGCCCGCAAGCTGGCTGGGAGGAGAGACTTGATGTGGGGCTGCTCTGGACTGAACGTTTGCCCGTAGGGGACAGTTGTTTTGTGCAACACAGGTTATCGGCATGATCTGTGGGTGAAATGGGTAAGACGGACAGGCTGCCATCTGTGATGTCAATTGTGACTGTATTGCCTAGATGGTCCTAACACCTGCCCGGTCTTTCACGGAGCTTTCTGTTTTTCCTAGTCCTTCCTATAGATTCACTTGGGAACCCTGGGAAGAAGCAAGGCAATTGTTACTGCTGACGTTGTGGAGATAGTTAGAGGGAGATTCTGAGTGGCTGGTCAGTTCTGTAATATCCCTACGGGCTGGGTCACAGAGGCCTGACTTCTGGCTCCTGTGGTCACCTTGCTGAGTGACCTTGGACAGGTCCCGCATTCTCTCCAAGCCTCAGGAGCCACATCTGTAAAATGGAGACATTAATTAATTCCTACTGCATGAGCCTGTCGTGAGGCTTCATTGAAATCAGGCATATCAAGTGCTCAGTCTTGTTTCTGGAATGTGAGACTCCCTACATGCCACCTATTGCATTGCTGTTGTTTTATTATTACTCAAAGATCAGTCTAGGATTCCTCCCCACAGTGCTGTATAGCTTTGTCTACTTGGCCAAGTTTGGGATGATTCATCCTGGACATGGCTCTGGTGGTCGTTAATACTACATGATTCCCAGTGGAACGATAAGGAAACTGAGTCTTAGCAACTGCAGGGTCTTTGCTTTGTGTGTGGGAATGAGCGCCTCATGTTCTGGGCACTAGGACCTACCTGCTTTTCCTGTGTGAATATCAGAATCCCAGAGTCTCTCAACAGGGCAGGACTGCCATTACAAAGCAGTTGCAGGACGTTTATTGAAGCAAGACGTGGTTTCTTTTCACTGGTCCACAATTTGTGGCAGTTATTCTTCTTTGAAAGAGGGCTATTTCTGCCCCACCCCCACCCCTCCGGTAAGGAACTTGTAGCAAAGATGGGCAGAGAGAGGCACTGGAGTGAAGGGTTAATGATGGGCATGGGGGAACATGGGATGGGATTGGCATGGTTTGAAGGCTAGCAGGCCAGACCAAGGGGGTGGCAAAGACAGACAGGAGAGGGACTGAGAGAAGAAGTACTTGTTGGGCTCAAGTGGTCCAAGAGTTTGTGTTATCTGGTAGTCAGTGGTCAAATGGAGAAGGAGCTTGGTGTTCAAAAGCATTGGCTACAGATTTTTCAAAGGGGCTTGGCCTGAGGTGAATACCTTGGCTGGGATTTGCAGGAAGGGCTTTTTAGATTGCAAGTGATAGAAACTCAGCTCAAACTAATAATAAACAAAAAAGGGAAATTACTGGCTCACGTAACTGGGAAATGCAGAGGACCTGGGATGCAGGTATAGCTAGATCTGGGGGCTTCACCAGGTTGTGAGTTCCATTTTGCTCTCCATCTCTCAGACATTTCCCTGAGGCAGGCAGCCCCCAAACTCATAAGCTATCAGCTGGCATGGAAAGTTGTAGCCTTTTTATATGATGCCAGCAGACTCTTGGAGAGTGTCTGGCTGACTGGGCCTGGTTCTCTGATCCCTCCTTGTTTGGAAAGGAGATATTTACTGTGTATATATGAACAGGATGAGCTTCAGGCCCTTTCTGCCACCTTATCATGAAAATGAGGATGATTTTGGTGGTGAGCATATTCCTTCTTAATTTGCCTCGGTACCATCTACACAAACTAGAATACACAAATGTGCACATAATTTTTAGCTGTTTTTAAAGGGAGAAATGGGCAGAGTCTGTAGAACTGAAATCTTAGAACAATAAAACCTACTGTGTACACTTAAGCTCCCTCACAGTTACTCCTTGCTCCGTTGTCTTCTTTTGGCCTGAGTTAGGTATGAGTTCTAACTCTAGTTTTATTTGTAAATGTAGACACAGCCTGACCTCCCACTCCCAGTACATCACAGCTTTGCCCACAGGGACCTAGAAAATGTATGGCTTTCCCTAGAGCCCCAATCCAAGATCCCTGGAGACAGACTGGCTCTCTGGACCCTGGGAAGGGATCCAACTTCACTCTGTTGTGTGGAGGGTCTGCTCCAGGGAAAAGCTCTGATTCTCCTGTAGTAAGTCCTCTCTCTTCCTTCTCCTTCAACAGGAGATAGAGCTGGCCGTTTGTGTGAACATGAAAGATACTAAATTTGGGTTTAAGAATTGGCTTTGTAGAGGTTTTTAGTTATGGAGCAGAGTCTAAGCTTGTGGCTCAAGTCTTTGAGCTGCCACATTTTGGAGGTCCCAGGATCAACAGGTAGTCCATTCATTTTCTGGAACAATGTCTTATAGAATCTTTGGAAATTTTGCTTTGAGGCTCTTGGAAAGTTCCTTCATGTTCTTTCCTTTGTGCCTGGCTGGAAGACTTTCCCCCTAACTGTCATGTCCACTTGGAGCCACCTTGGAGTAAGTTAGAAATATTTTCTTTTTACAGGGTAACCTTCAGTCTCTTCTCCTGAGCAATGGTTAACACAGCTCTTTCCTTTTCTAGAAACCTGGTTGCAGAGTCCTAGCTCCTCAACATGGTAGCTGAGAGGGCTCTTCATCCTCAGCTTTCCCATCCTTCTCCTAGTCCCAAATGTCCTTCTTCTTCTCCCTTCCACCTATGCAAATCCTTTCCACTCTTTAAAGCTTTATTTTAGATTCTTTCTTCATAATATGACACTTCAAAAGCATTTCTGATCTGTGCTGTCTCTTAGTTTCCAGTGCTGTTCTCTGTTTATGTGGGTCCCCTGTCTGCTTTTACTATTGTGTTAAGCTGTGGGATGGCATGGGTCCAGGCTTCTCCTTTCCCTGCTTCCCCACATCCTGAACTCACCTTAATGTTGGGCACATAGTAGGAGCTGAAGAAATAGTTGTTGATTGAGATTTTTGAAAAAATGCAACAGAACTCTTCATTCAAATGGAATCTTAAGTGGAAACTAAAACGTGTTAAAAGACCAAGTGGAAGTGTTCTGGTAGAATGAGGAGGCTGGAGTTCCAGCAGCTTGACCCTTTCCCTACCTTGTTACTGGCCCCTCCACAGACCTCTATTCACTCCAGCTGCAGAATAGGTCTATGGAAGTCTCGGGGACTGGCCCATAGCTGTGCTCACTACATTTTGGTTGATTTACTTGGTTGATGTTGATATTCATGGCACATAGTTTCTGTGGCTTGACTCACTGGCATGAGTTCCTGCCATCTATGCTGAATGCTTTAGCTTGTATTTCCTCCTTTAAGGCTCAGAAAGGTAAATGAGGGCCTTTTAACCTCCTTTAGAAGAACTGTCATTTTCTGCTGTTCCCAAAAGCCACGTTTTGGGAACTTTTGTATCTCCATCAGCTAGATGTTTCCAGTTTATGGAGCTATGACAAACCTCATCACTTTAGATCATGGAGAACTATTAGAAGGATACACAGAGAGTGGGCCCTCAGGGAGGTAAGGACACACGGGGAGGTGAGCAAGAACAGAAAATGTGAGCAGTCACAGGGCAGCCTTCACTGGGGACCAGAACATCATTTGCAGCCATGGCAGATTGTAACCTAATGAACGAAATCTTATGTTCCATAATCTAACTGCCCAGTTCAAATTCTAGCTTTGTTATTTAACAGCTGTGGTTGCTTCTTTAGCCTCAATTTCTCCATCTGTAGAATGATGATAATAATAATGGTACTGACTACATAGGGTCCTTGTGAAGATTCGTTGATATCATGTTTTTAATGGCCTAACACTGAGCACACTAACAAAGTCATGCTCAGTGAGTATGGTTGCTGTTGACAGTGGCTCCATTAACCATGATGTTATTAATACTTGTTATTAACAGAGGTTCTACTCCACGGTGGTAGATGTGTATCCACTATTGTCTGCTCCAGTGTTGGGTTGTTGGAGCAATTTAATTATCTTTTTCTGTTCTCCTGTATCTACTCTTCCTTTCAGAGGACAGTTCCTCATGTCTCACAGCCACATGCTCCAAGAGAAGATCTAATGGCTCTGCCAGATGTTATCCAATATTGGGCAGCCCTGCTGGGCACAGTTTTCACACTAGGCCACTTGATTGGCCCTCCTGGCAGCCTATGATTGAATGCCTTGTTCAGTCAGTTATGGCCAAGACAACCCATGACTGGGAGCCCCCTTAGACTGTGGGCAGGAAGGCACCTTGCAAAGCCTGTCCAATGTGACAATCAGGATGACCCAGTTACCCATCAGGAGCCCTATCTGGGTTATATGAAGTCACTTGTGCTGTAAGTGAGGGCCCTATTTCCATCTCACACAAATAAGCATCCCTCCTTGCTTCTACTGGGATAAGCATCCCTCCTTGCCTCTACTGTGAGAGGAAAAGTGTTTTCACTTTTCCTCTCACATGCTCTCAACCTAGAGTGAAGATCAAATATCTGTATTAGAAGCTAGATATGTTGGGTCCCAAAGCAAATTCTTCAGAGAGGATCCCCTTATATCAATGTCTCTGGACTAAGGAGATAAGGATGGAGGGGTGACTTTGGCACATTTGCTAGGGTGCCCCCATTCTCTTAACTGAATGTCCCTCCCTTAGATGGCCCCTTACTCATTGAAAGGGGGAATTGTAGGTAAATGGGGTGCTTCGCCTAGCTTTAGAAATCTTCTAGCTCTTTGAAAACATCCTCTAGTGAAAGAGCAGAGAGCGGCAGCTGTCTCATAGTTTTCTAGACTTTTTCTTTTGGGAGCTCTCTCTAGAAAATATGCTCTTAGGTTCTTAGTAGATTTTAGTTGAAGCTTCAAAATCTGCTTTATTTTATTCCTTCAGCACAGTCCCTGCCTGTTGACCTTTGGGTCCCAGTGCTGAGCCCAGCTCTGGATTTATCTACCCCACTGGGGCCAAATGCCTGACTTGTTAGCCATGCTGAATGGTTTTATTTATTTTCGTTGTGCATTTTTATCATTTTTGTTCATGTGTCTGGAGGCTTTCCTTAGAAAATGATGGATGCGTTTTCATAAATCAAAAAATAAATGAGAAAGAGTATAAAGGCAAGAAATAGACCCAAGCCTGGAATTTGCCACTCTATGTCGGAAGGACCTGCTGGCTATTTCCCAGTGAATACACACTTTTTGATTTTTACAAGGTCAGATCCTGACTTATTTCAGAGTCCATTTTTCAGAGGATTGCCTAATAATAATGCCTACAATAGTGATCTAATAATTCTAACCATGCTTAGTACAATGCTAAATGCTTTACATACATGATCACATGTAACTTTCACAACTATCCTGTGAGCTAGATTTTGTTACCTCCATTATACATATGAGTAAAGAGAGGTTCAAGTGGTTTTGTTATTTAACCAAGATCCCATGGTTGTTAAGGACTGGGATTAAAACACAGGTTTTTCTGATGTAGACCTCATGCTCTTAACTGCTACATTGAACTCCTTTTGAGTGTTTGCTGGAGGTACTGAATAGTTGTGGGTTGTGGCTTCTTCTGCCAGCTCTGTTGAAGGGCAGGTGGTTGGGAAAGATATGGCAGTTGCCAGCTGGAGGGGCTTATGGAGAGAATCTGTACTCACTGGCTCTGTTCACAGGGTCCCCCTGAGCCAGAACACCCACTTTGCTGGGTGGCACATTGGGAGACTTCCCCACAACCATTTCCCCATGACACCTTGAACAATGTCACTGTCACCACCCAGTGACATTGCAGAAATCCTACCCTCTTCCTCTGAGAGAGAGAGCCAAGGTCCCTTCTTCCTCAGGGTGTCCTTTAGGACCTAGTGGGAGATCTGATACAACCCAGAAGGCAATTGGTAAGAGTCCACATGCATACTTATTAGTTATGAGTCCTTTGGTTTTTAACTCACAAAATTACCATTGGGACCAGTTTAATAAGAAAGGAGGTGTGGGATGTTGATTGCTTCGTGTGACTGAGCAGAAGGTGGTTCTTCTTCCCTTGGGGGAAAGATCCTGATTTCCCTGCTTAGTCCCATGCAAATCTTTAAATCAATGGGATGGATGGGGAAACTGATTGGCTTGTTCCTGGTCATAAGCCCACTTCTCTGGCAGGAGGATGAATAACTATGATGAGCTGCTGGAACAAAGTTAGGGTGGATGAGGCCAATAAAAAAGGAGACTGCTGTTCTTGTAGGCAATTAGTTAAATGTTCAGGATGTTTTCTATTGCATTTCTTCTATTCCATGCCTTCCTTCTTTGTCTGGGCTACCTTCTTTGTCTGTATGTCCATCTCAAGTAAAGTTGTGGCATAAATCTCTGGTGAACTTCTGAAAAATTCCACTTCTTGTTTCCCTGACCAGAATGATCCTAAGTGCCCCATCCCACTGGAGTTGTCTTTTGTGGTAGATGTCCATATTCTGTCTCAGGGCTTCTGAGGTCAGACCCTGTCCTTTGCTCAGGCTTGGAGATCTCAAGTGGCGTCATTAGTAACTATGCAGGATTGGAGAGGGAATTAAGCCCATAGGGTTTCTAACTCTATGACCAAGTTTGGAATTTTCCATTCAGCAGAAGTTTACCTCTGTGATTGTCTGGTAGGACCGAATTCTATCCTAATTCTGTGTTCTTTTTCCAACGTTAGAACAGTAACAACATCTGTAGTTTTGCAAAAATTCTTTCACAATTTTATGAATGTGTGTAAATAAGCTAATTAGCACAATCACTGGCCATTTCTTCATCTGCGTGACACCACCTGGCCCAGGAGCATGTCACCCCTCATGAGCCCCAGACAATGACACAAGGCTGACAACCACCTTGACAGGACTTGGCATTAGGAATTTCAAGACCCTGCCCTCAAGCTTTGGCAAGGAAACCTACTCTTTATTCATGGGCAAGGATGAAGGTTTGGGGACTTTCTAAGCAAAATATTTTTAAAAGCAACTTAAAAGAGAAAACCAGGAAACTGCCAGTAACTACCATGTACGTTTACAGTGATTGATTCTGTTTCCTACCCAGTGACTGGTGATGCTGTCACACAATGGTATCTCGGCTGCTATGGCTCTACCCAAAAAGCATTTCTGAACTTTGACCAAATCCCCTCTTGTATTGTACCAGTTTGTTTTTCATGGTTGATCTTGGCTCTCCAAAGGTGTCGTAAGCTCTCTGAGGACAGGAAGCCTATCTACTATTTCATCCACCAAGCACCTCGTAGTTCTTGATAAGTGTTTCTTGGCTGAGGAGTTGTAATTGTAATTGTGTGTATTGGAGGGTGGAGGTGGGAGTATGTATTAGTTCACTAGGGCTGCCATAACAAAATACCACTGACTGGGTGGCTCAAACAACAGAAATTTATTTTCTTACAGTTCTGGAGGCTGGAAGTCCAAGATTAAGATGCTACCAGAATTGACTTCCGATGAGGTCTCTCTTCCTGACTTGCAGACAGCCATGTTCTCACTATGTCTTTACATGGTCTCTTCTCTGTGTATGTGTGGAAAGAGATCTCTAGTGTCTCTAGCTTTTCTTACAAGGACACCAGTCTTATCAGATTAGGGCCCCTTGCCTTTATGACCCAATTTAACCTTAATTATCTCTCTAAATGCTCTGTCTCCAAATACAGTCATAGTACAGCACAACGATTTAGTCCATAACAGAGTGGCGACTACACTAAGTGCTCTGAGATCCCTGTAGCCCCCTTATCTGTTGGAGATATTCAAATTGCAATGTATAGAAGTTTCAATTTGGGCAGGGGAGGTGCTGTTTTCTAGTAGTGCAGATTTTCCCTGTCATTGCCAGGTCAATGCGACCTCTGAATTGTGCATTGGAAATGCGACTTCTTCCTGCACAGTCATGTATTTACATGGGACAGAGCTGAGGTCAAACAGTCCTGGCAGTTATTCAAAGCTTTCCTACCAATAACCTCCTGAAGTTAAAAGGCTACTCACATGTCTGACCTATTGTTCTGGCTTCTCTAAAGCCACATTCCAGCCTTGGTTGATTTTCTGTTCCTTTGAAATATTTCTGTATGAGATGTAGGTGTATATCATGTGAGAGGGTATATGGGGAGAGCCATGTTAGTTAGACGGGAAGAAGGGGGATCTCTCATCCTACAGTTCTACAGTCTGCTTTCTTCTGATGAGTCTGAATGGGTTTATGGGATTTGATGTGGCCACATGAAAACATACCTCAGAAAAAGCAAAATGTCAGTGTTTTGAGGCCTTTCTGTTGGGGAGGGTGGGAACATGGTGGTCACTGTGTGTTCTCCTTAGACCAGGCAGGGGAAAGGGAAGTATGTGTAAGTCTCTGATAATTCTCTTCTCTTTCTTCCCCTCGTTTTTGTTCTTCAATAAATCACTCAGGACAATCTGCTTCTCTTTAGTGGTGTGTTTCCTAGGGTTCAGCCTTTGTTTGAAATTCTAGAACAACAGAGTTGCAGTAAATATGGTCAACCTACGTGTAATTATGATGGTATGTCAACTTTGCCCCTCAGAGTTGGGTCTACTCTGGTTAACCAGAGGCCCCCCTGACTCAGAAACGAGACCTCCTGCAGAACCCTGTGGAGGGCCGACCCTGAGCCCTGCATTGGAAGGCGGTAAGCGAGCCCATAATTACCCTCATTGTTTAGGTCGGAGCACAGGAGGGTTTACATTAAAGACCTCAGCTGGCACACACAGCATGCCTATGGAAAAAACGAACCAGTTTCCTCCTCCTGCTCCTCCGTCCCAGCATTGCCTGTCCAAGGGCTTTGGGTTTCACAGACGCCTTCCGTGACTCCACTTTCTGACCACTCCTGATTAGAAGCTTGGATTGCCCCAGTTCTAAGAGGCATCTCAACCTCGAGGTCTGGAAATTGAGCCATGAGCTGCCTTTTGGGAATCACAGAATTTAGGTCTTGGAAAGGACCTGGATTTGGTCTTAGCTGGTATATCTCAAACCTTAATGTTCACATGAATCACACAAAGGTGTTGTGAACCCTACAGAATCAAATGCAGAAGTCCTGGGGTGGAGCTGGAAAATCTGCATTTCTAAAAAGCTCCCTAGTAATGCCCTGCAGCTAGTTGTTGGACTACACTCAGAGTAGCCAGATTCTAAGCCAAGACTTTCATTTTACAAAGAGTAAAAAAGAGAGGCCCAGAGACCTGAAAGAACTTGTGAGGCAGAGTAGAGTCTTGAGCCTTCCTCTCATCCAAGGTGTGGTCATGGCCTGTCGCTGGTGCTGTTGGCAGGGGGAAGGGAGGGAGTGGGTTTTAGCAGAGAATACCCTTCTGTGACCACACCTGGAATGCTGGAGCAGGGTGTCTTTCCCTGATGCTCTGGGGTAGAAGTGGATCCTCAGAGCTCTTGACATGAGCCTGCAGGCCTCAGCAGCTAGGCAACCGGATGGAAGCGGATCACTATGTATTCTTTCTTGGTCTTCCAAGGGGTTTGGGAAGGGAGGGCACTTAGACCATGTTGTCTATTGAGACATGTGTACATTCCCTAACACTAGGCCACTATGGGAAATGTCAGATAGAGCAAATAGGATTTGGAGGGGAGTATTTATGGCATCATGGTACAGGGGAATGAGTGTTTTTAGTAGAAATCAGAGGATATGAGATTCTATTTCTGTCCATACCATGATGAGACCTTAGGCAAGGGAGTAAATTTCTCCAAACCCCCATCAGTAAAGTAGGTGCTGTGTATACCTACCTGAACCCAAGGACTAGGACATGTATTCTTTTGAAGTTTATTTTGACCTTAAAATTGAAATTGTAGATTTTATCTACCATATCTATCTATTATCTTTTCTACCTTAATCTTTGTAAGATAATTTGGTATGATATATATGGCTGTGTACTGAAGAATTAGACTTACCTAAAGAGAGCTCTGGCCTTTACCATCAGCTACTGGGAGGTGATCTCTAGGGATCTGAAATGTCCTGCCTGATAGGAATATCTTTGTCTGGGGGCTTTGGCTACTGGATAGTCTAACAGTGTGATTTATGATGGGGCTTTGGGACATGGCCTATCAGTTCTAACTTCCAGAGAAACTGGAAACTAAAGGTATTGGCTTGAAGCCCAGGGAGGCTTGGAGACTAAAGATCAACCATGTGGGCAGTAGGTGATTGGGCCCTAATAAAAGCAGTAAAGTCTCGAGTGAGTTTCCCTAACCAGCAGTACTTTGCATGTGTTGTCACACATTGTGGCCAGGAGGAGGTAACACCCTCCGTGACTCCAAGGGGAGAGGAAAGCTGCAAACTTTGCATTTAGACCCCTATGCCCTATGCATCTCTTCACTTGACTGTTCTAAATTTGTATCCTTTTGCTATAATAAAACTGTCATTGTAAGTATAGCACTTTGCTGAGCTCTGAGTCATTCCAGTAAATTATTGAATCTGAAGGTGTTTATGGGGACCCCCAAATTTGTACCTAGTCAGTTTGAATTGAAGATGGTACCTGAACTTGCAGCTAGTGTCTGAAGTGAGGGCAATCTTGTGGGGACTTTTCCCTCTAACTTTGTAGCTTGTTGAACTCTTAACAACAGCAATATATCAATTTATCAAATATTCTAGGAAAAACAAAGAAATAAATCAACTCCTTTACCCAAAGCCTACCTGGTTGTAGGGTAGATCAAGGAGTCTAGGACAAGTAAAGACCCTGGACTTTGGAGAAAGATAGACTTTCAGATTGAGCTAAGCATCCCTAGTTATTGGTTGATTTGGGCATGTTACTTAATGTCTCTGTGCCTCAGTTTCCCCATCTCTAAAACATACTTACATTGAAAGCATGTTGAGAAGATGAAGTGAAATCATACATGTAAAGCACAGGGCATACAGGAAGTACTCTATACATGGTTGTTATGGTACTTATTGCTATTATCATTTTATTGACACATTTATTTGACTTTATTGGTGGTATGATTTACATGTTTACTTAATTATATACTTATTAATATTTTACCTTGTTCAAGTGTATTTGAGTGGCTCACAAATATGGAAATAAGATAGCCTGATAGACTACCAAGAAATAGAAAAGAAAGTAATGATCTTTCTTGACTTATGATGGGGTTACGTCCCTATAAACCCATCAAAAGTTAAAATATTATAAGTTGAGGGGCGCCTGGGTGGCTCAGTCAGTTGAGCGTCTGACTTCAGCTCAGGTCATGATCTCACGGTTCATGGTTCAAGCCCCGTGTTGTGCTCTGTGCTGACAGCTCAGAGCCTGGAACCTCCTTTGGATTCTGTGTCTCCCTCTCTCTCTGCCCCTCCCCTGCTCATGATCTGTCTCTCTCTCAAAAATAAATAAATGTTAAAAAAAATTATAAGTTGAAAATGCATTTTATACACCTAACATACCGAACATCATTGCTTAGCCTAACCTATCTTAAATGTGCTCAGAACACTTAAAATTAGCCAACAGTTGGGCAAAACTATCTAACGTAAAGCCTATTTTGTAATAAAGTGTTGGATACCTCATGTAATTTATTGAATACTGTACTGAAAGTGAAAAACGGGGTGGTTGTATGAGTACAAGATGATTGTTAAGTGTATTGGTTGATTACCCTCATGATTGTGTGGCTGACTGGGAGCTCAAATGCCTGCCACAGCCCAGCATCAGGAGAGAGTTATCATGTCACCTATCCCTAGCCTGGGAAAAAGATCAAAACTCAAAATTTGAAGTACGGCTTCTACAGAATGCATATCATTTATGGACCATCGCAAAGTTGAAAAATCATAGGCTGAACTATTCAAGTTGGGACAAACTGTATTGGGTAAATGGCAATGGCAGTTGAAGAAGTGAAGGGCCAGGTCTGGCTAAGGGGTAAGCTACCAGACTGGGTCTGGTCATCTAAGATTGAGAGAAGTGCCACTGAAGGCATGGTGACATGTCCTTTATGTCAGGGGTAGTTGACAATCTTGTGAGGGCCAAGAGTTGAGGAGAACAGCAGCTTTCCTGGCCTGGAGAAGAAGAGAGAGGTAGACTTGCATCTTTGGACTCACTTGATCATCCTCATAGCTTCTATATGTTTCTTTTTTTAAAAAAATTTTTAAATGTCTATTTATTTTTGAGAAAGAGACAGAGCATGAGCACGGGGAGGGCAGAGAGAGAGGGAGACACAGAATCCAAAGCAGGCTTCAGGCTCTGAGCTGTCAGCACAGAGCCTGATGTGGGGCTTAAACTTATGAACCATGAGATCATGACCTGAGCTGAAGTCGATGCTTAATTTACTGAGCCACCCAGGCATCCCAGCTTCTATATGTTTCTATTTGCTAAGTAGGCTGTTCATTAAAGAGGTATGTGTTGTGCTATAAAAAGCTGGGGAGAGAATAGAGGTGACATTTGTGTTTGGAAAACTTCTATTTTCCTTCTCTTCCTTTTGTCACCTCTGGGCATTGCCAAGTCTCTCTAGAGGCTATACCTTTTCTCATTTCTACTTTTCTATTACTTGATAAGTAAGAAGTTAACCGATAAAGGTTTTAGACATTGCTCCTTCCAAGAAGACTTAGATTTCCATGGAAGTGGGGAGGGGTCTCTTTATGAGCCAAAAGTATAAAACTGTAGTGATAAGAAAGGGTGACAAACTCTATTGATAAACAGATGGTGAAACTAAAAAAAAAAAAAGCACAACCCTGCTGTTTCCAGACCCTCAAATCAAACCTGGAGAGCTGCTACTGAACAAGTGCTAACTGAGCATTCCAGAACCCACAGATAAGAGCCGAGTCCTGAATCACAGCTCTGAAATTGACTAACAGGTCACTTAACTTCTCTGTGCCTCATTTTTCTTAAGTGTAAGATGGGGATAACGATAATGTCCACCTCATAGGATTGCTAGGAGGAATAAATGACCTAATAATATGAAAGACAACTAGATGTTGGTGGCCAGTGGTTTCAATAAAAAAACAAAACAAAGATACCATATTAGTGTAGTTTGGTTTTTGATCACAATATACTGGATATTGGACAAGCTGACCACTGGCATGTTGGGGTCCATCAGAGTTTTAACAAGTGGGCTTCCAGTCAGGTAGACTAGAGTACAAATTTGGAAAACAATGTATTTTTTGTGATTCATTAAGTCTAATCAGCAGTTGGAATGTGCATGGCATGCATCCTGTTTGGTTAATAATGGGAACCAACATTCTCTTGCATTTGGCAATGATACATTGAGGTGTTGGGGTTGAGCAGTCTCTGGTTTGATGGCGGGTCCAGATTCCCCAGCTTTCTTTTTGACCTTGACCTTCAGTTGCTAGCTCTTGAATCAGAACACAATTGAAGGATCATAGTGGAGAGAGCTGGGGAACAAATGTCAAAACTGAATTGTGGAACTGGATTTTTCACAACTTCTGTGAGTCTTGGTTTCTCTATATCTAAAATTAACACTATAAAGCTTCCTGCATAGGAGGATGTATTTGAAATGTTTTGGAAATGATTAAGGGTAAATGCAAATATTTATTGTTGTTTTGTCCTTGAAATGTATTGACTTATGTCCTTGCTCCTAGAAGGAGGCTCAGAGGGGTTCAGTGCTTGCCCCAGATGAATTAGAGGGAGGATGCAAAGTGCCTTGGGGCTCCAACTGGACTGAGTTTAGGAAATCACCTCCCACAGTTGTCCAGAATGTGGACCCAAGCATCTGCTGATCAGGAACACACTTGTGTCTGTGGGTTTTTTTGTATGCCTGGTTGAATTATAAGAGTCTTTGTTGTGTGTTGGATTAAGTTCCCTCCTGTGTCCAATCACTGATTACTTTTGTGACTCCATTAAGTCATATAGGTCTGGTGTCTTCATAAAATGGTAGCTTTGGCTCTCCCTGTCTCAAAGGGAATTTGGAACATAAAGGATTGAAAGTAAAAGCGCTTTTTGGAAGGCTTCCATTCTGGGGGCAGGATAGCATCGAGATTAGGTGCAGACTCCTGAGTCAGATGCTCTGACACTGACTACCAAGTCACTTAACTTCTCGGTGCCTCAGTTTTCTTATCAGAAAATTGAGGATAACACCAGTAAGTTGGGATTGTTCTGAGGATTAAGCCATGAAAAGAGCTTCAAATAGTGTCGGGCCTAACTAGGTGCTCTGCAAGTGTTAGCTACTGTAGAGTGGGGTCTGTCCTTTATTGAAGGTAAGGTTTCTGCAGAAGAAATCAGTAGTGACACCAAAGGTACCAGACACCCTTTGTTCCTTATTTTTCTGTAGTAGTGCCCTGTACTGGTAAGAGGACAAATGGCCAAGTGTTTTGACAAGCTTAGTGAAAAAAAAAAAAAGTGGGGGGAAAATGTTTAAAGATTAATTCCTGAATATTCACCCTTCTCTATCTCTTCATAGAGCCTGAAAAGCAGATTTGCATTTACATGAACTTATGGGGAAAGAGGCCTTTAATGGCTAAATTAATGTACACAATGATTTATTCAGTGGTGCTTGCAACATCACAATCAAAATCTCTTCTCATGCTTTAGAACAGAGGGACAAGTTCATGATGTAAGGTTTGTCCATTAGTCTAGTTTTATTCATAGAGTCTGTCTTCCCAAAGCTGAAAGGAATGCTGTCTGTTTTCTGACCTGTTCTTCCAAGTTCTGTGTAGGCAGGCAGCTTCCCATTTTGTATACCAAGAGCCCGAGGCCCAGAGGTACATTTATTGGCCATTTTCACAAGTGCTGATAATGGTTATATTATTTTGAAACTAGTTAGGATAATTCTGGACAATTCTTACTGAATAGAAATCCCACTTGAAGGACCTTTGTAGGATGTTATAGGAAAACATACTGGTCTGGGCCTGGTTTAGGAAGCATCATTTTTATTCATTATGATTGTTTACCAGAAAATTCAGTCGACATGACACTTTTGACACAGTGTCACTCTGAGAATACGGATGTTGATGTAGTTGGACATAAAACACTGTTCAGATGCCTGGGGTCCCAGCTTGGTCCTGGAGCTGGGCCTGCCAGCATCAAGTTTGGGTGTCCTTGCTAAGTTCAGAAGGAAAGTACACAGAATGAGCAGGATCACCAGGACCCTGGGTTCATGTGTGGGCATGGGACAGGACTGTGGGTGTGTGCCTGGGGGTTTGCTCCTGATGCAGCAATGCAGTTTCCAAGAAAGCTTTGCATTGCTATGTCCCTTCTTCTAGAAATGTTTTTATTATTGTTCATGAAGAAAATAGGGGTTTTTTTTGTTTTTTTTTTTTTACCACACAGGTAAAATTTGTCCAGTGGAATTGAGTGCTTTGGGCCAAAGGGGAGAGAAATATCATCTTGCTATTTCTTTTTTTTTTCTTTAATGTTTACTTATTTTTGAGAAAGAAAGAGCATGAGCAGTGGAGGGGCAGAGAGAGAGGGGGACAGAGGATACGAAGTGGCTCTGCACTGACAGCAGAGAGCATGATGCGGGGCTCAAACTAATGAACCTGAGCTGATGTTGGATGCTCAACCAGCTGGGCCACCCAGGTGCCCCATCCTAGCCCTTTCTTATTGACAGCTGTAGTTGAGGTCTGATGTATGTCATTGTCTAGGATATGGCATAGTGCAATATTCTTGGAAATTGTGGGACCATTAGGTATGAGCCTTGGCATTTCAGATCCAGGAGCTGTGTCAGTATTTGGGCTGTGGCATTCTTTTACCTGTTCACTCAACAAGTTCTTTTCTTTCCAGTTACTCTTCATCGTTTCTGGAAGAGATGCATTGTTTCTAGAAGGGAATCTTTTGGAACATCTGAAGGTCTTGTAGTATATGCTATGGTGGGCTGCCCAGCTTCTGCTTCAAGACCAAGAGTGTTGGCTGCAGCTGACTGACAGCTGGACTCTCTCTTGAACAAGCCCAGGGAGAAGGAAGCTGCCTCACTCAGTCTTGCTCGCTCACCCCTGGGGGCTCCCTGCATCCAGTTAGTAGTTGACTTGAGAATAAAAAAGCCTGGCTATGTTGCTTTAATTTGGAACAATTCACAAGGACATCCTAAGTCCAGAGGTCCCTTGTGGGATTGGCTGAAGCCTTTGTTATAGGTATATCATAGCTCAACTCTCCCACCTGTCCATTACTGCTTTCCCCTCTCTTACAGTATCATTTCCAAGAGTGCTCCCCACTTTGCTCTGCATCCAAATCTCTGTCAGAGTCTGTTTCCAGAGAATCTGATCTGAGGTAGGTCCTTTGGAGCGTGATCAGGGATAACGTGGTGCCACTGGTCTCTGGCTTTTTCTATCTTTTTTGGAAATGTTCCCTTACACTTTCTTCCTACCATGAGGTTGGAGGTAGGGATTTTAGAACCTGTCTCGGTCAATATTGTGTACATGCACATATGTGGAAAATCTGGAAAGATACCCACTGAGCTGTTAATTTATTACTGTAGGAGAAGAGGTAAAGAGTGAATTTCTATTTCAACTGTATAAATGTTGATATTGTCTAAATATTAAAATGAAAATGCATAAATGTATGACCTGTATAATTATTTTATTTCTTACTTATTTGTTATCCTTAGTATCTGAGGGTGACCATCACATCAGCTCATGTGCTCACCAACTCCACCTTTGCCCTCTCTTCCACCTCCCTCTTGTTCTGCTGAGGCCATATGTAGCTGGTCCTCCAAGTGTTTAGTGGAGGGGGCTGTGATGGGATGATGGATGGGAGAGCAGGGGTCACTCTCAACTATGGGGGTCAACTTCTTTTACCTACTTATTGAGATGGGTCAAAGCAGTGTAATGCTCTGTACCCTTTATCATGATGGAACACTCCTACCCCAGTGTTTGAGGAACTGTTTGCCAGTTTGTTATAGCAAATGAGGTAACTCTGCAAAGTATCTCATATGGACAGGAATATACTTAATAAATGACAGTTGTCTTACTATGATGATGATGATGATGATGATGATGATGATGTTATTGTTACTGTATTTCAGTTAGATCATTAGCACTGGAGTTTTTTACCAGAAGGGGTCCCCTCCCTGCCCCTAGAATTCCATGTTGAAGCAAGAGAATTTAGTACAAAGTGAGCAGCATGCTGGGTCTCTGTCCCTCCATTTTCTTCATGGGGCAGAAGATTTTGTGGGGTCCCTGGTCTGCTGATGACAGATGGTTGGGAGGAGGTACTGGGGGAAAACTGCCCTTCTCCCTGCAAGTTTCCTTTAGGGCTTAGGGCTACCTCTTTGGCCTTATCTGTAATGCAAGGTTTCAGAGACTGATCCTTTTTTACTGGGGCAAGGACAACTTGTTTACACTTTGGGGAGGGGGAAGAAGGATGAACCCTCATATACCTCCTTCCCCCCTCTTTCTCTGCTGCACGAGCCCCAGTTTTCTGTCTCTCTCTCTCTATCACGTAGCACTGGGTACATGATGTCAAAGGACAAGCAGGCTGCAGAAATTGAGCCTATTAAAGTAACCTAACCAATTCAACGTTATCTCCCAAATTGAAGCCCAGATCCTATACCTTGTTGTTCTAAGAAAAGCTACCCCCATGTCCCCTTGTCTCACTTTATTCATGTGTGACATTGAAAAAGTCAAATAGAGGCTGGAGGGATAGAGGTGTCTGTTTGCCAAGTGGGACCTGGGGCAAATTCTTATACCTGTCCTGCTCCCTTGCAGTGCTGTTTGGGGCTTAACTGGATTAATGAATGTGGCTGTATAAGGCAGAATGTATGTAAATACACGATAGTCATCAATGAAAAATATGGTTTATTTGCTTTAAATAAGTTCTTCAAATAAATGTCTTTCTGGAGGTCAAATGGTATAGTGCAGCATTACCATGATAGGTAGATGTGGATAAAAAGGGGCTATTTTGCTCTGGGGCACTGTTTTCCAGATGTGTTCTGAGGAACCTAAGCACAGAAGATGTTACTTTGAAAAGAGGTTGCACATATTTGTATGTGCGTGTGTGTGTGTGTGTGTGTGTGTGTGTATGTATTTGTGTGATTAGCAGGTTTCAGAAACAATGCATACAAATTTGGAAGGAGGGAAGCTATAAAAATAAATTCATATATTGAAGGAGAATAAAAATAATAAATTATATAATGATTAAAAATGCTGAAAAATGCCACAAATGTGATAAGACCTAGAAAACTAACATATTTTTATTATGTTAGTTATTTGAGATACTTCTATGATATTCTTATTCTATATTTCATGGCTACACATTCTTCGTTCACCTCTTCATATGGCAACAATTTTGTAATATTTTGAGAAAATAGAAAGATAATCTAATTTTTCTCTAAAATGATTGATAGAAATTTGTCTTTTATTATTGATAATTAAGAAAATGTCAACTTTACCCCTTGTTATTGGTAATGTCATGTAAATTTTTGGGTTGTTGATAAATTTGGGACAACCTCTATCAAGTTTCCTTTGTACGTGAGCTGCAAGATTTCAGGATGTTTCAAGTTTTCTGATGTAGGAACTCATCCTACTGCCTCTTCACATTGACAACTTTCATTTACCTACCCAGGTCTTGGAAGAACCCTTGCTCATGAGGGGATCTGATAATTAAGCTTTATCCAATTCAAAGTAAATTTACCCTTTCTTATACTCCCAAGTATTTATCTAGGAAAATTTCAAACCCAGGGAAAAGTTTAAAGACTAGTGCAATAAACATTTGTATAACATTAACCAAGATATACCAGTTAACATTTTGCTGCATTTGCTTTATCTCTCTCTTTCTTAGTCTTTACTTCTCCCCCTTCCCCATCTCTAGACACACACACACACACTTTAGACTATGTCTTCTAGGAACAAGATCATTTTTCTACATAACCCAATACCATTTCTATGTTCAAAAAATGTAACATAGATATAATAATATTATCTAATATGTACCCCATATCACATTTACATGTTCCCTATTCCATCTGAGGTCTTTTGTAACCTTTTATTCCTTATACCTCCCTTCCCTTTCTTTCTCTTTCCTTTCTTCTCTCTTAGACCTCCCTCTCTTCCTCTTTCTCTCAGCTCCTTGTTCCTTTTGTCATGTCTCTGTTAATATTTGTGTGTTACTTTGCTTTCTGGATCAAAGTCCATGATCACATTGTACTTTTTAGCCTCAGACCTAGAGTCAGCATTTCCCCCAAGGAATCCTGGTTCAAGGACTCCTTAACAAAAGAAAATACCTGTTAGCATCTGGTGGTGGTTGTGACATCACACTCTGTGAACTATCCTGTTCAACCTGAATCCTTGTACCCTTTTCCCCAACTTTGTGAGTCAAGTCCTGAGGGTTGTACTCAAGTAGCAGGGAAGCCACTGGTGCCCGTGACACCTGGAGACTTTTCATCAGGTATTAGACAGATGCAATTTGCTCCATGGAATAAAGGTGAACCTGCACACCCATTAACCTTTTCTTGCCTATTCCTTCTGTAGTTGGATGAGTGAAGGGAGGGAAGGGTAGAAAAGAGAGACAGCCTATGAAGAGGATGAACTTTCTGGAAGTTTTCCTTTTCCAAACACCCCCTTCATACACAATGGCCAAGACATTGTTTAAGGTCCTATCTGGTGTTGTCTCTTACAGCTCCAGTATTGTGTGGTTGGATATCTTGGGAGTCAGTCTTTATCTGTGTCTGTGGTCCTTCTTTGTGGTGGGAACTCATGAAGAACTAGAAGCTTTGCCAAGGGCCCTAGTTAAGAGTTTGAATATTTTCCAGGAAGAGCAAAAAGTTTCCCCTAGAACCCCGGGAGGACAGTTTTGGAAACCTGAGAACATACCTTGAACTAAGGAGAGCCAGCAGGCCTGGGCCCTATGGGGGCAACTAAGTGAGACAACCAGAGTCTTACAAGCATTTGCTTCTCTAGTGTCACTTCAGAGTCATTAACAAGTTTCTTTGGAGAACTGCCCTTTGAACGAACCCCTAGAGTGGGGCTGATTCTATAAAGGTGGTGCTACCCAGAAACCAGAGGGCCAAATGAACTGGCTGAGGAGGTGAGGAGCCCTGGGGATGCCATGTAGGTATTTACTGGAGTGCCCCAGAAGAGGCCCTAGGGAGGCACTGATGAAGTGAAAGTGGAGGTGGCCACTGCTGAGAGCTGCCAGGTGTGGGGGCAGAACAGGAGAAGCCACTCCAGCTGCCACACTTAGGAGCTTACACTGAGACCAAGGACTCTGGCAGGAAGCCCTTCCACTGGAAGCAGAATTTACCATTTTCATCCTGCCTGGGCAAGTGGCTAAGGGAGGAAGTTAGAACATCAGTTAACCTTTATCCAGTGTGATCTCTTCACTTCTAAACCAGCGGACTGGATAAGATGACTTTCGTGCTTTTTTTTTTTTCAATTAGCAAAATGAAGGCTTCTGTGGAAGCCCAATGAGGTAGAAGTGCAGCTGCTCTACTTGAAGAGGAAGTTGGGGCCCCAAAGCCTTCCCAGAAGCCCTCCCCCTCACCTTCCTCTACCCCTCCTCAATGGCCCCTGAAGGGAGCTCTGGGGTTTTACAAACAGATTCCATCTGGAATAAAAAAAAAACAGAGGTCTAAAACATTTTCCTCATTTTAAACATGCAAATACAGGCAGAAAATTGATTATTTAGAATCCTGCATGGAATGCATTTGTGAGTCCTGGTATAGGAGGCTCAGGAAGTGCCTTCAGCAGCATGTGTTTAGATAGCTGGGGAGGAGTGCCATCAGAAGGCTCCAGAATCATTAGGACTGTTGGCTCTGACCAGGGCTAAGTGGACCAGATAAACCCAACTCCTGGGTCTTGGCTATAGGAAGTTAATGGGGCCACCAGGTCCAAGTCTGAATGCATCCTGAGTACCTTCTGAAGGCTTCATAACTTCTGTTCTGCTTACCATAGGTCTGCATTGATACTGTGTAGAATGACTGTAGGCTTCCTAGAAAATACAAGCAATTCTGGTGGCCTTATCTGATTTTTGTCTTAGAAGAGGGTTCATTCATCCAATTTTTGCACAAGACCCCTAAGGAGTATGAGAATATTAAATAGGACCTTGTGCTTCCAGACGGTTTCAATTTTTAAAGAACACCCAGTGATCTCATTTAATTCTCACAACAAATCAGAAAATTAGGCAGGGAAGGCATTAGGCTCTTTTTTTTTTTTTTTTAGATGGGCAAACAGAAACCTAGGAGTGGCAAGTGAATTACTCATAAACACATGGCTGGCATCTGGTGAGACTGGGACTGGATTTTCTGATTCTGCTAAGTAAGCCCCAGAAGCCCAGTTGTGTCTAGATACTGGATCAAATGCAGGTGCCTAGAAAAGAGTTTTGTTGCTATAACTTCTATGGGAGAAGGTTAGCCAAAGACATCATTAAAGGTGGAATTATGACCACTTAGCATCAAATTTCACAATGCAAGTTGGTATCCACTGAGAAGAGTAGTGCTCCTGCCTGGCCTCCAGTTGTAAATGCTTTCCCTTTAGCTCCCTGGGGCAGTGGGATGCGGCAAGAGTCTACAGACCTGAATAAAGCTCCTAAGTGTGCTGCCAATAGGTTATATGTCTTGAGCAACTTCTCTGAGCCTCAGAGGATATTGGACTACATTGTTGTTTCTCATGCTTAGGCCACCAGTTACAGGTGTGTGTGTGTGTGTGTGTGTGTGTGTGTGTGTGTGTGTGTGTGTGTTTCTGGGTGGCTTCCAGACCCCTACACCAGAGCAGAGTCTTTGGTGCTGAGTCATAGGCTCTTCTGGTGATTTGGTGGCCACCACTAGGCTAAAGAGTCCTAGTTATCCTTCCAATTAAATACCTCCTCTCAGCAATAACTTTTTGCCTTGACCTGGGAGGGCTGAGATTTCTGTAGGGAGGATGTGGCACTTGATTTAACTGTAGATTTAAAAAGCTGTTTAGGGAATGGCTTACAAAAACCTGAGAGTCTAAAGGGGAAGTCAGTGAGCAGGTGGCACAGGTTAGTGTGTGGTGTGAGATATGCTTTGTGCTTGTTTCAGGAACTGATGTAAGTTCTTAAACTCTGCTCATGCCAAACAAAAGTATAAGGACTGTCTTGCCTCTTACTAATCATTCTTCTGGGGAGATGCCTCTTCTTGTTCCCCTCTGTCAAGCTCTCTTCATTCAGGTGATGTCTAGGGCTTGTGCCAAGAAGAAGAGCTAAATTCTTATTTCTATTTTTCTGGGACGAACATTGCTGAAATGACTTAATATATTGACCAAAGAAGTGAGACCAGAAGCACTGAGATGAAGAAGGAGGCCAGTAAAAGAGTCAAAATTTAAAATATGTGCAATACTTATTATAATTGTTTTGTGCACTCTTATGGTGTGTTAAAAGATTTCACACTTTATAAGGTCTGGCTTCCAAACTGAATGTGATATTGTCTTGCACTCAGGTTGCATATAAAAGTAGCTGTAACAGCTTAAAGAGCTAGTCTTAGGAGGAGACTCATGGACCAACATTAGATAGTTTATGCTTATGAGCTTGAATTTGGATATTTTAATACACTGGTGTTGATAAAGTCATCAAAAGTGTCATGGCAAGAAGCCAACTCCTAAAGGGAGGCCATTGTATTTAAAATGGATTAGCATTTATAGCTTATATGGGAATGTAAGTTCTACTCACCCAAGACTACAGAAAAGGTGGTTTTGTGATACAGAAATGTGTGACCTGTATGAATTAATATGAAGTCCAGAGTGTTGCCAAGTGAGTGAGACATTTTGCTGGATAAACTTACGGTTGTCCAGGCTTTCATTATATAATTTAGAAGTTTATTTATTGTTAGTTAATGCCTGTAGATTATTACCAGCTCCCTGTGAGATAAATTTTAGGTATTCTCTTTTCTGTGGGGTCCAGAAGGCACTAGTTTGGGTCAAGAAGTGGGCATGATCCATTAGAACAATGACAGGTACCATTTGGAAGAAGGAAATGAGATTGTCCCCTGCCAGTTATGCTTTTATTCTCATTCTTCTGAATTTTTCAGCGATCATGCTCAGTGAATCTAAGGCCAAAGCTACAAGTCATCTCAGTATCCTGGGATCTTAGTCGACCGATCCAAGAAGATTCAAGTTTGTTTTAAATTGGTAGGCTCATATTCCCAGCCCCTTATCTCTCCTATGGGGTCATTCCAGTGTCTACTCATGAGCAGCCTCCCTGCAGCTGACAACCCAATAGCCAGCCAACTGGATGCAACCATCTATGGCTAAGCCGACTTCTGACATGCCAGTCCTTGGTTTCAGCTCCTGCTGCTTTGTCCCATCCAGTGATTATACTGAAATAAACTGTTCAGATGGAATGAAAATATCTAGAAAGAGGACTGTCTGCAGAAGGGAGAGCTCTCTGAGATGTGCTCTAGTGGTGGGAGCAATAATGCTGGGTAATGTTCATCCTGCCAGGGTTGCTATTTCCATGTGGAACATCTTAATTTGGGTTTAATGTGGTTAAAATATTTTGCATATTACTATTATTTATTTCAAAAATTGTACCTACTTTTAAAAAATAATAGTTCTTAAAAATTTGCTGGGTTTTCCATTTATTTTTTAAATTATAAACGATATATAGCATTACTGATAGTTTGAGAAGTAAAGGGAAAATAATCACTCATAATCCCTAACACAATTATTAGCTTTGTTTATTCCCTTCCAGTCTTTTTTATAAGTATGCTTTTATCTAGTTGTAACCACAGTGCAATACAATTTCTAGTCCCTTTCCCACTTAACATGTGTCACTTTCATTTTTCCATGTTGCTATATGGTCTTTATCCTCCTAATGGCAGTATGATGGTCCATTGTAGTGTATCATAATTTACTTACCCATTTACCTATTGTTATCATTTTGATTGCTTCCAATTTAGCATATTGTGATGGGCATCTTTATGCTTATTGTTTTCCTATATTTTTGTTATTTGTTGCCTTTTTTAAAGTGTCATTGAGGATCTAAGATATTTACTCAACAGTGGGAATCATATTTGAAGCTAATGGGGAAATGGGACATTATTTAACAATTACAGTGGGAAAATAGGGCATCATTTAACAATTTGTTGGGTCTTCACTATTCTATAAATTGAGGGGAACTTACAGCATTATGGTATTAGCACAATCATAGGTGCTTGGACACCTTAAAAGTAACTCTGATTTATTCAGAGGTCTTGGGGTGTTGTTAGGACTCTCCTATCCTTAGCAACATGATTAAGTACTTTGGTGGTGGTCTTCATTGTGATTTCAGTGCTATATGCAGATATACAAGAAGCGATGTGGACGAGTGACAAAAAATCAGCATATTCTTTGGTGAACATCCTTCAGGAAAAATACCAGTGAGTGATATCTTATTTATCTGAACTTCACCTAAAGGTGTAGGTTTTGTGGCTGTAAAGCAGTATCATTTTTGTCATGTTCAGTGTCAATAACATGGTCCTTAGTGAGTATCCAAATGAAGGCTGTGATCCTTTGTTTAATATTCCCAAGGCACTGAATGTATTGGTCACTCATATGCCAAGTACAGGGTTGTAATTACAGTGACATTCTCGACATTTTTTTCAGTGTTGCAAAGGTTTTCTTTAATGAAACGTGTTTAAGACTAACTAGAACACTTTTTCTGTCTCTCTACCTGTTTTCTTGACTGAACTTCATTCCCTCAGTGTGAATATGAAAGGGTAAGTTTTGGGAGGCAAGAAACTAGGGTTCATGCTGGTGGGTCTCTGTGAGCTAATAGCAGGGAAGAAAAAGAAGCATTGCATTTTTTTAAATGGGGGAAAAATCAGGAAAAAGGCATGCATAAAGGATTTATCCTTTCCATGAAAACATTGATTAATGAAATCTAGTATGAACGGGGTGTCATGCCCTTTAAATATTAGATTTCATTACTTAGTGGATGGTAGGCTTCTGAAAAGGGATATTCTACCTCTGCTGGCATTTTTACAGACACAAATGTTTCATGCCCTTGCAGTGATCAAGGATGCAAATGCCTTGGGTAACTGAATCACTGGATGGGGTGAAACATTGTGCTGGACAGATGTGTTGTCAGGAAAGGGCTTTTGCTGATAAAAGGGACAGCTGCCCTCAGGATGGGGTGGGGTAGGGGGAGTCAAGCAAGAGGGAAGGAAGTATGCAAGGGAAGGTGACCCAACCACATGAAGCCAATCTCTCAAGCCCCCACCTGGGAAACTCCACCAGCTTGCTAGCTCTTCCGGTTCTAGCAGAGCTGGCCAGACATCTGGCCTCTGTTCTAATTAAAGTGGGCAACCAATTTGGTGGCTGCAGTGAGGAAAACAGCAGTCAAATCCTGTTGGTTGTAGGGTCACAAGAAGGCCCTACATAACTCTTCAAGACTGAGCCTTTACCAAATTATATCCATTTCCTAAGGGCCATTCAGTTCAATTCCACTTAGATTTATTGAGTGCCAGCTATATACAAAGCACAGAGCAGGCCCTCAGGAAGCCCTTGTTTATTGGGGAAGGCAGACAAGGAGACAGCTGACTACAGAGTAAAGAGAAATGAATTAAAGACCATGTTAGAGACACCAGCAGGGTTTTGTAGGAGTGTAGCAGAGGGAGCAATCTATTCTTATTGAGAGAATCTGGGAAGGTCTTCTGGTAGAGTTAACATTTGCTCTGAACTTGGAATTTTCAAGTCAGGTTCTAGGCAAACATTCTGGAGGAGTGCCATGAACAGAAGAACAAATTCCCTCAATGGAATTTCCCACCCAGAATTCTCCCCTCTCCTTATGGGACGAAAGACTCGTTTTCATATAGTCACAGAGTTTTTCACATCTCATGGGTAGCAGCTTAGGCCCTGTGACCTCTAAGGCTAGGGTTTAGACAGAGGAAAGAAACCAAGAGCCTGGTTTTTCACCAGACTCGAATTGTTGGAGAAGGATCAGTTTGGTGACTCAGTATCTGGCTTATGTTTATGCCTCCAAACAATGTATATGGTAGCCTGTGACTCTCAGGAATAATTAAGCCCAATCTTCCCAGGTTATCTCCTGCTAAGTAGTTAACCTGCACTTGGCTCTGTTGGTGGCATTGGCTCCAGGCAAAGTGAGAGGTGCCCATCTCCATGTACATGAGCCAGTTGGAGTTTATTTGTTAACCATTTTCTTTCCCTTCAGTGCCCCCTCTGATATTCTTCTTGCATCCCCCTCTTCTCTCCAAGTGTTCAGTGATTGGTTGGCAAGACTGTGCCAGGGATCCAAAAAAATTCTGATTTGACCTTCATTTCTGAAGGCAAAAATGATCTGCTATGTATATTTTATAAGAAAATGTGTTTTGTTTATAGCTCTACAGTCAGCCCTCCCCACCTACCCCCACTAATAAGCTCATGTCAGAGCTCTGAAGTAAGTTTGCCATAATGGTAGCCTAAAGGACATATTTTGTAAAAATGAAAAATGAACATATTATTTATATATCAATAGTGTAAGAAGCATTGATCAATGCAAGCAGCCTGATGTTTTGTTTCTCTATTTCCCCTCCAACCCTCTTTTGCCTTTCCCTGCTTTCCCTTCCGTTCTTGCCCCAGGTGCCTGTGACACTCCTGCGATTTAGAAAGAGAGTTCTAGCCTGTCCTGGTCAGTTTGTGCTGGGATTTGGTGTTTAATATGGAGCCTTCAACGGCTGAGCCTCCAAAATGACTCTCTGACAGCCAGCCATTAATTACCATCATCCGCGTCTAATTCATTCATCCCTCTCCCTCTCATGTAGAGGGACAGCTAGGGCTGAGGGCACTCAGGGAAATGTAGGCATGATTCCATGTTCTTTATGCAGAGAGGGCTGCCGGAGACTTTGTTGGATGCAGGGGCTTTAATTGAATTGGCTTGCCAATAAAGCTGTTGTCATTCAGTAAGTGAATTTGTTGTACTACTCGAACCACAGCTGCTGCAGACAGCCCGGAATTTCCTGAAGGCAAGCCAGACCCTGGGCTTGCCTGGGTTCGGCCTTTTTGATTGATCTCAAAGGCCAGGCAATGTGTGTCCTCTCCCCCCACCCCTCACCGGTGGGGCTTGGTTTTGGCACCCATTTGGATGGCAGCAAGTTGCAGAGGCACGTTTGAGCAGGAACCTGATGAGCCAGTGAGTGTGAGCTTGGGGGGTCTTGTAGGAAACAGGGAACCCATAGGAATGCTAGATATGGTAATTGGAGGGCAAGAAAGCCTTGCCCACCACAATTGGGTGTTTTTCTCAGTCCCTAGGCAGCCGCTGCCCTGGGCTCCATCCAGCTGGTCATAAGAGGTTATCGCTTCCCATTGTAAAAAAGAAATTGAGAATATGACAGTTAATATACTTGTAGAGCCTTGTTTAAGAGGTTGAGCAGTATTGAGGAAATACCACAGCTGTAGAACTGGCATTTGTTATTGGGAGATCGTTGGGCCAGAAATGCTCTACCTCTCCCCACAGTCTATAAAACATGGCAAGATTGGCAGGTTGTGTGATTTATGATGGCTTTAAAGTAACATCAAGATTAAGGAAAGTTTTTCAAGGGACTGCAGTGCTATTTTTATTTTCTGCATCCTAGTGCATGTATGTAGTGGACTCCAGTGAATTAATGCAGGACTTGCAGGCAGATTTTCATGTTTTTGGTGTTTTTACAACTTACACAGATGGAGATCTCTCAATGAGCTCTTCTTTCAAGGGATTTCTCCCCTTGTTATTTGGAATTCTCTGACCAATGCCCAGATCTTTTCAGGGAGCCTACTCTCCCAATTGTGGAGAGTTTATAGAACAGAAGGATCTCTAGTCTGCTTTCAGTTATTCAAGAGCAGAGGATTTTCTGGGTCTTTGCACCTGTTCTCCATAGTGTACCTACTTTTGGCCATTTCATTGTACCTTTGCCAGGAAAAGTACGAAGTACAAAAAAGAGGGAAAAGACCCTCTAAGTCAAATTTAGTTTTTGTTTGAGTCCTGAAATTCTGACAAACTCAGACATTCTTTAAATTAAACCTATTTATTGTTCTTGTTTTTGACCTGACAAGTGAGAACTGAATTGATATGTCACACATATGGCTCTAAGATTATAAGAAACAAAAATGGTGGTACACAGGTGAAAAAGACTTTGGGACTCTGTCAGCATGAATACATGGAGTGAGAGAGGGTGACGAGTGTATATGGGCTCAAATGTGTGTGTACATGTGTGTGTGTGTGTGTGTGAGTGAGCAAGTGAGAAAGAGAGAGGTTACTTCAATGTCTGAATTTAGGGTGAAGTACAGAAAACACTGCTTCTAATTCTAATCAGTAAATCTATTAACCATAACTTTCCCTGGGATAATCATGCCTTTGTAGGCTCTTCCCCTAAATTAAACCATGGTCGAAAATGTGACCATGGAAATATAATAATTACAGTTTCATTTCAAGGAGGTGGATTGAACTACAAGTCAAACTTAAGGTCTATCTTCTGAAGCTTCAACCTTATGCTTATTTTTTATTACAGAATTGGTTAACTTTTAAAGTCATAACTAAATTTTTCTCTTTTCAAATGAGAAGCTTCTCTCTCCAAGCGACTGAGTTCTGAAACAGTAAGAAAAGACAAAGCAAATTAGAGATATTCCTCTACATGGCCACAAATGTGCCACCTGAGAAAGGATTTTGGTGGCTGTTCTTCTCCATCCCCACAATTTGGCCCGTTCCCATACTTCCTGTTCTCTGTTTTCTAGGCTTTAGACCCTTCCTACTATTCCCTGCTCCTTCTCCTCCCTGACTTCCTTACTTTGTCTTTCTTCCATATCTCTCAGTCTTTTCCTCCTGATGAGTCTCATCCCATCGCATATCAAATTATATAAGAATAATATTAACATTTAAAATTATCTTGTCTATACGTATATGATTTCCTTAACCTGCTTCCCAAAATGATTATTCTTCCTTCATTCATGTTGGGGAGTTTGCACATCTTGTACTCAATGAAGATGCCACCAGGACCCTGGTGATTTGCTCCTAGATACTACTTCCCACTAGCTACCATCTTGAGTGGAAGTCTTGGATCTATGTTGTATTTTCTAAGGTAATAAATTCAGGGAAACCCAGCTGAGACCAACCCATAATATTCTTCATTTGGGGTTTCTGCTTTTCATACTGAGTGCCTTTTCGTACTTCTCTTTGATAAGTGGAATTAACGTCTCCACATGAACTGAAAATGCTAAGTTGACCGTAGCCACTTGAGGATTTTGCATCTTGCTCTGACACCTTCAGTGACTTCATCAGAATTTAGGTGAATTAAGGGATCAAGGAGCTCAGCTTATATATATAAAGTTCTCAAGGTGTTCTCAGAGCATGTTCTAAGCCAAGTTCTGATGGTCCCCAGGGGAGAAAACTTTTCATGTGTCAAATGAACACATTTTGGTGTGAAACCTCATGACAAGCCAGCATAATACTTTAATCATTTTCTATCAGTGGCTATGGAAAATGGTTATGGAAAAAATATAATCAATATCGTTTGTTCTTCCCCTGCTTTGGTAAACATTGTTTTCACTTCTCTTCTTAAGATTCAGAATTCTACATTGGTTCTCCTCAAACCAGGGTATGTGGGGTGAGGTGGTAGTATGCTGGGTAAATCTTGGGGCTGTAGGATCAACATGGTGATTTTCCTGGAATATTTATTGTACTTAAAATTTTTTTAGAAAAATTTTTTGGAAAGATTATTATGACATTATGGAGTTGAATACAAAATTTACATTAATTTAATTTAATTTTTAAATTTTTTAATGTTTATTTTTGATAGAGAGAGTGACAGACAGAGCAAGTGGGGGAAGGGCAGACACAGAATCCAAAGCAGGCTCCGGGCTCTGAGCTGTCAGCACAGAACCTGATGCAGGGTTCGAACTCAGGAGCTGCAAGATCATGACCTGAGCTGAAGTCGGATGCTTAACCAACTGAACCACCCAGGTGCCCCAAAATTTACATTAATTTTAAATAAAATCAGGAAACTTCAAACTTCTGCTTGGGATTCTCTATGTCAACCTCCATCTTGGGGTCCCTACAAGTGTGATTTCACTCTTCTCTGAGTGAAAGGTGGGAAGTCATATGACCCTTGAACCAATTGCCCGACTGAATTTCTTATCAGAGCTGAGAAAGATTTATTTGTCTGACTGTGAATTTTAATATATTTAGAGCATAGATCTTATTGTATGCATAATGTCAAATTCAGTCATTCCTAATAATGGTGCTGGGTTTTTGTATTTGTATTATATGCAAGTGTCAGGAGGGCAAGACTTTGGTTAATTTTAGCTCTTCTTGGTTTATGATAATGTCTGGATGTACATATAGTCAATCCATAGTCGGACTTGTCATTTGTATGTGGATTATCTGTGCTTCTTAGGTTCCAAATTTATGCTTACTAGCCCTTGGGGGTTTCTTCACCCATTAAATTAGTTATGATGAGTTGAAAAGCTATTTAACCGGGATCCTAAACATGAAATCTTAGATAAGGCTCAAGGGAGATATGCAGAGTGGGCACTCTTGGCAAAGGCATCCTGTTGATTTCCACAGGAATTTGGCCCCAGGCCCTGATGTAAAACTCCTGTTCTTGCTGAAATATGCCACACCAAGCATGGGCCACAAGGGCTCCATTAGCCCTTCTGGCTGAAGGCTTGGCCCAAAAGCAGGCTAGTTGCCTTAGCATCTGTAGCCCCATGCTCTGACCTTGATCTTTCAATTTTGCCTTTTGAGATGAAAAAAAAGCACAGGTCCTCCGGGAAGAGCCGGCGAAGAGGAAATTTCTATGTAAGTCTAGAGTGAAGTTGACCTAAGATGCCCACCTTGGCCAGCCCACTGAAGTAATGGTCCTAGGCTCAGTGGCACAGGAGCACTAAGAGAGAGAAGCATTAGATGAAACCAGAAAGAGCACCAGGCCCAAGCACTCTATGCATCTTTGCCCTTCTGTCCTCACAGGGAGAAGTGTGGGAATGAGAGACAGGAAGAATCAGCAGCAAGGCAGCTAGTGTGGAGCAGGGTGTGGAGGGAAGTTTGGTGGAAGATGCTCTCAGCTTTCTCCCGATGGCCAAAGTGTGGGACTAGCATTTTGTGTCCACCAAAGGAAGGGCATTCCTGAGAGAGACAATCGTATTACGTACCATGCCTCCATTTTGTTGTTGTTTTTCCTTTTCGGCTTCTTAGGTGGGATAAAATGATGGAAGATGCTTTGTGTCCCAAGGTGGCGTTGGACTGCGTGTGTCCTTCCCTGGCATGGCACCTGGTACTGATTGTTTGCAGAATCTGATCTGTGAGGAAAGACTTTGCCGAGCAGATTAACTGTGTGAATGAGACTGCAGGAGGGACTGTTCATCTGCAAACAAACTGTTTTCTAGCACTTTATAGCACCACTTACATACAACGTTAATGTGCTAATGGTAAGGAATTATTATCTAGTTAGTGAATTTACTTGAAAGATCTAATGCAGCCTTTACTGTTCTCTAGTTCAGACATCTCCCTAACTCAGACTTGCCAGGTGCTTTGAACTGGAGAGGTGTGACAGGAATGTTCTCTTGAATTTTTGGTATTGAACATGCATGCAAGCAGCGTTCCTTTCTTCAGAAGTAAAATAAATGATAACATTCTGTTTGGGGTCTTGAAACTGCATGACTGAAAAGATAAAGGCGACAACCGTGATATTCTTTTTTAATGAGGGCAGAGATGTCAAGAGAAACCAGCCTTCTAGGAACAAAACAATACTCTGTCAGGTGCAGTGGACTTAAGACCTTTTTCTCTCTTGGAATAATGTCCTTAAAAATAACCAAATTTTCCATTCAATAGAAAAATGTTCATACCTCCCTCCCCATCAATATGAATTGTTGTCATCGAACATGGAACACTAGCAAGCCATATTGATTTTGGAAATTAAAATGGGAATGTTCAAGAACGTTTTCAAAGAATTATATGGGATTTTAGCCTTCTGAATGGCTTTCTTTTTAGGGTCAGTGAGAGTATTCTTGCTAAAATGTAGCCCATTGCTTTAGAAATAGTTTCCTTAATGTCTTTCCTGTCGCCCCTGCTGGGTCTGTGCAGGAAATGTAAACCAACATACAATATGTGTGTTTATTTTCATGTCCCATTTTATGGGAAATTGGATGGGATATTCCACTGAGGCTTCAGCTATGAACTGTTGACAGTATGGGGAGAGCAGGACAGGCTATTGCTGAGAGTGTGCAAGGGAAAAAGGGGCTTCTGTAACCTTTGAGAGCTACGGGGAAGAAAGAACCAGGCCTGCCTGCAGGAGTTCTGTTACTCAGAGGTGAGGAGGAAGGCATTCAGTAATGAAACCGACTGGTGAGTTGCTGAGCCATTAAACGACCTCCTCACCAGCCAGCCCTAGCTGCCAACACAGTAGGTCTGTTGTGCCACACCTCATCGTGTAGGATGTTATGTCTGATACTGTGTGGTCTTCCTGCCTCTGCTGCCTACAGGAAACTCAGGATACCAAACACCCAATCCAGAGCCCACAAGGGGTCATTAACCAGGCGGGGGGCAGAGTTACCCCAAGGACCCCTGCAGGACCAGAGAGGCTATAGATTGTCAAACCAGTCATATCCTGGCCATGTGCAGGTGGTAGTTAAATGGAACCTTTTCCTGGGATCCTACTGGAAAAGCAATTTAAACAGTGTCTGGACAGAGTGGGATCTGAGCAGGGTGTGTATGTCCATGTGTTTCCTGTAGAAGGTTTGCGATCTCAAAGTTAAGCCCATCTGTAAGACAGCAGTAGGTGTCAGTCGGAATGCAAGTTCTTCCTGCAGAAGAAAGGAGTTGTATTTTAAGCTCATAAACAGCTGCTGCCTGGACCATCATCTCAAGCACATTGAGGCTGGAGGCACTAAGGGGCTGTTGTTTGCCAGTGCACTGTGACCATTTCCAAGTTGTAGACTGAAACACTGTATAAACTTCCAATTGATTAGGATTTGTTTTGTGTTTCTAAACAATGAAATTGAGGAGTGTCAAATTAATTTTGTAGTTTTGGTCACTTTTTAATTCCAAGTTGGCCATCCCAGTCTAGATTTGTGCATATACTGAGTCCAGAAAATAGTTGAAGTACTAAACTTGGTAAATAAATGTGTTTATTTTACAAATGGACTCAAGATGAAACGCCCAGTACTTCTCCAGGGCATTTCTGTCCCTGCCTGTTCATTTTAGCATCTTGACCAAATGAATTCCCTTCCCTTAGTATAATATTTAAATGGACTTCTGGCATTTGATGCATTGCCTGCTGCTCCAATTCCTCAAGAAAGTCATTTAAATAGATTTTGACTATCTTGCATCTACTATGAAAGCCAATCTATTAAAAATCCTGGTCACTTCTGTCTCTCTAATTTTAGACAAGCCATGTGGAATTATTGGCATTTGAGAAAACTCATCTTATCAGAGCTGAAAAATTTGGACTTAATTTTTAACAATCTTTTTTATTTTTTTTTCCTTTTTTAGCTAGAAAAATGAACACAAAGTCAAATAAGAAGAGTTTTCCTTGAGAAGTTAGCAAGCTATCAATAGAGATTTTACTATTAAATGAACCTTCATTTTAGCTTTTTGGGGGAAGATTCCCAACTCCCCTTCTCTCAGTTCCCAACCTTCCCTCCACTCCACTCTTTCCATGCCTAATATGAGAAAGTGAAAGAACCTTGACAGGTGTCCTGCCTTCCAGGAATTTGCCATCTGGTTGAGGAGACAGGCTCCACCCATTCAGAGGGTAGACCATGTGCATTGGATTATTTGCCATGCCCGGGTGAGGGGTGCAGAGTGGAGAGAGATACTTAAGCACTGGTCAGGGACCAGGATGTGGTGAAAGCTGGCCTGAAGGGATAGTGAGATGTGGGTATGCAAAGAGCAAGGGAGGAGAGGCTGACAGCACAAAGATGGTGAATATAAGGGGAACAGTGGCCACAGGAGTAAGAAGTGGAAAGCAAAAGGTAGAATTGGGAGACAGGGATTTGGCTAGCTTGACTGCCTCCCCAGAAAGAGAGGGGATCATGTAGGGGAGTGGTAGGAGATGTGGTTGGAAAAGGAGTGTGGGACCAGGAGGGAGAGGCCTTGGAGTAGGGCTAAGGAGTTTGGATTTTGTGGTGTGGCCAGTGGGGTGAGGTTGTGCCAAGAAGTGGTGGAGACAAATGAAACCCAAGGTAGAGACTCCTGCTCTCAATGTTCCTGGGCCGTGAGCGGTGCATATATTAAATCACAATATGTGCCACCAGGATGAGAATGTTCTAGGGGTGGGAGGCCAAAGCACTTCTCTAAGAGGGGGAGCTAAAGGATGCTGCAGACTGGGGTTGGCCAGGAAGGTGTCTAGGAAGAACAGTGTTTTACTAGGTGGAGGGGTCAGTAAAGTAGTACTTAGACCCCTCTTCTACCAGAGGAAGATGATTATTAAAGCAGTACTAGATCCTACCTTGGGAGTCAAGATGTACGAATAAAAATACATTGGTCACCGATTTACTTCCTGTTCCCTTTCTTCCTGTTTAAAATAGTAATTGATGCTTCCCCCCCCAAACAGATGTTCTCAATTTTTTAGCGCGTTTGTGGGGTTGCAGAATGTGTGTGTTGGGGGGGGGGGCAGCAGCTGGCAATAACATCTTTTATGTTTTATTTTCTGGCTGTGGGTTGGAGTTAGAAAGAGGATTGAGAAACGGGGAAGCAGCGGCTTGCGGCCCTGTGTCGTGACCCCTCACACTGCATCTCAGGTAGCAGTTGTCCTCATGAGCCAAACCTGCAACCTGTTGGCAAGTTGGTGGCATCTTCATATTATGTAAGTTATACCTGCTTGTGGTAAGAAACAAGAAAGTTTCCTCTCCACCAATTTCTCTCTCCAGAGGAAACCCCTGTTGACAGTGTTGCGTTGATTCCTTGTCTTTTGTCTTTGCAGCGAATAATACTGCTGACAACTAACTTTCATTGGGGGTTTTCTGTGTGTCGGCCACTATGCTGAGTGCTGTACACAGATGAACTCATTTAGTCCATGCATTAGTCCTGTGAGGCAGATGTTGCATTTTCTCCATTTGACAGATGAAGAAATTGAGGCACTGAGAAGTTAGTTTCCTTCCTTGAGATCACATAGGTAGTATGAGATGAAGCCATACTGATACCCAAGTAGTCTGAGTCTGAAACTGTGCTCTTACTTATGACTTTATGCTGCCTCCATGAATATGTTTAATATCTATGCACATGCAATTATATTTTTAGTTCTTACATAAAAAAATAAAATCATGTCCCACAATTTTCTTTTTTTTTTGATAAACAGTAAAAATGTGGATGTTTCACTATGTCAGTATGTATTCATCTACACTCTTTTAAAGATCTGTAACAGAATTGTACTGATGTACCATCGTTTACTTAATGGTTCTCCTATTTGTGGCCATTTGCACTCTTGCCAGATTTTTGTTATTATAAACAATATTGCAGGGAACATCCTAACAATAGCAGCAGCAACAGCTGTCATTAATCCTGAATAGCACACTCACTGTGGGCAGGGCTTTATTCTAAGCTCTCTCCATGTATGAACTCATTTAAACATGCATCTTTGTGTAAGAGGAAAATAGGTCTACAGGTAGTTCTATAGGTTAGATGCCTGGAAGTAAGTAAGACACTAGGTTAGAGGCAGAGTGCATTTAAATTTTTTTATTGTAACTGCCCACTTTTCCTCCGAACAAGTGGTATTTATTGACTGTTACCTTTCAACTCAAGACCGTTAGGCATTGTTTGGAAGGCACAGACCCATAAGAGAGAGGTCTCGCTGGAGGTCTCCAAGGTTGAAGAGACAAGCTAGCACAAGTCACCAGGTGATTAAAGCGGTCTCTACCCAGACAAGGCTGTGGCATAGCTGGGAACATTAGAGGAGTGCAGAGAAGGTCAGACTGCGGGGGGCGAAAGGTTTGGGAGAAGCTTCGGAGTGGAGGTGAGCTATAGGAGGCCTGGAGGATGTGATGGGATGGGGGGGCAGTCCTCCAATTTTTCTCTCCAGAACAAGAAGAGAAGGACAAGGCTGGAGGAGGGGCTGGCGTAGTTTAAGCATGAGCCAGTGAGTCAGTGGGACTGTGGTTCTGACTGAAGCAGAGAGTGTGTGTTGGGAAATAACAAGCCAGCCTACTGCCAAGAGAAGAGTAGAGTAAGAGTAAAGATGGAAGCCCACCTGTCCTATGTCTAAAATTTTTAAAGTTATACACAAAAGTAATACATTGCTACAATATGTCCAATTCTCCTGCCTTGACAAATGAATCTTTACAACCACCTGAAATAGGTTTGAATTTAGAATTTCAGCTCCATGGAACATGGCACCGGAAGGTGGGGGAATTATGTTTCCAGATCAGCACCTCAGCAAAGCAAAAAAGCTTGTGATAATCTAGTATATTTGCTATAGTGCCTTGGATTAGTTCTTTACTTCTTCCAGTGTTGAAGCATGCTGGAAGTGTAGCTGTTTTTAAGAGCAGAATGTCATGGCCCAGAAAAGGCTAGTGTGTGCTCTGGGCTCACAGAGGTTGGAACTCCCAATCTCTGACTTGAAGCTGCAATGTGGGCATGGAAATATTCCTATTTGACCTCCCTCCTACTCTACCTCCAGCCAACAGAGAAAAAATGCAGGTGCTTGCCTGTGACTTTCTGTTCTGCAATGGAAATGGGCTCCTGTGTTTTTGTTTCACAAACACGGTTAAGGTCTGATTTCAATGCTGCAAGAGGGAAGCGAGGGCGATGGTAAGAAACCCAGAACTTGGATGCAAATGACGGAGCCATTTTTAATTTGTTCAGTGTAATCAGGTAGGGGAAATTCTATGTTTAAATATAACCAGCCACTTTGAACCACATATGGAAGTAGCTATGTAAGAAATGTTTGGTGACACACCGCCAGAGTTGTAAAATGTGTACCTCTCAAAACAAGGACATAGAAAAGTTAAGTTTCTCCTGGTGATGGTAACATATCTGCATCACACTGTGCATGCAATTTCACATCATAAATAATGGATTTACAGGCTTATCTACTACTCAGGAATATTACATGTGTGGAATGTGGCTGAATTAATGTCACCATGAGACCCTTACCTTGCGTCAGGAGGTTTTCTCTGCCTCAGTCTGGGGCCAGGCAGGGCCAGGCTGGAGAGAGTCAATGCTGCCTGGCCTTGCAACTTTGCCTAATGAGCACAAACACTGTTTTAGACTCAAGGATCTTGAGCTCCACAAGCCACAAATCATGGGGAAAGGGAAATCAAGCATTAAGGTCGTCCCCAGATTATTATTGACCGGAACGGTCTGGAAATGGTCGGGTCTTTCTAAATGTTGACAGGGGCCTCTGTGAGGTCCAGAAACATGGTGGTGTTTGCTTTTATTGCTGCAATTTCTCCATTTCAGGTTTTACTTGCTCTGATCCCTCTCAAAACGGGTGTAGAGAGCAGCTCTCACCTGGCTTTTCCTAGAGCTGCAGGAAGTCCTGGGGGAGAATTTGGTGCCGGGTAATGCATGCAGACCAGGGCATGGCTTTTCCTCAAGTCCCTATGGGCCCCAGGGTCAATCACACCTGTCCTAATTTATCCACTGAGGAGGACTTGGGTGAAGAGAGACTTCAGGGGTAGCAGAGGAGAGAAAATGCAAGGACATTGTGTGTGTGTGTGTGTGTGTGTGTGTGTGTGTGTGTGTGTTGTGATGACTGGAGGAAGGGAGAGGTGGGACTCACAGGTCCTGCTGCCCTGGCTGGCCCCTACGGTGATGTAGAGTACATGAAAATGGGTTCCAAGGCTGACCCCAGGACCTCTTCCTTTGGAGTCAACTTCCACTTCACACTGCTGTCCTTGTGGAGCTGCCTGGGCTGTTGGGGTGTGGCACATGGATTGGTTTCACTTTCCTTCAATGGGAAGAACTGGAATTGGTTGACCAACAAGTTTCTAGTGTGTACCTTTTGTGTGTTCTGCTGGGCTAGGGGCTGTGGAGGACACTAAAGAACATCAGCCTCTTCTTGAAGACTCCCAGCCATTGGTCACATGATTGTGGATATACACACATTCTAGGGAGTGACCCAGGACACATCCTGGGTGCCTGGTTCAGAAGATAGAGACCTTAAGGGGGCTTGGGATTCAGGGAAGACTTCTTGGAAGAGGTAGAGCTGCTTTTCAAAGAGAGAGGATTTTAGGCAGGCAGAGAGAAGTGGGGATAACTCAATAGATGGAGAAAATTCCGTAAGCCCTATGATCATGAGCCCTATAAGGAGCAGGGATCCTAGTGATAACTTTTTCAGTCTGAGTTCGAGGCCCCAATTTTAGCCTCGAGGCAGGTCAGCTCTTTAGCTGTTGCCTTGCTCTCCTTCCTGGTTGTCCTGTTCACAACTGTAATGATAGATTTTAACCAAATTACACCCCAGAGGCAGGCAGGCAGGCAGCCTTTGCCACTGGTGTAGAGAATTGAATCAACCAACCGGGGTTCCTGCCAGAACAGGAAACCATGAGAAGTGTGTGCCTGGCTGTGTTCTCTGAGGCACTTTCCCACCCTGTTGCTCGAGAGGACAGCCTTGGTATGGCACCTGCCTCACTGTGGATGTGTGGATGAGGCCTCCGGAAGTCAGGAGAGAGTCCTGGCTGACCTATCTGATATTTGTTGGGTGGTTTGTCTTTGAAGGCTGTCTCCCTCAGGCAGCTGTGTGCCCCGGGTGAGTGACTTCCTCTCTCTGGACTCAGTTTCTGAATCTGTATCTGAGAGGGGGAGCCAGATGGCCTTGGAGGTCCCTTCCAGGTCAGCCCATTCCTGTCCCTAAAGGCAGATGGAGGCAGGTGGGGAGGGCAGTGGAGCAGAGAGGAATTGAGAGGAATTCCCCAGCAGAGGCTCTTGGGAACCACACAGTTCCCCATTCTGGTGCCACCTGCTCAGAGGGTGCGGGTGAAAAGGGTGCTGACCTTGAAGGATGTGTGGATGGGTGGCCAGGCCTCCCCCGATGTGCCCTGAGGCTCTTTGGGGTTCAGATCTGGACTAATGTGGAGCCCTTAGTTAGGTGTGTCTTGATATCCCAGGAAAAGTTCAGTTTTGTCTTGCATATATAGTTGCCTGTGGTGCCAGGGAGGGAACTGTTGCCCTGAGATGCTCACACTCAGTCTCGTGACTACAGCAAGGGCTGTGTCATCACAGCCAGGAACAGCAGCAGGGCAGACATGGGTCCAAGCAAATGCTCCAGGTGCCTCCCATGGACTCTTGGGTGCACACACACCCTCATGTCCACAGCACATGATGCCTGCAGAGCTGAGGCTGGAAGACCCTGACTGAGGGCTGCACTGATGCTGGAAGGAAGATTCCTTGAAGAATGAGGACTAGAGAGGGCAGATGACTTGACCAGAGTTGCACAGCTACTTGGGGACACAGCTGCAGCTAACTCCAGGTCTCCGACTCTCTATCATGCTTTCTCTTCCACCAAATTGAAAGGTGGCAAAGGGTTGGTGTACCACAGATTGAAACTTGGACTTATCTTTGGGAATCAGATAATTCTCTAAAAATGTGTCAGAGGAAGTGAGAGTGCAGGGGCTCTCTTTACACATTGGAACTGTAGGTGGGGCACGTGCTCTCAGCTCCAGGCAGGGCAGAGAAAGTTGTGGAAGGGCAGCCGACCAAAAAGTACTTATTTAAGCATTTGTGTGTGCCCAGCCTTGAGCTAGGCGTAGTAGGGCAAGAAAGAGCTTTGAGGTTCATACCTCACACAGCAATTTCACTGCAGCTGGCAAGGCAAATTTAACCCCCAAATTAATTGCAAAAGCAACTGAATGCAAGCTCCTGTTTGTGTAACAAAATAGAAGAACATACATTTATATTTGCATAAAAGAAAATCTGAAAGGATACAAAAAACTAGTAAAAGTGGTTAATTGAGCAGTCAGTCATGTGATAAACAGTAGGGGGTGAGATGTTGTCATTTGTACCTTGTAATTACAAAAAGTTTTTGAACTCTGTGAATGTATCATCTTCATAAAAAATTAAATATAAACATCACCACTACCACCAATCAAGAACATGCTGAATTGGGTGACTAGTAGCCAAAGGAATTCAGAAAAAACAGAGTTGAGGGGATTTCTTAGAGCCTTCTTAAGCTCTTCGAAGATTAAAACTGGAAGGGACTCTCGGTGCCATTGTGTCTGACTTCCCACTCAGTGCTATCAGATCTTGTATAGTCACAAGACACAGACTTCCAGTGTCCCTTCCTAAGCCTTGTACCATACATGGACAGTGCTGATTCAGGGATCACAATGCATAAAGAGGTCAGTCTCTGTCCTCAATGGCTTTACATTCTCCAAGTGCACCTTTAACTGAAATGCCAAAGAGATTTTAAGAGTTTTAGGGTAAAAAAACAAAGTGATAAGGGGTTTAGAAAGAGGATAGAATTAGGGAAAGCAGTAGAGTTAAGCAGCCAGTAAGAAAGAAAAAGAAAGCAACAGAGTTTGAAATAACTCAAAGGGTGGGTGACATGTTGACAATCAGAGAGCAGGAATACCAGGTAGGGAGAACATAACATTCAGGAAATATTCAGGATTGTCTGGAGATTAGGCCACAGTAATGGAAATAGTGGCATGGAAATCTGGATAGGGATCATGTTGTAGACTACATGGAGTGCCAGTCTGAGGTATCTCTCTCTCTTTTTTAAGTTTATTTATTTTGAGAGAGACAGTGTAAGTGGGGGAGGGACAGAGAGAGGGAGAGTGAGAATCTCAAGCAGTCTCTGCACTGCTAGCACAGAGCCTGATGTGGGGCTTGAACTCACGAAACCATGAGATTATGACCTGAGCCAAAACCAAGAGTTGGATGCTTAACCAACTGAGCCACTCATGGGCCCCTGAGGCATCTATTTAAAATTCAGTAGAAAATGGGGAACCAATACAGATAATAAGCATGTGCTTGAGTTATTCTTCTTGAGATTTTCCAGTGAGTAAGCATGCTCTATTCCATCCAAGAACACATGAGGAGAAGCTTCCTGGAAGCAGTAGGAATTAAGCTGGGCCTTCAAGGATCAGTAGAGTTTAGAAAGCATTCTTGGTGGAAGAATGCTAAGTCCAATATCAGTGGGCACCACTGAAGGACTCTGAGCAGGAGAGAGCATGACAATACTGTGCATTGAAAGGACAGCTCTTGTTGTGTTATATAGCATAGAAGGGAGAAAGGATTGCCTGAGGCACAATGATAGTAAGGAAGCTTTCTCTATAGTCCCAAGGCAAGACAATGAAGGTCTGTCTGACTTAGGTAGCAGTAATGGGAATGGAAAGATGTATACCCATTGGAAAGACTCATTCCTTTCCCATCCCAAAGGTCCTCTTTGCTTGAATTTGCAGAAAGAAACCTTTGACCCATTTGCTAGTCCTGAGAGAAGAGACCTTCTTAGCTCAACACTCCAGGCTCTCTACTTACCAAATGTTTTTCTGGGCTATCTATCTACTCTCGATTATCTCTCCACTGGCAGGGAGTGGCAATCATGCTCACCCCAGCCCTACTGTTCTTTGGCATATTGCTGCAATTTGGATTGCATTTTGATTATGTGGATGGTGTAATAAACCTTTCTATCCTTGGACATCTGCTGCCAGGCTGGAGGAGAAGATGTTCAGTGGTGGTGAGAAGTTACCAATACTAGATTTAACTTTCTCATTTTACATGTAAGGAAATAGAGGTCCAGAGAGTTAAAGGAACATGCTCACATCACAAAGAGAAGTGAGGACTTAGGAGCAGAACTAGGTCTTTAGACTCCCAAGTCCTGGGCTTTTAAAAGTATACCTTATAGTTTCTGTTGAAGAATACTAATATTTACTAAACACATATTATGTGTTATGCACTGTATTAAAGCTTTGACGTCATCATTTAATCCCCTCAATGACCCTATGAGGTAGGGACTATCATTATCTCTTTCTCTTCAAATGAGAAACTGAAGGTCATAGAGACAAAGTAATTTTATCAAGGTCACACAGCTAGGAAGTTGCAAAGCCAGAATTTGAATTCAGATCTGTCTAACTCCAAATATGAATTCAACTCTAAGAATCCCCTTTAAATTATTTGTTAAAAATAATTGACAGCCTCAATAGAAGTTCTGCTTTTAACATTTACTGCTTTAGAAGATATAGAGGATACAGTAATGCCTTTAATCTGTATTTGAATAATCAATGCATACATTTTGGAAAATATACATTTGGAAAATAATTGTGTCTATATATGCAAGACATGATGGGTATGACTTTCAGAACTCATCAGTGGGTAGAAGAGGTAGTTGGTGAGGTGTGGGAAGATAGTAGCTTGGGAAATAGAGTAAGATGAGCAATCTCATTGGAGTGAAATTTTAAAGCTTTTCACTCCAATGAGATTGCTCATCTTTCAGTTCTCTAATCTAACTTGACTCACCAAGCTGTAGGTATGAATGAAGTCACACATTTGTTTGGCTCATTACTCCTACCTGTATAACTCATGACCTTGGGCTCCCCTGCAAAATTTCCTACTTACACTAGTACTCCTGGGATGCTCTGAGAGGCAGTATGTAAACAAACTTGTACTTACTGATGGACCCTGGATATTTGTTATGTGTCTTGCTCATCTCCCCAGTGTCCTGCCAATATACTGCTCTACTGTGGGGGATTAGGGGGAGGGGTGGGCCAGGGCAATGCCTTAGTCTTCTTTGTTATAAACAGTGTGTTATAGAGTTTAGAGAAGCATCTCTTTGTAATTTTTAATTGAGTGTTGAGTATAATTTATATTCAATAAAATACACAGGGTACAGTGTTCAGTTTAATGAATACTAACCATTGTATATGCTTGTGTAACCAAAAAATATATAGAATATCAAGAAGTTTCTCTTGTACTCCTTCTAGTGTCAATTCCCAGATCCTTCAGAGGCAATCACTTTCTAATTTGTCATCTTAGATCAGTTTTAACTTCATCTAAATGGAATTATATAATACAAGTCTTTTGTGTTTGGCTTCTTTCACTTACAAGAGTATTTTCAAGATTCAACCATATCATTGCATTATCAATAGTTCATTCTTTATACTGTTAGGTTATATCCCATCATATGGATGTGCCACAATTTGTTTTTCTGTCCTCCTATGGATGAATATTTGGGTTGTTTCCTGTTTTTTTTATTATTATGAATAAAGATGCTATTAACATTCTTGTACAAGTCTTTTTGTGGAAGCCTGTTTTCATTTCTCTTATATAAATACCTAGTAGTGAAATTACTGAGTCATTGGGTAGATGTATATTAACTTTATAAGGAACAGTCAAACAGTTCTCCAAAGTGATCATACTATTTTACACTTATACCAAGCAACATGTGAATGTTTAACTTTCTTTACTTGTTTTACTTGTTTCACATTGTCTCCAACATTTGGCATTGTCAGTGCTTTTTATTTTAATCATGCTAGTAGGTGTGAAATTACAAGATAATGTTAAGCACCTTTTGTGTTTAACTGGCCATATCTTCTTTTGAGAGGTATCTTTTGGCTAGTAAAAAAAAATAAGGCTGCTGGTTTTTAGATGTTTGATTTGTAGGTATTCTTTATATATGCTAGATACACGTCCTTGTCATATATACGTATTATAAATATTTTCCCCCAGTCTCTGGTTAGCCTATACATTTTCTTCTTTTTTTTTTTTTTAGTTTATTTATTTATTCTTAGAGTACCAGGTAGGGCAGGGAGAGAGGGAGAGAGAATCTCAAGAAGGCTCTACACTGTCAGCACAGAGCCTGAAAACTTGGGGCTCGATCTCACCAACTGTGAGATCATGACCTAAGCCGGCATCAAGAGTTGATGCTTAACCGACTGAGCCACCCAGCTGCCCCTAGCCTATACATTTTCTTAATGGTGTCTTCTGACATCCAGAATCATTTTTATTTTGATAATGCTCTACATACTCTGACTACATAACAAATTATCCCCCAGTTTCTTTACTTAATGACAATATTTATTACTCACAAATCTATAATTTTGGTAGAATTCAGTAGGAATAGCTTGTCTCTGCTCTCTTTGATGTCAGCTGAGGTCGTGTATCAACTAGGGGCTGAAATCATCTGAAGGCTTGATCACTCATATTGCTGGCCCTTCATAATATCAGCTAGATCTTAGATGGAGCTGTTGGCAGAAATGCATACTGTGACCTCTCCATGTTTCTGGGTTCCAAAGGTGAGAGCATCTCAAGAAAGAGAGTGTGTTTACTTTTTGGAAAATGAAAGCTATTTATTTTTTCTGACCTAGCTTCAGAAGGAATATAGGATCACTTCTGCTTTACTCTAAGAGTTGGAGCAGTTACATACTCATCCTGGTTAATTGACTCCACTTCTTGGTGGGGAAGTGGCAATGTTTTAGAAGAGCATATGGGACTGGAATATCGCTCTAGCCATTTTTGGAAAATACAATCTGCCTGAGTCTAATTCTAATATATCAGTTTATTCTTTGTTGGTTAGTGCTTTTTACAAACATCCTAAGATTTTTGCTTCCCTGAAAATTACAAAGATATTTCTCTATGTTTTCTTCTGATACTTTACGGTTCTGCCGTTTACATTTAGGCCTGTGATCCATCTTTCTTGAATTAATTTTTGTGTAAGGAGTGAGGTAGATGTTGAGGTTGATTATGTTTTTCTTACAGATATCCAACTGATCCAGCATCATATGTTAGAAAGACTTAAATATGAGACAGGAAACCATCAAAATCCTAGAGGAGAACACAACCAGAAACCTGTTTGACCTTGGCTGGAGCAACTTCTTACTAGACATGTCACTGGGGGCAAGGAAAGCAAAAGCAAAAATGAACTATTGTGACTTCATCAAGATAGAAAGCTTCTGCACAGCAAAGGAAACAATCAACAAAACTAAAAGGCAGCTTGCATAATGGGAGAAGATATTTGTAAATGACATACTTGATAAATGGTTAGTGTCCAAAATCTATAAAGAACTTATCAAACTCAACACCCCAAAACCAAATAAGCCAGTTAAGAAATGAGCAGAAGACATGAATATACATTTTTTGAAAGAAGACATCCAGATGGCCAATAGGCACATGAAAAGATGCTGAACATCACTCATCATCAGGGAAATACAAATCAATTCCATGATGAGATATCACCTCACAACTGTCAGAATGGCTAAAATTAATAACACAGAAAACAACATATATTGGTGAGAACGTGGAGAAAGGGGGACCTTCTTACACTGTTTATGGGAATGTAAATTGGTACAGCCACTGTGGAAAACAGTATGGAGATTCCTCAAAAAGTTAAAAATAGAACTACCCTGTGACCCAGCAATTGCACTACTAGGTATTTACCCAAACGATACAAAAATACTGATTTGAAGGGGCACATGCACTCTGATGTTTATAGCAGCATTATAAACAATAGCCAAATTCTGGAAAGAGCCCAAATGTCCATTGACCCATGAATGGTTAAAAAAGATGTGGTATACATATACAATGGAATATTACTCAGCCATAAAAAAGAATGAAATCTTGCTATTTGCAGTGGAGCTAGAGTGCATTATGCCAAGCGAAATACGTCAGTCAGTGAAAGGCAAATACTGCATGAATTCACTCATATGTGGAATGTAAGAAACAAAACAGATGAACATAGGAGAAAGGGAAAAAAAGAGGGAGACAAACCGTAAGAGACTCTTAACTATAGAGAAAAAACTGGGGAGTGATGGGGGGAAGTGGGTAGGGATGGGCTAAATGGGTGATGGGCATTAAGGAGGGCACTTGTGTTGAGCACTGGTTGTTATATGTAAGTGATGAATAACTAAATTCTACTTCTGAAACCAATATTTTACTATATGTTAGCTAGCTAGAATTTAAATAAAAATTTGAAAAAAGACATTCCTTTTCAACAAAAGTTGAAGTCAATTAGCCATATATAAATGGGTTGATTTATGGAATCTCTTCATTGTTTTATTTATCCATTTGCCTATTATTTCATCAATATCAAACTATAACTATGATGAGGCTTGAAATCATGTAATAAAATTCCTCCAAATTTTTTACTCTTTTTTATGTGTTTGGATATTCTATTCCCATATAACTTTTAGACTTAGCTTGTAATTTTTTTTTTTTTTTTGAGAGCAAGACACAGGGTGCAAGTGAACAAGGGGCAGAGAGAAAGAGAGGGAGAGAAAGACAGAGAAGCGGGGCTCATCCAAAGCAGGGCTCGTTTTTACCTGAAGTGGGGCTTATGCTCACCCAAAGCAGGGCTCAAGCTTACTTCAAGTGGGGCACGACCTCACCTCATGTGGGACTCGAACTCACTAACTGTGAGATCATGACCTGAGCTGAAGTCAGATGCTTAACGACTGAGCTACCCAGGTGCCCTAGCTTGTGAATTTTTCAAAAAGCCCTACTGGAATTTTGGTTGGAATGGCATTGAATCTATAGATCCATTTAGACAGAATGGCCTTTTAACAATATTTTGTCTTCCAACTTATGAGCACAGTGTATCTATCTCTCCATTTCCTTACCTCTCTAATTTTGCTCTGTAAAACTTTTTTGTGTCTTGTACATTTCAAATAGATTTATTTTTAGCTATTAACTATTTTTTTAATGATGTTGTAAATAGGATTTAAAAATTATTTTCTAATAATTGGTGCTCTATCAAAATTAAATTGCTTTTGGTATATTAACCTTGTATCTTGTAACTTTGCTAAATTCATTAGTTCTACTCCTTCTTTTAAAGTGTCCTAGGATTTTCTACTGTGCAATTTGTCTGCAAATAATAATGGCTTTACTCTTTTCTAATATTCATGTGTTGTATTTTTTTATTGCCTGATTGGACTGGCTAGGACTTCTAGTGTATACTGAATAGATGTGGTGAGAATGGATGTAAGTGTGATATCACCAGTAGGTTTCTGATAGATTCTTTTTATCAAATTAAGGACGTTCCTTCTCCTTCTCTATATTCCTAGTTTGTTTTTTTAAATGATAGGTATTGAATTGTATTAATTGCTCTTTCTGTATCTAATGAGAATCAGATGATTATGTAATTTTTTTCTCCTTTATTTACATTGAACAGTTTTCAAATGTTAAACTAATCTTGCATTCCTGGATTGACCTCATGAAAATGATCTAAATTTATATAACTGTCTATCTATTCTATATATATGAATTTATTTTGCTAATATGTGGTTAAGAATTTTTCATTTATGTTCACAAAGGATGTTTGTTTGCTTGCTTTTCTTGTAATGTCTGTCAGGTTTTGATATCAGTATTATATGAACCTCATGTAATGAGTGGGGAAATATTCCCTGTGATTTCTGAAAGTGCCTGTGTAAAGTTGATATGAATTCTTCTTTAAATATTTTACATAGTTAATTGGTGAAGCCATCTGTGCCTGGTGGTTTCTTTATTAGTAGGTATTTTATTAGTAGTTTAATTTCTTTAATTGACATAGAGCCATTTCTATTTTCTTTTTTTCCTTATCTGAATTCTAGCAAGTTTTATTTTTCAAGGATTTTCCCCATTTTATAGAAGTTGTGGATATTTTGGCATCCATTTGTAACATCTCTGTATTATTCTTGTAATATCTGTAGGATTTTCAGTGATACCTCCTCTTTTGCTCCTTGGTAATTTGTGCTTTTCTTTTCATAAATTTTGCTAAGGATTTATGTGTTTTATTAATTTTTTTCAGGTATTCAACTTTTAATTTTTTGATTTGTCTATTCTATTTATTACTGCTATTAATTTTATTATTTGCTTTCTGAAATCTTAATGTTGGCTTTAATTTGCTCTTTTATCTTAATTCTTTTTTAATGTTTATTTATTTATTTTGAGAGAGAGAGAAAAAGAGGGAGTGGGGGAGGGACAGAGGGAGGGAAAGAGAGAGAATCCCAAGCAGGCTCCAAGCTTTCAGTGTAGAGCCTGACCTGGGGATTGACCTTAGGAACTGTGAGGTCATGACCTGAACTAAACTCAAGAGTTGGACACCTAACCAACTGAGCCACCAACGCGCCCCTTTTCTTCTTGATTCTGAAGGTAGAAATTTAGGTCTTTGATAAATTCTTTTCTAATATAGGAACTTAAAGCTCTACATTTCCCTCTAAGCTCAGCTTTATCTGCATCTCCCAAATTTTCTTATGTTATATTTTCTTTATTACTCAGAGACATTTTCTAATTTGTGATTTCTTCTTTGACTTACAGGTTATTTAGAAATGAGTATTTAAAATTTGAGACATTTCAAGATTTTCTGACTGTCTTTTAATTCATATCTAATTTAATTCTGTTGTGATAAGAGATAATTATTTTGATATTTTGTTATCATTTTGAGCCTTGATTTTTTTCAGATTTGTTTTATGGATCAGCATGTAGTCTCTCTTGGTGAATGTTTTAGGTGTGCTTGAAATTAATGAGTATTTGCAGTTTTGGGGAATAGTGTCAATTATATCAAGCTGCTTGATAGTGGTATTCAATCCTTATATACTTACTGATGTTTTTCTGTTATATCAATTACTGAGAGAAGGGTGTTAAAATCTGTAACTATGAATATGGATTTCTCTTTAGTTTTGTCAAGGTCTGCTTTTTGAATTTTGAAACACTGTGATGAGTTTCTACCCATTTAGGATTGATTGTTAGGTCTTTCTAATGAATTGACCTTTTTATAATTATGGAATGCTCTCTTTATCTATGGAAATCTGTTTTGTCTTAAAGCCCACTTTGTCTGATTTTTATATAGCATACTAGCTTTCTTATGCTTAGTGTTTATATAGAATATCTTTTTCTAGTCTTTTCCTGTTAATATATTTGTGAATTTATATTGAACATATGTTATTTTTAAATAACATGTAAGTAAATCTTACTTTTTTCCTGAATCTGACAATTTTTGCCTTACCCTTAGTGTGTTTAAACTGTTTACATTTAATATAATTAAGTGTATGATGGATTTAAGTCTACCTCTTGGGACTTTTCCAATCTGTTCTTTGTTGTTTTCTTCCTTTTCCCCCTGTATGCTTTTGGATGAATAAAATATTTTTTGGTATTCTACTTTGTCTTCTCTATTGACTTTTTAGTTACACTTTTTTTTTGGTTATTTTTATAGCTCTTGCACTTTAGAAACTAAACTATGTGTCTTTAAATGGTCACAATCTACCTTCAAACATGTTCATACTCTTTTATGAACAGTGTAAACAAGTCTTATAACAATTTCATGTAACTGCCTCTTGCCCTTTAACCTCTATTGTTATATATTTTACTTCTATTTATGCTATAAGCCTCATGATGTATTATCATTATTTTTGTTTTAAAAAATCAACAATTTTTACAGAAATTTTTATATATAATATACATTACTATGTATGTATATATATATATATATATAGAGAGAGAGAGAGAGAGAGAGAGAGAATAAAAATACGATATATTTTATATACACACATAATTTTGGGGGGCATTACTTGTGGTCTGTGGTCCTGGTTTGCTAGAGACAAATTCTCTCTGTTTTTGTCTATGTGAAAATGTCTGTATATTGCTTTTTTTATTACAGGATATGGAGCATTAAGTTGATAGGTACCCCCCCTTGCAGTACTATAAAGTTGTTTTAGTCTTCTAGCATTCTTATTGTTGTTTCCTGTAAATAGTATATCTTTTTTCCTCTGGCTACTTTTGTGAATTTTCTTTTTATCTTTGAGTCTCAGTTTAACTGTGACATTTTAATGTGTGGTTTTCTTTGCATTTGTCCTGCTTGGGTTCACTGAGCTTCTTGGATGTACATGTTAGTTTGGAAAGGACTTGACTTCATATAAAAAAATTTTTTTTTACATTTATTTATTTTTGAGAGACAGAGTGAGACAGAGTGTAAGTGGGGGAGGGGCAGAGAGAGAAGGAGACACAGAATCCGAAGCAGACTCCAGGCTCCAAGCAAGCATTCAGCACAGAGCCTGACACGGGGCTTGAACCCACAAACCGTGAGATCATGACCTGAGCCAAAGTTGGATGCTCAACAGACTGATCTACCCAGGCACCCCTTGAAAGAAAGGAAGGAAGGAAGGGAGGGAGGGAGGGAGGGAAAGAAAACATATTTGCCCTGTTATCTTTCTCTTTTTCTTCTAGAACTTCAATTACATGTTTTCTAGACACTTTAATATTATCCCTTGTTTCTTAATTCTTCTTTTCCCTTATTTTCCTCTTTGTTTTTGTTTGGGTAATTTCTGTTTTGTCTTCAAGATCATGGGTTTGTTCCTCTATTTTGATGTTAAATTTGTTAAGTAAATTTTCCATTTTTGATATTATATATTTTTTATTTCTATTGTTTCCATTTGGGTCTTTTTTTAATAGTTACCCTCTGTCTTCTGAAGATACTAATCTGTTTATGCATATATTTTCCCCCCTAGATTCTTTAAAATATTTGTCACTGTTATTTTATTTATTTATTTATTTTTAAAATTTATTGTTATTATTTTTTACATTTATTTATTATTGAGAGACAGAGAAAGACAGAGCACAAACAGGGTAGGGGCAGAGAGAGAAGGAGACCCAGAATCTGAAGCAAGCTCCAGGCTCTGAGCAAGCTGTCAGCACAGAGCCCAGCGTGGGGCCCGAACCTGTGAACCGCGAGATCATGACCTGAGCCAAAGTCAGTCACTCAACCGACTGACCCACCCAGGAGCACTGTTATTTTAAAGTTCCTACCTGGGTCATTTCTGGGTCTTATTCAATTGACTGTTTACTCTTTTGACAATGGATGTTTTTGTACCTTTCATATATCTTGATGTATGGAGACATTTTGTGTGGAGTAACGGTAGAGCAAATAATATTCACCTCTAGAAAAGGGGATCATCTTTTTTCTGAGGGCATGTATGAGGGAATTGAGTCAATTTCATATGTAGTTCAACTGAATCTGGGCTTGATTGCAACTTAAGTTAGATTCATTGTGCTGTTGGCTTAAAACAGTTTAAGAAAAAAAATTGAGCCTTGCTTTAGCAAGATTTAGGATCTGAATACTGGTGAGATTTCAGAAAATTCTTTATGCCCTATAATCTGGCTGCCAGCCCTACCTCTCCCACTGGAGAGTAGTCTTTGCTCTCCAATTTTGCCACCAGCTGTCTGTGTCTTGAGAGTTCTCTCTATCCCCAGATGTCCTGTCTACATCTTTTGGAAGATGGCTGCAGGGCATTTGGTGGAAGCCCAGAGCACCTCAGAGTGATTTCTCTCAGATCTCTTGCCCTACCTTGCACTTGGGGAAGGCCATGGGCACCTCAGGGGGATCTGTATCTGTGTCAGTGCTCTTGCCCTCCCAGCCCTCATCACGCTACCTCTGGGCCTAGATGAGAACAAGGGGAGCATATTGGTGGGTAAATGCAGATTCACAGTTTGACTGGGATTCCTCAAGGTTCTAATCTGTCATGCCAACCAACTAACTACTATGTTTGTCAAGTTTGGTGGGTTTCTCTTTATTCCCATCCATGGCAGATTCCTCTTTCTTTGCTCCTTCACCAATGATGAAAGCATCATCACTCTCTTCTTGCCAGGAAGGAATCATCACTTTTTGAAATTTAGTTAATTTTCATTTCTTTGCATCTTAGCTCTCTGATAGCTTTTGTGATTTTGTAGCTTATCTGGCTTTTTTTTTCATTGTTAGGGTGGAAGCAACAGTCTCGTGATTTTCTGCATTCTAATTGGAAGTGGTGGTTAGTTCTTTCTATTTTTATTTACTTCCTGTGCCCAGGACCTAAACACCTATCCATTGTAGCTGGGATAGGGATAGGTTTGATTGATTCGAACTCAAAATCTTTACTCCCTTTCTTTGTAGAAGGCTTTCTCTTGGGTGAAACGCATAATTTCTGACTCCATCTCTCAGGAGGAGTTGTCCTTCCAAGAGATTCTCAGACCCTATTAAATGGGCTTCTGTTGGGCCCACCCTATCAGTGTCACAGAGATACCTACATCTCACTATTCAACATGTGGCAAACTCCCCCATCCCTTAGGTACATAGTATACCATATTAAAGTGAGAATAACTCACAGAGGAGTGACACTTTAAGAACATTTTCAGGTTGGTGATGGGAGAGATCTTAGGGTTGGGGTAGGGTAGGAAACTCCTCCCTACTAACATTTACTTGGTATCTACTTTAAGTCACCCTCTTTCACAGTTGTGGCCCTTGACATAGATTTTTCTCACTTTACACATAAGGAAGCTAAGACTCAGAGAGATTATACAACTTGGCCTAAGTGGCAAAGTAGGGATTTGAACTCACAGCTAACCCACTCCAAAATCAAGGTTTGTTTTGTTTTGTTTTATTTTTTCCTTCACCAACATGGAGGAAAGCACAGCAGAAGATGGGAGTGGGCAGACCACTGCATCCCTTTCTGGGGTTGGATTTTGCAGATGTTGGCCATGGGGTGGAACCAGCATGGGGGTTCTAGTTTCTGAGACTAGAGCTCTTCCTATTAGGACCCCACTGTAATCAAACCATGTATTCACTGGGTGACTTTGAGCAGTGTAATTTTTTTATAAAATCAATATTTTCTTCTGAAAATCTGAGGTTTCCCAAATCCCTTAAAAACACTTCGAAGGGAAGCAGCTCCTCCATGGGTCCTCTTTTCAGCAGGCCTCTCTCCCATTGACTGGATTTGTAGAAAGTAAAGGAGAGAAAACAGCAGCTCTCACACCCACCCCAACCCCCGCTCATCCCAATTCGCACAAGCCTTCTCTCCATGCCAGAGGCCACCTCGCACTCGGCCTCTTCTCCCTGGCACTGCGGCTAACGCAGGAAAAGCCAAAGTGTAATTAGTTAATAGCAGAGCTCCTCTGTTAATGGAAAGGGCATTTCCAACTTACTTATGCAAACTGATACTGTAGGATTTGTCAGAAACTATCAATAGGATGCAACAGAGAGGATTCACAGGTCACTTGTCAAGTGGGGACAAAGCTTTTCTAGCCTATGCTTTGAGACCCAGAATAGTTCTCTGGACCACCTTCTAGCTTGGAAGTAAGACTGTGAGGAGAAGAGGCTGGGAACCCCTCTTCTGAGCATCTTCCTGCTACTAATAGCCATGTGTATTAGGATGTGTCAGGACTGTGCTATGTACCCAACCAACCAATATTATCTCAGCTTTCTCTCTCTATAACCTGATGAAGTAGTTGCTGTTATTGTCCTCATTTTATAGTTGAAGAAATTGAGATTTAGGTATGTTACTTGAGTAAGGTAAAGCAGGTAGTCACTGGTGGGCCTAGTACTTGAACCCAAGACTGCTTGAATTCCAGGTCTAAGTGGTTCACCACTTAGTGTGGTACCTCCTCACTGAGTAGTTGGGGCACTCTAAAACCGGAGTTACTAATAGAAGATGACATTTGGATCTTCTTAGGGCTGGTAATTGATCACCATACTTATTTTATCCTCTTCCTAGTCTCACAGCCACACTACCTTCCTTCTCCTCCTTTTCCCCACACATGATCCTCATGTTCTTTTCTCTTTCAGGTGGGCTGAAGCAGTAGTGATTCCCAGGGTAAACTTGTGAGCAGGCTGTCAAAGAAGGTGGATCCACAAGTTAGAAAGATTCTGGATCCTTGTTTCACCATTTTGAGGGGAACATTCCTACCAAGAAAAACTGTATCAGATTCTTTTATTGTGTTAATTCATGCAGATATGAAGCTTTATCAGTTGCAGCAACCAGTGTTACCTTAAGCAATAAAAGTGTTTCCCACAAGGAAGGAGTTGGAAGGCCACTGAGGACCTGAGGGAGTCAACCTTAATACTCTATGCTTAACCCGCCTAGGCTGGTGGGGTTGAGCAAGCTTGGTCTTTGTTGTACAGATTCAGGTTTGGGTACAGCCTTCCCCACAGATTAGCAGGGAGAGCTTGAGTAATTCATTATTTTTTTCTGAACATCATTATTTTTTGAGAAGGAGAATGATATTTACATAATTATAAATGTAATTCTACAAATTATATTTTAAATTTAGTCGACAAATTTTATTGAGCACTTACTACATACCAGTGGTTTTTTTTTTTTTTTCCTAAGTGTTGAGAACAAAGACAGAAACCCTGCCCTTATTAGACTTACAGTCTGGTGGAGAGAGGGCTGGACAGAAAATTAATAAATAAATATGTCATATGGTGATCAGTGTTCTGAAGAACTAATAAAGCAATAAGGGGAGATAAGAATACCAGGAGTAGGAATACCAGCAGGCGGTCTGGGAAAGTGTCTCTAATTAAGGATGCTTGAGCCAAGACTCAAAGGTCAGAAGAGAGTGAGACATGCAAGTATCTGGGCAGAGTGCTTCAGGCAGAGGGACTGGCAAATTAAAAGGCCTGAGGCTGAACGGTGCTTGGCATTTTGGAGGAGCAGCAAGGTGGCTGGTGCAGCTGAAGTGCTGAAGGAAAAGGGTATGTGTGACAATGTGGGGGAAAAGCATCCAGCACAATACCTTTCAATAAATGTTAGAGTTCTTCCTTCCTGTGTGATGGCTTTGTAGTCACCCTCGGAAGTCCTCATTGCCAAAAACAAACAAACAAATAAAAAGTGAAGCATATCAAACACAAATTTTCTTTATTGACTGGGCCGAGGCTTGGAATTTCACCAGGGAGTATTGTTCTTTTATTCCAAGGCTTTGATTCTGGCAAAGGATAAAATTCTAAGCCATTTTTCGTTATTATACTTTAAAGGGGTTGATTGCAAGTTTGAGATTAGAGGGAGAGAAGCATTTGAGACAAGAGGTAGCTGGGAGTGTGGAAAGGAGTGAAGTAAAGATTGAGCTACAGCTAGTGAATGGAGGGAGCAGGGAGATCATGACCTGGCCTGAGGTCACAGTTTGAAGCTCTTCTGTGTTGTAGCTTTATGTGGGTGTCAAAGAAACTTACATCTGAAGACATCACTGATTCAAAGGAAGGATTGCTTTTAACTTACAAGGTTGCCTTGCATTGAAATAATGAGTCCCCTATGTTCCCAGGAAGGCATGACCCTTGTCCTCTCTCCGGTCACTAAAGACTAGCAGAGGAAAGAGTCTCCACAGAGCATGGACAGGTGTCCATGTGCCCCGAGGCTCCTGTGCCCTTGGCTCCTAAAATGTCCATGGTCAGTACTTGTGGTTTCAGACAACAGAAACCCCTTTGACTTTCTATTTCAAGAAGAAAATGGATTTATTATGTGATATTTGGTTCCCAACAGGATCTTGTCAGTTGGGAGAGAAGCAGGTTCAAGGTTAAGCTTCCAGGAAAAATGCCCCAACCATACTACAGAACTGGTCCGAAGGTGAAACCACCATTACAGCTGGTGAGCATTCAGTGCCAGGAACTGGCCATCTCTACTGCATGCATTGCTGCCTGGTCTCCCAAATCCTGATTCCTCTGGGTCCCCTTGGCAGAGCTGGGCTCCTCACATTGTACACTTGCTCATCTCCAGAACAAAGTCTTATGTGGCTGTGTGTAATGACAGAGCTAGGTCACAGTCTTGCATCGTGGTTGCAAAAGAAGCTAGGAGTTTTTGTGACTATATTGAGGATGCAGGGCTGATATCATAGGAATGTCCCCAAATATAGACAGGATTGGTAAAGATAGAACCAGTGTTTCTTGCAGAAATTGTCTACAGAAGGCCCTTATGAAAATTCAAAATTTGCGTTTAGAACAAAAGGCTTACATGACCTTATGGGGCCCTAGAAAGAAGGATGCCTAGGAAGGTGGCTTTGGCATGGAGTAATAACCCAGTATGGCAACCTTGACTGAAGGATGGCAGAGGGGCATGCTGGGTGTGGGGTCCTCATGACCATGGAAGCAACCTACGAGGCAACAGGAAAGAGCCCAATGCAAGCTTACATGGGCTTAGTCTTTTTTCTTTTTTTTAATAAATATTTATTTATTTTTGGGAAAGTGCAGTAGGGGAGGGGCACAGAGAGGGAGACAGAGGATCCGAAGCAGGCTTTGCCCTGACAGGCTGACAGCAGTGAGCCTGATGTGGGGCTTGAGATCATGACCTGAGCTGAAGTCAGACACTCAATCGACTGAGCCACCCACATGCCCCCTGGGTTTAGTTTTATGATAGTACCCTGCCTTGCAAAGAGGGCAAGACCTTCATGGGAAGTGACAGAAACCCATCTGAGTTTGGTTTGTGTGCGGGATTTAATTACTGAGTTATCCTGATGCCTGCATAAACTCATAGCTCAGAAGAGTGAAGAATTCTTTCTGAGAAAGCTCTGGTAAACAGAAGCCTATAAGTGCTTAGAAGTGCTTAGAAGAACCCAGGGATGTTTTTCATTTATTCCGAGCTGGACTCCAAACAGATGTATATGTCTTTCTTTGCCCACTGAGAAGGCCTCTTCCTGTCCTGGGTCAATAAACTGCAGGTTTGAAAGAGATGGCATCCATTTCCATTTTCTGTTCTGACCTGATGCCATTTAGAATTTTTGAATACATTTTGAATAAATTGGAACCCCCATCTTAAAGTGCAATGCATGAGTTAGAACTTCAAGATGACTCATTAGTGAACACCCCACACAACTCAGACACAGATGACTTTTGTGTCCCCCAGAGCACTTTCCCACGAAAGGCGAGATTCTCTTGGCAGGGTAGGGCATGATCAGAAAGGAGAACTTTATCTCCTGTTTCCAAACAAACTTCTTGCCTTGCCTGGGCTCTGCACTCTCTCACTCCCTTGTTCACACTGCTGTGCCTTGTCTTCTGCAGCTTCGCCTATCTGGCTTGTCATCTTTCAAGGCAGGTCAATGGCCTCCTCCTCCATGAAGCTTCTAGTCTGACTATTTTGCAAGGGCGATGCAGAACGGAGGTGCTTTGGAAGTCCTGGAGTCCTGTTTGGTGCTGCCTTTTGGAAGCCCCCGCAAAGCCCGATTCCTCGAGACATCACATTGCCTAGTTTGGTCCCTGTCTTGGTTTTAATTTCCCTGCTAAGTTTCTGTTCTTGAGCAACATATGCCCCCCTTTTTGTACTTCAGTAATCTCAGTGGTAGCTCTCACCATGTTAAACAACGGTCTGATTTGGCATGGAAAAAAAGCAGTCAGTTGTTCCCTTTAAATCTTAATGTTTTAGGCCCTGGGAACATTTTAAGTAACTATTTAATGAGAAGACTTCTGGTGAAGCACAGGTAAGATCTTAAGGGCTCTAATTGCTCCCCGGAGAAAGCTGTCAGGGTTAAGTAACCTCATTCAGGTTGTGTATGTGGAGCAGGATCAGCAAAACAAGGCAGAAATGAGGAGCAGGGGCTGCAGGGGAGACGTCCCCGAACCTGGTGGATGAAACCTCTTGGACCTGAAGCTTCCTAGAGCTGTACGTTGAGCTCTGTGTCAACAGTTAATACCTGCTGGCCGACTGCTCTGCCCTCAAATGGTCGAACAAATGACTGACTTTTTCCTGGGCCTCCTTGCCTTCTAATTTGGAACCCAAATTACAGTTCTTTCTTCTGTTCTTTCATTTAAATACAAAACAAAGCCAGACAAAACCAAACCCCAAACTCTGTTTTCCCTTCTAATCCCCACTTGAAAATTTTATTTGTGCATCATTCATTTGTTTATTCACTACACAAGTGTTTATAAAACGTCTTCCTGGTTTCAGGCACCACTCAAGGTGCTGGGGATGCACCCAATTATTCACTGTCGATTTAAGGGCAACGAAACAAAATTAGTCACAAGAGGCAAGAGAACAGATAGGGACACCACATTGGCTAGTGGGGGGTGACTCCTAACGTAGAATCCCAGAGTGCTGGTATTGGGGATGAGCCAGTACCCCGACCCTCAAGGGAAGGATGTGTATGATATGATGGGGGATTCTCTCATGTAATAATGTTCACTGTGTGTCTAAGGCATGTGCAAAGTAAGGCACTTGCCAAATGGGGCTCGAGTTGACTTCTGATTTAACTGAACCAAAAAGCCCTTTGTGTGAGCTTTCCCTTCTCCAGCCCCACAGAGGTGGTCTGTTCACTCAGACAGCAACCCCTGCAGCCCCCTCAGGCAGAAATGCTGCCTGACTCGAAATAGCCATGCTGTCTGGGACTTTTACACAGGCTTAAGTGGGTTTGTACCTTTGGAATTAAGTAAGAACCATGGAGGCAAGAGAACGACATGCTGTAGCCCAGACAATTCAGTCCTCTCCTGACATGAGCGAGCCCTAAATTGGGAAGTATTTGGCTGATGGCGAGGGCAGATAAACGTTACGGATTTGATGTAATCCCAGACCTCAGGCTTGAAACTGAGCTTGACCCTTCCCGTTGAGCACTTTTATGCAATACCACTGGACATGTAGTAACAAGAAAGGAAACAGAGGAAGGATATCGGTTCAGCCATATGTCAACTGTGGGAGAGAAGATGACAGGGAAAGCAAGGCATTGAGATGTGCATTGAGTCAAAAGTTGAAAGAACAAAAGAAAATTCTGTGAAGTTAGAGCTAGTATGTCCTTGAGGAGACAAATGAGCTGATGTGAGGGGGCTGATATTCCATTTTAGGATATGAGAGGTATGTGTATTGCAGGAGGATGGGGGCTGGGCATGTCATCTGGCTGTTTAGAAGTCCGACCTAACCATATGGCCTGAAATTCAATTTATAACAATTACAAATTGCACTCATTTGTCCTCATAAGCCTAAGTGCTGGGAAGGAGGAAGAGCTCTCACTATTCCAGCTTTTCAGATAGAGAAACTGAGGCACCAGGGGTTTGTGGGACTTCTTCAAGGTTGCATAACTGGTGGCTGAATTTTGCATAAAGTGCTTTGTTTGCATCCTGTCCTTCCATTATGGCACTGCCCTGAATTTATCAAGGACATTGGCATTTATTATCTTACTGGACAAGCCCAACAACACTGGAGGAGGTGAAATAGGTGAGAAAACTGAGGACCAGAGAAAAATTGAGAATGGACTGGAACTCCTATTTCTTGATCACTTGCTATGTGCTTTGTAAAGTCTTTTAATAAAGGTAGATCCCATTTATCTCTGTTTTAAAAATGGGGAGGCTGGGGGTGCCTGGGTGGCTCAATTGGTTAAGCTTCTGACTCTGGATTCCAGCTCAGGTCATGATGGCATGGTTGGTGAGATGGAGCCCTGAGTCAGTGCAGAGCCTGCTAGGGATTTTCTTTCTCCCTCTCTCTGCTCCGCGTCCCCCTCCCCTCCACCCCAATCTCTCTCTCTCTCTCTCAAAAAAAAAAAAAAAGTTAAATAAAAAGTTAAATAAAAAAGGTGGGAGGCTGAATTATGGGAGAATAAGAAACATGTCCAAGGCCACTCAACCAACAAATGGTAAATTTGAAATTCAGACCCAGGTGTCTAACCCCAAAGCCTGCGTTATTGCATCTCACCACCCGCCGATCTGCCTGTAGATGTCCTGCAGCCAGTCAGGGCAGAGTCAGCTTTAGAACTCCATTTTCCCCACCCTAACGTTTCCATCAAGCTGCTGGTACAATAACAAGCTGGGAGTGAACAGCGGGAGTATGGAGTCAGAGAGGCCTGGGCTTCCCTACATACTAGAGGAGGGTCTAGAGTAATCACTGTCTCTCAGATCCAGTTGCCATACTGTAAAATAAAGATGCCCCCCGTTCCCTGGAGGGTTTGTCCTGAGGGTCAATGAGAGTAAACTGCCTAAACAGCATCCAAGCTGTGGTGAGCGCTCAGCAAGTGGTGGTAGGAGTAGCTTGGGGCCGCTGGGCGCCTGCGTCCCACCTTGATCTGTCCATGTTCCCCTATCCTGGCCCCTCATTCCTGCAGGCAGGCACACATTTTCGAAATCTTCCTGTGCCCTCTCTCTTTTCTCTTTTCTTCTCTCCTGAGTTTTTGCTGTGAGTGTGGAGTAACCTCTTGTTTTCATTCATATATGCCATAGCCAGGTGTGTAAAGGTGCAGGATGGAGCAGTAGCTCACTGTCTTCCTCCTCCTCCTCGCGCTAGCAAGTCCGGAAGTCTGTAGGGCTGCCCAGCTGGCTAGAAACTCAGGCAGGAGCTGATACTGCAGTCTTGAGGCAGCATTTCTCCTTCCTCAGGGAAACCTCAGTTTCGCCTGTAAGGCCCTTCAATGGACTGGATGAGGCTTACTCACATTATTGAGAATAATATCCTCTATTTAAAGTCAACTGATCGTAGATAGTCACATCTATGAAATATCCCCACAACACTTAGATTAGTGCTTAGCCTTGTCTATATGTAAAACTAACCCTCATAGCTTCCATGGCTGCCCTTGGATGAAGGTTTTCAATTGGCCTCTTCTTCCTTCATCTCATGTGCTGGCTCCTTTTCCCTCAGTCTACTCCTTAAATACTGGTTGTCTTCAAGCTTCCATTTTTGTACTTTGCTGATTCTAGGTGCTCCGCTGGGACAGTGTAGCACCCCATCCCCTTGTAGCAGCTGAATCTGTCTCTGCACACCAGCTCTTGCCTTGTTTGTATTTCTAGAAGCCTATTTCAGACTGGCCACTGCACATCTCCACTGGGTACTGCCCTTGATTTCCCCCAGATTCTCTGCTCCAACCTGTATGCCCTCCTGAATTCTGCCTTCCCCACTCATCTGGTCCATCCACCCAGAAATCTGGTTGCCATTCTTGACTCTTCCTTCTCGTCTCGCTTCATATGCAGTTGGTGACCAACCTCTGTTGATTTTTACCTACCAAATATCTCATTCACCTTGTCAAGAAAATATTTATTCGTTATCCACAACAGCACCAAGTCAGGCTTTAGAGCAGGATTTCTTCATCTTGGCCTTTTGGGCCATCTGATTCTTTGTTGTGGGAAATGTCTTGTGCATTGTATGATATTTAAGTAGTATCCCTGTTCACTAGGGCCACTGTAACCGAACACCAGAGACTGGTGCTTATACAACAGGTATTTATTTTCTCACAGTTGTGGAGGCTGGAAGTCTGGAATCAAGGTGCCAGTAGACTTGGTTTCTCCTGAGGCCTCTCTTTTTGGCTTGCAGATGTCCGCCTTCTTCCTGTGTCCTCACATGGCCTTTGCTCTGTGCACACACATCCCTGGTGTCTTTCTTTATACAGGGATCAGCCATATTGGATTCCAGGCCTACCCTAAAGGCCTCCTTTTAAATTAATTACCTTTTTGATGACTTTGTCTTCAATTACTGTTACTTCTGAGGTACTAGGCTTTGGGACTTCAACATATGAATTTTGAAGTGACAAAATTCAGCCCATAAAACCTGGCCTCCACCCACTAGATATCAATAGCACTCCTCACTCAAGTTGAGAGAACAACCAAAAATCTCTTCAGATATGGCCAAATGTCCCCTGAATGCAAAATTGCCCAGGTTGGACACCACTTCTCTATATAGCAATAGTTTTTAATACTGGCTGCATGTTAGAATCACTTGGAGAAATTAAAACAAACAAACAAACAAACAACTCACCTACAGAGACTTTGACTGAATTTTTTTGAGTGGGGCCTAGGTAGGAGTACTTTGTAAAGGCGTTCCAGACTATTCTAATGTGTAGCAAGGGATGAAAATATTTTAGCAGTGTGAGAGCGAACAAGACAGACATAAACAACAAATTTCAGGGGCGCCTGGATGGCTCAGTCGGTTAAGCGTCTGACTTCGGCTCAGGTCATGATCTCACCGTCTGTGAGTTTGATCTGCACGTCAGGCTCTGTGCTGACCACTTAGAGCCTGGAGCCTGCTTCAAATTCTATGTCTCCCTCTCTCTCTACCCCTGCCCCATTCTCTCTCTCTCTCTCTCTCCAAAATAACGTTAAAAAAATTTAAAAACAACAAATTTCATAATTGAAAATTTCAAACACAGTTACGATTATGTTATGCGTAGTGTTTTGTAACATTTCCTTTAGCAGTGTATCTTAGACATTTTCTTGTATCATTAGGTAATCTACAGGTAAAATTTTAATAAGTTTACATGTGGATATGCTATAAGTCATTTCAGCAGGGCCCTAGTCTATATTTTAGAGAGTTCAAACTCTTCTCCATTGAAGTCATGTTGTAAAGAATATCCTTGTATATATATCTTAGTAAGCAGCTTTAATCACTTACTTATAAGGGTAAAATCCAAGAGGTGGAAATCCTGGGTCAAAGGGGTGAATATTTTTGTAGTTTTTGACATGTATAACTAAATTGTTCCTCAGAAGTGTTGTATTAATTTATAGCTCTGCCAACAGAATAAAAAAAAAAAAGCCATTATCCTATATCCTCACCAGCCTCTAATATTTTAGTTTTTGAAATTAAAGGAAATGTGGTGACTTGTTTAAATTTGAATTTCTTTGGTTATTATTCAAACTAAACATTCCGAACACTTACATGCTATTTTTTTCAAATTCCTTATTCAAATTCCTTATCCATGTCCTTCGCTCATTTTTAATGATATTTTTATTTTCATTATAGACTTTTGAGAGCTGATTGTAAGAATATTAATTCTTTATCTGTTATGTGTTGCAAATCTTTTTAATTAATATTTGCCTTCACTGTTTCTCATTTTTATTTCTGTAATTAACTTTCATGTAGTTAAATCTATTACTATTTCTTCCCTCCCTTCCTTCCTGCCTTACTAATTTTATATTCATAGAAAAGTTTTCCACACCTATCATTAGATCAATATTCATTTACATTTTTTGTCTTTTATTGTGTTTTGAACATTTGATTTTTGAAATCCATTTGGAATTTTGGCATGCTGTGTGACTGAATTTTACATTTTATTTCAAATAGTTACTCAGTTTTCTAGAACCTCTTCTTAAAAAATTTGTCTTTTCTTGTTTGTTTGAAATGTCACACTTTTCCTAGACTAAATTCTTATCTGGTTGGGCTTGTTTTGGTGCTTTCTCTTCTGTTCTGCATTGTTTTATTTACTGGAGTTATAATTTGTTTTGGCAGCTGAAGTTCAAGTTCACCTCATTATTCTTGATTTTTCAAAACAATTTTTGAAATTCAAAACCAGTTTTTTTCAGATTCCCAAAATTCCCATTGTCATTTTGGGTAAAAGCCCATTAACTTGGGGAGCGTTTACAGCCTTCCAACATTAAATCTTAGCTTTCTAACACAATATATAACATTCCTTCTTTTTTTTAAATTTTTAAATGTTTTTATTTATTATTAAGAGACAGAGAGAGACAGAGCAGGAGCATGGGAGGGGCAGAGAGAGGGGGAGACACAGAATCTAAAGGAGACTCCAGTCTCTGAGCTGTCAGCACAGAGCCCAACGTGGGGCTCGAACTCACAAACTGTGAGATCATGACCAGAGCTGAAGTCAGACACTTAACCAACTGAGCCACCTAGATGGCCCCATTCCTTCTGCTCTCAAGGTATTCTTTATGGACCTTTGTAAAGCATGTCGTTTCCTTTGTAAAGTTCCTGCACATTTCTTGTTAAACTTATTCCAAGATACTTTGTATTTTGTTGCTATTGAAAATGGAACCCTCTACCCGTTATATTTGCTGGGTAGTTATTGCCACTTTTTTAAAGAAGCTGTTGTTTTATATACATTTATTTTGTAATTGTCTCATTTTCTGGGTAATTAGTTTCAATGGTTTATTACCTTGAGTTTTTTTGGTCAATGATTTTCAGTTATGCAAATAGTGTTAATTTGGTCTCCTTTTCATGTTTGTATTTCTTATTTCTTCTTGTCTTACTACATTGGCTAAATGTCTAGAAAAAATATTTAACTATAGCGAATAGTGAGCATACTTTAACCTGCCCTTGATATGTTTTGATCTTTTTACTTACACTAGTATGAAATTGGCCAAAGTTTTGTTAGGCTATTTATTGGGCAGTTTTTATCTTTGTCATATTTTTTTATTAACTTATACTAATTCACAAAATAAGCAATGGAGGTTTCAAAAAATTATATGATCTGCAACATTTTAGATAGCAATGGAATAGTCAATTTCTTCAAAGTTTATATAATATTCCCATAAAACCATCTGGGTCTAATCCCTTAGCAGACTTTTCCAAATTCTTCCATGTCATTTGTATGTTCAACTTTTCTGCTTCTTTTGAATACAATTTTGGTAATCTGCATTTTCTTAGAAAATTTTATATTTTACAAAGATTTTATTTTTTATTTGTTGTAGAATGGCACATGAGAGTCTTGTAAAAGTATTTGCATGCCAGTGGAATATATACTCCTTTATCCCTAATTTTGAATATTTATATTTTTCCCCTTAAATTTATTTATAACTTCATCTGTTTCTCATTTTTAATACATTTTTGTTTTATTTTTGCTAATCATTTATTCTTTGCTTTTTAAAAATAATTTTATTTGAAATTTTAGTTTATTTTTATCTTTTTAAAAAATTACTAATGAAATAATTTAAGGTTATTTATTTGTCTTCTGACTATAGTTTGAAAGCATCTCATAAGTTTACATATATACTTTTACAGATAGTCCTTAACTGACTTTTTCCCTCTTTAACTGAAGATTATTTATGAGTGAATTTTTAAAATTTCAAGGAGCTGAGGGTATTTTTTTGGGGGGGTGTTATTTTGTTAATAATTTCTAGATTTGTTTCATGGTGAGTTGAGAATATAGTTTAAACAATTTTTACTTTTTTAAATTAATTGTAATTTTCTTTGTTGAAAGTGAAAGTGTTTCTTCCACTTTGTGCATACCCTAGTTTAGCATGTACATTTTATTGTAGTTATGTGTCTACATGTCTATCATTCCATTAGCCAATGAGCCCTGTGTGACCTTGGCCATTTCTGTATTTTCAGTGTTGAGAACAGTGCCTGGTAAATGCCAGACATCAATAAACGTTGGCTGAATTGACCTTGAATGACAGATGGGAGCATGACATGAGTTCAATTGGCTAAGGGGGCTAAGATTGTAGGTCCCGTTTTTAGATGTACCAGTTGACTTTACTGATCCACAGCAGAAGGCCAAGTACAAGGGAGTATTTATAATGCAAGGTGAAGTATGGGCTCCATATTGGAAACAAATTAATGTCATTTACTGATAGGATTAAAGTTAATTCTGACTTTTTTTGTAGTGCTACCACATAGTAGTGTACCTAGACCCAAAGTTAGGAGGAAAAGCAGTCTAGATAGTGGAAAACAGCTGGTCCTAGATCTGCATCTAGCCAGAGGTCATGCTCATGATTTGCTTGGGCAAGTCACTTAGCTTCTCAGGCCCTCAGCTTCCCCATCTGTCAAGAGAAGGACAGGGTTATTTCTTTTTAATTTAAATTTTTTTAATGTTTATTATTTATTACTGAGAGAGAGAGAGAGAGAGAGAGAGAGAGACAGAGCACAAGCAAGGGAGGGTTTAGAGAGAGAGGGAGACACAGAATCTGAAGCAGGTTCCAAGCTCTGAGCTGTCAGCTCAGCACAGAGCCTGATGCCAGGCTCAAATTCATGAACCGCGAGATCGTGACCTGAGCCAAAGTTGGATGCTTAGCCGACTGAGCCACCCAGGTGCCCCAGGACAGGGTTATTTCTAATGATGAAAAAAAAAGGATCTTTGGTAAGTGGCAGGAAAAAAAGATAACTCATGACACCAAAAGAAATTCTGTTAAGAGACACAAAAAAGAAACATTATTGTATTTTAGTATTAATTTTGTAAATCCCAAGGCACCTGGGTGGCTCAGTTGGTTGAACATCTGACTCTTGATTTCAGCTCGGGTCACGATCTCATGGTTGTGAAACGGAGCCCCGCATCAGGCTCTGCACTGACAGCATGGAGCCTGGTTGGGATTCTCTCTCTCTCCCTCTCTCTCTTTGCCCTTCCCCTGCTCATGCTCTCTCTCTCTCTCTCTCTCTTTCTTGCAATAAATAAATAAATAAATAAATAAATAAATATTTTAAAAGCCTACTTAAATCCCTGAAACAATGCAGAATTTTGTGTTTGTGTGTTGCATATATATTTTTTTCTTTTTCTTTCTTTCTTTCTTTCTTTCTTTCTTTCTTGTTTTGCAGAGATGGTCTAATTAGGTTTTTAAAGTATCTATAATCTAGAAAAATTTAAGAACCACCTTTTTAGGGGGGTTCCAAATCTGAGAGTCAGTAGTCCTGATGAATTATGAGAGAAATTTAATTTCTTTTTGCTTTCAAAACTTCCTATCGCATCACCTATCAGTCAATCAAATATTTATAGAGAATATCCCACATTGAAGGTGTCCTGCTCTTCCAATGAGAAGTAAAAAAGGACATAATCCTGTCCCTGACTGTTAGAAGCTATGGTATGGTTGGGGAGAGAAGAAAAATAAATGTGGAAAGTTAGCAAATACAATTTCTGGTACAGAGCAAAAAACATTAGCTACAAGCTGAAGCCTTCCCTTTCTACCTTGAACACTTACAAAGTATGAGAAAAAAATTTAACTAGTACATATTCATGCTTAAATCAAGAGAGGAAATTTCCAGTAGTCATAAATGGAGAGGTTTCTATAAAATAATTTAACACATGGGCCACACTGGATATTGGAGGCTGAAGCTGTTAGGCTTGTGGGCACTGGGGATGAAACAGGCTTATCAGTGGGCTCAGGTTGGGACCCCATTATCCCGAAAGCCTGGAGCTGGAATTATATAGACTATATGAAGCTGAGGCGCAGACACATTCTCTCTCCATTAAATTTGGAAGGGGACAGAAGAAAACCCTTCCTTCCTGCCTGGGGTTGTAGCTAAGGTCCTAAGAAGTGCCACCCAGCATGACAAACTAATGGGGACTGTATGCTCAGCCCAACACTGCTTGTTGGCAAATAACTTGGGACTAAGAAGCCTGGATCTGAGTATCAAGTCCTTCTTAAAACTGCCCTGGGTTTTCTGAATATTTATTGGAGGAAATTCTCATAAAAGATAATCTCACAAACAAAAATTACACAGCACCTAGCAAGTCCAACATCATGAAAGACAAATAACAAAGAGCAAATAGATGAACCAACATTTAAGGGAAAGACCTGATAGAGCAATAGAAAATGTTTTCAAACAAATAATTTAAGTGTTCTCAAGGATAATGGACGGTATAGAAATGATGAAATATGTGCAGAAGGAAATGAAACAAGCACAGGTGGCTTTAAAAAAATTAAAAACTTCAAAAATGAAGAAATAATTACTGGAATAAAAAAATTGAGTCTTTGGGTATATTAGTCAACATAACATTCTAAAACTTAGTAACTTAAAACAATTAACACTTATTCCTGGGTCTTTGGTTTTCGGAATTCAGGAATGGCTTAGCTGGCTGGTATTAGTCCAGGATCTCTCATCAGGTTTTAGTGAAGGTGTCAACCAGATGCACAGTCCTATAAAGGGCTGGTTGGGCCTGGAGGACCTGCTTCCAAGATGGATGCTTTACAGAGAAGGTGGAGATGAGCTCAGTTCCTCCCCATGTGGACATCTCCAAATTGCATTTTGATGTGTCCTCATGACATGATAGCTGACTCCTCTTAGAGCAAGTGATCAAAGAGAGAGACAGCAAAGGGAAAGGAAACCATGATGCTCTTTGTCACCAAGTCTTGGAAGTTACACACCATCATGTCCGCCATATCCTATTCATTAGATGAGAATCATTAAAACTAGTCCTTACTCAAGGGGAGAGGAGTTAGATGCTGCCTTTGGAGGAAGGACAATTAGAGAATTTGCAGGTATATTTTAAATCACATAACGGACCAAACAGTGTATTGCATACAACAAAAAATGGATTATAAAACTGGAAGACTGAGCTAAGGAAATGTCCCAAAATGTGTCAAGAAGACATAATGGGATGGAAATCATGAAAAAAAAAAGTTAAGAGATCTGGAGGACAAATCAAAAAGCCATTAAACATACATTTAATAGGCATCCCAAGAGAAAAAAAATAGAGAAAATGCTGCAAAAGCATCGCTTTCAGCAATGAAGGTGTAATGGCTGAAAATTTCCCAAGACTAGAGAGTACTGTATTTCCCAAATCGAGAAATCTCATCAGGGATGAGCTAAAAGTTAGCCATCTTTATAAAACAGTTACATCGGCAAAAGGGTAGTGGAAAAAAAGAACTTCACAGAAACAAAGGGCAAGAGATTACAGGCTGCAGTAGTCAGAAGAGTCTTCCTGGGTGGTGGAGGCAAGGCTGGGAAATTCTGCTGGGTCTGGTGTAGTGGAAGGAGTGTTGAGCTCAGAGGGCAGAAAGAGACCAGCTGTATACCGCAGCCATGATAGGGCCCTTGCAGCTCCCACTAACCTTCTATTGATACGCAGGACAATTTCCTCCCCCACTCTGCTACTATCAAATAACCAACAAAGATGTGTGAGACAGCCCTGGAACCCTGATGCCCAGAGTATAATGGCAAGGCCTGAAGACACAGTGGTTTTCCCTGAGGAGAGCCCCCTTTGAGCCCCAGGCTCCTCTCTCCAGCTCTTGGGCCTCAAATGTCAAAATGCGGGCAACCAGATGAAGACATTTTTCTTCTGCACAAAGGCCTTGACTTGGCACACTTCCGTTTATTTTCACCCCCAAAAGCTGTAATTAGTAGTCAGACTTGGTTTTCCCTGCAGACTCAGAGACAGGAGTAAGTGTTAATTTGAACATTTGCAACTAACAAATGCCTTCCCATTGGCCCACATGTAGCCAGGCAGTTTTGCTAGAGATGCTAGGGCCCCTGAGGAGGGTGTGGGGTGGGTGAGGACTAGGAGTGGGAGGTGGGAGTTTGCAGGGAGGCTGGAACTGGTGCAGTCTGGCCCTGGCTGCATTGCCACATCTCCAGGCTGAGACTTGGAGAAGTGACAAGTGGTAGCCTCAATAGGAAGTGGCAGGAGGCAGATACGTATACCTAGATCCAGAAGAGGCAAGCACAGGAGTAAAAGATTCGGCTGGGAAAAATCAGTCTCTTGAAGAGAGAAAACAATATCAGGAAAAAAAAAATCGCTCCAGCCAGGCAGTGTGATCTGACCCCATGAGAAATTTTTCTTAGGGTCAAACCTTTGCCCTTTGCGTCCTGGTCTCCCGCCTCAGGCTCAGGCTGCGTGGATATATGTCTCTATGCTGAGGTCACTATTGTCTAAGGTTCAATGAAGCAGGGCCTAAAGGAACAAGCTTGGGGTGGGGGGAGAAAAAACCTACTGGCAAGGAGAGATCAGTCCTAAAACCGCAAGAGTTTGATGCCACACAACTGTCATAGTCGGCTCAGAGTCCATTCACCATTCCTTTCTTCCTCCCATTGCTGTTGTTATTCTTCCTGGTCTATATTTCACTCCCAGCTCCCTGCAGACTGTTTAAAAATTGGATAAAGAGAAGACACCATTCACTTGCCTTCCCCTTGGGGGAAAAAGTTTCCAATATCACCAACCAAGATGGTGATTTATTCATTTTGCTTTCATCTCTAATCTGGGGGAACACTGAGGGAAAAAGGGTATTGCCTTTGTCTTCCCTGCCTCTTTGTCTCATTGTCACTCATTCTGTCTCCCTCCATCACTTGGTCTCATTCTAGATCTCTCTGTCTTTCCTTCCCTCTGTGTATTTGGGTCTTTCTCTTCAGCTCGTTTCTCTGCACAACCAAACTACACCCAATATATCAGTGAGCCATTCAGCACCCTGGGCCAGCCACAATCTAATATCCCACACAGCTGTCACATACCAGGTTGTATTTTCAACCTTATTTCAGCACCCCTAGGCGGTGTGCACACTGTGTAACTTTGGATCCTTCAGCTCTCTGGATGATCTTTTATTTGAGTGACCCTGGGCAGATCACAGACTGAGCTCAGGCTGCAGACCGAGACCTGACCTCTTTTTATGTAGTTATGTCGAAAGGGGCATCTGTGGGATAGCCAGTTTTTCAGGCCAATAGTTTTGGGATGGTTGCATGTGAGTGAGTGTGTGTGTGCGTGTGTGCACACACACGTGCAAACAAACATGACATTGTAAAGGGATTTATTTATTTTGAGAGTGCTGTTTTGAAGTAATTTGAAGCTTTCTTTCTTTCTTTCTTTCTCTTTCTTTCCTTTGTTAGAGAAGGAAATTGGAGATACTTCAAGCTACTGGGGAAAAGACCTTTCCAGAAATGGGACAGTGCCAAAGTCTTATGTCATAATTCAGGTAGAGGGTGTAGGAATCAGGACTGAAAAAAAGGATGAAGACTTCGTGTTAGGGCTGGAAATTGTATGATGGCAGGGAGCCAACTGGACTCTCCTCTGAGACTGGACACAAGCTCCGACATGATTCAGACGCAAGGCAGGCTTTTCTATGACTCAAGGACTCTGAATGATTCTGCACACCAGGGGAAAGCGTGACCTGTGGCTTGAGTGAAATCCATGGCTTTTGTGGGTACTGCGGTGGTTGAGGATGAAGGTCAAGTTTTTTAATAACTTTGAACAGCACACCAGAATTTTAGGGAAAGAATTGTTATTTTCCAACGGCTGGATCTTCTTCAGTGAATGGGGTGCCCGTTGACATGCTTGCGCTCTGAGGGCATTACAGAGATTTGTGGGAAGCCTGGGGGGGTGGAAGGATGAGGCCAGCTGCCTAGAGATCAGGGACAGTTTCTGTACTGCTCTGAATATTGGAGAGCCCTGCAGCTTTGCATCTAGACCTGGCCTTGGAATGCAGGCTTATTGGCAGCCAAACAGAGATTTTTGCCAGCTTTTTGCCTCATATAAATATAATAGTAACTCTGAATCTTGACATTTCACCCCATGGATATTTGCATGATCCCCTCTTTATTACCAGTGCTAGTCATCAGCAAAACTGCAAAGTGGGTGCCTCTTGTCTCAATGCCTTCAGCTTTTGTACTCTCCTCCCTCCTTCCACAGCAGGCCCAGCCACCCCCGCACGTCCTTCTTCCCTCTCAACTTTGCATCCTGTGCTTCTTTCCCCTCCCCCACTAAAAATTCCATAGAGAACACAGATCTCCATCATTTACGCCTTGGTTGTCTTTCCTAAGACTGCTTGCACTCCTCATTGTCTTATGGAAGGCTGCATCCTTGTCCTTCGTGATAGTATGGAAGTTCCTTGTGGACAGACATTTTTGTCAGTTTTGTTCACTGCTGTATCCCTGGGACCTAGAACAGTGCCGGCATATGATCAATAGATTTTATTGAATGAATTAACCAATTAAGTGAATTCAAACTCTGGTCAGCACATAGGAGCAGCTTTTCCTTATGGGGTCAAGATGACTGAGGGTAGAGAGGCACTTACCACCCCCGCTGTCTCTGGGGTTTCCCATAGGGCTCCTACCTTCTTGCCACTCCCCCATCTCCACCCCCACATAAGGCCAATCCCTTAAATAACTTTTTTAAGGATGCAGCTTTCTTTTGTCAGGCTCTCTGGGATCCTAAGCTCCCCTGCTTTGGTTCCTGGCAAACTTTCCACACTTTCAGGACAAAGATGGTTTCCTTTCCCACTCTCCCAGGCCCCCGGCGTCATTACCGTGACCTCTTCCATCATAGTGGTCAGTGCCTAATGTTCATTCATCCCTGGGGGATAGCAAAGCTGCACACGCAGTGCCCACCTCTGTCCTCACGGAGTGGAGAATGGAACAGTGTCGTTTCTTTTGCAAACCTCCAGTGCCTGCATCTCTTTTGAGTGACTGGTTAATTGTAAAATTGATCTGCTACTGGGCAGGGGCTTCAGGCCTGGTGACTTAGCCCTAAAGTCAGACCTTCAAAGGACAATTGCCCGGAGCTGTCTCCTTCTGAGGACTGCCCCTTGTTAAGGTGTGAGATGGAAAGTTGACAATGGAATGAAAATTATTTCGGGCTGTTTGGAGAGCTATTTTTAATACGCGCAAGGGATGTGGTATTCCTTGTTTAGACCATCTTCAATTTGCCAGGGAGCTCTGTGAATGGAAAATGTGAGCCAAAGGCCTGAGGTGGAAAAGGGAATATAAACGCGGGGGCCCTTGCGATCTGGAAATTTACCCGCTGTTCCAAGCTGCTGGAGGTCTGGGTTCTGTGCATGTTAGGGATGGCTCTTCTTTTATTTCTGGATATTGTCTCTTCCACCTTTCAGCTGGCATGTAAATACCCATCAGCACCCTGGTCCGCAGGACCATCCCAGCCAGCTGTACCATCCACAGCGTATTGTATACATAATGCAACACCATTAACTCTAATGCTGTCACACGGCAGCAAGAGCACTTGGGAAGTGCTGGGTGGAAGGCAGGAAGCTGCTGACCGACTGGCTCTCTTTTATATAATCATAAACTCAAGCCCACATTTCTCTGAAAGCAAGAAAAATCACCCAACCACCTTTTGATTACACTTTTACACAAATTAATGTCATTTTCCTTTCCAACAGTATTGACTACAGGATTCAATTTGGTCCGGCAGGCGCTGGGTAACGGGGAAGCCTGCTAAGAGTAGCTGTGTTAACAGCATCCCTCTCGAGAGAGGATTCTCTGAGGAGGGTGAAGAAAGAGGGAGAAGAAGATACGGAAGAAGAAGAAAAGGGGGAAGAAACAACAACTTGCACACACGTACACACCCCTGTGTGTTGCTGCCGCCGCCACTGCTGCCGCCGCGGATGCTTGGATGTGTCTAAGATGGCACCTTGGTGCCCTGCCACATTCGGTCTCCTTGGTACCGAAGCGGCGCTCAGCTTCTTGTCACTGAGTGGATGATGATTATCTGCACCAGGGTCTCAAGGGTGCTCAAGCTTTGCTGGCGATTGGAGCCGAGATGCTTCAGCTGAAGGATTTTAAAAGCTGTACAAGGCCAAAGAACCATTACCAGTCACTTGCTGTGTGATGCCTGTTGAAGAGGGGGTAGGTGTGGAAAGGAGGGGCTCTGGGGGTGCAGGAGAGGGGAGGGCACATGATATCTTTATCCCTTTCCCTGTTTTCTCTTTCTCCCCGCTCTCCTCCCACCTCTCCACCTCCCCATGCCTTTTTAGCCACGATACCCTTGCTGAGGCATGACAAGGTTATGTCAGTGTGGTCTGAGAATCTATTGATCATGGCCATCAAAGATCTTTGCGGGAGTTTAGGGATTTGGTGCTTTGCATAACACCCCACTCATCTCAGTTAACTCCTCCTGTCCCGGCCTGGGCTCCCATCACCTCAGAGCTGAGCTGTTGGCAAAACTTGCTAATTTCTGTGACAGCTGCTTTCCAAACTATACTCATAAGGCTGTCAAAACCATTGTAATTACTATCATAACAGAACTCAGGTGCATGACCCAGGCAGCAAAGAAGAGGTAGGCTTGGACCAGACATAGCAAAGGGAAAAAAAAAAAACCACATGTTGATACTAACTTCCCCCCACCCCAAGACATGTGCACACACACCAATAAGCAAAAAGGATCTTGTTGATCTCCTACCCTGGTGATTTTTCTTTTAATCAGTGAGAAAGAAAAGAAATGCCAAAAACCACTGAGTCACACACTCACAGTCCTTAGCATGTAAAATTTTTCAGTAAATATTTATTGAGCATGGGCTGTTGAGCCAGTGCTGTTTAGGTGCTGGGGGCTAACTAAGCAGCATACAAAACAGACAAAAAACCCTGTCCTCATGGAGCTGGTATTCTGGACGCACTGATACAAAACCGCCTGTCTTCAGTCTGTGGAGATTGAGACATCCTCTGTGACCAGGGGATGACTACACCAGTGTTTTCCCCAGTGTGATTTGCACCAACACACATACATGTGCACACACTTCCACATAATCATTATGGGCTTGAATAATGCAACCGTAAGAAAATATCTGGGACATTTCTCTTTGGGACCTGCAAAAAAGGAAAAACTAAAAGGTCCCAAACCCATGAGTCTTGGAGAAAAGTGAGGCTAGTGTTTCAGCCTGGAGGTCTACTGTGCCAGGGGACGCCTTTGCATTAGCCAGACTCTACCCATCTGGAAAGACAATCTCAAGGGCTTGAAGGATCTGGACAAGTCCTTCTTATAGGAAGTGAGCAGTGCCGTTTCCCTGGAAAGTTCTTCGATGGGTAGTACCTGTGGGTGTGTGACCCCAGGTTTCCTGGGATGGGGTGGGGGTGTGTGATAGATGCAGATATGTGAATGGTGTGGTCTCGGACAGAAGGCTGAACCAGGATGTGGAGGAAGAAGACAGGGCTGGAAGGCACCGCTGAGCTGTATAAAGGTGCTGGGAGACCTTCTGGGGGTACGGGGCATCCTCAAACCCCAAGACTGTGGCTGGAGTGTGGCCTCAGCACCCCATCTTGGGTGGGATCAGGGCACACTCAGCCTGGCCAGAAGGGTCTTGCTTGCTTCTGGCCACGCTGGCACCAGAGGAGTCTCTGCTTGTTTCTCTCTCTCTTAGCACTGGGTGTCACTGCAGCAAATGTAGATCCCTTTAGAAACCCTCTTGGGACCTGGAATTAATCACCTGGCTGGGGAGGGGGATAGGGTGGAGGCCCAAGGTGGGGAGAGTCAAGAAGAAGGGAGAGAAGGACCATCCCGGCTCAGCAATTCCCAAACTCCCTCAGAATCTGGCTCTTCATCCTTTGCTGTCCGAAAAGCCTCATTTGCAGAGACTGATGCAATGCCTTGGCTGAGCCCAGACGTTTTATGCATTAGTGCTGCCTTTGAACACATTAGGGGCTCTAGGTTGGAATCCCAGGCACTTATGTTTACGGTGGGACAGTAGGCCTCGTGGCTTTGAGGGGAGGGACGTTTGTGTCACTGCCTCGCAGGCAGGGGAATGCTGGGTTTGGGCTCTACATTGGGAATGGGTAGCACATGGTGGCGACCTTACCATCTGACCTGGAGTCCCGGTGCCAGAACTCCTGTCTGAATGGGAACCAGCAGAGGGTCAGCACACAGCTCCATCCTTCATTAGGCCTCCAGTCCAGGGGGAGAGGAAAGAGGATACCTTTTTTTCTCTCTCCTTTTCTTTTCTCTTTTCTCAATCTTTATGTTGTCTTTGGAGTTGAGAAGCTGAAGTTTGGATGGTTCTCCTCAAAAGGCACCTTGTTTTCATTAAGCAAGTACCCCCCCCCCCCGACTTTTGAATCTCACAGTGATTTTATTCATGAGGTCACTCCTTTCGAGGTAGTAGATTAGGGAATGAAGAGTCTGGGTCCACAGTGAAATAAATCGTTACCAGCCAAGCCCAAATCAGGGGCACAGGCAAGAGAAATTGACATCTTCCTCCAAAAAGAATTTATTTTAAATAATGAGAAAAAAGACAAGCCAAGTGTGGCTATGAGTGTGTGTGCTACATTTATGTGCCATATTGTGGCATAACTCTGGATGAACATGAATAAGAAGCTTGAACTTGGTCTTTGTGATTACCTGTGTAATTTTATAACAAACAAACCCACAAAAGCAGAGTCACCAAACTCCAGCCCCACTTCCAGAAGGCTCTTCCTCCTCACCACCCTCCTCCTTCCTCCTCCTCTCTGTCCTCCTCCCTCCTCCTCCCTCCTCACCTCTTTCTTTCTCCTTCTCAGTCTTCATCCTCTTCTTCCCTCCTCACTCCTCCCCTCTCCTCCTCCTCCTCCTTGTCAGACAGTTTCACTTCTGTCATGTTTTTTCATTTCTCCTTTAGGTTCTTTTGCCTTTCTGAATACCTTTGTAGTGAGGAACCAGCTTCCTCCCCACCTCTTCTCACTTCTGCCGTTTTGTGATCTTGCCAGTTTTAATGAGAGCACAGTCAATAACTATGGAGAGGTGCTGACGACATTACAAAGGAACTAGCCCTTAACAAGTCAACTGTAGATGAGGTGCCAACAGGATGGACAAGAGGATTAAAGTATTTATGCCAAAATATTAGAAGCACACGCAGAATTAGTTCTTCCCGTGTTAGATATTTTACTTTTGGCAAGTCCATATTTAAAAATCTTTTATCCTTGTTTTGCTTAAAGTATTACAATAAGCCCTGGATTTTTCACAGTTACACTTGTATATTTTCACAGCTGTTTTAATCAGAAAAAATTAATGTGCTTTTGATAGCTCAGAAACCTATCATTGGCAAAAGCTTTGCAAAAATGTGCTGCAGAGCAGAGTGGAATCCTCAACATTATATATTTTGCCGGCTATTTGAAATTCATAGAATTTCCCCTAAATATTTTCTTTTGCAATTCTTGCCTAAATTAATCTAACAGCTTGGGCAGACTTCCTTGATAATCTCTTTTGTTACGAAGGCAGGGATTGCTATTGTTAACATTCTTTGGGAACCAAACATGAACTCTCTGTTGCTGGAGGAAAACACAATTGCTATTTTTGCTTGTATTGGAAGTATTTACTCAAATAAAATACACAACATAATGGATAGGCAGGACTGGCAGTCTCCTTGATGGCTTTATGGTCACTAGCTTAGCATCAGTGTGCTCCCCTGGATTTTCATAAGCCGCACGGAAAGGAACTTGACTTTTGCTTCTCAAGGTCTGTGACACATTCAGTTCCACAGACACACACTCTGAGTCTTGGGTGTCGTGAGCATGCATGATCTTGGATTCAAATGCCAGGCACACGTCATGAACAGTGCAAGAGAGGAAACGACCAAGAGGAAAGTTCTGTGGCTGTGCGTCCTTAATGACAATGCCAACAATAATTTTAACAAAAACTTGCAAAAGTAAAACATTTGCAACCAGGGAAGGGGAAGAAGAGGAAGGAACAAAAAAGATGAACAAAAGTCTTGGTTACCCCTGTCTGCCCGGCAAAGAAGAGGCTGATTTCCAGGGGAGGGCGAATCAGTGGATTAATGTGAACTTTAATACTGAAGCAGTGTGTGTTTATTGCTGGTGACCACAAGACATAAATCTTGCAAGCACAATATACAATACGATGCAGCCCCCAGTTTTTTTTTCCCCTCTCCGGTCTCAATTTGTGTGTAAGTGTGTGTTAAGTGCTGTTGAAAAATAGTGACCTTTAATAAAGGATTGTATCCTGCGACTATTTTCCCAGACACACAGTGACCTTTCAAACCAGACTGAGGTGAGGGGGTGTGGAGTTTGGACTTTGAACCGGCCAGACCCCGCTGTGCTCCTCTGTTAGCCTGGCCACTTTTTATTGTGTCACCAGGGAGCGTTCTGTATGCAAAGCAGGCCCGGGCTGGCAGTCTGAACCTTTGCAAATCAATTTGTCTGTGAAGGCGAGTCCACTGGAGTGAAAGATGGTCTAACAGGGCACACTGCCCCCTCTCTGTGACATCATCGCCTGTGGTACTCTTGTCAGTCATGCCTGCCCGGAAGACTGTTGGAAGGAGGGCGATGCCTGGATGGGGGGTGAGGGGTGGGAGGGGTTAATCCTCATGACCAACTTCGGCCTGAGACACAAGGGACGATCTTCTTAATAGGACGGAGCTGGGAGGGGTGCACGATTAGTCTGCCTGGCCGGGAGGGTGTTGGGGGAGGGTGCTGTTATACCCGGTACTCTTGCCTAGCTGTGGTCGTCAGCCCTACTGTTTCCTCTCCCTCCTGTTGGGGACGTGTTCCAGGAGGGGATTGCTATCTCCCTCAGACCAGCAGAAAGCAAGAGTTCTGAGGAAATACTGAAGATCAGAGTAGCCAGAAAGTTTGCCCTCCCCCCATCCCCTGCCAATAGAACTGATACCCACAAAACTCTAACCTTTGATTGTTTTCCATCCAAGACCCTGAGCTACAATCCCTTCTCATAGCAAACCTTTTCATAAGGGTTAATATTATTATTGATCTTTCCAAGTCATTCTAACACCTAGGACTCTACATTAATCAGGAGCTAAAAATGCCAGGAAAGACAGAAAAATTCAATTACTTTGTTCCCTAATTCAAATTTCTTTGAGAAGTCCCTTTAAAGATATGGAAATCCTGCATTTTTCATAAAACAGTGGTTAGATCAATTTCTGTGTAAGCAATTAATCATCTTTAGACTCCACAAAAGATGGGGAGCAAACTGTGACCTACTACAGCAATGCTGACTGATTAGTCTCTTGGTGAGCAGCCTGGTGGAGGGCCCCAAACACCTGTCCTACATGCAGGTTTAAAACGTAAGCCCTCTGTGGAATTCTTCAAGGGGAGCAACACAGGGAGGAGGTAGCTATGATGGGCTTCGGATCTGGAGGAGCTTAAGTTCTAATTGTTGTTCTGTCACTTGCTGAAGTATGGGAACTTTGTCAAGTCACCAATTGCCTTTAAGCCTTGGTTTCCTCATCTGTTAAATGGGAATGATAAAGAATAGCCACCTTGTGGGGTTTTGGTGAGAATTAAAAGTTAAGGCACATATGCTGCTTAACAGAATGCTGGCACATGGTTAGCTCTCTATAAGTGTTAGCCCTGGTGATAATATCATCTGTGATGATTATTGAGGTGGAGTACTAAACAGGATGTAATTGTATCCACATGGATGAATTACAGTTAGGATTTTGAATAGTTTTATTATCCACAAGACCCCTGTCTCATTTAAAAATCTTTGGATTTAGGGCAGATGTGTTTTATTTTGTAGATTATCATATCGGATTTAAGGCTCTCGACATATGGACCATATATGTAGCATCATGCATGTATTATATTGGTGCTATCCACACATCAGTCTTTTCTGACTACCAATCTATTTTCAGTTATAACTCCAAAGCATCGGACACTAAAATTTATTTGTGTATCATGTCCTTTCTACATGGGATCACAGGATGATTTGCAGAGAGTCAGTGGTAAACTGACAGGGAGAAAATGTTTTTGGGAGCGAGATTTGAAAGAGGAAGTCACTGTGAGGCAAGACTAGCCATCCATTTGTAAAGAGCACGGGAATGATTGACATGGGCTCAAATCTGAAAGAAAAATTTCAAAAACAATTTAATTTTTAAGTTGAGTTTCACTGTGAAAATGGTGAAGGGGCATTGGTTGAATGTATCTCATTTTGAGGGGAAAAATTTTACTGACCCTTTTATTTAGGAACTCACAACCGTGGGAAGACTAATGGGGCATTTGGGAAGGAATATGGACACATGTAGGGATTTCAAAGTGGCCTAAGGCAAGACAGAATTGTCCAGGTGATGAAGAGGAAGTATTAGAGGCAAACAGCAAAAAATGAGGTCAAATATCAGATATCAGGGCCAGAGTTAGGATCCTAGAATCCCTTAAAGATAGCAACAAAACACAACTAATAAGCAAATACAGACACCTCCAGATAATACAGAAACAACAAAAACAAGCCTTATAACCACAAATTAGTGGTATAAAATAAATACCTTGAAAGAGCAAGCAGGGAAAAAGGAAAAAAAAAAGAAAAAGAAAATAAAAAAGATTTCCATTGAGCATCTCGATGAAGCACTGAACACTTTGGGACCAAAAGCAGATATAAATGTTTAGTATGGAAGCAATTAACTATATAGAACAGAAAATGAAGAGGGGTGATAAAAGTGAGACATGCAAGTCCAGTAGGATCCTGTTTACCCTTTCCTGGATTCAGTTATCCAAGGTGTCACATCATATTTCCTGAATCTTAAAAACTAGATGGCTCCGAAGCCTAATTCAGTACCAGCAGCATCCGAGGTGGGCAGCCTTCTGGTCCCTCAGCTTCAGCTCACCTTACAGAGAGTTTCACTGCACTCCCTAAGTGAGAGGTGAATCAACGTCTTTGTAGCCAGAGCCTGGACAAGGTCAGGTTGAGAAGCAAGACAAGGGAGAAGAACTTGTTGGGAAAAGATGAGCAGAAACCATTCCTAGGAAGGCTGGCAGTGTGGGGACCATTAAAAGTGCTTGGGCATAATACTTCCAGTGTAGCCAGAGGCTGAGTTGGGAAAAGTGGTGTGGGAAGTTGGAAGTGGTATGGTCTCTTCCCACTTGTTCTGGTTTGCTGTTTTTCTTAGACCTCAGAAAACCCTGGTTGAATACTCTCCTTCAACCGCTTACGAATGCCAGGAATTACGTTATCTCAGAAGGCCTCTTCCACAGTGAGAGAAAAGTTGATGACTATTATCAACTGGAATTATGGGGAAAAATGAGAAGAGATTAGGAATCCATAATGAGACCAACGCAGGGCATTAGTCACCCAGGGCAGGGCAGCCATTAGCCTGACAGAAGCACACGTCTGAGTGAAAGGGATCTGGGAGTTGGTAGCCAAGTGTGCTGGCAGGCCCATAGACCTTTGTTAGCAAAAGGCAGTTCAGACACTGTCTTTCCCCCTGCTGTACACAAAGAAGGGATAATGGAGCCAGTTTCTGCTATTGTCCCAGATACCATGTGTGTTCTGACAGGGCTCGTGAGTCCAGTGTGACACTCTGAATGCTCCTGAGGCATGACCGGTCTTAAGGTGATCTATATGAGAAATGTGAGAAACGGAAAAGAGCAGAGATCTCCTCCTAATATACTCAGGTTGGTGATTTTAATTATTCATTAACCAAAAAGCCAGGGCCTCATTTGGTACCTCTGACAGCAGGGTGGGGGCTCCCTGAGGGCTTCCAGCTGTTCAGATAGGTCGTAGGATATCTGTGATTCCTGGATGAGGGGCTGGGGGCATTATATGAGACCATCTCTGGGGGTGTAGTTAACATAGTGCCTGATGAGCACAAGGTGCCCAGCAAGTGGGAACTGTCTCATCATGCTCCTACACTAAATTGTATACTGTTTCTTCAACCCCAGTGTTATGCATTGAGGGCAGGGCCCATATCTCTACAGTAAATCCCCAGAATCTAGTACTAAACTGGCACACAGTGGCCAGAAACTCAGCAGGTGGGATGACCTTGCCATCTAGGTATTTAGGTGGTGGAGGAAAGAGAAGGGGAAGCTCCAGGAAAGATACCCCAGCCACCGGGGAGGCAAGTGCGTGTGGTGGTGTGAGGACATAAGGGTGGTTAATACCATTTTTTTCTGAATCCCAATTAACTTTATCCAAGTGCCTTTCATGTTTAGAGCTTATCTGATAGCCATGTGGGTGATCTAAAGCTGCTAATGCTGGGTACTTGTCTGGATTTTACAGCTGTGCATATGAATGTCCTGGAGTAGTCCCAGAATAGTGCTGGTCACCAGTTAGACCAGGGGTTAGGATTTATAACAAAAGAATTTTACTTTGTGTCATGCTCCACCATTTTCAAAGTTCATTCATAAAGTTGATCTCCAGGCAGAGTTGCCAGATAAGGTACAAAACCACCCAATTATATTTGAATTTCAGACAAACAACAAATAATCTTTTAATATATGTATGCCCCATATATTGCATGGGACATAGACTAAAAAATTATTTCTTGTTTATCTGAAATTCAAATGTAGTTGGGTGTCCTGTGTCTCCCTCCTCCCCCCAAAGCTGGCAATACTATCTCCAGGTAGAGGAATTAAAGCACAGACACTGTTAATATAGATGTGGTTTGCACTCCAAGCTCTGCAACTTACGAGCTTTGTGTCTTTGGGTAAGATTTCCTTTTAAGAATCCAGTCAAAGTTTTCCTGTGTGTGCCAGACCATGCTGTGAGGACTTAATGAGATAATACATGCATAGGTTCAGCGCATAGTGACTACTAAGGAGGTTGTAGTTATTGTTATGGTCTTCAAGCCTTGCCCAGGAGGCAGCCGGGCATTTCTTTGCCCATGTAATAGAGGAAACTAAGACTCTGAGAAGCTCCAGGTCTCAAGTTTTGACTCCTAGTTCAGCTTTTCGTACTACACTGATGATACCGAAGTGTTGTTTTGCGGCCATCTTGACATGGAAAAGCAGACTCTGCTGAGGAACTAGCCAGTGCTACCTGTTTTCCCAGAGCAAGGAGAGCAGGCCTCTCCCTCAGAGATCCAGCGAGAAGGCTGGTGCGTCCCTTTGCCCATCAGCACCTGTGGCCAGCAGGGAAGGAAGGGGCATTTCTTTCGGGAGGTTTCAGTCATGATCTCTTTGATGCTGTAGGCCATGACCTAAGCCACAGTGGGCTGAGAAGCACTTCCTGCCGCCACCCCTCCTGTGCCCACCTGCAGACCAGCAGAGGCCCTGCCCATGAGGAGTCCATGGGTCAATTCTCACAAACCGCTTATCTTTATCTGCATGATGGCCTAATCCGTACTTGTTCTTGGCACTGATTTACGTGCTCTTCCTAAGAAGTATGTATGTTAGGAGAACACTCTGGGTGCAAGTGACAGAAACCTAACTGAAATGAAAGGGGGATCTGTACCTCCATAACCCAGTCTGAGGCAGAGCTGCAGAGGTCTGCCTTAGGGATCACTGCAGCCAGGGCTTGAATGTTGTCATTACTCTCTCAGGTTCTGTTCTTCTGTTGGTCTGCTTCATTTGCTCTTGGCACAGATGGTTTCTGTCTTCTAAAAGGGGACATAGGTAGCTCCTCACTTTCATGGTTGTAACCTCACAATCCGAGAGGGAGGAGGTCCTTCTCTGCCAGTTCCAGAAAAAAAAAATTGGGGGGAAGGATCCTATTGGCTCAGCTTGGGTCATGTGCTCATCCCTGGACTAATCAGTGTGATCTGAGAGATGGGATCTTCATCCTGTGTTTATCCCAGGACCAGTTATTGAAGCCAGGGGATGAGATGCTCACCCCTTGTCACATTATGTTATGTTCAGTAGGTTACTTTGGGAGGAGAGCAGTTTCCAAACAGTTGGAATGGGGAGAATCTGATTATCAGAAGAGGGAAGTGTTGATGCCTGTGTCTTCTTGTAAAAAAAGAGTTCAGGGCAAGGAAAGTCTGGGCAAGAAGATTGGCTGGATGATCTCTATGAGGAGGAAGGGGCAGGAGGTCACCTGGTTCATGGAGATAGGATTATTGGGTCTCTATTTGGGTCTCTTCTGGACCTTACATCATTTTGGTTTGGTTTGGTCACTGGGATAGGGCTGATGGCAACTTCCAAAGGGAAAACAGAGATAAGCTTGTGGCTTGTGGGGCAGCTGATACATTTAGCACTTTGTGGGGGTAGTTGCATCCATGGACATTCTATTAGGCTTTTACTTGATGCCTAGTGAACGACTAAGCACTTTAGGAGTTCCAAAAACAGTAGGACAAGATTTCTGCCTTTGAGGAATTTATAATCTTCTTAGGTCAACAAGATGTGCACGTGTAGAACACTTAGGAAACCCTTTAAGGAAGTGCCAGATGGTGTCTGTAGAAGAGGCTCGGAGCTCTGTGACACATTAGGGCCTGGGGTTCGGGGCCTGGGCCAAAAGACAGGGAAAACTGCCTAGAGGAATTTGAGCTGGGGCTTGGGGAACAAAGTGTAGGATGAATGCAGAAGGCTGACCCCCAAATAATAAATTTTTATTGTGTCTTAGTGTAAATAAATGAAAATTGAGTTTTGCAAAGGAGGTAGCCAGGGTGGATGCTGCCTTAGAATGAGGACCCAGGTCTCGTCCCAAGGAAATTGAAGAAATACCTTTGTTCTCAGGCTGCCACGTGCATTTTGGAGAAAGGACAATTCACTTTCTTTTTAAAACTAAAACATTTTTTATGGTTATCTTATTTTTGAGAGAGAGAGAGAGAGAGAGAGAGAGAGAGAGAGAGAGAGAGACAGTGTGCGAACAGGGGAGGGACAAAGAGAGGGAGACACAGAATCTGAAGCAGGCTCTAGGATTAGCTGTCAGCACAGAGCCTAATGCTGGTCTCGAACCCACAAACCATGAGATCATGACTTGAGCTGAAGTTGGATGCTTAACCCACTGAGCCACCCAGGTGCCCCAGGACAATTCACTTTCTGTGGAGATCTGCTTTGCTAAGACGCCAGGAGGTACTCGGCCATATCATGTAAATGACCATGGAATGGGGAAAATCACTAATTTTTTCTTATTTTAAGCAGGTTAGGATTTGTTTATGAATGAATACATGGGAAATGTTAAGAGATAAATTTTAAAAAAACTTTAAAAAAAGGCAACAGTTTTCATGAATATTGTGAGGATCCAGGAAGCAGCAGATGTGCACTATGGGACACGGTTATTAAAGTCTGGAAGACCTGGGCTTGAATTCCACCTTTGTGGCTTACTAAGGGGCATGACCTCAGGCCCTGAGCCTTAGTTTCCTGGCCTATGAAAGGGGAATAAGGTTGGTACTTATTTCATAGGCTTTATTTTTGAGAGTGAATAGATGGTAAAATCCTTAAGACAGCACTTGGCAAGTAGTAAAGACTCAATAAATAGTTGTTATTATTGTAAGGAAATATAAATGAGGTGTAGGCAATTGGAGCAAGAACCACTGTGGCTCACTACCTATTTTGTGCCTGACACTGGATGACATAGGCACTTTACACATATGATTAAATGTAATTGCCACAAAAGACAGGTGAGGGAGATAGAGTGATTTTCACTTTAGAGATGAGGAAACTGAGGCTCAAGGGGCTTAAGGGGCCCTAGTGACGTTGATTTCAACCTAGGTGTGTGTGATTCCAGAATCTTGCTCTCTATTTTTTAGGTGGAAGATCAAAGATGGCTGGTTGGGGTGTGGGGGAGATTCCAGGCAATTTCCAGGCCAGAGGCTGCATCGTAGACTCTCTATTCAGATGTTTTAGAAGGGACCCAGGAAATTGGAGGTGAAGGGGCAATGATGCAAACCTAGTAGAATGGTTGCTAAAGACAAGATACAGGTAGGTGATCTCTTCTTGAGCCGAACTCCCCAATGAGCTTCTGAAAGCAGCATTTGCCCAGGAATGCCAGAGAGAGAGGAAGTCCCTGAGAACCCTGGGAGCTTCACTAAGCAAGTGTGAACTTTCCCTTCCCTTGGGTCAGAGCCTTCTCTCTCAGGGAGGCCTGGAGCTCTTGGGAGCCCTCTTACTCCAGTGACCCCTCTCCAGCTCCGCAGAGGAGGGGTGCTGGCTGGAGCTTCCAGTGTGGGGGTGGTGGCCGGCCTCTGCCATGGCGATTGCTCTCATCTAATGAAAACATTTCAAAATGGCACAAAGCGAAGGCACAAAGCAAAGTGGGGCTTTGCTGATGTGTGGGCAGGTGCAGGCCAAGAAAAAAAAAGGGTTTGAGTATGCAAAGTTGAATTGCTGAGACATGGGATATCTTAATAGCATGGGAAAAGGGGATTGTGAGATCAAAGGCTGTGATAAGAGGGAGACTATTTCATCATGACTCTGCTGAGGAGACGGATGGTCATACATGCAGGGCAGACACCCCACACACGCCCATTTCTTTGATTTCAAAGTGGGAAACACTCAATCCAAGTCCAGACACCCCACACACGCCCATTTCTTTGATTTCAAAGTGGGAAACACTCAATCCAAGTCCGGCCCCTTTCCCTGACTCCCTACCACACTGGCCAATTCTGCACTGGTTTTATTTGCTGCTGGGATGCAAGACTACCAGGGCGCACTACATTTGTTCTTGTGTGATTTTTTATTTTATTTCCCACTCATACTTTTATTTCTTCATAGCTAAGTATTTTTCTCTGGTGAAGCATCCCGGCTTTTGCTTGATGTCCCAGCCTATGTTCTTTATTTGGTTGTACCGTTGGAGTTAATTTGGAGGCTTTAAAAAAATTATTATTGCGTTTTAAGAAAGACAAACCAGTTTGCCAGCATTATTTCTAGTTCTTAAAATTCAAAGCAGTTTGTTAGACATTGTTTTTCACTTTTGGAGATGGAGCTGGTTTCGGTTTATAGCCCGTTGTCTTCACACCCATCTCGGTGACTAATACTGTAAGATGGATTTCCTTTTTTTTTTTTTTTCCTCTTTCCTTGAAGTGGGTTTCAAATCCCCAAAGAATTTCTGGGAGGGGAAAAAATCCTTTAATTGAAAGCAAGAGAAAACAAAACAAAAAAGCATAAGAGAGCTGACAAAAATATCATGTTTAATGAAACCAAGTTCCATCCCTGCAGATGGCTGTGCAGGCACAGAGTGACCTAAAGATAGAAAAACGAGTTTCTTTTACGTGCCTCGTAGCAGGTTTTTTTTGTTGTTGTTGTTGTTTTTTGTTGTTGTTGTTGTTTTTAATGTTGCACATATGACTGACCAGCACCTTGCAGAGCCCTGAGCAAGCAGGAGCAGGTAAGAGTCCAACCTACCCTTCTGGGTTCTGCCCTCCTCTGTCTATAGCACGTGTAGTGTGTTCTGTGTCATTCAGCTCACACACAGCCACTTACCAGCTGTGTGACCCCGGGCAAGGGACTTAACCTCCTTGGGCCTCAGTTTCCTCCTTTGCGAAGCTGACAGGAATCACATCTACCTCGATGTGTTTTTATGAGAATTATTTAAGATATGGTGGGGAAAGCTCTTGGCACAATGTCTGGTTCTTAGAAAAGGGTGCTGGTGTTTCCTGTGGCCTGGTCTTCCTACCTGTGGTGCAGCCAGATCGTAATCTCCTGTGGGGTGGGTCTGGGCCTTACATACCTGAGGAAGTTCTTGGGTACTGGATACCCAAGGAGGCCCTTACAATCAACGTGGGCTAAGCGAGTCACCAAGAATAACAGAATTACTGAGGCAGATTTCTTAAAATAACCTGAAAAAGTACCAGCCTCTTTGAACTTCCCTCTTAAAGAAAGAAATTAAACAGAACACATAAAAAACGAACACATTAAAAACCTCTACAAGGTTGAAATGAACTTTATTTCATTAGGAATTAATGACTTGAAAGTTTTCCTATTCTGTCAATTCTTGCATCTCATTGGTCACTTGTCTTGTCTGCCTTCTGTCTCTGGACTTACTCTCTCCAAGGCTGAGACAATATGGGTATATTTTGCACTTGACCTTTTTCCATTAGGGAAGGGTACTGTGGACCTAAGGATGGCATATGAACCTATGGTCCATGAGATCCCAAGGTAACAAAGGCACAGCTTATTCTGGAATCTTCTTTGCTGGAGAACAAGGGGGAACCCACATATCTTTTTCTCACTTTTCTCACTTCCTCTGCACACTCCTGCCCAGCCCAGAGCTATTTCAAACCCTTGGCTGGGGTCTCTGACTGCCCCTGCTACACTCAGCCTGTGCACATTTTTCCTGCCCTCATGCTTTTCTCCACCTTGCCCTCTGTGCAGTAACACTCCTGTCTTTGGTTCTCCAGCTTGGCAGTTCATTTCTCTGCAGGCTATTTGCTCATCTAGGTCCCCCTCCCCCCCCCTTTTTTTTAACTTTTTAAAAAATTTATTTTTGAGAGACAGAGTGTGAGCAGGGGAGGGACAGAGAGAGAGAGATACAGATCCGAAGCAGGATCCAGGCTCTGGGCTGCCAGCACAGAGCCTGGCATGGGGCGTGAACCCATGAACCATGAGATCATGACCTGAGCTGAAGTTGGTGCTAAACCCACTGAGCCACCTAGGCGCCCCTCTAGGCCCCTTTTAAGATGAGATACGGACACCTTAACCCATTGAATCGGGTTCGTTGACCCAAGGAGGTACCAACTCTCTCTTTCGCTCCTTCTCTCCTTTCTTCTTCCTTCTCTTTCCCTCTCTTAGTTTATTTCAGTACCTGCCCCTTGCCGCTACATTTTTGGCTGGCATTTCATATTTTAACAAATTCAGAAAAACCTTTTATTTCAATGTCCTTTACTTTATAAAAATTCCATATCATACCTAGCAACCCAAATTGGCCTGAAAGATAAATAGCAGCTACCCTTTCTTTTTCAAATTATGAAAGGTTTCCTTCTAGGAACAATAGCTCGTATGCTGGCAGTGAATCCATTTATTAAAACAATTTATATTTCACCTTTATGAAATATGTCTCTTGTGTAGTTTGAGGCAAACCTGTGTTTCTTTATGGGTTTTTCATCTCCTCATTCTTTTTACTCTGGTCCTTCCTTCCCCTGTCCTAGCCATTGTCGGTCCGGTGGAAACTTTGCGGCCAGAGCACTTAAACACATTCATCTGGTGAGTAAAGTAGGGATCCCTTTGATTTGCATCCTACCCTTGCTTTGTCAGGGCAAGATGGGGGGCAGGACGGGTGTGAAGGGACTAACACTGCTTTTTAATCACTTGGAAAACATACCCTTCCCTTTGGCTTTGCTTCTGTTCATAGGCTTTCAAGCCTGTTAAGTCACACCTGGCCCCCAAATAATTGCATCCTCCACATTAAAGTTTATTGCCCCCTTCAATAGGAATGGAATGAACACGGGGAATTTAGAGACAGACCACAGGCTTCATTGAGCAGTGAAATTCACCCAGGTGTGACATGGTGGGGAGGCAAAGCACCAGCATGGAGGAGGAGACCCGCATGGGGCTGGATGGCACCTGTACTTACCCACGGGTCTCGGAGGTTCTGAATGGATGAAGCCTGTGTACCCTGAGCAGCAAGAGTGACCTGGGCTTGGAGGACTGGTTAATGATGCCCCCTACTTGTTTGGTGATCTTTGCTTTCTATATTTTTTAAATCCTTTCTTTCAAATAGCCTCAAAATGCCTTTTTGCTTTCATCTCTGCCAAGGCCAAAGGAACAGCATGGGTTAAATCTAGTTAGTTGTGCCCATGCTTGCAGACAGCCTCTCTGTCTCTCTCTCTCTCACACACACACACACAGAGTCCAAACTTAACTGATTTAATTTCCATTATGAAAGGTGAAGTGCCGGTAGGGAATCGGGGGATTGCCTTTGGGAACAAAGTTAACACACACAACTGGAAATACTGAGTCTGAGAAAGATTACCTTTTTTTTTTTTTTTTTTTCTTTAAGGGCAATAAGGTGACTGACTCTGGCCACAGACAGGATATGCCAGGAGAGCCTTATGGCACACAGGCTGTTTTTGCCCCTTTCTCTGGTCACCCGATCTCTCTCCATGTGCTGCTTTTAGAACTTCCTGGTGCTCGGGCCTGGCCTTGAAAAAGGGAACAGCCATTCATGTCCAGACACATTTGCAGACTTCTGGCAAAATAGCCAGAGCTCACGAAAATTTACACTTTTCCTGGCACCTGGCCGAGAGTAGGAGCAGGATTTGGCTTGGGTTTGCTTTCAGTTAGAAAAGCCCTTTGGGGGTGGGGGTGGAGAGTTGGGGGTGAGGTGGCAGCAAGATCCTCGTGAAGGGTCAGAGCTGCTGAAATAAATATCAGCTCGGCTAGAGAGCGCGATTCCTGTAATTATATCTGCCCGATGACTTATAATCAGCATTCTTAGCAGAGTCTGTAACTTTCATGTTTTCTCCTCCTGTGTGCGATCTGGGTGGCACTGATGGTGTGGGTGGGAGGGAGAATAACACCTTGATTAAAAAAAAGTGGTGTTAGTGGTGGTTGGTGCTGTTAACATGAACATCATTCTCATTGAGATTGCCTTTGAAATAATGCCAGTGGGACATTTGCTAAAATTTCTGGTGGTGGGGAAGGGGCCTTGAGGACTGTATGTTGTTTTTCATTAGGAGAACCCTGTGTGCATAGACATTTAAACTACCAAAACAAAGCTGAGTGTGTGAATGAAGCTCAGACTTGCCATATTGGTCCTGCAGTCCAAGTGAGGGTCCATTTTGGATCCCAACCTAACCCATCCTCTATCTCCCTCTTTTGAAACACTTGAGAGAAACCAGCCGTCTGCCAGTCCACAGGCTGTGTGTCATTTCCTTTCCTCTCCAAGCCTCACTCTTTCCACAGAGGAGACTTTTCAAATTAACGTTTTCAGTTCATTAAAGACCTTTTCGCAAACATTTCGTTCTGGTAAAGGCAGTGTTTCATCTGGAAATGGTCAGGCTCGCGTTGGCCCAGAATGGTGTGAGAAAGAAAAAAAAATAAAATCCCCTTCTTACCAAGTGGACAGACAGTGTGCAGGAAACCTCAAGTGGGTCTTCCTTAGAGGATGGAGAGATTTCTTTGGAAGAAAAAACAAAATCAGTGAGTGAAAATTATTTGCTCATTTGTTTTGCAAAACTAACAAGGGAATAGGGGAGCTGGGCTTTCATTCCTTTTCTTTAAAAAAAAAAAATTCTCTGGGAAGAAGCAACTCACACTATGCCCCTTTGTCTTGCTTTTGCTAATATCCATTGCAGCCTCTCCAGAGCTTGCTCTGTGCTTGGGGAGTAATGCATGAAAATCCTTCTGGCTTCAAATGAAAATACGCATGGCCTTCCTTTCTCTGCCCAGTTTGAACCAGACACTTGGAGAGTCTCATGCAAATGGCTGGCTTCCCCAGAACAGACCAATGGAGCAAAGCAGCAGTACCTTGACAAGCTTGAGTGCTTGGGGCTTGTTGGACAAAATTACAGAAAATATTCAGTTGACACAGGACTGGAGATAAGCATGCGGGATGTTCAGTCTCTGTTGCTGTGGTTGTCCTAACCTGGGAGAAAGAACCCAAGAATCTTAGTGCAGGAAGGAATCTGAGACATTAGCTAGTCTGTGTGTGGATATATATATATTATATATATATTTTAACTGTGTTTTGTAAAGCCCCAGATGACCTCAGGATTAGCTCCATTTTTACATGGTGGAGTTTGGTATAAGATTTCCACCAGACTCAAATTCCCTGAGGCTCGGTATTTGTGTTGTTCATGCTATTTGCACAAAGTCAGCTGTAGGTAAATATTTGCTAAGTGAATAAAGAATGAATAATGTAGCTTAAAAGGAATATAAAAACCATGGATCCAGTCTTTTTGCCCTCCCCTTCCACCCAGTTTATATCAAGGCCAGAGATGCTGGGTGGGTTTCCCAAGGTCCCACAGCTGGTCACTGGTACAGCCAGGGCTGGAAACCTAGGCCTAGCCCATAGCTAGTGTCTTAGTGTCACCTCTGTCAGTGGGACCCAATAACAACCACAAATGCCTTGGAGACAGCTTTCAGGGAGGGTCACTGCTCCCCACTCACCTTCCAAACAGTGGGCATGACTAGCTGGTGTGTTTAAAACTGTGAGCTGCACAAGGGCAGAGTGTGTGTGTGTTTTGTTCATCTCTGTGTTCTGTGTGCCTACCACAGTGCCTGACAGTAGCTGCTCGGCCACTGTAATATTTGATGAATGAATGAACACAAACACATCTCCAGCTTGAATTCCCTTCTCTTAGATAATCTAGAGAGAAAAGATTTGTCTTCAAGCCCCGCAGAGATCCCAAACTTTGTCCCAAGTTTGTCCTCAAGCCCCACAGAGATCTGTGGGTCTTAACTGAAGTATTAACACCAGTGGAACATCACCCCCAGCAGCATCCAGTCTCCTTCATCATCATCATCATCATCATCATCATCAATAGCACCAGGCAGATATGAAGTACCTTACTCTTGTGAGGCTATACATTTCTTCTGAGGGAAATAAGCAGTTCTTGCCTTATTTGAACATGGCTACTGGTTGGTCCTACCCCTATAACCTTCTTAGTCTTGCCCTTTGTAAATAATAGACTTCTACATCCTAAATTCATGGGGTGATGCAAAGAGCACCGGACTCCCAAAGTAGCAGACTTGGGTGCTAAAGTTGGCTCCATAACTCCTGAAGTTCTGTTATCTTGTACACATCCCTTGTCCTATTCGACCTTCAGTTTCTTTATCTGTCAAAAGGGGAAACAGACCATGTGGATTTTCTACTAACCAGCTGTATGACATTGGTCAAACCACTTAATCTTCAGCTCTGGGCCTCAGTGTTCTTAACTATAAAATGGGTTGCTAGTGGTCTGTACCTCTCAGGGTTGATGTAAGGATTACATGAGTTCATGTATGCAAAATGCTTAGCATAGTAAGTGCTTGATATATATATTGTCATATGTATTCTCATCTCACAGGAATCATGAAGATTGTATAGAATGGTTCATTCTACAGAAGAATTCTATATAACATAAGGGATGGCTATTGCATTTTTAATTATTTTCTCTGTTTATCCAGTTAACTCACCAGCCTTCACACTTAGGTATTTGACAGAAACACTAAGGTAAATAGATCCAAATGGAGTCATGACCTTAGCTCATTTCCAGTGCTCTCCCCATCTCCCTCACCCTTCTGGCTCCCAACTCATCTCCTCTTCCTGTGTTTCCTGTTTCAGTGAATGGTGTCGACAACTTTGTAGTTGTCCAAACAACTGTCCAACAGTTGGGAAGAAGTCAATTTCTACCTCACCTTTATAACCAATCAATTACCATGTCTTATCAATTTCCTCAGCTGGGGAACCTTCTCCTACAGCTGGATGTACTTCTCCCTCGGCACTGTACTACCTGGCATCAAGCCAGAGCCTGTTGCCTCTCAGTGGCCCAGTTGCCCCATTCTTGCTGTCTACACTCATATGTTTGTGTCTTCCCACTTGTTGCCTCTGGCCTTTACACAAATGACTCCTCTTCCCCCTTACCTGGGCAGTCCTTCAGAATTTATCTTAGAGAGTTCCTACAGGAAGCCCCCCTTCTCTGGTCTGAGTTCCTTCTAGCGGCATCTCAACTATACTGCCCCAGGCCTATCTCTGCCACAGTATTTATCATCAGACCATATTAAGATTTTTAGAGCTTGTAAACCTGGAATGGGTTAAGATGTTCTCATTTTGATATGCTACCTAAAATAAAAGCAATACTAAACTATATATGTCATAATAATGATAGCTAACAGTTACTGAGCACTTATGCAACAGGTGTTGATACTTTATGTTAAAATTAATTTGATTTTCAAAATAACTAACAGTCACATAATATGCTGTATGCTATCCCTATTTTATATGAGAAAATTGAGGCCCAGGATGTTTAAGAAACTTGTCCAAGGTCACAGAGCTAGTAAATGGCAGAGCTGTGCTTCAAATACAGGCAGCGATGCTCCAGAATCTATATTCTTAACCATCCACTGTAAAGAAGTTTCACAAAGTTCTGATTGTTCCCTATTTTACATTTTTTGGAGAAAAATCCAGTGAAATTCTTTCTAAAATCTTTCTTTTTCTCCTGCTGTTGGCACTGCTAGGCTGAGCCTCTGTGCATATGCTTAGCTTGCCTACTGGTCACCCTGTGTTGCTCAGCTCACAGTGTGGAGTTGCCTTTGACATATCTGCCTTCCCTCTGGACTCTGATCCCTGAGGGCAGTCCTGTGTCTGTGTCTGGGTGCCCCTCAGGGAGAAGCTCATCCAAGATGCAGAGCCTGTGTGGACTACCACAGCCTGGCTAGATCCCCAGCTCATGGTTTCCTATTTGCTCCTTCCCCAGCCAGGTTCAGCTTACTTGGGGAGAGCCAGTGATAGGGTTGGTTCAAGTAAGAGTGGGTTAATCTTCTCTAGAACCTTCTATTCCCTCTCTTATGCTCCTTGGACTGATTCCCTGGTAGTTTCCTGCCTCTCTCCACAGTTCTCTACCTGCCCTCAAAAACCATGTCTCTTGAGCTGTAGTTGGAAGGAGTTGTGAGCTGTAAATACATTCTAATATACTAAATATAAATGATAAAGAAATAAAGGCTCTTTTACCCTCCTTGTTCTCAGGACCCATAATTCTAAAACAAACACTGTAGGATTGAAAAAACAAACAAAGACATGAAGGTTGCTCTGGTTGCCTAATTGAGAGGAGGTTGAGCTGAAGTTTCAGCAACATCCTTCTGGAAGGCTCTTGACCTCTGCAGCCATCCCCAACCCTTAGGCTGAAAATACTCATGAGCACATTAGCTATTCAGTTCTCCTTGGGTTACTCTCTCCTCCATAGGGTTAGCTGTTTTTCTCTGTATTGCTAAGGTGTATTAGTGAGTACTTATTTGCTCGGTATTGTTAGGAGAAAGCTTGTATTTGTCTTATCAGTGTTTTGTTTGCTTGTTTCTTTTCGGGTACTAGATTCCCTTTTTCTTTGTCCCTCAAAGAGATTTCATCATACAAAGGAAGCAAAGATGCCGCTCTCCCGAACTTCCTCTTTTCTGGCTCTTCTCAGTTTCATCTAACTTGAGCTAAGTTATTGGAAATATGGCTCTCAATATGTATTGCATTTTATTTTTTCCATAAATAAGGATCGAACCTACTATGTGCCAACAGGGGTGGCAGGTTTGTTATGGGAGAGTTCGTCATAGCAGGGGAGCAGGGGGTTTGGGTAGTTCTGAGGAAGGATGCAGAGAAATGATTGTATTCACAGCCACTAGGAGTCCTACTGGGTGCAAACATCCTCCTAAGTATGATAGTTGTGTTCCCAGGAAGGGTTCTGCATTCTGTATGTGTATATAGTTTAAATGTCTTCTAGTCTTGATTACTTTAGGTGTAGTCTCATGGGAGTCAGGGACAGCATTACCTTCAACTTTTTCATCACTCTCAGATTCTTTGACAATTAAGCATGTGAGTTCAGACTTTGTACTTTTGCAGCTGATAGCGGAGTAGGACCGAGATATGTTTAGACCTGGGAGAGAGCATTTGATTTTTGTATTAATAGGCTTCTAGACTCTGAGTCCATTTGGGCAATTAGTTTTGCGCAAAGCAGTCAACAATGAAAGTTTTTAGCATAAGTATATCCCCAATATTGCCTGGGGTATACTTATAGTAAATTAATATTTGTTGCTTAAATGAAGTTCAATTTTAATTGGGTATCTTGTGTGTTTTTGTTTTGTTTTTGTTTTGTTTTGTTTCATTTTGTTTTTGGTTAAATCTGGCAACACTAGAAGGTAGGCACTTGAGGAATGTGTTTTGAAACAATCCACACTGTATGTGCCTGGTTGTGTTTGCATTTTAGGTATGTGTTTAGGGAAGAGAAGGGAGGGTCTAAGGGAGAATTACTTGGGCAACTGGACAAGTGCATGTTACAGGAAAACTGTGATAGGGAAATTAATGATGAATATTTGCTCATAAAATAATTCTGGTTATTTTAGGTAACCTGGGGCTTAGTGATCTCCTAAGGAAGAGAGTCTTTAGCCGCTCTGGGTGCCATGGCCTAAGTATGGTGGAAGGAATACCAAAATGTGCCAGGAGAGCTGAATATCTTTATCTTGGCCAGTCAGTGTGACCTTGGGCAACCCATTTCAGTCTGCTTTGTCTCGTTTTCTATATCCATCAGCTGGGGCTTAATAATAATTATTTACTTCAAGGGTTTATTTTGAGTCATAAGTTGAAACAATGCTCAAGCTGTTTGAAACATTAGTAACCTTGCGGTAAGCTTGCTACACTACTAAAGGAAAGGGACCCTTTGTCTTGCCAAAATAGACAAGACCTGTACCACATAGTTTTGGGATTCCAGGCCTTGGAATCCATGCTTTGGCTACTCTTAACAGGAAGTGCACTGGACCCCTCTCCTCCATTCAGTAGGGGGAGTTTTTTCTCAAATTTTTTAAAAAATTAAAAATAAAAAATTAAAATTTTTTCTAAATGTCATTTTGAGGTGGCTACTGTTCTCAGTACCTCAGTGCGGTTCTTAAGTGTGACTGAAGAGGATTTGGGATATTATGTACAAGCTGGTTTAACTTAGCAGAGAAGGAATGTCTAGGTAAAAATTGAGAGTAGAAATGATTGAACATGCATTTCTCCACAATGACTTCAGTATCTCTGCTCAGGTGAATAAACAGAATGTGTCACATACATAATAAGATATATAATTCACATTGTACTTGAGAGTTTACGATGTGCCTTTTTATACACATTATCTCACCCATGTATATATTATCTCCCTGTGGGCAAAAAAACAGACCTTTTGCTTCTTTGTACACATCTGGGGAGGAACACAGCCTCCAGAATGGGGGACTGTGCAACCAGGCCCAGCACACACCCTCCCTCCTCCATGCACTTGTCCTTCACCGTCTGGGCAACACCAAACTCCTTTGCTCCTCACTCTGCTATATTAAAAATGCTCGCTTAGTGTTTTCTATCATTGGCAGTTATGGCAGTTATGTTGAACTTAGTACTTTCTTATACCATTGCTTATAGGATTGTTGTATGGAGGGCAGGGATTTTTGTATCTTTTGTTCATTGTCTTATTCTCCATAGTGAGAATATTGCACATAACAGGTACTCATGGAAATATTCATTGAATAAGTGAATTGTTCTTCATAGCTCAGTCATATCTTCTCAACCAGATTCTATTAACTGTGACGACAGGGACAATATCTTCATTTCTAATGTTTCCCCTGTGTACCTGGCATGGTGCTGAAGAACTTGAATATTAGTGATGTCGTTTATGTGAAATGATCCACACATGCACATGGAAATATGTTATGGGTGGGTAGAGATGTGACCATTGGCCATTCAAGGACCTTCAAGGGCTAAAGGCACTCAGTTTTGGAAGCCTCACCCCACATTACATTGATCTTTAAAATGCACATATATTTCATGTTGTGTTTGTGTGATCGTGTGTGTGTACACATAATTTTGCTCTAAAATAATTTTTGTAATTTGCTTTGTTAATGATTACTTTATCATTTTGATTTTACAGTTTCTGTTTTGTAATTTGGAGCCCCCTATTTTTTTTTTTTTTTCATCTCAAACATTTTCTTGGCCCTTGACAAGCTTATAGGTCTTAATCACTGTGCCTATAGTGACTGATGCATACAATGACTTTGCCTGTGGGTACTTCCAGGACAAGAGTGACCTAGAAGGAACAAAAGGATGAATTAAAATCAAGTTCAGCATCCCAGCGAAACTGATCTCCATCCCCTTTTTTTCCTGTTCCTGGGCCTTCTCTCTTGCCCTGCCCCATCTGCCAGACTCCAGGCGTGTGCTCAGAGAGGATGCGCTCTGAGTTTTATGGTATCCGTAGTTGTCCCCCAAGTGCAAGCGTCTAATTAGGCTTGACACTACCGAGGCGTTTCCCTGACATTTATGTCACTGTCTCTCAATCTTTAGCAGCGTTTGGTCTTGTGGGAAGCACAACAAACAATGTCAGAAACAACATAAAATTCCCCATTAGAGGGGGCCCTCGGAAACCGTGCTGCTGTTTATTAGGCGCACTCAAAGGGGAGGCCGAAGGGTGGAGCCGGGTGTGTGGATTCTGGGCTTGGAGGAAGAAATAAAATGGCTCATTTAAATTCTTAAGAACTGCATAGGAGGCAGAAGACACAATGAGTATCTTAGAGAAGAAAGGCCATCAGTTGAACAAACTAATCACATGGTAATCAAAGGGGAGTGATTCGCTGCCTACTGAGAAGTACTTTAGAAGAAGTTCCAGCCGGGGAGAGTAAAGACCCTATTGAATGACAGCTTTCATAAATTATAGATTTTTAAAAATTGCACAAAGGAATGTGTAATAACGTGCGAAATGGATTTAAAGACGAAAAGTGCCCAAAGCATCCGAGCAAGGCCAGGGAACAGGCGGGCCTGATGTGGGAGGGGCTGTGCGAGCCTTTGCGAGAAGCCCCCTCCCCGGGCAAGCCCCGCCCCCCGCACAAGTCCCGCCCTCATCCGGGTCCCGCCCGGGTTGTAGGCTTGCCCTCTGTTAACCTGACTGCTGTGGGATTTGCACGCTGGCAGACTGGCTCAACGTAGACCTTAACAAGGGAAGGTGCTGGTAGGTGGCAATTCTCTGTCTCCACCACAAACCGAGCCCCTGAGTGTACAGGCTGCGGGTCCTACGCTTCTTGGCCCCAGGCCCGGGAAGGCCTGGAGACACTGCCTGACTGGAGCCCTGCTTCTGTGCAAGGTCAGGCTCCCTGTCCGGATCAGGGTGGGCTGGTCCGTGTGGTGGGGTTGGTGGGAGAACTGCCCATCCAAAGTTCTTCTCCCCTCTTGTCCTAGGCTTCTTATAAATGTAGGCCCTCGTCTCATGCCTCCTCTCCTGTAGCCATGTAGTCTTGTGGGAGTGTGGCCTGCAGGAAGGGCAGCTCAAGGCCAAGGGCAGCTGTGAGTTGATTCTGAGCATCAGGGCTGGGCCAGTCATCAGCCATGAGGAAGGTGGGCCGAGTTTGCCTTCTGGCCTATCGCCTCTGCAACCAGCAGCCCTTTTCTCCCACCTGTGTCCCCTATAGCTGCCTTAAGGCCTCTTCTCAAGTGAGGGCCAGCAATTCTGAGTGCACCGGTAGCGGATAACCAAGGTAATGACTGAGAAAGCCTTCAAATGTGACTCTACTCAGGCATATCTCTTTTCAAAAAGGTAGTTTGAGAAGTTGGGAAAGTTAAGACAAGTTAGAAGTATTAGGACTGGGTGTTCTTTTTTAGTTGTGCTATCTGGGGACAGTTACTTAACCTTTCTGGGTCAAAGTTAAAATGGATATATGACTAGTACCTCCTTCTGAGTTGCAATGAGAGGTTCAAATTGTAATTAGATTTTTTGATTTTTGATTGTAATATGTAATTGGATATAAAGTGCTCAGTACAAGGCCCTGTGCAGAGTAAGTGTTCAGTAATGTCAGCTGTTGTCATTCTCCTGAGGTCTTCCTGAGCATGGTGGCTGATTGCAGAGATGTGGATGGGTGAGCTTAGGACTCTTCCTGATGTCCTAGATGATTCAGAGTAGAGTAGGAGCATTGTCCCATTCAAGTTGCTAACAGCACCTCCTAGGGAACCTTGAGAGCTCCTCTACTGTTGTAGGGTAATTTAGCTAGCTGTTATAACAGATGATCTCCAGATTTCAATAGCATACCACTGTAAAGCTTTGTTTATAGCTCACAGCCCTATGTAGATTTGTTGGACAGAAGAGGCCTTTCTGTTCCATGTTGCCAGTCAGGGACCCAGAATCTTTCCATGTAATGGTTCAGTCATGACTTCAAAGTTTCCTTGGAGTCATCCAACTGGTAGACCATGGAGGAGAGAATGGAGAAGGTATACCTGCTCTGAACTGCCTTCAGCCAGAAGAGACACATCACTTGTGCTCCTGTCCATTGGCAAGAATTGGTCATACATCTGTGCTAATGTGCAAGGGGACTCTGTAATGTAGGTTAGCCGTGAGTTCACAAGAGAAAACAGTCTTGATGAGAACTTACTTGTCCCCAGAATAAAGTCCAGAGTGGTACAGGATAGCTTTTGGATAGCTCAAAAACTGGACCTGAGGTTCTTAAACCCAAGCCCCTTGAATTTGTGGGGGTTCATGAACCTCTTGAAATTGGATGCTAAATGTTGTATATATGAGCCTTTTCACTTTCATCCTATTCTCCAAGGCTGAGAGGGTGAAGTTCTGCCCCTGCTTGGACCAGAATAGTATTATGGTATCTGCTTCCTGCGTCTGATATTCTTTGAAAAACAAAAGAAAAAATGGTGGGGCTGAGGCAGGATTTCTGTCCCCTTGTCTCTCTCTTTCCTTTTCTTCCTCCCCTCTAGTTGGGAGAGCGTGATAGCTAAGAGGCAGAGATTTGTTAGCACCGTGTCCTATGATGGTGCTCTTTTGAAAAGCTGTCAACATTGGCGGGGGGTGGGGGGGAGTTATGTGGCTGTGAAGTCCAAGAGACTGTAGTGAACAGGGTAAAGGCCCAGTGTTGCCCTTCCAGAATGCAGTGGGGACTAAGGGTCATGCAGACCTCAGCAATTTTCAATTTAGAGGCACGTTAAGAGAAGGGAGAGAGATCAGAGGGAAGGGAATCCCAGATGCCCATCTGAGACAGCCTCTGTACTGAGTACTCAGTACTGACAGGTGACTTGATGGGAAAATGGACATTTCACACTATTGTTTCAATGCAGCATCTACTTGAGATGGTTCAGAGTGCCATTGTTTTCTTCCTGGTAATGGGCTTTACCTGAAAGACCTTCCAGACGTCGAGGGCATGGCTGAGGAGTTTCAAACATTTCCATGGCTTAAAAAGCAAAGTCATAAAACCACTGGTGTAGTCTAACAATGGTGCTTTGTACTCTAGCCTGACCCTGCCTACCAGAGGGCCTTTGTTTCCAACAATTCCTGGCACCAGACTTCAGGAGGCCTTTGGCTCTGTTCTCTCCTTTAAGTCAGAAATACTTGCAGCTGGCATTTTGTTTTCATCCTATCTCCTTAAATTCAGGGACCTGCCCCCCTCTGAGGCCATGGCTGATCAGGAGTGGCCTGCTCTCTCTCCCATTTGTAAGGCAGGAGACAATATTCCATCCGGCCCAGAGTGTCGGCTGTCTGGATGTGTACGACGCCAGCTGTCAGCCTGGGATGAGGTCAGACAGAGGCCACCCTGGTCCCAGGTGGGCAGGGGTCACTCAGGTGACCAGACTACACTGGAGCCCCAAAGAGTGTGCAGGAGCATGAACTTTTGGCCTCCTCTGCAGGGGAGGAGCTGCGAGTGCTGAGCAGAGTGAATTGCACACTCTGGCCAGGGAGCCGGCATTCCAGGTGCCTCCATTCCTTCAGGAAGTTCAGGCTGTCCATTGAACTTGGGTGTCTGCAATCTGAGCACAGGGGCCTCTACTGTGCTGACTGGGCAGCCTGTCACTGTTAATAGTTTTATCATCTGGGGAAGTGCTTCAGGCAGAGGTAGTGCATGGATCAAACCCTGTGTCTGGCTTTGGAGGCTGTGAAGTTTAATGATTAGGGAGGAACATGCTGGAGCCAGACAGCCTGTGTTCAAATTCTGTTCTACCACTGTGCAAGTGACTCAGTTTGTTCTTTTATAAAATAGGCCGAATAAGAGTGCGTACTTGTTTCATAGGGTTGTTGTAAGTTTGAGTTGATGCATTCAGAACAGTGCCTGGTAAACAGTAAGCACTCAGTAAATGTCAGTTTTTATTATTAGCCAAAAATATACAGGCTGTAAGCAGACCTCCAGGGGAAAGGGACCCTTCTTGCTTGTGACAATTCAAGGCTCTGTGAGTGGTATTTATGTCTCTCCATCATCCTCGCTTAGAAGCTTCTCTGATTACTCAGACCCACAGGGCTATCTTCTCTTTTAACTGCCCTCATAGTTGTGTTCTGGCACCTTCTCTAAACAATTCCTACAGATTGAGGTCTCTGCCTTATATTTTCTGTCAGTTCTCACAGCAAGTAATATAATAGATTCTTTTTTTAATAAAAAAAATTTTATTTTAGAGAGAGAGTGTGAGCAGGGTAGAGGGGCAAAGGGAGAGAGAGAGACAGAGAGAGAATCCCAAACAGGCTATAAGATCAATGTAGAACCCGATGTGGGGCTTGATCCCATCACCCTGGGACTATGACCTGAGCCAAAATCAAGGATCATATGCTCGACTGAGCCACCCACATGCCCCAGTAATATAGTAAATTCTTATTAAACATTTCTTTTGTGGTTGATTGCCCACTCTGGTTCTTTCTTTCTTTTTTCTTTCTTTTAATAAACTCATTCTTCTTTTTTCTTTCTTTTAATAAACTCAAACTCTTTGTATGAATATCCTTCATGAAAGGAAGAATTTCTGTCCTAGGATAAGATCCTGACAATTTTGTGCTTTTTATAAACTCCAGTTTAAAGAAAAAAAAAAAAGCTCTCTACCAGACCAAAACTATATTGTAAAGTTATAGTTATAAAACAGTATGGTATAGTTCAGGAAAAGGATAGACAAAGTAATGATACCAAATAGAAAGTCCAGAAATACAGCCAGAAATATATGAGACTTTATGAGATTATAAAGGGAGCATTGCAAAGCAATGGAGAATTAGTATGTTAATTAATTGTGTTGAGATACTGACAGTCATCTGGAAAAATAAATAAATCTGCATCCCTAAATGTAAAAAGAAAAATTAAACCATAAAAGTATTAATTACAAAAAAATGACATTAAACATTTTAAAAATGTTTATTTATTTTGCAAGAAAGAGAGAGAGAGAGAGAGAGAGAGAGTGAGTGAACACTAGTAGGGGAGGGGCAGAAAGAGAGGGAGATACAGAATCTGAAGCAGGTTCCAAGCTCCGAGCTGTCAGCACAGAGCCTTATGTGGGGCTCAAACTCATGAATTGCAAGATCATGACCTGAGCTGAAGTCAGATGTTTAACTGACTGAGCCACCCAGGCACCCCCAGAAATGACATTTTAAATGATATTCAAGTAGAGCAGACATTTGTAAGTATGACATGAAACCATGGGAGCTATAAAGAACTGATGACATAAAATCTGAAATGTCCAAATGGTAGAATATCATAAAAATTGGAAATAAATGTGGCTGATTCTACATAGCAAAAATACCATTTGATCAGATGAAAAAAAAATGACTAACTGAAGAACATCTTTTAAGCATATGTTTCCTTAATATACAAAGAGCTCTTCCAAATCAGTAAAAAGACAAATATACTAATAGGAAAACAGGCAAAACTCAAGAATAGGTGTTTCAAAGAAAAAGACTTGTAAGTGACCAGTAAACATACAAAAGATTGCCTTGTAGTTTCTACGGGTTAAACCATAAATGATTTTCACTTATCTCGTTGGTAGTTTCCAGAGTCTCCTAATGCCTCGTATTTCCAGGATGTTAGGTAACAAGCTCTCAAACAGTGTTGGTGGGCATGTAAATTGGTACTATTTTTTATAAAGGTAGTTTGATAATATCTATCAAAATTCAAGCCGTGCATTCTGTTGACATAGAAATGCCATTTCCAGTAATTTATCCAATGTACTCTGTGTATGTGTGTACATATATATATCTCCATACACACAAAAATGCACATTTAACATAACAATAGCAAAAGTTGGAAACAACCTAAATTTCCACCAGTAGGGGAATGATTAAATAAGTAATCCTATTTGATACATTGGAATTCTGTACAGCTGCTACAAAAGAATAAGTATTTCTCTCTCAGTTTTTATAGAAACTTGACACAATATGTTAAGAGAAATAGTGGGTTTTACATATAGTATGATCTCACTTGTATAAAAATATTTGTATGTATTCTTGCATGTATATAATAGAGTTTTGGAAGGATATACATACAAGGAAGAGTTAACAGTTTTTACCTGTGGGGGTAGGATGGGAAGGGTGCGGTAAGGGAAGAGAGGTGCTTTAACTTTTAACTTTGCACCCTTCTGAACTCATTTAGTTTTGTTTATAACATGCACGTATTGTATATTGTATTGTATGTAATACTGTAACAGCACCACCATGTCCAGTTATATAGGTTGTTCATTCTACAAATCCAGATGGCACTATTCACAAAAATACATTGTACAGCCAAATACATATAGTCCTTGAAATCCACTGTGGTTTTTTCTTTGTTAGATCAACAGATACGAAGTCTTTGATCTCCGTAAGATATCACTCCTGAACCAGCCCCACAGAATCCATAGATATAAGATAAAGGTTGAAACACAGTAGGTACCTGTTGCAGTGAGTGGGAGACTGAGGAGGAAAAAGGAAGGGAGGATGAAAAGATTAAATGAGGGAGCTTTGCATGGGCCAGCAGTGATGGGTGCCATGAATTGGAGCATAAGGGTAACTCAGCTCTGGGGACCTATCACTTTATTCATTACATGTTCTAGACTCCAGCTCTTCCTGGAATACCATTTGAAGGAAGATAGGCTTGGCATGGAAGGTCCCTTACCAGCTGACACTATCTTTCCTTTTCTTCTGCGTACCCTTTCTAAGGGCCATTCAGTGTCTGGCTAGAGAACAATATAAAGAGGCCTCCCATTTATGGGCCTCTTTCTTCCTTCATTTCTATTTCAAGTGGCTTTCTTTCTGTCTTGCCTTGCCCTGTCCCAGTGCTGGCTTCATGCTTGAATGAAGGAGTGGTGTAGAGTTCCCTTCTTCTGTTCCCTATGCTCTTCCATGCCATCTTTGGTCTGCTACTCAGTAGGCCACCTTAGGCACACTTGCCTTTCAGGACTCCTTTCTGACTCTAAAGACACCCCTCCTCTCTGGAAGGTATTCTTCCTTGTCAGAATGCCATTGTTGTCAAGCTTACTTCATATTAGCTGTGACCATCATTTTGGTTTAACATTTGGTTAAAACCAGAATTGACCTAAATTAACTTCCAGTAATTTTAGTCATTTAGATCCTGGCAACTCTACTGTCAGGTAGGCTCCAGCATCCTTGGAAATAAGTTGCCTGTGGATAGTGAAACTTGTAGTTGGTTAGTGCCTCTAATTATACCCATGACTCAGATGGCAACTGGTGCGGAATGACTATTGCCATTGGGCAAAGAAATCACAGTGTCCGCCATCCCTGGACTATACCCTTTCAATGCATGTATTCTCCAAGTTCAAGCTGTGGTGTCTTTACCCATCATGATTTTTCTTTGTAAGACTTCAAAGATGAGGAAAGGAGTTAGGAACCTGAATAAGCAAGACCTGAAATTTTGAGCCAGATCTGTAAAGGGGAATCATTAAAATATTTTCATCTGGATTAATGCCCTGCTGGTGGTATCTTTCTTTAACTATCTAGGGATAAAGTCCAACCGGAATAAGAATAATTAAAAAAAATCCCACTCGAGCCTCCAAGCATCCTATCCTCATCAGAAACTTGGCAGCATTGATCTGGGGTGGTTTTGTGGAGCCCTGTTGGGAAGCAGAGGCCCGGAACCATGCAGTTCTGTAGTTTCCCTACCTAAGCTAGGATTCCAGGATGAAGAGTCTATGGTACTTTTCCCTCTTGGTGTTGTATGCTTATTATTTCTTCATCTTCTGTTTTCTCTTTTTTAAGGTTTAATTAATGTACCAACATGACAGTAGAAGGCAGACTTCAGAAAAGGGTCCTTTTGCGAGGGTGGTGGAGAGGAGGGGACAGAAAACATTGAAAAGGTAATGGAGGGTGGGGCGAATGGGCATTGTGAAGGCAAGCATTACCACTCAGCAGAGCCTGTCTGTAGGAACCACTGGACTGGAGGCTTCCCTGGCCCCAGAAGCTTCAACAGGGTGTCCTAGGCCTGGGATCCCCCTTCTCTACTATTGTGAGAGAACCTGGGGCTAGGGACCAAGACCAGGAACACCCACCTTGCCCACTCAATCTATCTCTTCCTGTTGTATCAGGGACACACTAGACCCATTTGACTGTAATGGAGGTCTAGATAGCTTTTGTGGTTTGAAACAACCTTTCTTTTTATGAATGGTGACAACAGGGTGCCTGAGAAATACTGTTTCCTAGGTTGATATTCTTGTTAGTAGAGAGAGGAGAAAGACACCAGGTGCTAGAACCAGTATGGAATTTGGAGCCATTTTTCTTGGCTGATTGTTTGGCATTATGATAACAGACAACGCGTTTGGCCCTCTCTGATGAGATGCAGATTTCTGGTAGGTTCCGATAATAATGGTGGGAAGAGAAGGTGTGGTAATAATTCTGTAGGAGAAATTGGGGGATAGAAGTGGGAATGAACCCCATTTGAAATATGCCCAGACACTGTTCAGTGGAAGTGGTTGTTTTAAAGCTGGCAAGCGGAACACGCGCTGTCATACAAAGGCTTAGTACCATGGTCTTAAAAATAAGCTCCGAAACATTTCTTGCCCAGACAAATGTTTTCTCAACCACAAAGATGGTGGTAAGAAAGCAGACAAAATTGGTATTTATTTTTCTACAGGGCTGGTGAAAATTAAAATGTAAATAAATAAACTAGGCTTGCAGTTAAGGACTTATTTCCAAGGCAATCGTAAGATCACCTTTTCTAAGGGAGGTAGGATTGGGATGGAGGGTCATGGCATCCAAAGACAAAAAGAACAGTAAAGGCATGTGCAGTTTCCTCTTCATTGTGCCCCGTGTCTTTGGCCTTGAAGGACAGAGACTCAGAATTGGTCTAGTGTAATGCTTCATCAGTCATAAAGATTTAATTACAATCCGTATTTGACCAGGATTATAATGTGAAGTCCGTAAGTATTTACTGGGATTCTCTGTCATCGCGTCTCACTTTCTCCCCTTCCCGCCCACCTTCCATTGGCCCCTCCTATTAAAAGGATGACCAGTTTTGAATTACGGTAATAGCTGCACTCTTGGTTTAGGACTAACCTCCCTGAAATTTTCAGGACCACTAATTTGTGGTTACTCCAGTGCTAGAATGAACTTGGCGCTCTGGCCTTTAGACTGGCAATGCAGTAAAAGTTTAAAGCGAAGACTGCCTCAGAGCCAAAAGAAGAGAGGAGATTGAAACCTAAAGGTTATCCTGAAATGCACTTTACTGTTATCTATGAGAACAAATGAGTTAAAAAAATTTCAAATACCAGAATACCCTACAGGGAGGAGATATAACTATTAAAGGGCTGTTATAGCTGCAATAAATGTAGGAACAATAAAAATAAATTGATGAAGTAAATGTCAGCGCTGTTCCCCTGAGCTGCCCCCACACCTTTGTCCAAAAGTAGAACATCTCCAATTACAGAGGGTGGAAACAGCCTTCAATGACAATATGACAAGGACAGAACACAGAACGCTGGCACAGAGAACACAATTATGCACAGCCTTGAAAAATTGTATCATAGCACAATGCATGGGAGAAATCAATTAATGATGCAGGGCTTCCACTGCTGTCTAATAATTCTAGAAAGGAAAGGAGGGGGAAAAAAAAACTCCGTACACCCAGTGCATCAAAAAGGTGACCCTTAAGTGGAAGTCTACATAATACCAGAGGTCAGTCTTCAGAGTTTATAGCATCTGAAATACTCTTTTTTTTTCTTCTCAATTTTTTTCCCCTTAAAAAAATCTAACAGTCTTAAGGAGGCATTTAAGTAAAAGTCACTTCTTCTCTGGTTAAATAGCCTTGCAAAAGAGAGTTCTTTGGTGGAAAGGGCAGGGATGAGCAAAGCGTGTGGCTGTCGCCGCAAGCCCACCAGCTGAAAGGGGAAAGGCAAAAGTTAGGCATAAACACTGTGGAAGGTAGAAGGTGATTTATCTTGTGCAATTTACAACAGGTGCTAAACATTACGAAAACCAGAGCTATTAAGCAATCAAATTAAGCTATAATTATAACTGAAGAAAACTGTACAGGAATTCTAATTAATTCAAATCTGAACATGTCCAAGAGGAATGCTCCAGCAACCCCACTTCTGAATAAAACAAAACAAAAATAACCCTTGGATAATGCCTTCAGATTGCACAGGAAATTAAGAAATACTTCTTGGCCGGAATATTCCAGGCATTCCTTATTAAATGGTGAGAGAAATTCCCTGCAATGCCTGAGCACTTGGCTTTTCAGGTACACACCACATAAAGCGTGTAGTTGGGGGGCCCTTAACTGGGCAGGATTTGAAGACCGAGCGGACCAAGGGATTCCACTGTACGTGTAAGTACTTCAAAGGGTCTGAAGGGTTAGCTCATTCGTCTCTCCTTTGAAGGTTTCTCCCAGGGCATGTGAGCCTTTTAAAGAACTGTTCACACTCCCCTTTTATTTTTTATTTTTTTGTGTCTTTTGGACCAATTCCATTTTCTTTTCAGCCACTCCTCTTCCAGTCCTCAATCCCAGTCTTTCCACCTGACTTGAGCTTTCTGCTTTTCTTCCACCCCAGGGAGCCCTGGGGTGTCAGAAGACCAGGGCAGGGTTTTCGTTGGATATGCCTGCACCATGCACATTGTGTCCCATTAAGCCACAGATGTTATGGGAAGAAAGGGATGTTTAGGTATTTGAATAAGATTTTCAATCCAGAGACTGAACCATTTGATTAGGGTGCCTATTTTCCTAATTCATGATTCTTCAATTTTAACAATTCAGGAACAGGTACAGCAAAAACAACAGTGACAGCTAACATTGATCAAAAGCTCGTTATATCCCAGATATTGTGCTGAATTCTTTCCCTCAATTAATTCTTTATCTCAATTAATTTTTCAACCACTCAGTGAGGTAGGCGGTCTTATGATACCCATTTCATAGAAGAATCAAGACCCACTGTTGGCTGTTAAATCGACTGTAAAACAAAAACCCCTTTGTTTTTTCCAATTGATGTTCCTATGTTTGTAAGTAATTTAATGTAAAATTTCTTTGCTTTTTACTCTCTCAGGTTAAAGTGGTGGGGAGTATGGGTGGAAGGAGAGTGATTTTCTCACGATGAGTTTGCCTTCTGGACTGAGTGTAGCATGGCCCCTGTGGTTAACATGGTTTTGCCCGCCATTTTGAATATTTACTTCTGAACACATCTTTGACCTTGGCTTTGACTTTGCTTCCATTTACATTATAATATAGTGCTTGGGGGCAAAGATGTGTGAAGAAACACTGTGTTTGTGCATACTGTTGAATTCATAGCTCTTTTAACCATTACTGGAGTTTGTGTTCTCATGGGAATCTCTATGCTGACTGTTGAGAGTTGCTAAAGGGCATGTAGCTATTTTTCTTCCATGCTCTGGGTCCCTTGGAGCCTTCCTCCAAGGCCACATGCCCTTTCCCTTTGATTCACGAGGCAGGGGAGGGTTGGTAGCTTCCTAGTTTGGCAAGATTAGTCCATAAGTGTTTGCTGGAAGCAATTCTAATAATAACACTGTAAAGAAATTCAAATTCCCATGGACAGATGAGGAAACCAAGAATCGGAGAGTTAGAATTTGACTATGGTCACATTGCTAGTTATGTGGTAGCCCCAGGAAATGAGCTAGAGTGCAAAATGCTCTTCCATGGGCCACCCCACCTGTGTGTGTACATGGACACACACACCCATAGCTTCCCTTCTCTGTCCCTGTGGCACGCTGCAGGAGCTACAGAACTCCGTGTGGCTACCTTTTCCCTGTTGCTTTTGAGTGCTTCTGCCAAACCTGGGACCGAGAGGAGTGCAGAAACTGCCCAAGGCTCACTGCAGGGAGAGTTATGCCAACAAAAATGGCTTTTGTGTAGGGTACCTGGCAGGTCGTCCAGACTGGAGTCTCCCAGAGGGCAGCTTAGGGATTCACTGACCTAACACAGGACTTGGCACAAAGTAGCTCCACAGCAGAAAGTAGACAGCGTTGTGGGCGGGAGATAGGAAGACACGCCTTATTATGGAAATATGTAGTAACTGGCCAAAAGCTAAAATATAGGTACATTCAAAAAGATACCTAATAATCCTTAACTTTCATTATGTAGCTATTACTGTTTGTGCCAAGGCCCTTGCATACATGTCTTGATTCTTAGAACAACCCAACGAGGTTGATATAATTACTATTCCCAGCCCAAGGCTGAAGAAATTGGGCCTTTGAGAGATTCAGTGACTTGCCCAAGATCTCACAGCTAGTAAAGGGCAGAACTAGGATTCTAACCCAGAGAGGTGGACCCAGGAGCCCGTCTCCTAAGTGATGAGCTATGCCCATTGTAAGCCCAAAATGCAAGCAGGGGTCCCAGAGGCAGAGTGTGAAAAGCTTTGTAGGAGTGGTCTGTGGACCTGGGATGGGGTGGTTAGGAGGAGTTCTCTGGATTGCTTAATGGAGGAAGAGGGTCTTTTCCGCTCTGCTCTAACAGGTAAGTGGGATTCGGGAAGGCAGGGAATGATGAAAGAAGGAGGCATATGTAGGCCCCACAAATGGTATGAGCAGAGGGCAAGCCCAGCCAGAGGATCCCGAGGTGGAATGACCCACATGTGAGTGCCATTGGTCTCCTTGTACCTCCCTTCCCTCTCAGGATTCTGCCTGGGTTCAGCCTGCACACACCCCTCATCCCTAGTGTGATTTTGGTCCTAAGACACTTTCCTGAGCTTGCTCCTCTAGGGTGGAGGTTCCTTGGGATCCCACCGGGAACTTTTGGCCATTCGCTTCATGAACTGAGGTGTCATCTGTGCTTTCTGTCCTTTGAAAGATATGAGCAAAGACCTGCAGTAGCTTATTGTCCTGACAAGCTCTGCTTGGTGATCTGGCCTCATGGGAATTTTCCCAGCCTTCCCTGTGAGGAGCTTCTGGAGTTGAGGAGGCCCTGGCATTCCTTAGACCTGCACGGAGGCACACTCTGCTTCCTGCTTCTGAAAGTTGCTGCAATTTTGCATAAGTAATGGACATTTCTCCCACCTGTGCTTTGGGGCTAATTTTGACTTCATGCAGTAAGACTTACTTTTAAACTGGCCTAGAGGGTGACCTGGGGGCAGCTCCAGAGGGTGGCTGGAGGCCTGGAATGTGCAAACCAGTATGGCAGCCACCCAGGTGTCCTGCTTGCTCTCTCTGTAGAGTTGGACCGGAAGTCATTTTTGGGACTAGAGCACAGTGGTGACGAGGTTTGGCTCTGGGATCCGACTGTCTGGATTTATTTTTTACTTATTTGTTAAAATGTTTGTTTATTTTTGAGAGAGAAAGAGTGCGGGCACAAGTTGGGGAGGGGCAGAGAGAGATGGGGCAGAGGGTCTGAAGCGGGCTCTGTGCTGACGGTAGAGAGCCGAATGCGGGGCTCGAACTCCGGAACTGTGAGATCATGACCTGAGCTGAAGTCAGATGCTTAACCTACTGAGCCACCCAGGCAACCCTAGACTGTCTGGATTTAAATCCCAGGGCTCCCATCACCAACAGGGTGGCCCTGAACAGGTCACATAACACTCTACTCTTCACTTCCGTCATTGCACCCCTCTCATATGTTTGTGGAGTAAATGGAAAAATATGTGAACAATACTTAGAAGAACATCTGCATATAATAGATGCTCAATAAATGTAGGCTCTTATTTTGTACTATTAGAGTTCTAGGAATATCGTCGTACCTGTCCATTTCACCGATGGAGTCTGAGACCCAGACAAGTTGTTTACCTGGGTCTCACAAATGGTCCTAAGACACTTTCCTGAGCTTGCTCCTCTAGGGTGGAGGTTCCTTGGGATCCCACCGGGAATCCAGGTTTCCTACCTGTTATCAGAGCTATGGCCAAGGTTCCAGCAGCACTGGACTAAGGTTTCCTACCTAGTATCAGAGCTACGGCCTATTCCAGCAGCACTGGACTCCCAGGTCAGGGCTTTTTCCATGTAGCCAAGGTCCTGGGATTGGGTCTGTTTCTCTATGCATCTTATTACAAATAGATTCCTGGGACCCGTCCTACACTCATTAAAACAGTTTCTGGAATGGTGCATGAAAATCTATGCTTTAGCATGTCTCTCATCCCTAGCCTCCACCCCCTACTTGATTCTTAGGTACTTGAGACCTTGAGAACTGCCAGCTTAGCTTTGAGTAATTCGGTCAGAATATAGAGGCATCATCTGCAGCAGCGTCTCCAAGTCTTTCAGTCGGTCTTTCAGTCGGGCTGTTTGTGTCCTGTCTCCCATGTGCCCTTCATGCTGCCCCATCAGCTTGTCCTCAGGAAGTTTACAGATCTGTTGATCAGCATCTGGGGTCAGGGCCGGGGGGAGGAGCTGCCAGTGAGAAGTGAGGAAAGCCAGTAGGAGACTGAGTTCTAAAGGGGAGGCTGAAATGATTGGTGACACTGACATTTAGAGGGAGCAGAGGCCAGTGAGTGGAGTCAGGATAAACTTCAGCACATGAAGGCCTTTGCAGGATACAGAGCTTGGAGTAGGCAGAGGAGAGAAGGGCATCTCAGCCAAAGTCGCCCCTGGGTGGGGGAGAGCTGGGGTGGGGAGAATAGCCTGACTTACCCAGCTACTAAGATATCCACCCCCTTCTTTTGATACTGTCAGGCTGCTCTTTTATGATTAAACAAACATCCTCTCTCCAGAGCTACTGTTGATTTGATTTCATTGGTGTACTTTTTTTTGGGGGGGCGGGTAGCTGTGGGAGGGCAGTTTGCTCCTTGATATTCTTTGTTCCTGAAACCCCTGAGGGACAGCAGAGACCAGCGTGGATGTGGTGTGGCTACAAGAAATGCAGGAGCAGCGGGCAGGCCGGGAAAGAGGGAATGGCCTGGTATGGGGGAGAGGTGCCATGTCTGTGGCTCTGGGTGGGCTGTTACTTCCCTCCTGCATCTGCTCCCTATCTGCTTGGAAGGGGTAGGGTGGGCTGACCTTCCTGGCAGATGTGGAAGAAGAGAATGCCCTGGTTCCTGTTACCGGAGGTTGAGTAGATTTATCTCTGCTGCTTTACATTCTTTCTGGAAGCTGGCAGGGTATAAATTAGAAATAAATACAGATGGATTTATCAGCACTTTCCAAGTTCTTACCAAATTCAGGGGTGGTGGAGGAAGTACCCCTCTGAGCCCTTTAAGTCAGGAGTCAAGGTGAGTGTGAGTAGAAAGACCACATAGCTGCTGCCACCCCCTGGGCCTCTCCTACTGAACGGAGGCTCCCAGCCAGACATCTTGATGAAAGAGGGGACATGTGCTAATGGCTGATATTCCTGTGTGTGGACTGTAGACCATTCACTGTGATAAGCCCTTTATGTAGGTTAACCCTTCAAGATGGGTACCAGTATTGCCATTTTGCAGATGAGAAAACTGAGGCTCAAAGAGAATAAGTCACCCAAAGATACGCTGGTTGAGTAGTAACTTGGAATTGGAAACTAGGCAGCCTGGCTCCAGAGGTCCCACTCAAACACAGGCCACAGGACAACTGCCCCATTTGCATGGAGGCAGAAGGGACTCGTGTGTTTACTACCAGTTGATTGGAGAGACAGCTGAGGTGCTTGGCTCTGTTTTGTTCAGAGGTGGCTGGAGTCAGCACTGTTTGTGGCAGACAGACTGGCCACTCCTGGAGGGCAGGGCCGGGGGCTAGTTAAATGGCTCTGCCAAGGCCCTGACACCTCCGACTTACGTGTGTGGTGCCTTTGTCTGCAGATGGTAAAGTGTAGCCATTTTTGCACCACCCAGCTTTGATTGAGAACCACCTTTTCTTTACTAGTAGGCTCTCTCCTTCCTATCATTCTTTCACCCCCTAAATTTAACATCCCTCAGGGGTTCTCTCCTGTCACAATGACTACAGTGTATCTGCTTAATGGCGATTTTGTTTCAGTCACTTCTTCCACATTTGTTTATTGGAATTCTGCTGTGAGAAGTAGATGCTACTTCTCCATCTACTTATTTTGGAAATTATTTCTTTATATTACATGAATTTGGATACTTATTGTATTCAACCCATAGATCAGCCTTAAATCCCGTTGCCATGGTTTTGAGGTCAACCTTGCCTCATTTCTTGCCTGGATCACTGCCACAGCCTCCTAAGGGGTCTCCTGGCCTCCAGCCCCCTTTCGAGCCAGACTTCCCATGACCGGAGGCTGTGTAATGCCAGTCAGACCATGTCACAATCCTTCAGTTGCTCTCTTTGACCCCTAAACTCCTTTGAATGGTAATATAGTGACAAATAACATTTGTTGAATATTATGGAATGCTTTACATGCGTATTCCCATTGAATCCTCACAATACTTCGGTAGATTAGGTAGTAAATATCAACTTTGTCAGCAATAGCAGCATCCCTCTGGTGCAGATGAAGAAACTGAAGCACAGAAGGATTAAGCAACTATCCCAGGGTTGCTGAGCTATTAAATGGTGAGCTTATACCATCAGCCAATAGACTCTACCTCTTACTACATAGACCCTTAATGATCTGACCTCAGCTGCTTCTCCAACCACATTTTCACCAGGCTTGACATTCATTCATTGCACTTTCCAGAAATAGTTACTTGTAGGATTTCTCAGCAGCATTGCTGAGGGTCCAGATGACATTTCTGGCTGCAGTGTTGGTAGGGACATTGGTAGCAGAGAAGGAAGAGTTTTCTCAGAAGTATAATTTTATAAGTAGTGGCCATCTGTCCTTCGACTATACATGAGGCTGGTAGTTCAGTATAGGCAACTATATTGCTGGTCTCACCTTACCTGCCCACACCTGGACTACCTTCCCAGGCCTTTTGTGCTTTTTCTGTTTCTTCTTTACCACTCAGGGTAAGGTAAACCTCTGCAAAGTTCTTCCTAAGCACCAGTCTGCCATGATGCCTTTCTCATCAGATTCCTTCATTGGGCTGATAGCATGTTGGTTCTACTTTAGATCTATAGGACATAGGGCTATAAGAACTTGTGGTCAAGGATCATGTGTTTTAACTTGTTACATGGCTTCACTGCCTGGGGAGTTGCCTCCTATAATAAGTGCTCAACTGGAGGGTTCACTAATTGATAACTACACGTTAGACATGAAGAGTAAGGATTCTAAGTTACTTCTGTCCCCAGATCCATTTTCTAAAATCTGTGGGGACATGTGTGATTCAGAATACAGAATTTTTCAGATTTTAGCAGGACATTACGGTGCATATCCAGTATCATTTATAATACCTCAAGTGGGGTCTGGGGAATTGTTCCATAGTCAAAGAAACTAATATTATTTTAGTGAAATGTATGAATATTCTAAGTGAGGTAAATAAAAAATTTAAATAATTTCATGATAAGTTGTACTATCAAATAAGCTCCACTTTTTTTTTTTAATTCTTAGAGTTTTTCTATTTTGGAATTGCAGATAAAGGATTGTGCACTGGCATTAAGGTATTCAATCGGTGGCATAAAGAGGCACCCCCATTTTGTCCTAGGAGTTGAGATGAAAGTGAATTCTGGGCACGGACATGACAAGGCTACTGGCATTTGTGAGCTGGGGAGTTCTGTGACCTTCACCTAGTTGTGGATTGAGACCCTATAGGACAGGCCATTTGGGAGTCATTACAGTTGTCCAGGTGCGAGGGCCTGAGGGCTTGAGTCAGGTGGTGGTGATGGGATGGAGAAACAAAGCTTTGTGAAATGTTACAGAGATGGGCCATGGAACTTCAGGGGGCAGTTGAATCCTATGTTCCCAGATCTTGTGCTCTGCAGTTTGGGAGAGGGTTGATGTCCTTAACAGCACTGGAGTAGAGGGAATATGGACAGAGGAGAAGACGGATGCCTTTGAGCATGTGGAATGCACACTTGGAGGCCATCCAGGTAGAAATCACTTCTAAGAATAAAAGAGAAAATGAGTGTGAAACTACTTCTAAAGTGATATGTGCTCTGCAAATATTGGTTACTGTCATCATTCTGTCTGATATCAGCCTATTATTTTGCAAGTGTCCTCATCACTAGCCAGCAGTCCCCTGCTGTCCAAAGCTAGTCCCGTTCTCAGGCCAGTGTTTGCCCAGTCCAGTTTGATCTGCTTCTGAGTCTTTCAGGAAAGCATCACGTGTGTGCTCTGTTGGTTTACACTGTCAACCTGTAAACGATCACTTTTTTATTTAAAAGTACAGGTTTTGTCTCTGAGTGGATGTTTAGAGCTGAGGTTTCATCTGGGGATATAGGTTTCCTGGCTGGGTTATGAACCTGGAAAATAGAGGACTGAATGAGTATAGTGTCAGGCTTGGGTAGGTCATAAAGCTCATCGTTAGGCTTTTAAAAGTACAGTTCTACAGGTGCAAATAGTCACAAAGAATAAGCCCAGTGTGTCCTTATCCTAGCCAAGACTAAAACAGCTCTTGATCGGCAATCTCTGATCAAAATAACCGTCCTCATAGCTAAGGAAGCTTTCTGCTCTAGGGCTAGTTCACTCTTCTCATTTTCTTGGCTCAGGCAGAGGTGAAGAGGACAGGAGACATCTTGGTTAGACCTTGTCCTGCCGGGCTGCCTCAAACTGGGAGGACCGGTCCAGTGGGCCAGGTGGGTGGTTGTCTGTGTGTCTGGAGGAGTGGGCAGGGCCTCTCTCTCTCCCTTCCTGTGCCTCTCTCACTGTTTGCTGCTGCTGGGAGCTCTGTAGAAATTCTCATGACTGGGGTGCAGCGAGGAGACAAGGGAGATGGGTTGAGGGACTGCATAGAAAGGGCAAATAAAATTGGCAAATTTGATTCAACTCTGATCTCAGTTTTCAAGAATTGCTTTGGGTAGAGCCAAATAGTCCTCAGGAAGTGGAAGCATCAGCTCTCTGGAGAAGTGCCAGCCCTCACAAATGATTTGGGTGCTTGATACCCACTGTCAGTCCCCAGATACAAGAGGGTTCCATCTTTGTCCTCCTTCTAACCCTATCCTTCCACCTGGATGGGAAGGGAAGGAGAAACTGGTCTTTGTCTTTCTCAGTGGTTCCAAAACATTTACCTTTAAACACTCCCTGGCTGACCTAGCACCATGTCTGCAGTTATGGGGGAGAGGATGCTGACATCCATGAAGGCTCTTTCTTGGAATGTAAATGCTCCTTTAAGTGGCTGTAAACTCACCTCCAGAGATGGTGAAAGCTGGAGCTCTCTCTAGCATTCTTGGACTTTAGCATCTGCTTCCCTCCCAAGGGTGTTCTGTTTTTTAAGGAGGAGATGCCAGCCTTAGTGAGGGTCCCTGTCTCAAGGTAGGTTTTAGCAACAGCTGTGATGGGGAGCAGTTTCACCTGTGGCATTGATTTAGGTGCCTTTCCTCAGGGGGATGGAGAAATGCTGAGAGCTCAGAGGGCTGCCTCACTTTTCCTCCTGGCTCCCTGACCTGGCTCCGGTGGCCACCTGACTGAGAACACCTTGGTACTCCTTTTCTGGGGGTCTGAGACCTCCTTTCTAGACCAAAAATCACATCTTCCCTGGAAACACAAAGAATCACAGTTCTGAAGTCTGCATTGGGGAGCAGCTGTGGGCATGATTGAACTTCTTTCTATTCAATCATGTCTTGAGTACACACTCTGTGTTCCTCTCTTCTCTCTCTTTCCAAGTTCCTGAATTGCCCACTTAGCACCTCTGCTCCCACCTTTCCATTCTTTATCTCATTACAGCCTGGGCCTGTGACTTTTTCCAAATGCAAAGGGGTCCTTTGCATTTTTGGCTAACTTGATTGGCCTCTGTGGTTTTGGACACTCTTGGCCACTTCCTTTCTCTAGAAAGTCTCTTCCATATTGACAAGTGTGAATTTACTGTGTTGGGCTTTGGATAAGTTATTTAGCCTCCGTGAGCTTTGATTGCCCTGGTGTGACAGTGGGAACAGTTGTAATGTAGCATGGAGTTGTGAACAATAAGTGTGTGATGTGGTGTTTCCCGAAATGAGGTCATGAGTACTGTTACAGATAATGTTTGGTGAACAGCTCATTGGACATTACAGTTGTATATTTTATTCCAATGTATTTTACCAAAAATACGTATCAAACCCATGATTGTATTATGGTACTATGAAATTTTCCTCTTAATAAATAAGTAAGTTTATCAAAAGCATTTAGCAAATGATACTATTAGTATACATGGATATGACCAAACTCGGAAAAAACCTGAGACAACACACGTAGAGGCACTGGCAAGGTGCCTGGCATATAGTAAATGCTAGTTATTTATTAATTATTATGATTGTCCTACACTCTAACCATGTTTTTTTCCTGTCTTTGTTGGGTTCTTTTCCTCATTCTGCTGTTTAAACATATACTCACACACATAGTATATGTGGTGGTGTGTGTATATGGAGACACTATAAATACATAGTGTGTATATATGTGTATGTTGTAAATGTGTGTGTGCATATATATATATATACAGAGAGAGAGAGAGAGTGTGTGTTTATATATATGTGTGTATATATATCTACATATAGAGAGAGACAGAGACAGAGAGAAACTTTCAAACATTTTTTTAAAATGTTTATTTCTTTTGGAGAGAAAGAGAGACAGCATGAACAGGAGAGGGGCAGAGCAGGCTCCAGGCTCTGAGCTGTCAGCACAGAGCCCAATGTGGGACTCAAACTCATGACCCGTGAGATCATGACTGGAGCTGAAGTCAGATGCGTAACAGACTGAGCCACCTAGGCGCCCCGAGAAACTTTGTAACTACTTTGATTACAACCCAGGAATTCTAGAGCTAATTGTGTCTATTATATGATCCTGCCCCCCTAATGTATAAAATCTTTCAGGATAGGGGAGATGAGCATAAACTGAAATAAAAGAAGGCATTTTCTGTAAAGAAAAACATGAAGGGAGATTTTTAGTGTTCATCAGTGTGACCCATTGGAAATTTGTCCACTTGTGACCTTTTTTATTTTCTAGTCCTAGTATCCCCCAAGGCCTGGTGGTCAGCCCTTTGGGTGATAGGAGAAATGAAACAGTGGCAGCCAGGTATAGATCAGGTCTCCCCAGGGGATGCCAGAATTCCTGCCTCTCACCAAGGTCTCATTCTGTTCTCACAGGGTGTGAGCAGTTACCTGCTCTGCCAGTGGGCTGATCCAGGAGCCAGATCCCTGTGATGCGAGCCCTGGTACCAGGAGGGACTTGTACGAATACGTACTGATTCTCCACCAGAACTGTAGTGATGTGTTCTAAGCTACATCCACAAATCATAAGCATATTTGAAATATTCATGACCATGTCCTACAGCAGACTCTGTTGCCACGCAGTGTTCCCTGAGCCTCTCTGGAGCAGCTCAGTTGGTCTCTGAAAAGCCATCCCCCCTCCAAAGGGATTGGAGCTCATTGGATCCTAGGATTGCATTAGGATTTAGTTCTGGACCCTGTGCCAGTCCCATAGACTTGTATCAGAGTTTCTATGCATGTAGGACAATGAGAGAAATGTACCAAAATGTGTCATCCTCATGGAGGTTTAAAGCTACCTAACCCAGTGCATTGATTAATGGTGTAGTGGTTGCAATTCTGTTGATAGTGTATTTTCTGGAATGAGAAATGGAGAGAGTTGAGTAGAAAATCCACAGTCTTCCTCATCTCAGCTCTCCAGGCCCACATATTCCCACAATCAAAAAGTGGGCCCTGAATGGCTATTCTGGAACCTGAGCTGGAAGCAGGGTAGGGCTGGAAGAGATATTCTCTGGAGAACTCTGTCTCTCTCCCAGGGGACCTCTTGAAGAAACCCTGCGGCAGAGAATTTTTGTGCTCTCCTTATCAAAGAGAAGGATTTCATTTGCTTTTTTATAAATGGGTGCTGTCTAGTAGTTAAATCTGCTTGGGGACTAGGGTGTGAGAGCGTGTTTGAGAGTTTCTTGTTGATAAATATCACGTGGAAATGGAGTTCTGCTAGCATAAGCCAACTCCTGAAAAATGGGTCCCTTAATGTCCTCTCAATGAGACCGGCTACATGACAACTAGCCCGGGGAACTAAAATACTGGTGAGAAATTGAAGCCATAGATCTGTCTCAGAGTGCGGCCTCATCAGCTGTGATTGTTAGGTGTTAAGTTGAAGACTCTACAGCCCTCTGGTCTTGCTCGCTGTCTGATGGATGACAGCACGGGAAGAAGCCAGGGCAGGAAAGGCTGGTGGTGGGTGCTGCTGCTGCAGGTGCTAATTTTATATATGTCCCCCTCTGGCATGCACTGGGTGGGGGCGCCTCAGGGGAGAGGAAAGCCCCAGAGAGCTGGTGATTGCCTCAGTCAGGGTCGAGCCAGGGAAATGGGAGCCACCTGGGATATTTCACAAAGAGGACATTTGACACAGGGACTTGGTTATAAAGGTACTGGAAGGAAGGACAGACTAGAGCAAAAGGAGAAGGTAGGGTGGTTGTGAAGGAGCAGAAGAAAGAAGCGGCAATACAGAGATTAGGAAGCTGCTAATCCCCCTGGACTGGGGCCTGCACCTGAGCCCATGGCTGTGCTGCTGGGACCGCCGAGGAGGTGCCTGCTGCCACCTTTCTGGGCAGCTGGGAGCAGGAACGAAGCCATCCAGCTGCCGCTATGGTGACTGCCAGCCAGTGCCAGAGCTGCCTCTGATGTCCTAGGAAAGGCGGGGAGCTTATCACTTTCTCCCACTTTCTCGTCACCCACCAGTGCCTCTTTGGCAGAACCTAACCAAAAAGCTGCTGGAGAGTATGTGAAGTGTAATTTGCAGACTTTCGGCCCCAGCGGCCAAGAGGAATATAGAAGGACCTGTGTGGAATTGAGAGGTAACAGAAGGGTTCTTAGATTAAGGTGCAGAAGTGGAAACTAAGAGACAAGTTTCCAACTTGGCTCAGTGACTAGGGCACATTCAAGATTTAAAATCCATTGTACCCTTCATAGCAGCACTTTCAACAATAGCCAAATCATGGAAAGAGCCTAAATGTCCATCAATGGATGAATGGATCAAAATGTGGTTTATACATACAATGGAATACTACATGGCAATGAGAAAGAATGAAATCTGGCCATTCGTGGCAACATGGATGGTCCTCGAGGGTGTCATGCTAAGTGAAATAAGTCAGGCAGAGAAGGACAGATACCATATGTTTTCACTCATAGGTCTAACAGGAGAAACCTAACAGAGAACCATGGGGAGGGGAAGGGGGGAAAAAGAGTTAGGGAGAGGGAGGGAGGCAAATCATGAGAGACTCTTGAATACTGAAAACAAACTGAGGGCTTAAGGGGAAGGGGGAAAGGGGAAGGTGGGTGATGGACATGGAGGAGGGCACTTGTGGGGAAGAACACTGGGTGTTATATGGAAACCAACTTGACAATAAACTGTAAAAAAAATAATAAAATCCATTGGGCCCTGAGTATGTATTTGTGTTTTGCTACAATTTTCTGGAGAAATGAAATTAGAGGTGGGAAGTGATCAGTACTCCATCCAGGGCAGGAGTGCCCTTCTACAGCATTCAGAAGCATGGGAAGATGGCCCTTTAGCTGCTGTTTGAACATTTCCAGTGATGGGATGCTTAGTGCCTCAATAAGGTAGCCCATTCATTTCACAGCTAGGCAGTTATACTCATTGGCAAGCATTTTCTTGAGCTGAAACCTGTCTTCAAGGAACTTCTGCCCATCTGTACATCATAGGTGATTTCCTCACCCCACCTCTTCTTTACTTTGGGAAGCACTATGTGTTTATGCAGACAAGGTGGGCTTTGGATTTTGTCTTAGTCAGGAGTAGGCTTGTCCATGAAAGATAAGGACCCTCTCCCATCTCAAAGAAAAGTGGGGGAGGCAGTTCAGGGTGAGTTGGGGGCTCTTACCACTGATTCCCCAGGGATCCTGTCTCCTTCCAGATTTCTACTCTCTCAGACCCAAAGTATAACCCTCATTCTCATGGTCCAAGATGGAGCTTAGACATCACATCCATGTTCCAACCAGTAGGATGGGTGGGGTGGAGGTGAGTGGAATGCTACTTCTCTCTTAAGGAAGTGTTCTGGAAGCTGTCATTAGAAACTTCCACTTACATTTGATTGGCTAGAACTTCGTCACATGGTAAAAAATTTAGCTGCAAAAGAGTCTGGGAAATGTACTCTTTATCGGGACAGCTAAGTGCCCTGTCAAAATTTCTATGACTGTGGAAAAGAAGACGACAGATGTTGGGGTCCAGCAAATACTCAAGCGGCAGAGTCAAGTTTTTGACCTAACACAAGTTGAGCAATGTGCTAGGTCAGTGCTTCTTACACTTACTGTGATGTGAATCCCCTGGGAAATTTGTTAAAGGCAGATGCTGACTTAAAGATCCTACTGGGACCCAAGATTATGCATTTCTTTCAGGCTCCCAGCTACTACCAGTATTGCTGGTTGAAGGACCATACAGTCCCCAAAGGGCCGAACTCTGGAAATAACAGTGTTGAAAAAGATGAACAGAGGCTCATCTTTGTACCCCACAAGTGGAGTTGAACCCCAGCCTTTTTACTGTAAGCCTCCCTCTTGGGGATACAGTGAGATTTAAAGAGCCCTCTCCCAGGAAGCACTTAATGTAGCCTCCAGCCTGCCTTTGGAGAGGCTCCCCCGCCTGGCCTCCTGGAGGGTAGAGATGACAGGAGTTGCTCAAATCTAGTGTATCAGCCACAGACTCCAGAAAAATGAGCAGAGGCGGTTTCCTGAGAGCCAGGAGGTTTCTTCGTGATTGCGGACAGAGAAGGTCCACTGGGCACTGACGACAGCAGAGAGGAAGCTTCAGGCTGGGCATAGGGCAGTACAGCAGAGTGCCTCCTCCTGTGCCAGGGAGGACCAGGGCCTGAAAGAAACCAGACTGCCACCACGGGCCTGCCCAGCTCCCCATCTGCTCAGGGAGAAAAAGGACATGGAGCAGAGGCAGGAATTCAGGCAATTAATCCTTTATTTAAAGAATAATAAACAGCCAGATTTTACATACTGAAAGAGGGAACAAGGTAAAAGGGGTTAAAAACTAAAAAGCAAGGACGGCAGACACCAATTAACACAATGCTAATTGACAATTTCCCCAAGCTTCCATGAAACATGCCAGGCCGATTTCCCCAATTGCTAATTAAATCAAACCGCATACACAATACTAATTTCCCTAACTTAGGGAACTCAGTAGACAAATAAAATGAGAAACTAACTTAAACATTTTGTCAAAGTATGGGAAGAAGGATGAATGAAATCTTAACACGAATAAACTTTGGCTTCATGTAAATGTGTTAAACTTCTGGCATGTTTAATGAAGTCTTGAAATATCCCAGTATCTCCGTTCTACTCACAATTGCATAAATGCACTTTGCTAATCACAAAATAATACACAGCAGTCCTCTTAAACTTACGTTCTCTCCCTCCAGTGAAGGGTACCCGGCGCATCATGGAAGTGACATGTAAATTGCACCATTTAAAAATTATAAAATACCTACTTAATTACAATTAAAAACAAAGGAATAACTTTTCTTTAAAATAGTCCCTGAGGTTCTTTGAGCTGGAGTTTGGCTTTGTGAAAAAGAGAAGCCAGTCACTTAATCTCATAGTTGAGTGTAGAGGCTGTTAGCCTTGGCTGGCATTCTTGCAGTCTCCCCTCCCCCCAGCTCTGCACTCACACTCCCTCTGATCTGTCTCAGGGGCCCCATCACTCCCTCTTCCCACTAGCCCCCACTGCATAGTGCTTTGAAGTGTCCCCTTTACCCTCTGGGCTACACTCAGGGCCCACTAGATGCATTTGCATTGAATTATGCCATCACAGAATGGGGATGGATCTTTGAGGTCATCTGTCTAATTCAGTCATTTTACTATTGTGGAAACTTATACCAAGAGATGTGGATGTGTCTAAGATCTGATAGCTGGCCTGAGGCACCCTGTTTTTTTAAAATTATGCAAGAAAGATATGATTATCTGAATAATCACAGATAGTACTTGCACAATGCTTACTATGTGCCAGCCACTGTTCTAAAATCATCCCATTTGATGCTCACAGTGGTCCTGAGAGGCTGGTATCATTATTTCCCCGTTTTACAGATAAAGAAACTGAGACACTGGAGCATTAAATAGCTTATTTGAGGTCACATCCTTTAGTGGCAGAACTAGATTTGATTTCAGGAAGACTGATTCCAGGTCCTTGCTTTTAACCTTCTATTAACCTGTTCCTTTGTAGACTGATAAGGAAATAATCAAAAATATAAAGTAGAAAATGAGAAGTAAGCATCACTTGTAATAATGCTACCCAGATGTAAACATTATTAGCATTTTAAACATATCCTAGCATATTTTGTCTTCTTTCTTCTTACATATTAGAAATAGAATCAGACATGTTTAGATGCTCAAATGACTGACTTGATTTTGTTTTTTTCTTTCAAAAATATGCTACACACAGCTTTCTTTTGCTGATAAATGCACATGTGCAACATATTGACTGGTTGAAATGCATTCCATTGAATGGATGTGCCACAATTTATGCTGTGCACCATCGATGGCGTTTAGGTTGTTTTCTTCTTTTTTATAGTATGTTGCAGTAAACATCCATCCAAAAACCTCTTTACCTTGTTGGCTTTTCCTTATGTCCCTTTACTAGTAAATACATGGAAACCCAAAGATCTGAAAGGTGAGAGGGTGGGAGTAGTAAGTAGGGATGGGGGACATGCCTAGATATACAGAACTAGGAAGCTGGATTCCCAGCCAGCAATGGAGGAAAGCCTGACTTCCTAAATCCAATGTTTCACCTCAAGCCTGCTCTTGGGTGACCCCAGTTTCTTGGGGATCACTAAGGCAAGGGCCAGAGCCCCCAAAAGATTATAGTAAGAGTCTCACCTTTGTGGCTCAGGAAGCTCTTCTTGGAGGGATACATGATAAGCTTTAGACATATGTGTGCATTTTAAAAATTATTTTAAGATAATGGCTTTTTATTGGGGTATACGGAACTCTGCTGTTGATGCAATCTGTTTACATGGATCTGCATGTTCCGCACATCAGTCAGGGGGGCAGGTAGACATCCTGCTCAGCCTGGGATGTAGACACGGGAGACGGCCACGCACAGCCGCAGAGCTGGGTTCTGTGGCCTTTTTGTTTGACTGGCATCCGTAATGCATTTGTCAAGAGGGAGGCTGCTTATCTGTCCTTGTCCCTTCCTGGGACAAAGGCAGACCTGTCACCGTCAGATCAAGGGAACTCTGGAACCGTGTGGAAGGACAGCTGAAAGTCTTTCTCGTTCATTGTGATTTATCATAATCACTGACCCCTCCCCCAGGATGAAATAGGAATGAAATAGTAATGTGATAGGTTAATGCCGATAATTAAAGAGAGTTTAAGACCAGTGTGAGACTGAACTGTGTGTGTGGGTAGTTGAAATGGTTGTTTGATGTGAAAGTCAATGATTGAATTATTCAGAGAGAGTGATTTCAAAATGATAATTTTATACTTTACATAACTGATTTTGATTTATTATAGTGGCACCCAATTGAGCTGCTTTAGTTCTAAGGGGCTGTCAGCTTTTCCAGCTTTTCCATCCCAAAACCCTGGTTTGGAGCCCAAACACACAAAAACCTGCTCCTGTCTGAAAATTTGACATTGTTGTTATCTCTCTGGCTTGGCTTTTCCCCCTCATCCCTCATAAGAGTTTATGGCTTGTTTGGCTTTGCAGTTTATAATCTGGCAGAGGAGTGTGTGTGTGTGTGTGTGTGTGTGTACATACGTACATGAGTACACACATGCCTGTGTATGTGTATAGCGAATGGCCCAGATAACCTGATCTCTCCTTCCCTCTCATTGTGGCTTTATGAAAGCTTTGGTCTTTTGTCATTTAGTAAGAGGTAGGGCCATGCTGGGAATGGGGCCCCATGGGCATTTGGAATGAAAACTGGATCACAGTGGCAAATCACAGTGCTGCTTCAGAACTGAGGGGAGAGAGGGGAAAGCAGGAGTCGTACTTCAGGATCAGCCCAAGAGAAGGAATGCAAGACTTTGAACAGGTATGAACTTTCGCCGAGTAAATCCATCTGAAAAATCAGGCCTCCAGAGGCTGCTGCTGCTTCTCCTCTAAATCGTTTCTGTTGGAAATGATGCAAAACAACACAGAGATCTGTTGATCTTTTCTGGAGCAAAGTGGGATGCAAGGGCCACGCGACAGGCAAGCAGGTTACTTACCCTCACATGTCTGGTTGGTTGACACCATACCTCTACACCCCCCTCCCTGCCTCACTTCAGCCCCATCCCTCTATGCTTTTAGGACAGGCAATTGCTTCTTCTTATGGATAAAACCAGTGGCACAAGAACCATTCATTAGTTGACAAACTCAAACTGAGCTGTTGTATATGGTATAATAATAGGGACAAGAGCCGACTTTCATTGAGCGCTTACTTGGTGAAAACTGTCTTTAGGACTTTATCTGTATGAACTCAAACGATTCTCCCTAGAGCCCCATGAAGTAGTTCTGGTTTTTTGACCCATTTATTATTACGACTATTATTATTATTATTATTATTTTAATTTAAATTCAAGTTAGTTATCATACAGTGTAGCCTTGCCTTCAGGAGTAGAACCCAGTGATTCATCTCTTACATATAACATCCGGTCCTCCTTCCAAAAAGTGCCCTCCTTCATGCCCATCACCCATTTTATACATCAGGAGACTGACTTACTCCTGAGGGTTCAGTGTAGCATTTTGTTACAGTGACTGTCTTAGTGAAAGCTGCCACATTCCATGGTAACTCCTGCAGTAAAGGTGGTCTTTGCTTGCTTGGGCCTTTTGGATGCCTGGTTGCAGGTCTGTGATCTATGGCTCCAAAATAGGAATAAAGCAGCCCCATCCAAGAATATGCTGGAAAATTGTGGGGCAACTGGAGGGGTTTGGGGATATTGAGGAAAGGGGAGGGTGAGTGGCAGGCAGAAAAAGGAGCCAGGACACTTTTGTGGAGGAAGGGGCAGGAGGGGCAGAGGGAATGGAAGCATGAGCAAAGGGCTCTGGAAGCCCAGTCCAGGCCTTTCTCTTTTGTGTTCAGCACTCAGGTCAGATTCCCAGGATGACAGATCCTGAAAGGAGCTTCAAGTTCCCTAACCTGTAGACCTTGTCATCTGGACACTGTCCTCCCTCTCTGCTTTGGTCTAATTTAATAACAGTTAAAAAAAAAAATGCCTGAACCTGGAAGTGCCCAGTGCTGCCCACCTCATAAACCTGGTGAATTTCAAGGAGGGGAATTTAAATAATTTAGTTTGGTAGTAATCACAGTGTTACTTCTGTAGCAAAATAAGTATTAATAAATTATGGAGTAGAAAACAAAAATCTAATGAATTCTCAAGATAAAGCATGGTATTTCTTTCTTTTTTTAAAAAAAACTTTTTAAAATGTTTTTATTTATTTTTGAGAGAGAGAGAGAGAGAGACAGCGTGAGCAAGGGAGGGTCAGAAAGAGAGGGAGACACAGAATCCAAAGACAGACTCCAGGCTCTGAGCTAGCTGTTAGCACAGATCCTGATGCAGGGCTTGAACTCAAGAACCGTGAGATCATGACCTGAGCTGAAGTCAGACGCTTAACCAACTGAGCCACCCAGGCTCCCCTAAAGCATGGGATTTCTAAGAACTTTTTCCTTTCACTGAGATTGGCTATCAGACCCCTGGTAGTGTGGATCCACTTTTCTCTGCCCTTTGGTGTTTTTCGGAAGAGAAGCAGGGCAGCACTGCTGCTCAGTATCCCCCCAGCCTTGCCCAGCATTCCCTTAGGGCACATGAGGCCTGGTTCCAACCCAGCCCTCTTTTTGTGTGACTCTGGGGGACTCCCAGCCTCAGAACTTCCACCGGGCATAATATTCTAATAAACTTGGGGGTGGAATGACTTGCAAAGGAAGATAGGAACCTCAGAGGCCTTGGAGAAAAAAGAATAGAAACATAGGGCTCAAATGCAAAAAGTTTTGCACATGATAAAAGACAATATAAACAAATCTATAAGACAGATGACCAACTGGGAGAAGATATTTGCATTGCATATAAAGGATTACTATTCTTAATATTCAAGGAGGTCTTACAAACAGAAAGTAAAAGACAACCCATAGAAAAACGGGCAAAAATATGAACAGGTAATTTACAGAAAAAAGATATCAATGGCTGATAAACATTTGTGGTTTTTAAAATTTTTTTTTATTTTTGAAAGAGAAAGAGAGAGACAGAGAGAGGGAGAGAGACAGAGCACAAGTAGGGGAGGGACAGAGAGAGAGGGAAAGACAGAATCCGAAACAGGCCCCGGGCGCCAAGCTGTCAGCACAGAGCCCAACATGGGGCTTGAACTCATGAACCCTGAGATCATGACGTGAGCCAAAGTCAGATGCTTAACTGACTGAGCCACCCAGGTGCCCCTGGCTGATAAACATTTGAAAAGATACTCAGCCTCACTAGTTATTAAAGACATGGTAAACACTAGCATATACTTGTTTTTTCACCTAGGAGATTTGCAAAAATGAAAAGACCTTGATATGGCAAACATTCAGGGAAATGGGCAGACTCATATGGTGTCATTGGGAATCGGTATATTGGTACAGACTTTCTGGTGAGTAGTTTGGCTAAATTCCTTAGGATTTAAAATGCTCTTGTGTAGTACCTAAAAAATAAACTAATAATAGGAGTATTATATCTATATTAAGGCTATATGTGTAATGACATTCTTTTTAATTTGTTTGTGAAATGGCTGTAATTTAAATGTTCAGTAAGAGGGGAAATGGTAAGATGTACAATTCCATGCAGTGATGGAAGATTATGCATCATATTGCCTTATTGGCAAATCTTTATATGCTGATATGAGCATAAGCACAGCACAGGCCAACAGCCTGATCACTTGCTTTTTGATTAAAAAAAAAAAAAAGATGTGTGTCTATATATGTTATGTTGTTGAAACAAAGGTACAAATCAGGAAAGAGCAATGCACCAAACTCCAAAGAGGGCTATAGTTGGTGAGATTAGAGATGGCTTTTCTTTTATGTGTTTTGTAGTGTTTTCCAGAGATTAAACAATACATGAACAAATGCATATTTGTGCACTGATTCAGCCCCCAGTATTCACCATTTTGTGTTCCTGGTTGGGTGTCCAGATGAGTATCCTTCCTCCCTTACTATACTCATAGAATCCAAGTTTCCAGCCTTGGAGGTGACCTCGGTGTTTCATCCAGCCTCTCTATTTTGCAAATGAGTATGAGAGTCTCTGAGGGACCACATGTCTCCATTTCCTGAGGACAACCCTGGTTTATCTGTCATCCCAGAATCCTGTCTGGTTAGCTTTCCCCTTCAGTCTCAGATGTGTTCTGGTCTGGACTGTAAATTACACAACTCCCCTGCTTAAAGAGGCCACGTAACAGTTCAACTTCACAGAGTAGGTGAGAGGTGGAGGCAGGGATTAAACCCAGAGCTCCTGATTTCATTAGAGTTGGTAAAAGGCAATTCTTGCCCTCAGCGAGCTTCTAGTAACTTTTGACAAAAAAAAAGTATTTTCACACGAACGCAGGTAGTTCTCTGGAAAATACTGGATTTAGAATCAGTCGGGATTTAATTCTTAGTGCTGCCTCTAGTTACTGGCTGTTCTCTGAGCTCAGCTCCTTTTCTGTAAAAGGGGGTTAATAGGTCTCAGGGGATTGATGTATTAAATACAGTGCTGAACATAATGCTTAGCACATAAACTTCATTTATGAAAAGAGCAGTCCAGAGTACTTCTAAATAATGTAAAGCTTCAAGTGTGTGGAATTCTCTGCCATAGAAAATGAAATTTTCAGTGTGTCCACGCACCAAAGGACACTAGGCACCTGAACAAACCTGTTCTCATTTCATAGATGCTCTTTCCAAATATTTAAGGGAAAGTGTGTTTTAGGGATGCTGGAACATGGAAAAACTTTGAGTTGCTTGTCAGAAGTCAAAGTTGATGGCTAAGAGGTTTGGTTCTCTCAGGTGTGTAGAGTAGAATCAGAGCCTCTTGCAGTCAGAAGGGAACTTGGAAGTGATCTGGGGCCACTAGGGGCAGACATGGCTCTGGCAGCCTTCTGTAGCTTGCTTGCTGTCTTGCACTGATCCTGTTGGGAAACAGCCACAAGAGGCCTTCTGGTCCTCTCTCTGGTCTCTAGCTTTCCTCCTGCAGGAGTGCCGGTTGTGAAGAGCCTCTGAAAGGCCACATCTCTCTTAGAGCACCTACCACCCAGCTGGTTAGGAGTCTGGGTCACAGGCACTTTATGGCCAGTTCACACCCTCTGTGTCCCTGGCAGTGGCTGAGTCTCTAGGTAAATACCTCTTGTGTTTCCTGCTCAGTACAGTAATGGGTTTTTGGGTTTTCACTTCTGAACTAGCAACAGGAAGGGACAAAGGACCTGGATGAAAGCAACAGCAAAAACAACACTTTTTTACACTTCAAAATGACACTTGGTCTTTGCACGTTTGAGCCTAAAATCTCACTCATTCTTAGCTCAGCAGTGAACAAAATTCAGAAGGGTTCGTGGGTAGGTTTAGTTTCCATTTCCCATGTTTTCTTTCCTTTTAGTTTGTAGCATTTTCTTCTGCATCTTCCAAAGAAGGTAGAATATTCCAGCACAGCAAAGGCATATTTTAAAGGGCTACATGCTGAACATGAACTAATATTATTGGACAAAAAGTTTTAGACTATTCTGCTCTTATGTTTATCACAACAATAATTTCTAATATTTTGTGAACATTCACTATGGGCCAGACACTGCCAAGTGCTTTACAAGAATGATCTCATTTAATTCTATTAAGAAGTTCTGAGTTTGATGCTGTTATTATCTCTGTTATTCAAATGCCGAGACCAAGGCTTAAAGAAATTAACTTGCCCAAAGTTCCCATCTAGAAAATTTCAGAGTATGAAGGCAGAATTCTCTGATGTCAACAACCATGTCTTAACTCTATATTGTATTGCCTTCCATCATGCCTGTTAACCTATAGTATGCCAGGCACTGTCCTAGAGACAGTTCTGTTCTGGCAGAACAGAGAGTTCTGTTGTTGGTTTTGACCATGAATTTCAATGATACACCTGAAATATTTTTGCCCAGTTATGATTGACACCTCCCTCTTCCTTTACTTCCTTCATTTTTTTTTTTATTTTAGAAGAAGAAAGTCCCAAATACCTGCTGGTTGCCATATCTCCCAGCTTATGTGGTCAACATTTAATTACATTAGCATTTGTTTTCACTAAAAAGTAATCACATTACTGCCTTTCGTGTCACATTAGTGAAAATGGATACCAATATGATACATATTAATAGAATATGATGGGAAATTGCTAATACAATTAGACTTTCACATTTTATTATTTCTGGAGTGACACCATACGCTGAAGAACAGCTCACTTTAGTGGTGATGAAGAACAAGGTGGAAAGTGGTAGATGCCTTTCTATCTGGCATAGACAGAGCAGGCTCCCAGGGGGCCCTGGTGCATTCATGGGGCCCCATGCTCAGTTTCTGAGCTCCACTTCCTGTTCCTTCCTGTAACATGAGCACCTTTTGGATTTGGGCTGGGAGAGGAGTTCCTCCTTCACAGCCAGGCTGTGTTGCCTGACTTGTGGTCATTAAAGTATCATATGACATGATACTGCATGGGTGGCCCCAGATCAGATAGAATTAATATTTTATTATCCCTTCTGTGGTGGGTGCTGGTGAATCGGGGGGGGGGGGGACACAGGCAGGGAAAATGTCCCCAGGGCCCTTCTCAGCACTCATCAGCAGGTTTCACATGGGCCTCTGCCTTTGTCTGGGGGCCTCAGGAGTAGCATTTGTTGCTTTGGCCTCTCAGAGGTAACCCCCCCCCCCCCCCGTTTTCCATTCTTCTTTTCCTGCCCATTTTCCCTTTTCTACATTTACCCAAGTGATGTCTTGGAGGAAATCTCTTGACCATGTCACTGGTGGACATCTGTAGGTGCATTGTTTGAAGGACAGCTGTAGTTTATACTCAGTCCTAGTTAATTGTCTCCTGCCACATTAGATCCTACTCCTGCGACTTTGTCTCCTTATGTCCCCCACTTGAAACACTGTCCAAATCCAATTTGTCTTTTAAGGCCCATTTCAAATCTTTTTCCTATGAAGCCATCCCTGTGTGCCTCAAACTGATGTTACCCCTGAATCGGACATACATTTGTATACCTCCTTGTAGGTTCTCATATGACCTTGCTAATAAGTTACAGTGGCCACTTCCTGGCCTTGTTCAAAAGAAAAAGTGTGATTCAAAACTGAGAGTGAAGCAGACAGAACCTTGTAAAGTTAATGTTGTTAGACTTGAAAGGACATGAGGACCACTGTGGACTCCCTAGGGTTTGGGGTGTGATACAGTCTGATTAAGTAGTGAACTGGACTCAGAGAGGGTCAGGGCCCTTGCTTCCAGCTTATTTCTTGGCATTTCTATTTTATCTGTCTTTCCCTGGAACAAGATCCAGAACTTGGGACCTTGGGAAAGGCTGTGTTGTGACAATTGGGAAGACAAACTGTGGCAATTAAGGAAGATGCCTACTGCTTCAACAAAGGATTCATTTTGAGGGGAGGGGAGGTAGAGGAAAAAGGTGGAATAAGGACGACATGGCTTTTAAGTAATAGGTAATTTACTGTGGAGCAAGATACACACCGTGGAAAAAATAAAAAGAGACTTTCTAGCCTCAGAGTACTCAGGCATCCTAAATCAGTATGGCAGCAGGGACTTCACTGGCCAGCTTTTTCTTGCTCCTCTGCAGGGAGGGCACCATGGGAATTCTGGAGAGAACAGGCAAAGGCAGCTGACTGGGAACATGCCCTCCAGAAGCCTATGACGCTCCATGGCCTAGGAGCAAGGTCTCTGGTCTGCAGAGTGGGAAGCCCTAGTGTACGCTTTGGATTTCTCTCTTGAAGAACTGAAGGATGCTGCATGAGGTGATGTTTCAGGTCACGTCCTTCTCTGAAGTTCTGTAACTCTCCTGAAGAGTGCATATACCTGGTGTCAAATGAGAGATCCTGAGCGTCAGACTGGGTGTTGTAGTTTGCAGAGGTGGGTAAGGATATGGGGGGGTGGGTAGGATCTGGATTGCTGGAGCAGGAGGGCTGGAGAATGCTCTCAAGAGCAGGAGAAGGTGCTAGCAAAGGTGGGTGGCAGGAATTTCCTGCCAGATATGGGGGATTGTGAAGAAGAGGGTTTCTGTAGGGAGGCTGAATTGCAAGGCTGGAGCCAGATGGTTGGCAGCATGGGATGGCAGCCTAGAAAGTGGGGACTTGACCTTGGTATAAGGAAGCCAGTGAAGGCAAATTCTGTCTTTTACTGGAGCTTGCCTCTCTGATGGCTCACGAAGGGCTCCTAGGAAGGCAGCCAGTTCTGTCCAGTCCATTGTGCAGACCCTGGAGTGCTGGCAGATGCTCTTGTTGTCAAAGCTGGGGGTCCTGTGGGAGGTGGGTGTGGAGGAAGCCAGCCCAGGGTAGGGTTGGATGTTGGATGAGTAGGTTTGCTTATCAGTTTTCAAAGTGAAGCGTAGGCTGAGGGTAGCAGGGGCCTCTTTTAAAATTCATTTCCAGCCTGCCGCTTAGAGGGTGAGAAGCTTTCAAAGTAAAGCGGATAAAGTCCCCAGTCGGCATGGCTCCATCAGTTCTACCTCTACCATCCAGGTGACTGGGCTTTCTCGCTCTTGCCTTTTAAGAACACGCAGAGACACAGTTTGAAGGTGACTGTGGGAGCACGCCTGACTTAAGCTGAGTCCCACAAGATCCCACACAAGGTGAAAGTAAAACTGAGGCAGTAGCCAATGACTTCGTGAACCCTAAGGGTCCTGACCCAGTGTTCCAGGCCTGGGGGTTCCGGCCACAAAATGTCCCCTGAGGGTGGAGAACCATTTCATTAGCATTGCATCACCACTGTTGCCGTCACTGGGAGGATAACCCAGCATCAAAACATGCCATTGACTGGTGTGGTCCTTTTTATTTGTTCTCCTTCGTCCCAGTATATTTCCTAAACTCGCAAGTAAAATGGGTATTTGTAAGTTCTGCGGATTACATATTGAAATCGTTATCACCATTCAGGCCACTATAACAAACAATACTGATTATAGAGCAGGGATATATTTTGTAATTATAATGTTCTTCAAACTTCTCTGATTGACACTCAGCGTATTTAAACAGGGATGATCAAAAATTATGTTCACAGCGCGGGCCTTGTCTTCCCTTCGGCAGCACAAAAGCTCGCCTCAGTAGGTAACAGCCACCAGGCTGCCTTTGAGCAGCTGTGTCGAGATGGGATTCAGTTTCTTTGGGGGTGGGGGTGGGGGAAGACACCCCGGCTTTCAAATCAAAGACAATTCAGTTTAGAGAAAGATGTACCTTGTGGAAATAAATAAAAGGAGGCACAGTGTACCGTCAGCTGGCCGTTTTAAATCAATAATGCAGGCAGTCCATCTTGCATGCCCATTCAGCTCCTCACTCATTCTGCTCGAGGGGGAGGGGCACTCGCCTTCCAGCCCGGGCCCAGAATAAAAGCCGTTGTTGAGAGATATCCGGGGGTGCAACTGAGTCTTGCTCTGCTCTTCAAGGCCTCTCTGGAGCTGGCCTGGCGGTGTGCCTGCCAGAGGTCTCAGGATGTTAATGTCCTTTACCTCCAGAGCACATCAATCTGCATCCATTATTTTGCCAAGCAGGGACACCTGGACAGGAGGCTCTATTTTCTTTCAGTGGCCCCTGGCTTATGAAACAAAACCAGCAAAGAGCACGTAATTCCTTTGAGTTTTCTTGTGGTGTGCCTAATGGGGGCTTATGAGAGTGCCAGGTACTGTGAGAAGACTCTGGGAAAAAGAAAAAAAAAAAAAAGGAAGGCAGTGTTTTTTAATCATCTTTGTTTATAAAGTGGTAACATTGAGTCCTGAGTCAAAGGGAATAGTTTTCAGGTAGAAAAGTCTTGGGTTTGTTTTTTGTCAGCTGCCAGCTACCAGCATGTCTGTCTTCCAAACTTTGCACAAAATCAACTTACCTTGATTTAAGCAACAAAGAAAAGGACTTGGGGGTTAAAAGGGTGGGAAAGGGGGAAGCTTTTAAAAGATTATCCTTTTGGAGTTTTGATAGATTAAGAGGGTGATCAGACTAGGCAGCATCTTAATAATAGGGCCATGTGAATTTTGGCTAGACTAATAGAAGCTCTTTTGTCAATTTCCTGTACCCTGTACTTGACAGGACTCAGGAAATGGCACGACCGGCTCACCTTTGATACCTAGAAGGGGCTTAATGAGATTTAAAGGTGTGCTACCATGACTGGAGTTTCCCACATTAAGTTTAAGTTACACAAAAACTCCTTCTTTCCACCAGCCCCTAGCTGGCTTTGTTGCCGTTCTGCCGGAATCCAGAACGTGTTTTCTCTATAGAAGTAACAGCTGAAAGTGGGCAGCTGAGTTTCTGAACAGAAATTGTTTTTGTAAGAAGGGTTTTTTTTTTTTTTTGGTTCCATTCAGGACTGTGTCTCTGAAATATTATCTATCATAAAAAACATGACATGAATTTACTATGGCAGTCAGCTGCAATTTTTAAATACACTCGTTAGGTTAGTGAGTAACATCTTCCCTTCCCAAAGAGACAGAGAAGAGATGGAACATCAGACTGTTATTTCTTGGGGGTGGATAGGGAGGGGTGTGGGCGAGGCCATGCCAGAACGTGTGAGCTCAGATGGGGCCCAAATGTTTCTGATGGAATATTTGAGCTGGAGATATTCACCGTGAAAGATCCCGCCTCAGGGAGCACCCTGTCAGCTGGAAAGGGGCTGGGAGTCGTGATGAGTCTGTGTGTGCCTGTTACGTGGGCTTGAGGGTGGAGCTGCGTGGGCCGGGTGTGGAGGTTGCAAAGTCATTCTTGCTAACCTTTTATGAGTGTGGATTTTCAGGCAACCCCCAAGGAAGCAAAAAGGTCTGCCTCTGGCACTGATTCTGGTAAGGCTGTGGTAGAATAGCATAGACCCCAGTTAAAGTGGGTGAGAAATGATTTCAGAATCCTGTTCATCTTGGTACCTGCTTCCTGCGGACATTAGGCGTGGTTGCTGGAGGTGAAAACTCCTGTGTTGGCCCTAAGGCTAGAGATCCTCTACCCTACCTCCTTGCGCTTTGGTTATCTGCACACCTGTAGAAGTGGCCCCTGAGCTTCTGCGTTGGGGTGGCCATGGCCCCCTGCCTGTCGTCACTAGGCAGAATCAGACCTGGAATGCTGCTTCCAGCTTTTGAATCAGACAACAGAATGTTCGTATTTCCTGAAGAATCAAGGCCTGAGTTTCCTAGGAGCCAAGCCGATAACCAAGCTGATTCATTGATATTTAAAGGGGCAAAAAGCTCCCAGGAATATTTCAAGCTGATTTTCAAGATATGCAGTATTCATATTTTAGTTTTGGATTGTCCCCAGATGTATTTGAAGAATTGATGAGAATAAGTGGGATAGATAGGTCTTGTTAGAGTTCAGGCCTTTCTGTTTTACCTCATCTAGACTTATAAGAATGGATTCTCTTTCTTCTTTTTTTCCCCATCTGATGCTCAGGATTTATAAATATCAGATCCCCCTTTGCCATCATTGGCCTGGCATCAGCTAACCTTTGTCTCTCAGTTTTCCTTCTATGGTATTTGAGCCACCACTGGGGAGAAATCAAATATAAACTGACCTATTTTACAGATAGGTTGAATTTGTATGATTTTTTTGTAATGCACATCTGTTTAAAATATCTGCAAATAGAAGCCATTGGAATACTCACATGTGGCTCCTAAAATTGTGAGAAGGGCCAGGTAAGGTTGGAGGGTACATGTTCAGGAGCCCCAGGAGGAGGCCAGTTGATGTGGCTGTGGGCCAGGGGCTGCCGGATGTACCACCTGTGATGAAGACCAATGTGCACGAGAGCTTGGAGGCACACTGACCTCAGCCCAACGCCATTGCCACCACTTAGTAGCTGTGTGAATTTGAAAAATCACTTAGACCTTCTGAATGGTACCCTCAGCTGTGGGAATGGGGATAATACCAACCCCATGAGATTGCTGTAAACTTTCTGTTCTTTTGACCACAAGCCACAGTAAAGAATGCGGTATATATCACAACCCAGCCCACAGAAATACATACTCACACTTACGAAACTGAACCAAACCTTTCGTGAAACAGTTTTTACTTATATGCTAAAAGTAGCTCCTGATATTTTTTATTCTGTTCTATTTTTTCTTTGAACATGGTGATTATAATCCACTGAATTGATTTCAGGACCAAATGATAGGTTGCAATGCAGAATTTGACAAATACATAGGCACTTAAAATATGTCCATTCCCTTAATATGTTGAAAGACCAGAATCTTTGTTAATTGGGGTAGAATAAGCTGTGCTATAGAAACAAGCTGACAGAGCTGGGGCATAACACTATGGGAGTTTATTTCTTGCTTTTATAAAGTTCAGTGTGGGTTGGGCAGGTTTTCAAGCCAGGTCTCCTCTGTCTGGATCTAAGTGGCTTCCATCGTATCACTTTGTTTTCTTCACATCTGGCCTCCCCACTTGCCACCAAAGGAAAAAGAGAGATGGCATGTCTTCTGGATGCCTTTAAGGACTGGATCTAAAAGTTGTATTATCACGACTACCACCATTCTAACGGACAGAGCTCACTCAGGTACGTGGTTCCAACCCACTCGCCAGGGATGCCGGAGCACTCAGTCTTCCTCTGTGTGCAGGGGAAGGAAATAGGAAGGAGGTATGGTAAATGATGTAAACCATATAAGGCAGTATTTAGGTAGGACCCAGGGTAGGTCTTTGATATATTCAGGCTCAGCAATTGAGTAAGTAAGATGTAGGATTGGTCCAATTTGGGGTAATGCTGGCTAGCTTCAAAGAAACAGCCTGAATTAATGACTTCAGGGGGCTTCTTTTGGTTTTTTTAATGTCATCCTCATGATTCTAAAGTTTCACCGAACTCACTTGTGGGTGTAGATAGTTATCTACAACTAATGTGAATTTACCTGTTGCTTGCTCTCAGGGGCTCAGTGGTGGCGTTCTCACAGGACAGTGGTATAGGACTTAAAGCTCTGTTTCTGGTTCGTGAGCCCAAATGGTGCCTGTCACTCACTGGTAATTATAGTGAGCATTTATATTGAGTGCTTACTGTGTACTTCCAGGCATTGAGCTAAGGAGTTCACAAGCTTCGTCTCAATTCATCATCATCACAGATTTCTTAGGCAGAATCTTAGACATCTTTGTCCCCTTTTAAGATCATTTGTTCTGATAAGTTTACAGATGAAGAAAATCTCAAGTTCAGAACTGATATTTCTCCAGGGTTGCACAGCAACCTAGTTATATGTTAGTGGTTATACTAGGATCAAAAGCCCAAATTTCTTGATCCCTACAACCAGGACATGAGGGCAATGTGGGGCACATTTTGTTGGCCATAGCAATGTGTTAATTGAACCTTCAATTTAGGATCTTCAGTTTTCCCCTGGTATACACCAGGAATCTAACTAGTGCTGGACTAGAACGTTCCAAACTGCAGCTACTATTAAACTTATAGTTTTCATTTGAACTGGTCATTTTAGGCAGAAGTAACTGAAGTTTTCTCAAAAGCCAACTCAGGTATGGGCCTGGTAATTTAAACTGTTATCAACTTCAGGTAAAAATACACATCTAGATTGTAGTTCAAGATCTTTATCTGTAGTTTTTATTTGTTTTCACATAAATCCGCATGCTGTCCCCTATTACTCAGCAGTCCTCGGTTGCTACCAGTACTAAAGAGAAAAATTGGAATTTGCCAAAAGAATGCAAATGTGCTTCTGATAAAGACAGGCTAGAGGGAGGGAGTTGGTTTAAGCCACAGCCTGAAGGATATAAGTTTTTCTTAAGGAAGGACTTTCTAGCAACGAAGCAGTTAAGCTCTCCTAGAGGTGGCTGAGGAGGGTTCTGCTGCATCTTTTCCTTTGGAGGTCTTTACAGGTGCTTCCCCAGATTGGCTCAAGCCAGAGGTGCCGACCTTTGACTTCCTAAGTTTTCTCCCCTGGGCATAGAATCCTCCCCCACAGAGGGATTCTATGATTTCACTAAGTTATCTTCTGTTAGTTCAGTGTCCTTAAGTAGTTACAGAAAGTAACTACCTGTGTTGTACTGTGTGTGTACATGCACGTATGCAGTTTGCACACGTGTGGCCCATGTCCAGTGTTCTTTAGAATGCCTCCTGAGGAGGGCCACAGGGAATGGAGTGTATATATATCTATATCTATCTATCTATCTATATATGTGTGTGTATATATATGTGTGTGTGTGTGTATATATATATATATATGTATGAGAGAGAGAGAAAGAAAGAGAAAATCCCAAGTGGGCTCCACACTGTCAGCATACGAAGCCCTATGTGGGGCTTGAACTCATGAACTGTGAGACTGTGACCTGGTCTGTAACCAAGAGTCAGACACTCAGTCAGCTGAGACACCCAGGTGCCCCCATAGGGCATGGATATTTAGAAAGAGGTGTTGCTACCCTGGCCTGGTTGGACTTTGTAGTCTTACTGTCTTGGTATGGATTAGCAAAATGTAACAGATGACATTCTTTTTCTGTTTGATGCCCCCCCCCTTTATATTTTAGGATCAAGAAAAGGGCAAAAATTTGAGATAGTCATGTAGGTGCTTCCAGTGTCTTCCAACACCCCTGCCTCTGTATATGTGGAGGTTCCATCAGGCTCACCTTTTATCATGTATCCTGAAAGGGGTGCAGGGAAGAGGTGCTGTGTCTCATGGTTTTGCTATTAGCCAGTGTGTGAAGGGATGCGCTGCTTGGGGGACACCCAGGGCCTGCTCCGAGGTGTGGAGTCAGCTGGGGAGAGCATTTTTGTGCTCTGCATGTGCTGATAATTTTATTAACTGGAAACCAAGCTTTTCTGCCTCAACACAGACTCCTGATATTCTTGCATAATGTGTTTGACATTTCTGAGACAGTACAGTCTGGGAGAATGAGCACTGAATAGGGAATCAGGAGTGCCAGTTTTTTGTCCTGATTTGGCTTTTGACCTGCTCCTTCTCTCTGGGCAGCTCACCTAACCTCTCTGTGCCTCATTACCTTCCTTTCCCCACCTGGAAAATAAAGACTATTTCCTCTACCTGCTCTAACTCAGAGACCTCAGTGGCATCCAGGCAATTTACTTGGTGCTATTGGTGGGGAAGGTATGCTCTCCACTTCTGATGGGGTGTTTTTGTCTTTGTTGTGATTATAGTTATTATATTTATTTTTTAATGGCTCAGTAGAAACCACTGTGAACCTAGTATCAGAGGACAAACCGTATCTTATAGTGATCTACTATTGAGATGCGATCTTTCAGAGCTATGATATAATTTCCAAGTGCTGCCTTCTGAATGCAAGCCAGCATTTTGTCCTAACTCTCAAGACCTAGCTATATGGGTCCCTCTTCTGAGATATGTGACCATCCTTCTTTCACTTTTTCGTTGGACAAGGTAGGTTCCTTTTTGTTTTTGTTTTTTCATTTTAAAGATTTGTGAGCTCCCTTCCCCTGTCCCAATCCTACTCTTAAAAAAAAAATTTTTTTTTGTATGTCCTGGGTGGAAGAAAGTCTCCTGAGGCCTATCACCTGCAGATGGTGCTTCTGAAAAGGAAACTGTTTCAGAAAGTTCCAAGCACTGAAAATGGGTGTGTAATGAACCCTGTTTTGCATCTTTAATTATAGCATTTGCCACCGTGCATGCTGTAATCATATGCTTTCTCTAGAGCCAAAGCAATGTGCAATTCCAGGTCCATTCATTAGCAAACCGGCAAATCAATCACCGGTCTTGTCAAAAACATCACTGCAGTATGGGGGTCCCTTTGCATAGACCATGGGATCACATCGACAATGGGCCTCTTTTCCCCAGGGGCTTCAGAGGGCTTCTTAACAAATGTCTTGCTCAAATGTGCAGGTTTTCTGATGTCTGTTTGTCTGTCTCTGTTGTTTCCTTTCTCCCTCCCTACTTCTATGTCATATAGTGACTGCTGGTTCCTTGGAAAACATAACTTGCCTCTGACATTTGACAAGTGAGGGATGCAAGAGGCAGATGTAGGGGACAGAGATGGAGATTTATATGATCTCAGGAGAGTACCCAGAAGGCCTCTTGGCTTACAAATATCTTTCTTATTCAGGTTTCACAAAGTATAAAATTCCTCCACCAGGGGTAGACTCTTGGGTTAAGCATTGTTCTTGGGAGAGAGGGGGCTTCACATTTAAATAGCAAATACTTGCAGGAGGTAAACCAGAGGGCCTATAGCTGTAAACATGTGTTTGTAGTGATGTGCTCTCCCGGGCCTCTGGGTCCTAGAGCAGAAGAGTGAGGACCTGCTGGGTATCAGCATGGAGACTGCAGCTTTGCTGTGGGAGAAAGGCTGGAAGGGATTGGACAGTGTTGAGATCACCCTGGCTTCCTTCTTGGTCATGTTGGAGCCTAGTCTTGGTGAGTAGAGATTTGGGCTTAGGTGATGAGAAGGATTAAGGAGGTGATAAAATCAGACCAAAAGTGTTCAGAGTTCAGATGTCACAACTGCTGACTGATTGGCCCGTGTCACATGAAGATCTGTACTTCTCTAAGGAAAGGTCTTGAGTTTCTCTGTGAAGCACCTAAAGTTTCTCCAAAATATCTATGACTGATTATAACAATAGTAATTATTAACATATTAGTGTCATATATATAACATAATATCATACAGTGTTTACTGTTTGTTGTTGTCCACTTCCCTTCCAGGGGATGTCAGTCCCTGAGGACAGCTTCTTTGTGTTCATTGTTGTATTCAGGTATGAGAACACTGTCTGGCATATACCATAGTTGGTGCTCAATAAGTAAGCATTTGTTGAATAAGTTAGCATGTTTATTCTTCTCCTTGATGTACGAGAATGCGCTCTCTTCCATTCTGGTGCCTACATACTACTCACAACTGCCCCGGGAATCCTTTGACTTGTGAACTTGACGCCATCTTTCTTCTCTAGGGCCCTCTCAGCACTGGGACAATTGCAAATATTCGATTTCCACCCCTTTTCTTCAAGTGAGAAAGCTGTAAACAGTGATATGGCAGTCTCCACGATGCTTTTCTGCACGATGCCAGTGACGGTTTATTGCAAAGGGCAAGGCCTGGGATTGAATGTAAACAAACACAGCCCACGAGTTTAAAATAGACCATTGAGCAGCTCACAAAATAGGCCCCTTGTTTTTAAAAGAGCAGTGGACGCTCTCAAGAAATAATAAGAAATAATAAGCCTGGAAGCTGGATGGAAAGCTCTGATGCTTTCTGGCTGCATTTGTCCTTCGAACTTTCTTTGCGTTTGGCACGCCTGTGATACAGCCGCTGCCAGCCAAGGCCCAGGAGCTGCAGGCGATGGAAAGTTTATCTTGCTGCTGAAGGGAAATGGAAATCTCTCTGAAAAAGCTGCAACATGCTTGTCGTGCTAATATCCAAGACACACAGACTTCCTTTGCAGAGGGAGTCCAGTGTTTATCCCAAGAGGAGTGTGAGATTTGAGGGTTGACAAAATCAGGTTCTGGAACATGGGTGACCTCGAGGCATTTTCTTAACATCACCAAACCCATGCCTCGGCATCTGCAAAAGTGGGCCCTTACTACCTACTTTGTAGACTTGTTTGAAATGAGATGATGTGAACGTAAATTCCACAGGTTTGGGGCTGCCTTTGTTGTATTGGTTTCTCCATGCCCAGCGCCTCACACCGTACCTGGCATCTGATAGGTGACAGGAGCACTAACCCCTTCTACAAAGGAGCAGTAGAGGACAGCAGAGATCCTTTGTCAACAGTTTGGAGGCATAAATAGCATTCTTTTCCCTTCCTTCCCTCCAGAATCTTTGTTCTTTTAGAAACAAATGTAAACATACACCCACGAATAATATATTAGTACATTCTCATTGTAAAACATTTTAACAAGTAAGAAATATATCTTACTTCTTCCCAAAATAACTACTGTGGAAGTGTTTCTTTCCAGAGACTATGTATCTATATCCTGTCTCTACCTCTGGCTGTCTGTCTGTATCTCTGTTTCTGTCGTGATTTCTATAGCTATAGCTACATGCCTGTCTATCTTCCTCTTTGCCTATTTGTGACGTTAATTTTATGTAATAATTTTATGTGTCAGCTTGGGCCAAAATGCATAGATCTTTAGTGAAACACTATTCTGGATGTTCTGTGAATGTGTTTTTAGGTGAGATTAACATTTAAATTGGTGGGCGTCCTTGATATGGGTAGGTCTCATCCAGTCAGGTTGATGGCCTTGAACAAAGACGGCCTTTGGAATACAACTGCAACTCTTCCCTGAGTCTCTAGCCTGCCAGCCTCCTCTGCAAATTTTGGACTTACCTCCACAATCATGTGAACCAATTCAGTAGTAGAACTAAGAAATCGATCTGTCTATATCTACATCCTGTTGGTTCTGTTTCTCTAGGGGACCCTAAGATCTCATCTCTCTCTATCTTACCCTATTCTACCCTAGCCTGTCCTTTTTTTCCTTCCATGTGTCGCTCCTTCATGTGTCCATCCATCCATAGCAGGATAATTTATTGAGATTAATTTGTATTCCATTCTTAGTCTATTTTCTTCTCCCATTCTAAGAAGGCAGCCAGCTTGGTATTGTAAAGTCAAAACAGAAATTGTCCGCCCCTAGCTTCCCTTTCTGATAGCTTTAGCGACTTGGGGTTAGGAGCATTGGTAGGACTGGAAAAAGAGGCAGAAACTCCACTTGGAGATGGGGAGATAGGGAGATGCCCCAAGACCAAGGGCAAGTTCTATGGGATGGGTCCTTGTCCATACATTGACCTTTTCCATAGGCAAGGACAGGGCCTATGGGAGGGGATAAGTTGTCTCTTGTGCCCAAGGAGGCACTTCAGTCACCAGACTCTTCTACAAAGACTCCCATGCCCAAAGGTGATAGAATGACTCCTCTCTTTTAGATAATGTAATAACCAGGGTAAACCAAAGGCTGGAAGGGCCACTTGGACATTTTTCTTTTGTGTGACCCTGGAACCTTGGTGTAACACGAGGGTAGGAAGTGGGGAGATACAAGTCAGAATAATGACTGATACTATATATAGTTCTTCAACTATAATAATGTTTATGTAAAAGTGTGTATGTATTGAATGTTTTTCTTAAAGTTTTTAATGTTTACTTTTGAGAGAGAAAGAGAGAGAGAGCGCGAACGAGCATGTGAGCAGGGAAGGAGCAGAGAGAGAGAGAGAGAGGGAGACACAGAAACTGAAGCAAGCTCCAGGCTCTGAACTGTAAGCACAGAGCCCAATGTGGGGCTCAAACTCACAAATCTTGAGATCATGACCTATTGAAGTCAGATGCTTAACTGACTGAGTCACCCAGATACCCCTGTACTGAATGGTTTTAAGTGTTCCAAGTGTTTCTTTTTTCTTTCTTCCTTCCTTCTCTTTTCCCTCCCCTCCCCTCCCCTTCCCTTCCCTCTTTCTGAGTTTTCAAAGTGGGACTTGCATTTTTCACTTACTACATCTTCCATAACTCTCTCATCCTTTTAAATATTCTGTAAAATATTCCATATTACTGATGTGCCTTAATTCATATAAACTATTTCCTATTGATAAATATTCAGATTGTTTCCATTTGAATTGTAAACAACACTCTAGTGAACATCTTTTAATGCTGGGTAATTACTACCAGTTGCCTGGAAAAGCTAACATCATCCTCTCCTCCCAGAATTCTGTTCTATCTTCACATGTCTATGAGCCCAGCTCTATGCCAGGCTCAGTGGGGAATCCAGAGCAGACAGAAGAAACTGTTCTCCCCCCTGGAGCCTATGATCTTATGAAGAAAGTAAGACCTGAAAAACAAGAGACTTTTTTCTGTGGCCACACAACATCATGGACTGAGAAGTCAGGACTAGTCAGTCCAGGACTGGAGTGTCCTAGGAGATTGAGGCTGTTTGCAAGTGGGACAGAACCTTCCCTGATGAATTCTCCACCTTCTGTGACACTTCCTCTGAACTATGTGGCAAATCAGGCTTCTCTCTATAGTTATTCTCAAGCTGTTTACCTTCCTTTATTTCCCTTTGGAGTTGTTACCTTGTTTTAAAGAATAAAGACTTGACAGAGCTAAAGTTCTAGGCTTTCGTCCCCTGACAAGTTTGTGTATCATTGCTGTGCATACTTCTGTACTTTAACCATATATATATATATATATATATATATATATATATTTCCATGAATAATATAAACTATTGTTTTATAGGTTTTAAAATTCTACAGATCTTTTCTGCAAGATGTAAACACACATGGCCAGGGACTTCGTCTTTCTTTGTGAACCTGCCAGCCTTACATGAGTAGTGTTTTATACCCGCTTGACCAGAGTCGAGAAATGGGAAGCTGGGAGGCCACTTCACCTTCCTTCTTCACACTCATCCCGCCCCTCCTTCCTGGTGCCCCTCTCCTCAGATCCCTCCGCCAGGGGCCTGACATTTATTTCTGAAGGCTTTTGAAAGACTCTGGGCCAAGACCTTAGCTCATAAAAACTTAAAGATCCATTCTCCAAGGAGCCTTTTTATGGGGAAACACCTGAGAGGGAACATTTAAAAGCTAAGGAAGGAATGTATCTCTAGTAAGTGAATTCTGAGAGTGGACAGGGACCTTTTGGGCTCCTCGTTGGAGTGCTCCAGAAGTGAGAGTATGTGAAGGGATGCAGCCCTCTTTATCTCCTTGGCTAATGTTGGTAACTAGCCTAGAGAGGAAAATGCCACTCATAATGCCTGCCCCAGATCAGGAACAGGGCTTTCCCTGGTAGAGCTATTTAGAAAACCCCATTTTTGGTCACCTGATGGTAAAATGAGGTAAATAAGTACTATCTTCCTTTTTAGATAGTCTTGTCTCTGGCCAGGGTGGACAAGGGGAAAATGCGAGGATGAAATACCTCAGCCCTCTAACTCTAAATGGTGACAGGACCACGTTCCTCTGGCCCCAGGTAAAGGTGCTCATTCCTTCCAGGGCACAGAGGATAAAGTAGCCTCTTCTTTCCTTCCCTGCCCTCCTCCCTTCCTTCTTCTTTCATTCCTTCTTTCCAAATATCTAGGAAATGTGCCTCTTCTTGTTTCAGATACTTGTACTTTAGTATGCTTTGATTTTTTTTTTTAAGCTGGAGGAATGCTAGTGTTGGCACAGGTCTTTTTGTGTCGGTAAAAGGAAGTAACAAAGAAAAGAGGTACGAAAAGTTCCTTTTGATATAAGAACAATTTGTCATATGATTCTGCACCCCAAATACCCAGTCTCCAAAAGGCTATTTTTGCCATCAGCCTTGTCACCCAAGACTCCATTCTTTCTCTTCTTTTCTTCTTTCCTTCCTCCTCCAACACTTCTGCATGTGTGTCTGAATATAGTAAAGTTGCTTTGAGCTTTTTTTTTTTCAATTATTCAACAGCTTTCAAGTGGAGAAAAATTTGGGTCTTTTAATTTCATTTTTGGCTTTTTTTTTTTTTTTTTTGCATGTGTGTGTCTCCTTTCTGTTTGCTAAACAGTAATTGCGGATCTTCCTGGCCACCTTTAATACTCCCAGCTAATTATCCTGAAATAAATCTCTTTCAAGCCCGCATGCCAGCAGTTCTGGGATCCGAGCGGCTCTTTCAGCTCCCGGCTGCCTGTCACTCAAATGGGCCTCAGCTGCAACTCCGAATGATGAGTATTAACCTCCCGCTGGGAAGATTCGCCCAATCTCCCCACTTCCAACAGCAGCTCCCAGGGCCGCCCCACGCTCCTACCTGTTAGCCTAAGCTGGGATTTTCTTTTGCTAACGCTGTGATTTTGAAAAGTGGAAGAGGATTCCTGGGAGAAAGACACTCAGTTAACCTTCTCCTAATTGCCATTCAAGATGGAAAAGGGAGAGAAAGATGGTGGCTGTCCCAGGAGGGCAGCTGGGCCACGGAGTGGCCTGTGGCCTTGCCAGGAAGCACACCGGTCTGTTTGGTGGTGAGTGTGTGTGAGTGTAATTTGGCCCAGGGCTCTTTGTTCATAGACTCCTACCTGAGGGCGGTTAATGGCGGGGGTCTAGGGACAGGCCTTGATTTGGACTTACTGTTTTCTCCGATGTCTTCCCTCCTTCTCAAATGTCCCTCAGTGTTGTACTTCGGTAGTTCACTGGGTTCTCCTTCTTTCTCCAATCTCTGCTATTCCCTTCCAGATTTCTTTGACCTTGTGCAGCAAGATTCATTTTTTACCCCTGTGTGTGTGTGTGTGTGTGTGTGTGTGTGTGTTGCTGATATCTAGCTTGTTTATTTGTTCAGAAATTTATGGCTGGTCCCATTTACCTCTCCTCAGTGATACAATCCTCTCCTCTCACTCATTTCTCTCATGATTCCTTAAGGCTTCCCAGCTTCCATATCAGATCATTCTGGTTAGAGAAAGGGGTGGTTACCTGGGCAGGCCCTGTAGCACAGTGGGAAATAGCACAGGTTCGGAAGTGACAGTACCCAGTGCCTGGCAAAGTGTAATAGTCTAGTTAAATGAATGAGTGGATGAATACATCATACCAATGTAACTTAACATATCTTGTCCCCAAATATCAAGATACCTTCCTCTTAGATTGATTTCTCTGAAATCTTTCCATGGAAGACTGTTTACCAGATGTCAGTTCCCCTCCTGTGGGGAAAACTCCACTGCCTGGACACTGGCAGACATGGTCATAAGACTTGATTTAATCAATAAATGTTAACTAAAGCCAGTGTGTGTCACTTCCAGGTGGAAGCTGGGGTAACTTAGTATTCTCTTTTTTTTCCTCTCACGTTTGCTGGAAAAGTTTCAGCTAGTGGCTGTTCCATGAGCTTAGATATTGGGGTGAGAGCCCCCAGTTGAGATGCTGTTGGAGTATGGTGTGAACAAGCAATAAACCTTTGTATTTAAAAAAATTTTTTTTAACGTTTGTTTATCTTTGAGACAGAGACAGAGCTTGAGTAGGGGAGGGGCAGAGAGAGAGGGAGACACAGAATCCAAAGTAGGCTCCAGGCTCTGAGCTATCAGCACAGAGCCTGACGCGGGGCTTGAACTCACGGACTGAAGATCATGACCTGAGCTGAAGTCGGCTTCTTAACCGACTGAGCCACCCAGGTGCCCCTAAACCTTTTGTAGTTTTATGCCACTGAAGTTTTCGGTTTTTAAATGACCATACCATAATCTGACTATCCTGACTGATACACAAATATACTCATCTGTATTCATATGTGGTTTCTTTTCCTCAGACTTTAAATGTACAATTTTTACCTGTCTCTGAATAAAGATCTCTTTCTACTTAGCTGGCCTTTTATTTTCAGTAGTGTAAGCCAGATATCAGAAACCCAAATCCTGGCCAATAAGAGATAGAGAAATATTTTTGTTCAGATACTTGAACTAGGTAGGTAGGTCTTACATCATCACTGGATCCCAAGTAAATTATGGGGAATACCAAATAACTCCTGTGTCTATTTATCTCATCTCAAGATCAGGGCTGCTACATATAGTTGTGGGGTTGTGCACTGAACAATTAAGGGGCAGGACATTCTCAAAGACTACAGCATGAATGGTCATGCAATCCCTTTGTTGGGTCCCTTTAACAGAGGATCTGCTTATAAGAAATTTCCAGGAGATAGGGGGCAGCTGTGCATTCCACCATCATTACAGAACCACAGAGTTCATGCTGAATGATGTCCTGAACATTGCTGAAGTCCTTCAGGAAATTGTAATGGGAGGATCCCTTACAATGTTGTGTCTTTGTCACAACTCAAGTGAAATGAGTGCCTGGTACTTCCAGGCTTCCTGCCATTCTCAATTTTCTCCTTAACCTTAGCTCCAGAGAGGCCCATGGACTTCTGCTGCATTGTGTTTTGGAGGACCGTGTTTTCTGATTTTCCCTTTTTGTGGGCTGTGCCTTCTGGGCCTGTCCAATAGGGGGAGTTAAGTAGATTTCACCTCACATCCATCCCCTCTGGAGTTTTATCCTCTATTCAGTTTCTGGCCTAGATTACTTTCATCTGCCAAACCCTTGGTCTTGACTGGTCAAGGCTCTGCCCTAAGACATAGTGATATTTTAATTCCAGTGAGCACTAGTTAAACAGTGAAATGTACAGTTACATGTTGGTCTTAGGTTTTCTTTCTTTCAGAGTGTTCTTGCTTCAGTCTCCAGCATGTGGCATAGAATGAATACCATTAACTGTCAGAAGAATCATCTGCAGCTGAATATTTCCTCCATCTGTATGTAAATCATCCTCCTACTGCCTACCATGACAGTTATGCAAGTGACCTTTGGATTTCACAATTAAAAAAAATTTATGACATTGTAATCTACTCCATCCATAGGAATGCACCACACTGAGATTGTGAAATCAAAGAATGAGTGAAAAACAATCATCAGTGAAAACAATAAGAAAATGATGGTTTGGACTGAAAGGTGTTGTATTGTAATAGGAAGAGCTCCAATCCCAACTCTACCACTGACTATCTGTGTGACCTTGAGTGGATCACTCAACCTCTCTGGGTCTTAGTTTTCCTATCTGTAAAATATGAAAGGATCCTTTCCAGCTCTAACATTTTACAGTTCTAGAATATAATGTTTATGAAGATTAAATCATAGTAATTTCAAAAATGTATGCTAGGTATGGTCATTTCTTAGGTTCCCTGAGAGATTCTTATTAGTACTTTTGATAACCTTTTTTGTTGGGCTGATTTTTATCCCATAAAAAGTTCTTCCAGGAAATTTTTTAAATTAACAAGGAAAGTTATCTCCATTTCACAATCGTGACCTATTGAGATTATGTACTTTGTCCAAAATCACGTAGGTCCTTGAGCCAGGAACAGAACCCCAAAATCCAGAGTCTCATTCCCTACATTAGACAAGAGAGAATTATCTCCCCCATGCTGTTACTAGAGTGGGAATTACTGAGACACACTCTACAATAACTCCATAAATGTTAATGGAATGTATTTTATATATTTAGTGGTGAATAAACTGTGTTCCCTAGCCTTAAAGAAGGTATGATCTTGTGAGAGTCCATTACATAAACAGATGTAGGGAGTGCTGTGGTAAAGGTATTTTCAGGACTTCTTCCTCCAATTAGGATGGAGTAAGGGAGGCAAGGTTTACTCTCACACAAAAAAACTGAAATTGGACAAAATATATGAAATAATGACTTTTAAGTCATTAGGCATAAGGTAGCCATGGATGACATCCCTGAAATATGGGAAACAAATGAAGTGAGCCCTATGGTCACTCCAGCTTAATGTTTGAAGAAAGTTTCTAAGCCATGGTACAAGGAAGGAAATCCCAGCAGTTTCTCTGAGTTTAGAAGACATGACTACAAGTCTGGGAAGGCAAAATGGCTATAGCGCACAGGGCAGACTAGCGGAGTGGAGAGACCTCTGTAGTGATCTATAGAGGATCCCATCAAATCGCCAGATGAGGAGCACCTGGGTGGCTTGGTCAGTTAAGTGTCCAACTCTTGATTTCTGCTCAGGTTATCATCTCATGGTTCCTGAGTTTGAGCCCTGCATTGGTCTCAGTGCTGACTGTGTGGAACCTGCTTGGGATTCTCTCTCCGTCTCTCTCTGCCCCTCCTCTGCTTGTGTGCACTCTTTATCTCTCTCTCTCTCAAAATAAATAAACATTAAAAAAATTGCCAGTTGAATGGTACTAATCAGTACATGTGTGTGAGGAAACTACTCAAGGCTATAGAAGGAATCACCTACAAGGATCTTTGCAGATTATATAGTGGCAGGAATAGTTCCTGTTTCATCATTCAGAATAGAAAAACCTCATAATCCACAGGACATTGAGTAGAATACTCAGAAGGGCTTTGTCTTGATAGTGAAAAACATCAGCCAAAGATTTAATGTTGATCCCATCCAGTGAAACTTCAAAAAAAAAAAAAAAGACCTAAAGAATCAAGAATCAAACTGTTTCCAAGCAACTTAACTGTGAGACAGAAAAGAAAAATCTCAAAACATTTAGAAAAATACAAAAATATCCAGTACTCAACAAAGTAAAATTTATAGTGCCTAGCAATCTGATAAAAAAAAATTATAAGGCATGCAAAGAAGCAGGAAAATATGACCCATAATGAAGAGAAAAATCTATCAATGGAAACCAACAAAGAAATTACAAAATGATAAAATTTATAGACATTAACACTAAAACAGTTATAACTGGTTTGTAAATTCAAGAAACCAGTACCACACAAGAAAACATCAGTGAACCTGAAGACATGGCAATAGAAACTATTGATGATAAAATATAGAGAGGAAACCAAACTGAAAAAAAGAAAACAAAAACTAAACAGTGATCTTTGGGACAACTCCATGTGGTCTAATATATGTAGCAGTGGAGTCCTTAGAAGAAAAGAAGCAAGACAAAAAAAAAAACTATCTGAAGAAAAAATGGATAAAATTTTCCATTAGAAATGAGAAGCTTCGTGGGAAATGGATGGATAAGGTTGTAAGGTACTTATTATGAAGTGGTACCATTATCACTCAAAGGTTGTGATAAAGATAAATATGGTAAACTCTAAAATACTAAAATAACAGAGATACAGCTATTAAACCAAGAAGCAAATGAAATGTAATAAAAATACTCAGTTAATCCAAAATGGTATAGTAACGAAGTAAAAGGGAACAGGTAAGACAGATAGAAAACCAACAGCAATATGAGAGGTTAAAATCCAACCATATCATTAATCACAGTAAATGTAAATGGTCCACAAAGCTCAATAAAAAGGCATAAATTGTTGATAAAAAAGAAAAATAAGAACCAACTCTAGGTCATCCATAAAAAAACAATTTTAAATCAAAGACACAAAGTATGGAAAATGTTATATCAACCAACACTAATAAAGAAAACAGGAGTAAGTATTTTGATACCAGTCAAAATAAATTTTTGAACAAAGAGTATTACCTAGAATAAAGAGTGTCATTTCATAGAGACAAAAGTGCCAATTTTCCAATGGGTTATTATAATCCTAAAGATATAATAACTGAGATAACTGTAAGAAAAAATAGATTACACAATTACAATCAGAAATTGCAATATCTCTTTCCCAGTACTTGATGGAACAAGAGGATAGAAAATTAGCAAGGATGTGGGAGACTGGACAACACTATAAACCAACTTGTTCCAATTGACTTTTATAGTTCACACTATACAACAACAGCAGAATACACATTCTTTTCAAGTTTATGCAGAGTATTTTTTTTTTTTTTACCAAGATAGACCATATTCTGGTTCATAAAACAGGTCTCAATACATTTGATAGGATTCAAATCCAAGTATGTTCTCTGATCATGAGGGAAGTAAATTAGAGCTAAATATCAAAGATATTTTGAAACCCCAAGATATTTGAAAATTATATAGCACCTTTAAAAATGCACATGGGTCAGGGAACCTGGGTGGCTCAGTTGGTTAAGCCTCAAACTCTTTTTATTCATTTATTTATTTATTTTGAGAGAGAGAGAGTACATGCCCATATGTGAGCAAGAGTGGGGGAGGGGCAGAGAGAGGGAGAGGGAATCCCAAGAAGGCCCTGTGCTTCAGTGTAGCACCCGACACAGGGCTAGATCTCATCACTGTGAGATCATGACCTGAGCTGAAATTAACAGTCATATGCTTAACCAACTGAGCCATCCAGGTACCCCTGTCTGACTCTTGGTTGTGACTCAGGTCATGATCTCATGGTTTGTGAGATGGAGCTCTGATTTGGGCTCAACGCTGACAGTGCAGAGCCTGCTTGGGATTCTCTCTGCCCCTCCCCCTACTCTTGTGCATGTTGTGCTTTTTCTTTCAAAATAAATAAACATTTTAAAAAATGCCCAAGGGCCAAAAAAAGTAATCAAAAAAGAAATTATAAAGTATTTTGAATTGAACAGAAATGTAAAAAATATATATCAAAATTTGTAAAAAGCAGCTAATATGGTTTAAAGGGAAATTTATAGTACTAAATGTCTGTATTAGAAAAGGTTGCAAGCTAATCACCTCAACTTCCACTTTGAGAAATTAAAATGAGAAAGACACTCAAAACCCATAGGAAGAAGAAGATAGGAGTATTAGACATCACAGTGGAAATCAACAGAAAAATAATAGAGGTAAATCAGAAAAACTCAAAACTGATTCTTTGAGAAGATCAATAAAATTGATACATCTCTAGGAAGACTCATCAGAAAAAAATAAAAGAGAAGACACAAATTACTAATATCAGGATTGGGAGAGGTAAAATCACTATGAATTTTACAGATATTTAAAGGATAATAAGAGAGAATTTTCTGCCAGTATTTTCTACAACTTATCTTAAATAGAAAATATACAAACTACCAAGCCTCTTTCAAAAAGAAATAGGTAACTTTAATAATCCTACATAAAGGATATTGAATCTATAGTTTAAAACCTTCCTAGGGCCAGAGGGTTTCATGAAGAAATTCTCCTGAACATTTAAGAAAGAAAGAAAAAAAAGAATTCTACACAAACTTTTCCAGTAAATTGAAGAGGATAAAATATTCTTCAACTCAGTCTATAAGACAGCATGAGAGTGATATCACAACCAGACAGACATTACAAGAAAATAAAACTGTGGATTGATAGTCCTCACGATCATAGATACAATATTCTTAACAAAGTTTTAGCAGTCAAATTCACTAATATTTAAAAGAATAATACATCACAAGCAAGTGGTGTTTATCTCAGGAATTCAGTGTTGATTTAACCTTCGAAAGTTAAGTGAATTCACCAATTCAACAGTCTAAATTAAAAAAATTTTAAATGTCATCTCAATAGATGCAAAACAAAACAAACCCAAAACATTTTGGCAAAATTCACCTTCATTCCTGATATAAGCACTCAGTAAACAAAGAAGAGAAGTAAAATTCCTAACAATAATGGATATCTTTGAAAAATGTATCGCTTACATCAGATATAATGGTAACATTGAATACTTTTCTCCAGTGCTTTTCTTGAGTCTTGTTTGGAAGGCTGAAGAATAAGACAAGGGTGTCCATTTTTCTAGGCAATGCTTTACTGGAGTGTCTAGGCAGTACAATATGGCAAAAAAGAAAGGAAAAAAAAAAAGACCTCCAGATAAGAAAGAAAAAAGTAAAATTATATTTGTGCATGGCAAAATTACCCGCGTCGAAAACCTTGTGAAATCTACAAAAAACTACTAGACCTAATAAGTGAATTTAACAAAGTTTCAGGGTAAAAGAACAATATACATAATTCAATTGCATTTTTATATGCTAGTGACAAACAATCAGAAATTGAAATAAAAAGTTTTATAATAGCATTAAAAATATGAAATATTATGGACAAATATGATAAAAGTTGCATGAGATCTGTACTCTAAAAGTACAAAACAATGCTAAGAGAAATTAAGGAGTGCATAAATAGTTGGGAGGTATACTGTGCTTATGGTTGGATTGAAAGATTCAATATTGTTAACATTCTGTCCAAATGATCTGTAAGTCCAATCAAAATTGCAACAGGCTTTTTTTTTTTTTCCCTTGGTAGAAATTGGCAAGCTGAGTCCAAAATTCACATGGAAATGAAAGGACTTAGAGTACTTACTCTAAACAACATTGAAAAAGGACAGTGCTGGAGGATTTATTATAAAGCTATAATAATCATGACTGTGGTATTAGCATAAAGATAAACAAGTCCGTGGAATAGAATAGATTTGAGAAACAGACACATATATATGTCATTTGATTTTTGGCAAAGGTTCAAAGACACTATAGTAGTGAATTTTCTTTTTAATAAACGACACTGGAGCAATTGTATGTCCATATAAAAGAAGCAGAAAAGGAACTTCAACTCTCACTTCATGCCATATACAAAAATTAACTCAAATGGATCATAGACCTAAAATAAAATCTAAAACAAAGGCCTAGAAGAAAACATAGGAGGATGTCTTTACCTAGGGCTAAATCTGCATCAGAAGCATGATTCATAGGAAAAAAAACCCATCAAACTGGATTTAATCAAAACTAAGAAAGTCTGCTTTTCAAAAGTCACTATTAAGAGAACAAAAAGACAAGCTATAGAGAGGGAGAATATGTTTGTAAATCACATATTTGATGAAGGATTTGTATCCAGAATATATAGAAAACTTCAACATTCACTTGTAAGAAAATAACCTTTCTCCCTTGGGTAAAAGGTTTAAATAGACATTTTACTAAAGAAGATGTATTGACGACCAGTGCATCCATGCTTTTTGATCAAGATTGTTAGTCAAAAGGGAAATACAGATTAAAACCACAGTCTATTACTATTGTTCATCTGTAAGAATGTCTAAAATAAAAGTTACTGATCATACCAAGTGTTGGCAGTATATGTAGCAGCTGAAACTCTCATGCACTGCTGGTGGGAATGTTAAATGACAAAAAAGATTTTTGAAAACAGTTTGCAGTTTCTTAAAAAGTTATATATCTACAAATGACCCATTCATTCTACTGCTATGTATTTGTCCAAGAGGAATGAAAGCATGTTCCATGTAAAGACTTGTCCAAGAATGTTCATAGCAGCTTTTTTGGGATTGCTAAAAAGACTAAACAACTCAAGGGTCCATCAACGTTGAATGGATAAACAAATTGTGGTATGTCTATACAATAGGCCATTACTCAGAATAAAAATAAACTATATGTATCTACAGCATAGATGAATATTAAAGTAATTATTCTAAGTGAAAGAAGCCAGACATAAAGAGGACATACTGTATGATTCCATTTAAAAAAAGTTTTTTTGAAAATGCAAAGTAATCTATAGTGATAGAAAGCAGATCAGAGATTGCCTGGGAATGTGGTGAAGGGGGAGGGGCAGGAGAGGGATTATTAAGGAGCATGAGGAAACACTAAATTGATTGTGGTGATGATGTCACGAGTGTGTATCTCAAAATTTATCATAGTGTACACTTTAATCATAGTTTATTATATGTTAAATATACCTCAATAAAGCTGTTAGAAAACAGCAAAAATATATTCAAGCAATTTATATTTCTTAACAAAATAGATTAAATTGTATATCTGGATCCAAATATCCATACTTCTGTAAATTGAAATTGAGACTTACTAAAATACGAGGGATGCTCAGGGCTCTGGGGTGGCCTTGAAAACTCAACAGCATATAACCAATAGTGTTTTTCTTTCTTTAAAAAATTTTTTTCTAACATTTATTCATTTTTGAGAGACAGAGCATGAGTGGGGGAAGAGCAGAGAGAGAGGGAGACATGGGATCTGAGGCAGGCTCCAGGCTTTGAGCTGTCAGCACAGAGCCCAGTGTGGGGCTTGAACCATTGGACTACCAGATCATGACCTGAGCTGAAGTTGGACACTTAACCTACTGAGCCACCCAGGTGCCCCTTCTTTCTTTTATTTTAATGTTTGTTTATTTATTTTGAGAGAGAGAACACTAGTGGTGGAGAGGCAAAGAGACAGAGGGAGAGAGAGAATCCCAAGGAGGCTCTACACTGTCAGCTCCAAGCCTGATATGGGGCTTAATCCCATGAGCTGTGAGATTATCACCTAAACTGAAACCAAGAGTTGGATACTCAATGACTGAGCCACCCAGGTGCCCCTCAATAGTGTTTTGCTGTCGTTACATTATATTATGCTAATAATTAGGCAAGGATGCATTTGCCATAGAAGATCTCTTCCAAATTCTGAGCCACATTCTGATTCATTAGGTCTGGGTTGCTTGAGACCAGGAATTTGCATTTTTAATAAGTCCTTTAGGTGATTTTGATGCAGATGAGTCATGGGTGGCACTAGAGAAACATTGGTCAAATTCTCATCAGCATCAAAATCTCCTGTTTCAAGCTTGGCTTGTGTTTAGTTCTTGTTTACCTGGCTAAACTAGAAGTATCTTCTATTGGGTAAGACCTAGCTGCCCACCTTTGGACAGCATCAATGCTCAGAAATTCTGTTACAACATTACGTTTGAGAATAACCCCAGTGGTGTAATTATAGCCACAAGAGCAACCTCTTGGTCATGTAATCCAGGCCCTGCCCTCCATACAGAACATCCATCCCTCTTAGACCATTTCAGTCAAGTAAAGCCTGGGCTTTTGCAGCCCAGGGGTAGGGAGGTCTTGCTTGCTCCAGGCTCTGGTGCCAACGGCTCTTAGCCAGGAAATTCTTTTCTGGGTTTTACCGTTTTCCTCCTGAAGATGCCCTCGTTGCTGTGACTTTTGCGGTTGTTTAATGGATTAAGTCACCCCTCTACTTATAACATTCTGGAAGCTTTCCATAGCTGTCAGGATAAAACCCAAAGTCCTGACCTTGGCCAATAAGCTCTGCATGATCTCTGCCCTGACTGCCCCTTCCATTGCCCCTCCACCAAGCACCAGGCAACCTTGGACTTGACTCTGGGTGCTTGAACACACCAAGAAGTCCCTTCCCACCTCTTTCATGCATTTCCTCTTCCTAAGAGCTTTCTTAGGCCCCTTTATGTCTGGCTTCTCTCATCCTTCACACCTCATCAAGATGTCACTTCCTCAGGGAGACCTTCTCGACCAGCCTCTCTGAAGTTGGCTCTCTCCTCTCCCCAGTTGTTCTTTGTTCCATCTCTCATCCCACGTTGTAATTATTTTGCTCAACTCTTTAGATTCTCTTCACTAGAATGTTAGCTCTGCTTTGCTCATCTCTATATCGACATTATTGGTTGAATAAATGAATTACTCCTCCAGGATCCTCTAAGTTTTACAAATGCTATGTCTGTGGTCTAAATAGAGTTCTTATGCCTGAAGGTCTTGGGCTGCAAAACTACTCTAAAAAGCTCTTTGTTAAATGAGTGACAACTCTCCTTGCCCCTCTCCCCCTGGGGAAAAAAACCAAAAAACAACAACCACTTTTTTTGAGTGCAGTGAAACAGAAAATCATTCAGTGCATATAGAGGAAAACAGATATAGATTTGCTATCAAGCAATCTTGCCTGTCATGTTCACCTAGGAGTCAACTCCTATGTGGGAAAATGGTTCAGAAATTGAGTTCAGGATTTAGTTGAGTTCAGTCCTGGGTTTTGGATTCTCTGGTTATATTTTGATAGGCCTGTAGGCAGGACTGGGCTCCTGGCAGTATGGATGGGGTGAGGTGTGGCCTGATGACCTCTGACTTCTTGGCTTTTCCAGGCAGATGGGAAATGAATGATCTTGCTCATACAGTGTGGAGACCACCACATCTGTATGCAAGCTCTGAAGCCAGAAAGGTGGGTCATGATCATGAATATTCCTCTTTTTATTGCTGAGTTTGATATTTGAAATTAACAAAACCAGAAGCCTAATGGCAGGTGTCACTCTATGGGCCACAGGAAGGTGTGACCCCAGATGCTGAAGGGCTGAGCTTCCTTGAAGGAAATGCATTTGTAACATCTCTTTGACTCCACACTTTTCCTCTCAACACATTTTCATTTTACTTTCAGTTGTTTTCTCTCCTTTTCTCCTCCTCCTTTCTCTCTCTTCTATTTTATTTTTCCCAGATTTTTTCTCTCTTTCATATCTAGGCCCCTTTTTAGTTTTTCCTATCTGTCCATCTCTTTCTTCTCTATCTCCATGGCTCACGTCACGTCTCTTAAATTTTTATCCCCTTCTTCCTTTCCTTGTCTTCATTTAAGATTGTCCAGTGAAGCCAGGGACATTTTTTTCTCATCACTTTGAATCTAGTCTTGTCATGACTGGCTATATTAACCCATATATAAATTTAAAATGATATGCTGTTCTGGTCAATTGAATATTTTTTAATCATTGTGATGTGTCTCTCTTTATTTCCGCAAATGATTTTTACCTTGAATTCTGCTTTGATATTAATTTAGCTGTGGCAGCTTTATTTTGGTTAGTATTTGCATAGTGTATTTTTTCCATCTTTTCAACCTTTTAAAATTTTTTTTAAGTTTATTTATTTATTTTGAGAGGGGTAGAGATTGCATGAGCAGAGGAGGGGCAGAGAGAGAGAGAGAATCCCAAGCAGGCCCCACACTGTCAGTGCAGAGCCTGACGCGGGTCTCAGACTCATGAAACCATGAGATCATGACCTGAGCTGAAACCAAGAGTCATAAGCTTAACCAACTGAGCCACCCAGGCGCCCCTCTTTTCAACCTTCGTGTATGATTATATTCAGTGCATGTCACTTGTAGGCAGTGTATATGTTCAGAGTTTTGGGTTGTTAGCTTGTCTGATAATCTTTCTCTTTCAATTAGAGTATTTTTTCCATCTGTCGTTTAATCTATTTATGGATATATTGAGGTTTAAATCTACATACTTACTATTTTATGTTTGTCCCACCTAGGTATTCTGGGTGTTCTCTCCTTCTTAGCTTTCTTTTTCATTTATCATTTATTATTTCATTTTCTATCTCTATTAGTTTGTTATAGTTATACTTTGGTGATAATTATAGTAAATACTTAAAAATTCACATATACATCTTTCACTTACAAAGTATAAAATAGAATATTCATCACTCAGTAGTTAAAGCAAAGAGTGTAGAATACTGTATATTTCCCCCCTTTGAATTTACGTGCTATGATGATAATTTTTAGATATTTTAAGTCTTACAAAATAAAATTATTATTTTATATAATAGTTATTAATTTAGCTTACCCATATATTTTCTGTTGCATTTCATGTCTTCCTGCATCTTTAAGGCTCTGCTGGGGATGGCTTCTTTCTGTGTATAGACATTTCCTTTAGTTCAGGTATGCTGACAAATTCTCTTCAGATTTATCTGTGTGAAAAATATCTTGATTTCTTCAGTGACATTTTGGCTGGGTATAGGAATCTGGAATGGATGTTATTTCCTCAGCACTTGTAAGATATTGTTATACTATTGTCAGACTTCTGCTGTCTTTCGGTAAAAATCAGATGTGAGTTCTATTGTTGCTTCTGTCATTTTTCCTATTTTAATTCAAAGACCCTCCTTTTATATTAACCATCAGTGGTTTTTTTAATAAGTAGATAAGATCTTAAAAAATTTTAATTTGATATTTTTCTGCTTGATATTCATAGTGAGGGCTTTTTGAAGTTGTGCTTTTTTATGTGTCAGCAGCTTTGGAAAATGCTCTTGTATATTGCTGTCCCTCCATTCTCTTTTCTTCTATGACAACAATTATATTACTTAGGCCTTTTCTTCATATCAGTCTTGGTTTCTTGTATGCTCTTTTTCTATTTTCCATCATTTTGTCTTTTAGTGTTTTGTTCTGGACATTCTGTTCTGACTTTATTTTCTAGTTCACTAATTAACTTTTCAGTTGTATTTAATCTGTTGTTAAAACCTTCTATTGATTAAAAAATTTTAGTTACTATAAATTTTTTAGTTTTAGTATTTAGTATTGTGTTTTTAGTGTATTTATTTCCTTCTTCTTAGTTTCCAACTGATTGCCCGGATTTTCAATTTTGGCTTTAATTCTTGAATATATTAAGCATTGTTATTTTAAAGTCTATGATAGCTATTATCTGGGTCCTACTGTATGCTTAGTTATTTTTGATTGAGTACGAGGTATTGCATATGAAAAAAAGTGAAGGTAATTTGAGGTTTAGCATAAAGTATCTAACTTTAGACAGGACTTAATTTACTTGTTACTAGCCCCTTAGAAATCTAGGCTTGCTTTAAACTTCTTGTTTGTTGGTTGGTTTGTTTTCTGAGAGAGAGAGAGAGAGAGAGAGAGAGAGAGAGAGAGAGGGAGGAAGCATGCACAAGTCTGAGCACATGAGAAGGGAGGAGGGAGAGGGAGAGAGAGAATCTCAGGCAGCTTCCATACCTAGTGTGGAGCCCAGTGTGCGGCTTGATCTCATGACCAACTATTAGATCATGACTTGAGCCAAAATCAAGTGTTGGATGTTTAACTGATTGAGCCACCCAGGTACTGTAAGGCTCACCATAATCTAATCAGCGATAGATGTTCAAATTTGTCTCTTGGTTCCTGTGAGATCTGGTTTATTTTTATTATTTACTTATTTAAAAGTCTATTTATTAAATTTTTTTACTGTTTATTTTTTGAGAGAGAGAGCGAGAGCGAAAGTGTGAGCAGGCATGAGCAGGGAAGGGCCAGGGAGAGAGGGAGACACAGAATCTGAAGAAGGCTCCAGGCTTTAAGCTGTCAGCACAGAGCCCAACATGGGGTTTGAACTCATGAACTGTGAGATCATGACCTTAGCCAAAGTTGGAGGCTTAATCAACTGAGCCACCCAGGTGCCCCAAAGTTTATTTCTTTTTGAGAAAGAGAGAGTGGGCATGCGCAGCTGTACACACAATTTAGGGAGGGGCAGAGAGAAAGGGGGACAGAGGATCTGAAGCAGGCTCTGCACAGATAGCAGCAAGCCCAGTGTGGGGCTTGAACTCATAAACCACAAGATCATGACCTGAGCTGAAGTCCAACGCTCAACCAACTGAGCCACCCAGGTGCCCCAAAACTGGTTTATTTTTTGATTCAACTTTATTCTTATAATAAGGTTATATCCTTTCATGTCCCAACCCAAAATTCAGGGATTTACTAACCTCTCTGCCTTAGTGGATCCTAAGATAGATTTTTTTTTTCCTGTTGTAAAACAGTCTGTCACAAGGTCTTCAGTTTTACACCTTTCAACCACCTACCTGTACTGGAGTTGGCTGAGCCCCTAGAATCTGGGGGGAAATGTAGCCTCAAATGCGAGACTGACTTCTCTGGGTTTCCTTTTTAATCCTCAAACTAGGTCCTCTAATTCTTTCCTGTCTTGGAACATCTCTAGTGCCAGGTAATTTTTATATATTTCCAAGATTTTTGAGTTGTTCTCTGCATGAAGGTTTGTTCAAGTTTCCTAGTTTACCAGTACAAGCAGGCACAGCTATTTTGTTGCTGTGTTATCCTGGACAAATCATTTCCCGTCTCTGGCCCTCAGTTTTCATACTTCTATAATAAAAGGGTTAGGCTGGAAGACCTCTGCAAATTCATCTTTCAGCCAATGTCAGCATTATTCTTAATCTGTAGGCTGTATGCATCAGACCTGTAGGATAGACTGTCCATTTAATAGGGAAGGCCTAGTTCTTTCTACGCAGCACTGGCCTCCTGCTCCACCTGGCCAAGGTAACTAGTAAGGCTTTGGAATGCTGACAGTGAGCACAACTGTTACTTTTGGGAGATCAAAAGCATGTACTATAATGCTAGAATACAGCTAGCTTGAAATAAATACCCTTCTATCCATACTGGTGTGAAATGTAGGCAGGGATGTTTCATTTTTCTCTCAGAAATAGGAAGGACTCCCCAGAGCTATTTATCACAGCCATAAGGGAGATAAATAAAGAACAGGGATGTTGTTAATTTACTCAAACCCCAAACTCAAAGTCCCTTTGATGGAGCAGGGGCACTGAGAGAGCCCTGATGTAAGGTTTCTGGTAAACCGTCTGGAAGGTCTGCCACTCATCTCACTATACATGAGTGTGTGCGCAAACACACACACGCATACGCAGACACCCTAAACATGTGTGCCTAATGATGACCACGTTACAAATGGACACATCTGGTGGAAAGAGTTTCTAATATGAATTTCAAAGCACTATCACTTTCAGGACTAATTTCATTACATTTTGCCTCTCGTTCTTTATTTTTACTTATTTATATTAAAAATGTTTATTTATTTTGAGAGAGAGAGAGAGCGAGAGTGCAAGCACGAGCATGAGCAGGGTAGGGGCAGGGAAAGAGGGAGACATACAATCCCAAGCAGTCTCTGCACTATCAGACTATCAGCCCTGACACGGGGCTCGAACTCATGAACCATGAAATCATGCCCTGAGCCAAAATCAAGAGTCAGCTGTTTAACCAACTGAGCCACACAGACCCCCCCCCTTTATTTTTTTAATGTTTGTTTGTTTATTTTGAGAGGGGAGGGGGTGGAGACAGGCAGAGAGAGAGAGAATCCCAAGCAGGCTCTGCACTGACAGAGCCTGACATGGGGCTCGATCCCATGACCTGAGCTGACCTGAGCTGAAATCAAGAGTCAGACACTCAACCCACTGAGCCACCCCAACACCCCTGGCTTTTTAATTTGAAGAGCAGTTAGAACGCCATTACTTTTTAATATATTAAAAAAAATATATTCCAGCTCTGAGAAGAAAGTTCTTGCATTACTACCTTAGCTTCCTCTGGGGCCAAATTGCCTGGGTTCATATCTTGACTTCTCCAAATGTGCCATCCTAGTTAAGCCTGGGGTGAATTGTTAAATTTCCTTGTGCCTTGGCTTCCTCGTGTATAATACGAGGATCAGGAATAGTACCTGTGTCCTAGGGCTGTTGTGAGGATCAGATGAATGAATCCATGTGAAGTGTACAGGAGGGTGAGCTGTTGATTCAGAGAACTGATATGTCACCCCTTCTGTACTGATAAAGGATGTGTAAGCCACAGAGGCCCATAGGCAAGAGGTGAAGTGAACTAGGCAGAGCACTGGATTCGGGGTCAGAAGACCTGCTCTTGTGTCAGACTGAATGTTGGGTTAACCCCCAAAACTTTTGGACCTCAGTTTAGTCTTCAAGCCTTTCCTGGAAAATAGGACAGTAATACTACTGCCTACCTCACAGGGCAGAACACAGATGAAGTGATGGATGTAGAAATTTTTTGCAAAAGCACTAAGTGCTATATAAATATGAGGTGCTGTTACTGAAGGTGCTGGAAGACTCATGATCCTTTGTAGGGAGAGATGAAAAGGAGAGGCAGTTGTCCTGCTGGGCTCCCTGTGGAAGGGATGTGATGGTTCCCTAGATTCAGTCTTGTATTCCCTTTCTTTTCACCCAGGGTCTAGTCCTGCAGACTCTGAACTTGGTATCTGGCAAAGTGTCCATTTGGCTGAGTGAGGAAATTCCAGGCTTTTGCTCCAAAGAGCCTGCAGGAGGATTAAAAGTTGTTCTGGAGTGATGATGTGGGACAGTAACGTGGCACGGGGTGGGCCAGATATTGGGGGGCCAGGTTGGGTGTGGTCAGAGCCCTGAGGTGCACACAAAGGAAACGTCTGAAGTGGTATATTAGTTTCCTGTGGCTGCTGTAACTAATTAGCAACAGCAGACTTTTTTTTTTTTTTTTTACAAGTCAGGAGGCCAGAAGGCTGAAATCACTATCAGTGGGCCCAAATCAAGTATCGGCAGTCTCATGCTTCCAAGAAGGCCTCAGGGACGAGTCTCTTCTTTGCCTCTTGCAGCTTCTGGTGGCTACGGGTATTTCTTGGCTAATTCCAATCTCTGCTTCTGTGATCACATTGCCTTTTCCACTTTTTCAGTCTTCTGCATCTTTCTTATAAAGACAGCTGCCATGGCATTTAGGGTCCACACAGATAACCTAGGATAATGTCCTCACCTCAAGATCCTTAAGTTAACCGTATCTATAAGGACACTTTCCCAAATAAGGTAGCATTTACAGATTGCAGAGATTAGAATGAGGATATCTTTGGGGGACTCTTTAGCCTACTACAAGGGGTAAGGCAGGAAATAGGGAGAGCAGGAATTAGCCCACATGGGGATTCCTGGAATAAAGGCAAAAAGAATCTTCCCTATTGAGGCAGAGGATATTAAACAAGATGGGAATGAAAATATTATCTATGGGGTGAGTAACAAAGGAGCCTTTATAACTTCTTGACCTGAGTGAAATAATGGTATTTACTGAAGACCTACTAAGTGCCAGGTACTGTTCTTGGGGCTGGAAAGAAAGCAGCATGGAGTTTGCATTCATTAGATGAATGAATAAATAAAGGAATGAGTAACTGAAAACATTCTTTGCTTAGCAAGGAAGGGCTTTGTTTCTCCTTACATCAGGTATCAAGGCTATCAAGAAGAGCTAACCCCTTGAGGATGTGCCATTGGAAATCAGAGAGCAGGTAGTCTGGCTGGAGTGGGGTCTCTGGGGTGCAGGAAGGCCTGCCCTCACCCAGCGTGAGGGGGGTGGGGAGGAGGAGAAGTGTTTATTTACCTGAGTAAGTTCTCAGCCCTGACTGTGCATTGATCACCTGAGGAGCTTTTAACAAATGCCCAGACCCCACCCTCAGAGATTCTGATTCAAAAATGATCAGGGTAGGCTGGCCATCTATATATAATATAAGCTTCCCTGATGATTCTAATGTGGATGTTAACTTTTCTTTGATTTGGAGTCAGACTTGGCTAAAAACAAGGCTCTGGGAGTTTCTTTAAGCTGTGTGATCTTCTTGGCATATCATACAACTTCTCTGAGTCTCCGTTTACTCATTGGTAAAATGAGGATAATACTACTTACGTTATACATTTCTCCAAGGATTAAAGTAGAAAATATTTGCAAAGTGCTGACCATGATATCTGGGATGTGGTAAATACTCAGTAATTATCTTTACAACCATCACTGAGGGTAGGGATTATTGTGCCCATTTTATAGATTCAGGAATCGAGGTTGAGACATGTCAAATTAACTTGTTCAAAGCCACTTTTTAGTGAAGGTGAATATAAGGTTTAGCCCAGACCTCTTTTAATGACCTTCAATTCTACCCAGTCTTTTTGACAATGGAGTATTAAAACCCGCTACTCTACTCTCTTTAGCCTCTGTGGCTGTGAAGGAGCTCATCTGTTAAGCCTCTGGTTTTCCGTGAGTACCCAGGAATTTAGGATGGGAGACAAGCCCTGCCCCCACCTTCCTTCTTAGCCCCATCATCTCTTACTCTGAGATAAAGTGGACATGAGATTGTGGTAGAGAGGTATCGCAGGCTGAATAAGGACCCCCCAAAGATATCAGTTCCTAATCCCTGGTATTTATGAACATTATCAGAATCTTTCCCGATGTGATTACATTAAGGATTTTGAGATGAGAAGATTTTTCTGGATTCTCCAGGTGGGCCCTAAGTGCCATCACAAGTGTTCTTATAAGAGAAGGGCAGAGAAAGATTTGATATATACGTAAATACAGAGGAGAAGGCAATGCATCCACAGAGGCAGAGATTGGAGTGATACAACCATAAACCAAGGAATGCCCTTGGCCACTAGGAGCTGGCAGAAGCAAAGAATGGATTCTCTTCTAGTCCTTCCCAAGAGAGTTATGGCCAAGTATTACTGGTTTTGAACTTCTGGTCCCCACAACTGTGAAAGACTAAATTTCTGTTGTTTTAAGTCCCCCAGTTTGTGGTAATTTGTTGAGTAGCCACAGGAAACTAATACTGGAAGTTCTCTTGGGACACCCCTGTGCTCTACAATGGTACCTTTAGGTCACACTGAACCTGGCTGGGGTCTGTGTGTGTCTCCTTTGGCTGCCTGATCACTGGCTCCTATGCAGGGCCAGCAAGGCCCTCGGGAAGCGTGTGCACCTGAGGCCCAGGGCAGCATGGGCACACCCCTGTCCTTTCCTACTTGGAGAGTGGACGTGAGTCTTACCGACTCTGCTGCTACATGGAGAAAGCGTGTCCAGTGTGGGTTGGGACAGAGCCAAAGAGGCTGACAGCTGCCCAAATCGCCATCCCTTGCCTCCTTTTTGACATTGAGGATCCCCAGCTGAATTTACCCTCCTCTTCCTGGCCCTGTTGCTCAAGGGCAAAGGCTTTCTGGAACAATTTTACTCAGTGCACCAGGAACAAAGGAGAAACCAAATGCCTTGCTTGGGAGCGACCCATATGGAGGAGGCAAGGCAAGGCCCAGTGACAGGATAATTGCTTAAATATCTGCTTTAAGTATAAAGGCAGACTCTACCTCCAGCTGGAGTTCAGGTTCCCACAGGTCATGAAAACAAAGAGGGGAACGGGAGAATTAAAGAGGAATAGAAATGGAAATGATTAGGAAAGATTGCCACTACTTACAGTGTGTAGGGGGGTGGGGAGGTGGGGAGTAGAGAATTAACCCTTTTAGGATTGTGCAAGTAGGGTGTGGGCTCACGGCTCTTGGCTTTCCTTCTCAGGATGGGAAAGCTGGAGGCCTGAACCCATGGGTGAAGTGCTCTGCTCTCCCAGGACCCGGAGAAGAGGGCTGTGGGTCTCATTTAGGGCACTGTGCTCTGTCTGGGCAGTGCGAATTGGGAATAGCTTTGAGTGCTGGAGGTGAATCTGTGGGTAGCACATTCAGGTTTCCTTGTATTTTATCAGAATTCCTCCTTTCTGCTCTGCTGCTTGAGCCCATCTTGTCTTCTGGCTGGTGATGCCTCTTCATGGTTGATGTTTCTGCTGACCCAGGACTCTGGCACTCCCAAATCCCTGGGGGTGGTGGTGGTGGGGATGGGGGTTTTCTGCACCCTCAGCCATAGCATTCTCTGTTTCTTCTTTGCAGCCCTCACTATGCTGACAGTTGTTACATTGATATGTCCTCAATTCTTAGAAGCAGAAGTTTTCACATTTTAACATCCTTGGAATTAGGGCCTGGCTTACAGTTAATGAGCATTTTAATGGGTATATTTGATATGGTTCCCCAGACAAATAGAACCAATAGGACCTCTCACTTTCTCTCTCTCTCATTATATATCATATATCCTATCAAGTTATATCCTATCTATATATTTATATCTATATTCTTAGAGATTTTAAGGAATTGGCTTACATGGTTGTGGGGAGTGGAAAGTGAAATTTGTGCCCAGCAGGCTAGAAATTCAGGTAGGATTTCTGTGTTGCAGTCTGGAGGCAGATTTTTTTTCCCTTTGGAACTTTAGTCTTTGCTGTTAAGGCCTTCAACTGATTTGGCCTACCCACATTATGGAGGATATCTGCTTTACTTAAAGTTCACTGACTGTAAATGTTAGTTACATCTAAAAATTAACTTCACAGCAACATCTAGACTAGTGTTTGACCAAACCTGGGCACCATAGTCTAGCCAAGTTGACACATGGAATTAACCACCACAGGAGAATAGTCATTTGTTTGTTTATATTAATTCATTCATTTGTTCCCTCCAAAAAAATCTGCTCTAGAAGTATGTGTAGTCTTGGTGTATACCTTGGGCTATAATGGCATTTGTTTGGAGTCTGCCTTCTGGTGGGCTATGTGCTTAATGAAGGCAAAGGTCATACCTGTTTGTTCACTCAGCAGCTTCACTGCAGAGAACTGGCACGTGGTCGGTACTCAGTATTGCTCACCTGCCTGACTGGCTAGGTGGATAAGTAATAAATGATTTGGATTCCGGCGCTCCTTTGACTTTTAATTTCTTCTCTTCAGGGCTGTTACAGGGACTTTTTCCACTTCCTTTTTCCCCTCGTGATGACTACATACGCCTTTTCTTCTCTCCGTGTCCCTGTCTTTCTGGCTCCTTGTCCTCCCATCCCTTTGATTTGGCTAATGTTCTGTGCCTAATCATGTTAGCCAGAACTGGCATTATAGAGATGTTTGCAATCCAACCCAGGTCTGATTATGAGCTTCAGCAGCCCCAGGCTACTTTAAGAATGTGTTGATTGGTGGGGGGTGGGGAGCCCCCAGAGGGGACCAGCTTTTTTGGCTGATGGAGCCGCCCACATGTGTGTCTGGGCACCACAAGGGAGCCTGGGCTGGTTGGGTTTTGGTTCTCTCCTTGATCAGGCTCCTGGTGGGGTATTTATCATGGCTGGGCATCTAAGCCCTTCCTGATTGTATTAAGCCTCATGAAAGTGAGGCCCAAAACAATCCAGCTAGTGTGGCTAGTGCTGTAACCACAGCAAAGTGTGCCCTGTGTTTCTTGTCATTCTCTGTTCGAGCTCATTTCAACTTTCTCCCAACACTGGGCGTATAAAGAAACTGCCACGTGTTTCTCTGGTTTGCAAGCATTACCTCATTTCCCTTGTCTAGGATATTAATTCAGAAATATTTATTAAGTGATTTCAGGATTTGGGGCAATTTTGAAAGCATTCAGTTCAAATTCCAAGAAGGATGTCATGGGTTTGAAGGAAATTAGCTACCTCTCCCCTTCCCTTCATTTTCTCAAAAGCATCCTGTATTTTTCTTTAGAGCAGTTTGCTTTCTTGTTGTTGTTCCTAAATTATTTAGATTCATTCTCTCGATGTCTGTCTTCTCTACTAGACTGTAAAAATCTCCATCTGGGCAGGGTCCACGAGTGCGATCTTCACCACTGTATTCCCAGGGGCAGGCACAATAAATTCTTGACCATCTACTGGCTATATTTTGATTAACAAATGATATGGCATTGCACTTAGAAGGCATAATTATGTTTCAGAAAGTTCATACACAGGAGGAAGGAATATTCATGTGTGAAAACTGGATCCGTGGGATCAGGCTAACAGCTCACGCTGTATCTCAAAGAACCTTAAAGTGGTCCTTTCTTGTGTTCCTTGAAAAGATCTGAGACAAGTCTATGTGAGTCACCATCCCTAGGGAGGCCAGTGTCAAATGAAATTACTTCAGGTTATACAATTGTGAAGACACACATCCCCGTGTTTGTATATTGTAGTTCGCTGTACTCTGCTAAAATGTGCGGCTCTGTGAATCAGACTTCCTGGACTCATCTCTTGTTTCTACCAGTGTTTAGATGTCCCACATAAACGTCATATGGCCTTCAGCACAGTATTTGCCATCTCTGTGCCTTAACCCATTCATCTATAAAAGGGGATAATAATAGTCTTTGTCTTGTAGACTTGTTTTAGGATTATGTGAGATAATTTATATAAAGCACTGAGGTCAGTGCCTATCTCAGAGGAAAGTGAATAAATATCAGTTATTATTATTTGCATAAATGTATGATAGTGAAGTTGTCTTTGCATGCACAGCAAGTTAAAAAAAAGAGCAAGAGAGAGAGAAGGATAAGTTTTTTTTTAGGAGGAAATGTTCCAATTACTGAAAATGGTATGTGGGTTCTACCTGTAAATAGAAATGAGGCTGATAGCCCAGGACACAGCACTTTAGGGGGCAAGGAGAGAAGGGGCGAGTATGGAGAAGATATATACTATCAAGGATGTGCGCTAGCAAGGAATGGAGACGATAGAAAAAAGAATGCTACATCTAGTCATTGAGTAGTAGTGTAAGTGGAGTTGACTCATTTGGCATCTGGCTGCTTCCAACCATGTTCACCTGGCATCAGCACGACTGGTCATTTCAATCCAGAAGTTCAGTCCAGCAAGCATTCGGGGAGAGCTGGTGGCTTGCCTTTGTGAGGCCCAAACTCTAAATCATCATTTGGCCCCAGGTGGCTTTGGGATTGGGCAATTGTGACAACAGCATCTGCCAGCTGCCCTCCCCACTTCCAGGACAGTTATTAGGGTCAGAAACTGCCTTGCCCAGCAATCACTAGCGGGGGCCAAAATTCTGATTTTGAAGTACACTTGTACACAGACTGATTTGATCAGGAACTGTATCGTCTTGCTGCTCAGAGCAAACACAAGTGACTCGTCATAGAGCCACAGTGATTCAGCTTTGTCATTACATCCTGAAGATTCATTCAGTAGAGTGGGGTTCAGATACACTTTTAGAAGTAAAGACCAAGCTGGCATATTCCCTTCTAAGTCTTCCCCTCAACTTGGCCTCTGGAGTAGTTCCTGGCTGATTCAGGATTTTTTTTTTAATTCCTTTAACAGGAAGGACTCGATTTTAATTGATGTATATTATTATTATATTAGAAAGTAATATATTACAGATATTACTGTGAAGTGTTTTTCTTTCCATCCCAAAGAACTTTTCACATCAATTGGGTTATTTGATTTTTTCAGCAACCCTGTGAGGTAAGTTGGGTAGAAAAGTATGTTATTAATTTCATTTTAAACATGGAGACTCAAGGACAGAAAGTGATTACTTATCCAAAGACATCCAGTGGCTAAACTAGTGGAAATAATAGCTAATATGTAGCAATCACTGTGTACCAGGCACTACTGTAAGTATTCATTCAGTCTTAACAGTGACCCAACATTATCCCTGTTATGCAGTTGAGGAAACTGAGGCATAGAACGAGGAAGTCGGTTGCCTTCTCTTCCAGCTGGCAGGTGGTGGAGCTGAGTGTGGAAACTGCATGCCTGGGCTGCAGGGCTAGGCACCTCTGTACTGTGGTGTACTGCATTGCATCGTGCAGTGCGTGGTCTCAGGAACCCTCAGGTGATTTTCATTGTAGTTACTGCCTCCCTTCCCTGCTCCCTATCTTCTCTAAGGATCCTTCGGTCTTAGATGGACAAAAGCATGTTTTGAAATGTTAAGAAAGCAGAGATAAAAAATATCTTTTTATTTCTTATCAAAGCTAGGTCACCAGTTGGGGGAAGAAGACAGGAACCCTCTTCAAAATGATTTAAAAAATGAAAGATTGAAGCTTCTGAGGAGGGAAAATGCCGCTGCAATTGTTGTCTCATTCTTTCGGTTGTTGCCAAGGACTCTTGTTGGCTTCCTGCTCTGTGTGGTTTTATTTTGTTGAGGTAGGAGGAGACGTATCAGGGCTCAGTTCAATCTCACGGTGGGGAAGGGGGGTGGTCTGTGTCAGTTGCTGTTTTCTTTCTTTGTGAACTTCACACAAGTGTTGGCAGCAACCACACTGGAGATCTTGCAGGTAAGAGTTTTAGGACCACTGTTTGCTCCTGCTCTTTGAGTGAGCTCCTAGGTTGGTGGGATGTGAAATTCATGGGAAAGCTGTAAAGACATTCTGAAAGCAAGATTATTTTATTTTATTTTATCTTATTTTATTATTTTATTTTTAATGTTCATTTATTTTTGAGAGAGAGAAGTAGCAAGTCGGGTAGGGGCAGAGAGAGAGGGAGACACAGAATCCAAAGCAGGTTCCAGTCTCTGAGCTGTCAGCACAGAGCCCGATGCGGGGCTCAAACTCATGAACCGTGAGATTGTGACCTGAGCCAAAGTTGGACAGTTAACCAACTGAGCCACCCAGGACAACCCAGAAAAGTATTTTAAAACCTTAACTTCTCTTTATGGACTGTAGATGTTTTTGGTGCTAAGGGTTTAGGATGTTCTCTTTAGAAATGAGGTCCTTATAGCCAGGGGTCAAAAAGGCATTTTTTCAGGGCTATTCTGAGACTGTGAGAATGCACTGAGAAGGAGGTAGCTGATTTTTGATTATTTGGACCACCAGGTGTTTTGTTGACTGGAATAATTCATTGTTACTATCAGTGTATGGTTTGGAGAAAATGCCATTTTCTAAGTGGCAGAAATTCTCCCATGGAAGAGATTGCTTTTGGTTGGGTGGGAGTGGAGTGGGGAAGTGAGTGGGTATTTTCAGGGCTGCAAAATGCTCGTAAGTTTGTTTCTTGCCTGACTTCACAGGCAGCAGAGTAACTCATAACTCCATGGGGGCCTCACCTGGGTTTCCTGTATGGTGTCTAATTTTCTTCCTGCCTCAGTTATTATGTAATCACATTATGTTGTCAAAACTTGGACAGTGGGAGAGAATATGGTAATAGAGAGAGACCCGAATTCCCTGGGCGCTTCTGCTTAACATGACTTTTATGACCTTTGGCATAAGTATTAACCTGAGAATGCCAACTTTGTCATGTCTACAAGCATGTGTGCATGGGTGGAGGAGGTGAGATGGGGGTGACATTAGACGTGTATTAGAGTAGGCGTGATGCCAAGGCAGACAATTGAAAAATGAAAATGTTTGCCAAACTAGTTTTTTTGACATCTTCAGACAAATAAATGATGTTGCTTGAGAGAATTTTGTTTTTGAAAAATTAGAGTTGATAATCAAGGATTTGTGTGCAGAAAATGTTGTGTGCCTCTAAATATGAAGAAGGAGTTTATGTTCCTGTATTGACACTCTCGGAGGGTAATTGTAAACACTGCCCCCCATGGATTGTTATACTTATTGATTTTTCCAACGAAAAAATTCATAAAATTGTAAAAATAACGTAGCAATAATAATAAGTGAATTCGGAAAAAGAAAAAAAGAAGAAAAATCTCCAGCAATCTAAACATTTTGGTGTCATAACTTTTTTCATGTTTGAGTTTTTCCTTTTTGCTGTTGGCTGACTTATTTCTACCCAGTTGGATTTCTAACTACACAGACTTTTAATTTACGCAATAACATTTGCAAACTGGAAGCAGCTTCAGTAGTAGATCCATGGATGGATGAGCAAGAGGGGACATTCAAGAGCATCTGACCCGATTTCCTTGTTCTGTGGGTGACATGGCAGAAGTCCAGAAAGGTGAAGAGTTTGCCTGAAGGACAAAGATTGGGAGTAGCTGAGCTGGGGCTTTTCTAGCACAGTGCTGCTTCTGAACGTCCCATGCTATCTCTAACTTTATCCTGGGGAGGCCTGTTTTCGACACCCCTGTCTCTTCAGGTTGGCTTTTAAGTGTGTGCATGTGTATTTATGTGTGTTTTCATACATTTAAATATATATTTATATTTATAGACATGAATTACTATCTAATATATAGAGGAGCTTAATTATGGTAAACCCTAATTTGATAAACAACTATAAAAATAGAAAAGATTTGAAAAAAATTGTTATGGGACTCCGAAATTTGACATTTTCTCATGTAATATTTTTCTTGCCAAGTCTCCAAGTTTTTTCTAAGATTTTAGGCTATGTACTACTAGGTTATTTATGATGGAATGCCACTGTCCAGAAATATGAAGCCGTACTGGCACTGGGAAGTAAGCCCACAGGAGATGAAAAAGAGAATAATAATGCCGTAGGGTGAGCTTATGACAATGGACAATTGTTTCCTCACAAAACTGAAGCTTATATAAACCTTATTAAGTGGGGAAACCACAAGTTTGTTGATTTATTTATTTATTTGGCTCTAAGTGGTAATAAAGATTGATTCCTCATTGGGGTAGAGGTTCTGTTGTTGTTGTTGTTTATTTTTGTTTTTTTTTTTTTGTTTTGTTTTGTTTGTGTTTTTCTTAAATCCTGGTCTTTAAAATTAGCCTTTAGCAGAAGTCTGTAGAGATGGTAGTCACCATCTTGGAATGTTTTGAATACATCTAGATTAAAACTTTCCCTCATTTAGGTGTAGTTAGCTACACTTTTACAAATAAGTATAGAGAATTAAAGAGAATGAAAACATCCACCCAGATTTGTGTGAAAGGTAGATTTGTAGATAACTATGGGGAGGGGATATTTTTTTCCTAAACTATAAATCGATTTTTGTAGTTAAAAGTATCTGTCAGAGGCAACTATTTTTCCAGTTTCAATCAGCTCCTTGAAAGAACACAGCATGTTTTTCTAATGGAGGGTACTTTCTGAATTTCTGAGTTCAGGAAGAGTAATGTACACAGCACATCAACAAACCCCATCACAAAAATTAGTACTTGATAATTATTACTTAAGTGAATGGATTTTTTTCATTCAGTTTCTTTACTTTCTATCCTGTTTCCCCTGTTGGTACTCTGCAGAAACAGGTCTTCTCTGTAGTTTGTATCTGTCAGGTAGACTAGGTTATGCTGCACTAACAAACTAGCCTACACATCTCTATAACTTCACTCTCATGTTACATATCCATTGTGGGTTGACAGGGAAGCTCTGCTTATCCAGTCACTCAGAGATTTAAGCTGATGGAGGTTTCATTTTAACATGTCTTCCCACAACACTGTTGTAATGAGGAAAGGTCATGAAAAATTGTGCTGCTCTTAAATCTTCTACTCAGAAGAGAGTAGAAGATTAACCACCTTCTGCAGTGGTGAAGGCAAGACACATGGCCATATATAGGTCAAATCCTACCATGTTGCTTGGAAGGAGGATCAGAATAAGTGGGAACAGCCCTTATGACTACAACATGATTATATGGTAATAATGGTGATTTGGGTGGACTTTTTCCTGAAGGCTTTAAAGTACCTTCAGTATTCATAACTAATCCACATTTAAGAGAGACAGGCATGTTGCTGGTGCCATTGCTCTTAAAGGAAGTAGAAGGACATAGGGAGGAGAATTAATGATGTACTCAAAGCCATGGAATGTGTTAGCAGAAATCCTGACACCCAGACCCCTAGATTCCTGACGTCCTGTCTTCAGAACCACCTTCATGACCCACCTTAGTCTTTTCAGGAATAGCTCATTCCTTTAAGCATCTTGAGTCCAAGTCTCTGTGGTGGTAGGTGAGTTTGCAGTTTAGATGGACTTTAGAATGGTTAGTCTTCTGGAGCAACTCTGGGAGGCTGGATTATGTAGACTAGAAATAAAATAAAATTGAGATTAAAAGTTAGGCAGGTCTGGGTTTAAATTCCAGTTTTTTCTCTCCCCTGTGAAACCTCAGGGGAGTTCCTTCACTTGTCTGAGATTCAATTTCTTCCTGTGGGAAACAAGGGCAGTATTTGGCATCCGGAAGGTTGTGGCAGTGAATGGAGGAGGAAGAGCCATCCCGGGAGTGGGAGCTGTCATCACTGGCATCCCCTGCATCGGTGGTTTTTGGTGTCCCACATGGAGAGCATTAGAACAGACCCAGAAATATTGGGGCAGTATTCCCAAGTGAGGCTGATATTGTTTCAAGATAAATAAACTTGGTTTTTGTTGTCATAAGCTACTTTATAATTTTGCTAAAATATCATTAAGTTTGAATAAGTTCCATCATACATTTTCAGGGCCTTTTTGTTTGTTTGTTTCATTTTTCTCCCCCCATGCTTGGAACTGCTCTTAGGGCAACCTACTAGTCGTGGTAAGGGCAACTGGGCACCAAGAAGTTACTCGAGTCAAACAGAAGCTTCTAGAAGCCATCTTGTTCTAGTTCCAAGAGACCTTTAGATACCCAGTGCCAGGGATAGCCTGTCTGTCATTACTTGTGGGGAAACTCTTGTCGTGGTGATAGCAGAGAGGAGTCACAGCCCTGAGCTGGTGGCCTTGTTGAAAAGCATAACTCTGCTTTAGGCAAAAGATGGCTGGTCTCATTTTCCCTGTTTAATGGGATACCAGCCTTCGCCAACTTCATCTGTTGTGGTTCATGTGGGTGGGATCACATGTTTCAACGGTATTGCTGAGTGCCTTGTAGGTCTGATTTCACTCCGAGTTTCTCTTTGCTCCACTTTCTCGGTATATTGCAGAATGAGGCTGTTTGGCCCTAAGTCAGGAGGAAAAAAAACAAAACATCATTTTGAGTCAACAGTTGCTTAGTAAGTACCTGCTGACCAGGAATCCACCACTTGTTTTGACTATTATAAGCCAAAAAACAAAATTCAAACTGGTTTATGAGCGTAGATACCATCTCAGTTTTTTCAAGGCCCACAAATAAAATCTAATCTCTAAAAGTGTGTACCTGTTTGTAAAGACACATAAATATTGGGTCAAAATTTGAAATGTACCTAATTTTGCAACTCCAATCCCAAACTACTTATAACTTGTTCCTTGTATTTTTCTTTTAAATACTCCCCCTGGCTTCTTCCCCTTGCCCCTAGCTCTGTCTGGCTTCCTCCTTTGCTTTCTCGCTCTCTCTTTTTTCTGAGATGCTGCAATGGCTTTATGTATTAGCAAGCCCATTCAAAGCCAGGAAGGTTGATGCTTTTCTTTGAGCAGCTTGAATAAATGATAACAAAACATGATCTTTGCTCGACATCCCCTCTCCTACCCCTTTCTCTTATTTTGGGGGGTAATATACCAGGAAGAAAAAAAAAAAAACAACTTTCCAAACACAGAACTTTATGGCCAGAGACAATCTGGCTGCTGGAATAAACAGTCTGCTCCCTCGTTTACAATTCCATCGTGGGCTTAAATCCTGAGAAGCTCAAGGCTGGCCGCAATAGTTCTTGCTTGGCAGCGGGGAAGTCTGCCAACGTCCCATCAGGCTTGTTTCTTAAGCAAAGTTGTATAAGTTAACAGGTTTTATTGTTGGGGGTAATCTGGGGTTGTTCTTACAGGAGGAAGGGACGAGGCCCCCAGAGTGTTTGCCAGCAACAGCCCTTGGCTTTCCTCATTCCTGCTCCTCATTAATTTGTGTGAGCTCAGCTCGGATAACAAATGGCGGGGCAGGGGGATCCTATTCAGCCAGGCCTGGCCCTGGTAAGGCCTGTGAGCTAATTGCTCTAATTGAGTGGGAGGGACTGCCTTCCTCTCGATTCTGTCCCTGCCCTGTTTGGAGTGGAATGAATGGAGGCCCACTTCAGCTCCTGCTGGCAGCCCCAGCAGCCCGCTTGGCCATGGGATCCACTGCTGGGATCCACAGCACTGACAGCCCTCTTACAACTGCTACTCTGGTCCTTCTTTGTGTGAAGAGGTATTCCAACAGGGCTCATTCTGGGCTCTGCTCTCATGCTTTCCTTTTGGGTGGGGAAACATTCTGCTGTAATTTATACCTGGGAAACAGCATCAGAAATGTTTC
>CM053576.1:73471178-73523678 GCA_028646485.1 Cryptoprocta ferox | reverse complement strand
AATTACGGCTTAATGCCCTGGAGACACTCCCAAATGACAGGATTAACCCCCAAGGGAAATAGGCTTCTGTTGTGAAGGATTACATCAACGTTTTAAAAAGCCCTTCCACAGCTCTGAGGAATCGCTGATCCTTTTCAAGCCTCGACAGGAGGCTGCCAGTGGCCAGAGCTGGGAAACGCTGGAGGGGCCCGTGTCTGATCTGTGGGCTCTGCTCTCGCACCCTTCCCAGCTTGTCTGCTGTGGGACAGACCCCACGTACCATTGCCATCTCTGCCTGTGCTGCTCTGTGCCACCTAGCTGGTACTGGGGAGTTTGAGCTTTAGTGAGGGCCGGCTACCCCAGCACTCCCGTGGGGACCTGGGAGAGAAAGAGGGTGCCCAGTGGTAGTGGCAGCCAGTGCTCACCCGGAATCCCAGGAACTTTGCAGTGTGGGAGGGGGCTAAGGCTGTCGGTTACACATGTCATAAATTATTTCTTGACCATTAGCAGTGTTTCTGCCTCATAACTGTTCTTCAGGCATATTAAATCAGCAAGAAGGAAGAGCATGCTAGGACATCTGGGGCTGCCAGATAATTCAGTTAATTTCTATTCCCTTGAACCTGGAGGTGTTAATTTGGAAGCACAACAGAAGAGTCTGAAGAATGCTAATACGTCATTTGAATGATTAATGCAATCAGGGGGATTGGGGGGACCTCTGTTTACTCTTTAATTTTGACATGGCACAGCAAGGAGGAGAGTGGCTAATTTTCCAAAGTTAAGGGCAAGTTGGTTTCATTTTGGTCACGTGGTCTCAGCTGGGGTTTGGGGAGCTGGGGTGACTCAGAAGGGCTGTATCAGGCGATGGGGGCCAGTTTTGTTCCTATAATGGCTACAGCCAGGAAAACAGATGAAATTGTTTGTGATCTGATGAGCCCTGTCCTCTTGGGTGAGGAGGCTCCCAGAAGCTGCTGGGAACAGCAAACAGAAGGAGAAAGAAAGAAAGAAAGAAAGAAAGAAAGAATGGAAAAGAGAGAGCCTGGAAAAACAAAGCTGAAAATAAGTGATAGTCTTATAATGTACATGTATTTTTATCTGACATTTCCAAATTGAGTGGCTTTCTTTAAAAGAAGGAAAATATTTCCAAATTTATTTAAAGGGTACCTTATTAGGGAAAGCTTAGGACTGAGCAGTTATTTAAAAATGTATTTTGAGGAGAGACGCAAACGAAGACATTTAATTCTTACCAAACTGTAGGCATTTTAAAGAAGCCTTGTGTCTATTTCATTGCCTCCGATTAGAGGCAGCTATGACAGTGATAACAGGAAATTTCAAAGGGCACTCCCCGCCACCCCCCAGCCAGACACTGAAGAGTATCTCCTTTTTAAAACAAAGGATGCATTGTGAGAGTGAAAGGGATTTGGCCCCAAGCACTAAACAAATTCTAGAGAGCAGAAAAAACCCTGTAATTATGTTAATAGTAAATTAATGTTTTGCAATTTACCCATATCACCTCAGAATAGGTGTTGTTAAAAAGTACCTATTGGAAATATTGGGCAGATGTGCTGGAGAAGGGAAGAAGTCAAAATGTTTAGTTCCCTAGAAAACCTTGTGTTTAATATACAAATGGAGGTTCCAGTGCCAGAAAGACTTGTTTTCCTGAGGTGCCACCTAAACACTGCGTAGAGAAGCTGGATCGACAGGCCCCCTTCCGGAGATCCTCATGTGGTTTGGAGTTTCCCTGTCTGGAAAGGCCAATGGGCAGCAGTAGATGAACAGAGATGGAAAGGATGTCCCAGTCCTTTCTTCAGGTAACACAGCGAGTGTTACGTCCAGTCGTGACCCCTGCCTTTGGCTTTTAGTCTTAGAGACCATGAGGTCTCCGTTCAAATAGGGCCCTGTGTTGAACAGACCTCAGTTTTGATTTCTGTGTAAAAGGTTTCTCAGTACATAGAAAGTTCTTTGCCCAAGGCCAATGTGAAGATTAATAATAAATATTTACTGAGGAACTATATATGCCAGGAAATGTGCTGAGCCCTTTCTGGAACGTAAGATTTTTCTCGATTAATTCTCGAAACAACCTTGAGGAGTAGGAGTTGCTACCTGTATTTTCTTGATGAGAAAATTGATGCCAAGTAACTTGCCTCAGGCCCCAGCCAAAGGGGGGCACATTTTCTGAGCTGGCTGTTGTAGGCACAGTTGTGAATTGCACTGGTTCCCTTGATACCCCAGGCATTCTCTCTCGTACATTTTCCCTTTCTCAGTGATGCTTTCTCTTCCTTTCAGGCATCCAGTATTTTTTTTTTTTTAATGCTCTATATTTTTATCGAAACCTACTTTTAAGAAAAGATTATATTAGTCATGTATCCTTTAGTGTGAATTTAAACCCATGCCAGGTTTTTTTTTAAACAGGATTTTCTGATTAATTCTCAAAGGATCTCAGTATTTAAAATTTTATAACTAATAATGGAATAAAATATACTACCTGCCTTTTAAAGTAGCTGAGGCATTAATGAGTAGGAACAATTGGGACAGATTTACCTAATCTTTCAAGTAAAGTAAATGTTGGCCTTTTCTGCCCTATACCAGCTTAGAAGCACTTTAGAAACCAGCATTTCTGATATATCTTATAATGGATAATGGAACTTGTTTTAAATAAAGCACCAAACTAAGAGAATGAATTTTTTAAAAAATAAAGCACTAGATTAGGAGTGAAGAAGCCTGGATTTCAATCCCATGTCACTACGGGACTGGAAAATGAAGGGGTTGGACCATAGCAGTGTTCTCTCCCTAGTTCCTCATCCATAGCAGACATCATTAATTAATCTGGGGCTTTATCTGATCAAGCCTGTATGCTGTTTGGAATCTATCTTCACAGATCCTCCAAGGAGCATTATTTATCTTTTACAGTTGACACTCAAGATGAAACGTATTGACACCCAAGGGCTAGGTGGTGTCCAGAATTTCTTCCAGTTAAACATTCTGTGAGGTCTGTAATCTAGGGATATAAATAGGTCCATGGTTCCCATACCTGTCTATGCATAAGCATTGGCAGTTTTGTAAATACACCTCTTCAATTGGATTTTCTCGGAATGTAATTTGAGAATCTGTATTTTTTTTAAGCTCTTCCAGTGATTGTGATGTGGCCATTCTATGGATTGACATTTGGACACTGCCACTTTAGATTGTGTGATTTAGAGTTCTGTTTATTTAAAAATTTTTTTAATGTTTATTTTTGAGAGAGAGAGAGGGAGGGAGGTAGACACAGAATCTGAAGCAGGTTCCAGGCTCTGAGCTGTCAGCACAGAGCCTGATGCGGGGTTCGAACTTGTGAACCATGAGATCATGACCTGAGCCGAAGCTGGATGCTCAACTGAGCCACCCAGGTACCCCGAATTCTGTTTATTTTGATAATGGCAATTTCCAAGTTGAAATCATTGCCATTTCTGTCAGAGCCTCATGAATTGACTTTCAGTGAGCTAAAAAGTTTTGATGAATTTCTACTTTTAGCTATCTATCTTGCTATTTTATTATCAAGCTTCTAAAGAGTACCATGGAGTACTGCCTATATTTGGGCTTGTAGAGCCCTGTTCTGATTGGGTTCAAATATTAAACTCACAAGCTTATCAGCTTTGTGGCCTTGAACAGGTCATTTAGCATAAACAGGTAATTTAATCTTATCTTCTGTGAAATTGAATACCCACCATGCAGAGTTATTGAGATTCCAACATTCTGTTATTTCTACTTGGTGTTACGAATAGCAGTGATTGAGCACCTACCATGGACCAGTTGGTATAAAACCAAGTGGAGAGGCAAGATAAATAAATAGAGTCATGGTTTCTGAAAGTCATCAAAACCAGTGTTTCACTTTTCTTCTCATAATCCCCCTGTTATAGTTAGGCACATGCGTGCACACAGACAAGTGAAAACAAAAGTTTCACAAAACAATGTCTTTGCTGTGTGTAATGCACCTTGAAACTTTCTGTTCCATTCCATTAAACAATACTGATCATGACCCCTACAATTAATTTCATGGTCCATGAATGGGTTATTACCTGCATTAGACCACTCTGTTCCCCAGTACTTCTACTAACCCCTCATCATGACCATCCAACCCCTGGGTGTATACTTCCATTGAGGAGAAACTCTTCGAAGCCAGGAAAAATACCTCGCAATTCACTCTAGCTAATATTAACTGAGCATTGACTATTAACAAAGCAATCCACTGTCTTCATATTGTGTGTTTTATCTGAAGGCCTGTAAGCTGATTATTTGGAATGCTGATTGTGTTTCCATAGTACCCTTCTGTTGGTCCTTGGATATCCAGGACCTACTGTATTGCTTTCTATTCCAGACTGTGAAATCTTTGTTCTTATCAAAACTCAGCTGTCCTCTCACCCAGTGTTGATAAGCTAATTACAGCCAAGAGGTTCCTGACTGACAATGACAGGTGTTGCCTTGCATTTTAAGAGAAACCTTTGAAGTCTAAAACAATGAATTTTTTTTTATTAGACAAAGCTAGTGAAGAGAGAATTTTGGTCATGACAGAATTTTGGAACCCTTTGTAACTGTTTCTGCTCTTGGGAACTAGGACCAAGAACATAGATTGAGTATGTGGTTATGTACTGGGTCTGATTGGGCCAGTGGGGTATCCTGTCCTAATTTCTCTGAACATTCTGAAGTATAGGGGATGCTTCCATGAGGCATTGCATCATTTTCTTTTCTTTTTTATTGGAGAGAGAGAGGGACAGAGAGAGAACATGTGAGGGAGAGAGAGAGGGAGAGAAAGAGAGAGAGGGAGAGAGAGAAAATCACAAACTGGCTCCATGCTCAGTACAGAGCTCCATGCAGGGCTTGATCCCACGACTCTGGACAGTCAAATGACTGAGCCACCCAGGCGCCCCCACATATAAATTCTAAAGTGTGAGACATGATCAGGAATAAATTCTTGCATGAGGACTGCATTGGGAATAACCACATAAATCACATTTGACACAAAGACAGTGTACTTATGTATGGGAAGCACCGTGTCTGAAACTTAGATTTGTGCCAGGTTAACGTCAGGTTTGGAGTTCTTTGTATTGATTAAATTAATTATTGATCAAATTGGTTATGTTGCCAATTAAACACTGGTTCAAAAGAATTTCTGATGAAAAAAATCACATTTAAGCTTGTTGATTTGGTTTGGAAGACACATAGTGTCCTTGTTGAGCCATAGGAAATTTTATGATGCCCTCTTCCTGGGTGTAGGATGTAATGTTGGCAAGATGAACTCTTTAAATCTGTAGTTATACATTGCATTACCTGAGGATGAGTGGGGAGGAAGAGGACAAACACACATAGACAAATATACTCACACAGAGTGCAAAAGGGGAATGGAAGAGAGAGAGCGAGAGCGAGAGAGAGAGAGAGAGAGAGAAGGAAGTAATAAGTAATGCCTTGAGAGACATGATTGACCTAGGGATTAACTAGGCTGTACACAAACAAATGTGTACTACTACATAATATATTTAAGTAGAAAACTGGTAATAATAGTTTTGGTTTAAGGATCAACCAGTTGTGTGACCTTCAGCAAGTTAATTGACCTCTTTGAGCCAGTTTCATTGTTTAGAAAATAAAAGGGTTAGACAACGAGATTTCTAAATCCTTTCTGAAGCTTGAAAATGCTATTGTTCTAGGGATTTATACAAGTTACACATCAGTGAAACATTACAATGCCTTCTAAATTCATAAATTTATCCATTTAACAAATATGGAATAAGGGCCTACCAGCAGTTTTTCTCCTCAACAAAATAACAAAAGTTTCTCAGCTGTGCTCACTACTACTTGGCTTTTATACCTTTCTGAGCTCAATCAAAACTCAGGCCACAGCAGGCAAGGGATGGATTCTGCCACAGGAAGGAGGCAGGGTAGTTTCATGATTTAATGCCAAGTCTACTTCAGGGTACAGAGATCCCACTACCTTTTTCTTCAGAGGAGCAGTAGTCAGAAAGGATCTTCCTGCTGGTTTCCATGGGGCAACTGTTGACTGATGGGTGTGAGAGGAAGACGGGGAGGAAGGGAGAGGCAAGTCAACCCTCTCAGGGGCCACCCAGCCATGTATATCAAAAGCAAACGATGACATTGGTAAACCCTGGTCTTACCAACATAGGGAAATGAGATTCTTATGGTGTACTCAAATATTATAAGACATAAAATAATATGGATCTATATTGGAGAAAATGCTGAAAAAATAACTGAGAAATGTAGCATGAAATACTTAGCCAAAAACAGAAAGAAGAAAGATCATGTAAGGCCAGCTGAGCTTGGCATCTTTCTCATTGATTGTGCCTGCATATTTTAGGATATTGCTTGCAGCCTGTTGCCTTAGTATTTATTTTGTCCGTTGCTTAATTTTACCGTTTAGCCATTACTACAAAGCTTCACTGACTTCTTTTTAGAACGAATGACTTGTAGGATGAAAAATATAATGTATATGGTATCATAATTGATGTAACATAAAATTAATAAGTGTGTAAATAAAAAGCATGTCTTGATTATTGCCTTAGTGACAAGCCAATATAAGAATAAGTTTGAATTTCTTGAAAACTGAACCTTTTGTCTGTTATGGTAAAAGTCCTAGGTTATTCCAGGTCCCATCATTTATTTGATTAAAATTTTTTTTAATAAATATATCTGTAAGTGAGGAATTACATATGTAGAAAAGTATGCAACAATAAGTATAAAGTTTAATTAGTTTTTTAAAATGAAATAGACTTTATTTTTTAGAACAGCTTTAGATTTACAGAAACATTGGGCAGATGGTATAGTTTTCCAAACTCTTACATCAAGTTTCCACCTAGTAGTCACATCCTATGTTAGTGTGGCACATTTGTTACAACAGTTGAACCAATATTGGTACATTATTATTAACTAAAGTCTATACTTTATTCATATATTTTTTTTACTTTTAACAAAATGTCCTTTTTTTTTTCTGTTCTAGGATCTAGGACACTGCCATATATGTAGTTGTCTTGTCTCCTTTCTTGTCTGTCAGGGTCTCGGACCTTTCTTGTTTTGGATGACCTTTACAGTTTTGAGGAGTACTGGTCAGGTATGTTGGAGAAGGCTCCTCAATAAGAATTTGTTTAATGGTTTTCTCGTGATTAGATTCAGGCTGTGGGTTTCTGGAAAGAACACCACAAAGGTAAATTGCCATTTTCGTCACATCATATCACATCAAGGGTACATATTTATCAGTGTTTATCGCCTTGATCACCTGGTTGAAGTAGTTTCTGTCTGGTTTCTCCACTGAAAAGTTACTTTCCACCCCTTTTCATATTGTACTTTTTGTAAGGAACTTAGTACTTAGAACAGGACCTATGCTCTACCTGCCTGAGGGGTTAGTATATATAAATTATTCACATTCTTTTGCATAGGGGATTTATATATTTATATATTATATATTTGTATATTATCTCCAGTTTATTTGTTTATATTAGTATGTTTTCATTTATTCTATACTTTGGTTTTTAATCCAGTACTATTTTATTTATTTTGTTGCTCAAATTGTTCTAGCTTTGGCCATTGAGAGTTCTTTAAGTTAGTTCCTATGTTTCTTTGACATACTTACAGCATTTCAAGTTTCTTTTTTTTCTAGGCACTTCTTCCTTTTTTTGGTTTTAATTTTTTTTAATGCTCATTTATTTTTGAGAGAGAGAGAGAGAGAGAGAGAGAGAGAGCAAGCTCGGGGGAGGGGCAGAGAGAGAGGGAGACAGAATCTGAGGCAGGCTTCAGGCTCCGAGCTGTCAGCAAAGAGCCAGACACGGGGTTCAAACCCGCGAACCATGAGATCATGACCCAAGCTGAAGTCTGGAGCTTAACCGGCTGAGCCACCCAGGCGTCCCACTTTCTTACTTTTTGACATGGCAAGATACTCCAGGCTCATGTTGTGTATTTCCTGCCCCATTTATAGAATTGAACTTTTCTCTGAGGACTTCTGTATTGGGAACCAAGATCTGAGTGGTAGGTGTGCTCATTCCTGCTTTGCAATTGTCGATTCTAGCCTCATTCAGTTGGAAGAACGAGGAAATATATGTGTGTATATTAATCCATATATGTATGAACATAATCTATATTTTTAAATGTAACCCATTTATAAAGTCAAATGCAAGTTCATATTGATGTCTCCAACTTGAATTCATTACCATATGAGTCATTCTAGTCTTTGGATATCTGTAAAACTCTACTGCAACAGTGAGAAACCTGGTTCCTGCCATTCATGGTTTATTTACTTAATTGTTCAGTTCCAGTGTGCACGTATAGTAATATCTGAATTATTAACCTGTATCCCTGTGGGACACAGCTTTATTAACTCAAGTATGGTGCTTATATATCATTCCTTTTTGCCTGTAGTCTTAAAAACTCCATTCATTTCCAAAGTCACTTGGGTCAGCAGCTCTTCCTTCTCTCTCCTTCAGTGATGTTTCATGCATTTGTAGTGCAGTTAGATTCTTTGATCATAGTCTGTATTCCATCTTTGTGATCAGTTGACCTCCCAAATAATACTTAAAATCTTACATACATTGTTTCATACTTTGTGCTGTAAATATTTATGTTTTGACAAATGCATGTATCCACTATGACAATGTCATATAAAAAGTTTCACAGCACTGAACAGTGCCTTGTGCTTCACCTATTTAGCCGTCTCCTCTTTCTCTGAACTCCTGACAACCACGGATCATTTTACTGTCCCTATAGATATGCCTTTTTCAGAATGTCATATAATTGGAGTTATTATAGTACGTGTAACCTTTTCAGACTGGCTTCTTACACTTAGCAATATGCATTCAAGTGCCATTCATGTCTTTTTGTGATTTGGTGTTTATTTCTTTTTATTGCTAACTAATATTCCATTGTATACCTGTATATACCACAATTTATTTATTCACCTATTGAGTACATGTTAAGTTGCTTCATTTGGGGGATTATGAATAAAGTTATTATAAACATTTGGGCACAGGTTTTGGTGTGGCCTTCAGTTTTCACATCAGTTTGGAAAATATCTAGGAACATGATTGCTGGATTGTATGGTAAGACTGTTTAGCTTTATAAGAAACTGCCAAACTATCTCCCAAAGTGACTGTACCATTTTGCATTCCCATCAATAATGAATGAGAGTTACTGTTGCTTTATATCCTTACTGGCATTGCAATAGTCAGATTTTTGACTGTAGTCATTCTAATAGGTGTTTAGTGGTATCTCATTGTTGTTTTAATATGTAATTCCCTGATGACATATGATGTTGAGCATCTTTTCATATGCTTATTTGCCATCTGTATATCTTCTTTGGTGAGGTCTTTTGCCCATTTAAAATTGGATTTTTTTTCTTGTTGAGTTTTAAGAGGTTTTGTACATTTTGAATACCAGTCCTTTATTCATATATGTGTTTTGCAAATGTTTTCTCCCAGTCTGTGGCTTGTGTAGTGATTCCCTTAAGTATTTCACAGAGCAGAATTTTTAAATTTTAATAAAGTCTAACTTTTCATTCACAGATTGTACTTTTGATATTCTATGTAAAATTCTTTACCAAATCTAAGATCATCTAGATTTTTTCTTATGTTTTCTTCTAGAATTTTTATAGTTTTGAGTTTTATATTTAGGTATATGATAGATTTTTAATTAATTTTTGTAAAAAGTGTTAGGGCTGTGTCTGGGTTCTGGGTTTTCTTTCTTTCTTTCTTTCTTGTTTTTTTTTTTTTTTTTTTAATATGGACATCTAGCTATTCTACTGCCATTTGCTGAAAAGACTATACTTTTCTTTATTGAATTACTTTTGCTCCTCTCTCAAAGACCAGTCAACTAGATTTGAGTCTATTTCTAGGCTCTCTGTAGTGTTCCATTGATCTATGTATCTGTTCTTTTGCCAATACCACACTGTCTTAATTACTGTAGCTTTATAGTGAATCCTATACTTTGTTATTCTTCTTCAGTATTATGTTGGGTATTCTAAGCCTTTTGCCTTTTTACGTAAATTTTAGATTCAGTTTGTCAGTATCTACAAAGTAGGTTGCTGTGGTTCTGATGTAGATTGTGTTGAATCTATTGATTAAGTTGGGAAGAATTGACATCCTAATCCATGAACACAGTATATCTGTCCATTAATTTAGATTTCCTTTGATTTCTTTTATCAGAATTTTATAGTTTTCTGTTATATAAAACGTGTACAGGTCACCTTGGTGGCTCAGTTGATTAAGCATCCGACTTTGGCTCTGGTCGTGATCTCATGGTTCCTAGGTTCAAGCCCTGCGTTGGCCTCTGAGCTTGGAGCCTGCTTCGGATTTTGTGTCCCTCTCTCTCTGCCCTTCCCCTGTTCATGCTCAAAATCTCTCTTTTTCTCTCAAAAATAAATTAACATTAAAGCAATTAAAAAAAACCCTTGTACATATTTTGTTATATTTGTGCCTACGTATTTCATATTTTTAAATACGTTTATTTATTTTTGACAGAGAGAGAGAGAGAGAGAGAGAGAGCTGAGGAAGGGCAGAGAGAGAGAGGGAGACAGAGGATCTGAAGCAGGCTCTGTGCTGAGGTGTAGAGAACCTAACTTGGGGCTCGAACTAACAAACTGTGAGATTATGACCTGAGCCAAAGTTGAATGCTTAACCCACTGAACAATTCAGGCACCCCATGTGTTTAATATTTTTGATGCTATTATAAATATTTTGTTTTTGTTTTTAAATTTCAGATCCTAGTTGTTTGTTGCTGTTCTATAGAAAAGCAATTGAGTTTTTAATATTTACTTTGTATTGCTTTATAGCAAACTTACTATTATCATTTATTAGTTATAGGAGGGTTTTTTTAAAATTTTTTTTTAGGGTTTTCTTTAGTGGCAAACAAAGATAGTTTAATTTCCTCCTTCTAAATCTGTATACCTTTTATTTCCTTCCCTTGTGTTATTATACTAGCTAGGACTTCCAGTATGATGTTGAATGGAGTGGTGGGAATGGATATCCTTGCTTGTTTGAGATCTTAGTGGGAAAGCATCTACATTCTCACCATGGAGTGTGATTGTCAACTATACATTTTTTTGTAGATGTTCTTCATTAAGTTGAGGCAGTTCCCCTTTATTCCTAGTTTGCTAAGAGCTTTTATCACAAAGCTTTTAACACAAAGTGTTGGATTTGTCAAATGTTTTTCCTGCATCTATTGATAAGATTATATGAGTTTTCTTCTTCAGCCTGTGATATGGAGTATTATATTAATTGATTCTCAAATTTGAACCAGACTTGCATATCTGGAATAAATCCCCCTTGGTTATGGTGTATTATTTTTATACATTGTTGAATTTGATTTGCTAATATTTTGTTGAGGATTTTTGCATCTAGCTTCATGAAAGATATTGACCTGTAGTTTTCCTTTCTTATAATATCTTTGTCTGGTTTTGGTATTAGGATAATGCTGGCTTCACAGAATGAATTAGCAGTTATCCCTCTGTCTCTGTTCTCTTTAAAGATTATAGAATTGGTATAATTTCTTCTTTAAATGTTTGGTGAAATTTATCAGTTGAACCATCAGGGTATGCTGCTTTCTTTTTTTGGAAGATATTAACAATTTATTCAGTAAACACTGAACTATGCCAATTACCTATTTCTCCTTGTGTGAATATTTTTAGCTAGTGTCCTTCAAGGATTGTTCTGTTTTATCTAAGTTATCAAATTTGTTGGCATAGAATTATGTAAATTAATCCCTTATTATCCTTTTAATGTCCTAGAATGAGTAGTAGTAACCCCTCTTTTATTAACATTATTGGCCATTTGTGTCTTCTCTCCTTTTTCTTAGTTAACTTAAGCTATAGATTTATTAATTTTATTAGCCTTTTTAAAGGAACCAGCTTTTGGTTTCATTGATTTCCTCTACTGTTTTTTTTTTGTTTGTTTGTTTGTTTTCAGTTTCATTGATTCCTGCTCTAATTTTTATTATTTCTCTTCTTCTGATTGCTTGAGGCTTAAATTTTTCTTTAGTCTTCAGTTCTCTAAGGTGAAAGCTTAGATTGTTGATTTTAGATCTTTCTTCTTTTCTAATAAGTGCATTCTGTGCCATAAATTTGCCTGTATGCACTGCTTTTGCTGCAACCCACAGATTTTGATAAATTGTATTTTCATTTTCATTTAGATCAAAGTATGGTTTGGATTTTTCTTGAGACTTCCTCTTTGATTCATGTTATTTAGAAGTGAGTTGTTTAAATTCCCAATATTTGTGGATTTTCTGTCTTTCTTTCATTTCCAGTTTAACTGTATTGTGTAAATAGTCTGAGAACATATTTTCTGTGATTTCTATTTTCCCAGATTTGGGAAGGTATGTTTTCTGGTCCAGAAACTGGAATGTCTTGGTGAATATTTCATGTAAGCCTGAGAAAAATGTATATTGAGAAGATGTTTTAGGGTCAAATATTCTATAAGTGTCAACTGGGTCAGGATGATTATAGTGCTGTTCAGGTCAACTGTATCCTTATTTTCTGGTTGCTTTATCTATCAACTGAAAAAGAGGTGTTGAAATCTCCAACTATAATAGTAGGTTTGGTTTGTCCTCTTCTCCTTGTGATTCTATTAGTTTTTGCCTCATGTATTTTGACAGTCTATTGTTAAGTGCATACATGTTTAGGAATGTTATATCTTTTAGGAGCATGAACTCCATTATCACTATATAATGTCCTCTTTATTCCTGATGATCGTCCTTGTTCTGAAGTCTGCTTTGTCTGAAATTAATATAGGGACTCCAGCTTTGTTTTTTAGTAGTGTTATCATCGTATGTATTTCTTTATGCTTTTACTTTTAACTTGTCTGAGTTTTTATATTACAAGTGGGTTTTGTTCTAGACAACCTACAGTTTTGTGGGTTTTTTTTTTAACTCTACTCTTGACAATCTGTTTTTTAATTGGTATATTTAGGCCAACATTCACTTTTAAAGTAATTATTGACAGAGTTGGATTGACTTCTGTTTGTTGCACGTTTATTGTTTTTTTCCTCATCTTTTTCTGCTCTGATTTTTGGTTGTGATTTCTACATATCTTATATGATTCATATTGTTCTTTTATAAATTATACTTCTTTAAAACATTTTATTCCCTAGAATTTGCAATACACATTTACAACCAAATTTAACCTCAAATAATATTACACTTCATGAGTAGTCCAGATGCTGCATAACAGAGCATTCCTGAGTCTTCCCTCTTGTCTCTTATGACACTGCTGTCATCCATTTCACTAGTCCATATGCTGCAATCACCCAATTCATTGTTATAGTTGTTAGTTCATATACACTGTTAATATTTTAGATCAATTAAGAAAAAGAAAAAGAAAAAGATCTTACTTTCATGTATTCCTTCTTTTATAGTCTTTCTTTATATAAATCTGACTTTCTGACCTATATAGTTGTTCTTCTTGAAAACCTTCTCTTAACATTTCTTACAGGGCAACTCTGGCAATGAATTCTCTCAGTTTTTGTCTGAGAGTCTTTTATTTCTCCTTTACTTTTGAAGGAAAATGTTATTGGACATATAATTCAAGGTTGATGGTTTTCGTTCCACACTTTCAACATTTCACTCCATTTTCTTGCTTACATGACTTCTGATGAGAAGTCTGATGTAACTCTTTTAACTTTTATTCATGTTCCTCTATAGGTAAGGCTTTTTAAAAAAAGATTTCTTCTTCACTGTTTTTGGCTTTCTTCAATTTGAATGTGAGGTATCTAAATGTAGAGTTTGTTGGGAATTTATCCTGTTTGGTGTTTGCTGAGGTTTTTGGATCTGTAATTTAGTCATTAATTTTGTCAATTTATTGAGAATTATTACCTCAGGTATTTCTTCTGTTTATTCTCTCTTTCTTCTCCTTCTGATATTCCAAGTACACATATGTTATGCTTCTTAAAATTCTTTCACAGCTTTTTATCATTCTTTCTTTTCTTAGTATTTCAGGCTGGGTTTCCTGTTGACCTGTCTTTAAGCTCACTGGTTATTTTTCTCAGCCATATCCAGTCTCATGTTGAGCCCATTGAAGGTATTCTTCTTTTCTGTTTATTATTTTTTATTTGTAGCATTTATTTTTTATTCTCTCTTAGAGATTCCATCTTTTTACTTCCCTTATCCATCTAGTCTTGTATGTTGGTTACTTTTTCCACTGGAGCCCTTCAAATATCAATCATAGTTATTTTTAATTCTTTAGTATTTCCACAGTCTGTGTTATTTCTGAATTCTGGTTGAATTCTTGCTTTATCTCTTCAGACTGTTTTTTTTCCATGGGGTTTTTTTTTTTTTTTTGAGAATATCTTACAATTTTTTGTTGAAAGCTGGACATAATGTATTGGGGAATAAGAACTTGGGTAAGAGGTCTAGTGTGAGATTTTAATTTAATCTGGCTTGGAGTTGGGCTGTGTTTAATGTGTGGCTTTAGGTACCAGGAGCTTCAAATTCCTCTTGTGTCCTTGTGTTGGTCTCTTTCATTTACTTTGGGCATCCTTAAGAATTCCTCCTTCAATAGAATGTGTACCATTTAACTCTTTCAACAGTAATCCACCCTTATTATACTGGAGTCCTGATGATGTAGTGGCAAGATGTGGGAGAGGCAAGGTGTTCAATAATTTTATGATAAAGTCTTAGTCTTTTAGTAGATTTTGTCCGAGTTGTGACCTCTACAAGTGTTTTTTAATTTCTTCCTCACTTAGGTGAGACAGGAAATGCAGAGAACGCTGGTGTTTGATAATTTAACTTTCCCCTACGAAGGATAAAGTTCTATATGGGATAAGGCAAAGTCTTTTTCCTAGAGAATAGGTCTTTGTTACAGAGAATGCTCTTGATGTATTTCAAGTGGTTACACTTTCCTCCTTCTCCCAGAGCTCTGAGGAGACCTTTCTTGGGTCTTAACTATGAGAACCTGCTGTGGTTCCTAGAGGTAAGGGTCCCACTAGAACTCACCCTCTTGCTAGTTTATATCTAGCCTCCAGCAGTTTGTCAAAATGACCATTTAGGTATTTCTTCCAGTTTGTGACTTCAGTGGTTTCTACTTCAGGTAAGCAGATAATGACGTGAGTCTGTGTTCTTCTGTGAAGGTTGGGGTTAGAGAGTTTCAAATGTACAAAAATCTATAAAGTAATTTTTTCATTGGAAATTTCAATAAAAATTTTAATGGTTGTAAGTATATTTCATTTTGATAAGCCAAGTTATAATACAGTAAGTCACAATTGAAATCCCTCCCTAAAAAACTAATCGAGAAAATTCTGAATGTTTGTAAGACTAACAAATTTCTGGCCACCATTCATCAAAGAAAGAACACAGTGCCATTTGAGTAGCCAGCCACTCAAACGACTATGTTATTACTAATGGTGGTAAGTTTAATGAAAAATTGTGCCCCCTAAAAAGTAATCAGTTGATTATGTCCAATGCATATTATGAATACTTAATACAGTAGGAGAATTGCCTGTGCTCTACAAAATGTAATAGCTATTTGTAATCCTTTGTCAAATTAGGCAGGGACACCTAAATAAATAATAAAATAAATTAGAATGTTAAGTGATATTGAATCATGTATTCTTAAATGGATAAAGGATTGGCATGTTAATTTATTATATAAGTTGAACCTCTCTATTGGTATATCCTGTTGGCCAGAGAAAGTCCATACTATTTCCAAGCATGATTCATGTGGTCCTTGTGAGAACAGCTCTCACCCCGTTACTGTCTCTCATGAATTCCCATTATACAGTCATAGAGCTAGAAGGAAACCCATGGAATATAAAGGGACACATTAGCATGTAAAGGCTGGCGCTTGACCATCTGCAGATGAAAGGTCACAAAGAAGATATTTGCAACGAGGCTCAGCTAGTTGTGACCACTCTCTGGATCTGTACCCGTCAGACAGAGGTTGACACCTGTGACAGGTACATTCTGATTTCCAGATTCCTTGTGCAGAATCAGACATGCTCACAACAGCATGGCAGCCAGGTGTCAAGTGCTTCACCTCTCAGCATGGAGACACTCAGAAACCCCGGCTGGAAAAGGCACTTGGACTCACCTCTTGAAGTGCACACCAGGCAGGAGAGCTGAACCAGGAGAGGGTTCTGTTAAGCCTTGTTTGACAACAGGTGCGAGGAGTCATGCATGCTGACACTTCTCGTCCCCAGTGCTCCATGCTCTGGCACCTCCCCGACCCAGCCCCACACAGTGGAGAGGTTGAGGCTGAGGCCATTGGAGGGACAGCGAGGGTGTCTCCATGTCCCCTTGTTGTCACAGGTGGGTTTAGTGAGAGGGAGAAGGGTGTGTGATTTCAGAGCAGGAGATGAAGGTTGTGTGTGAGTTAAATTGGGCCTGCCTACTCAGGCTGGGATTCTTCTGACAAACTAAATTCCTCCTTGGATTCAGGAATTCTCATGAGGACAGAATGTTGAAAAAAAAAATCAAATTTCTAGAACACTTTAAACCAGAATCTAGATATTGGTGGGCATTATTGTTTTAGGTAGAAACTTCAGGACCAGAGCCACTCCTTAGGGAAGGAATGTGCTTTCACTCCCTTAGATATGACTCTGGGCCTTTAGGTATGCTCTCAAAATCACCTTGGATGTGAAACCATGGGGCTGATATCTAATTTCTAGCAGGCCAGTGTTTCCCTCAGGGTAGGCTTGCAGGGGTCCATGCACATTCTTTTGTGACCAAGAGCAGGTATGAGATGTCCCCGGGAAAAGAGTGTGGTCTAAGGTTCTGATACCAAGACACTAGCTGCTCTCAATAGAGAGCCAAGCAGTATGCTTAGGACTCAGCATTGCCCCAATACCCTACAGGACCACTTTTATTGAAATGTTCTGTAGGATATGAGCTGATTTAAAAAATAGCTCTATGTAGTGTGTCTTTGGTCTATTATTTTATTGATGTTGCAGATAGTATTGTTATTTTATTTGATGTTTTTGCTTTTTAATTTTGTGGACATAGTGTATCTGATATGTTATTTTTCCCTCCCTTCTTTCTCTTTCTCCCTCCCTCTTTCCCTCCCTTTATTCCTTCCATCTTTCCTTTCTTTCCTCCCTTCCTCCCTTTTGTAGATCAGTGTTAGAAGGCTCAGAACCTTGGATCTGTGGCCTATTGGACATAAAAGAATATATCATTAGGGCATGTGCTTTTCTTAGCTTCTTTTTTGACCTCTTTTGTTAACTATGGAGTCTTACAGAGCCTGTATAGCCAACTTCTGCCTTTTTCAGAGGAAGGCTGGTATGAACACCCAAATTAGCAAATGAGCATTCTCACCCAGACATTGAGCCTGGGACATAAGCCGTTGGTAATTGGCTCTGGGGACTAGGCTAGAGCAGAATGTAAACTTTGGTGGACTCAAAGTAAGAGGTGAAAGGGCCTGATCTATGATGACATACAGGTAAGCCTGGTGAGAATCTGACCCACTGGCTTGGAAATGCTAATTTTTCTGTGAAGAGGTTGAAAGAATGTGGACTTTGATATTACAAAGACTTCTGTTGGATTTTTGAGACTGCTCCTTATTATGCACACTTCAGCAGGCCACTAAACCTCACTGAGGCCTCAGTGTTCTCATCAGCAAATTGGGACTAGTAACATGTATCTGGTTTTTATGAGCATTAAATCAAAGAGTCTTTGCAGCACCTGACATGTTGGTTCTTATCACCCTGTTCTCCTCCGTAAGATTGAGATAAATGTATTTGGAACTTCCCTGCTTTTTCAAATCTCTGGGAAGATGATGTGGACGTTCATGCCTTCCTTTGAAACAATCCTGGCACCCCAGGGACTTGTCCGGAAATTCAGCTCGTGTTCAAGCCTGTTTAAGGGGGTTTTGCTTTCATCTTCAGGGGCCAAATGCCAGTGGCTGCTTTTAATGAAACCAAATCCTTCCTCATTCTGTGTGATTTGGGGATTTGCTTCCCCAGCCTGGGCAGCAGTCGGATACATTCTGTTTTCTTTATTTTCCAAGTGACCCCAGAGCACTTTGTGTTTCTAAAACTGACCTACTAGGAGAAACAAAATAAACTCTTCCATTCCATCTTCTCTTTCTCTGAATGTATTTGGGAATGATCTGACTTTATGTACCTCCTCTCAAGCTTGCTGGCTCCAGAGTGATAACAACTAACATAAGTACATTTATCAGTTACATATTCTGGGAAGGTTCTGCAATGTGTCCTTGACATACTGATACCTTCCTTAGCCATTGGTGGCCCAGGAGCCAAACATGGAAGAAATAGGTAAAATCACAGAAAACAAAGAAAAAAAATATTAAGTCTTTTAGCCCCCAGGGGATACATATCCCATTCCCATTCCTTATCAGCAACTTTTAATCTCTTCTCTTCAGAAACTGGATGTCTGGGTGGCACAACAAGGCCTTAATTGGACGCTTTCCTGTGGAATGATTCTGGGGAGAATGTGATTTATAGTGAGGAAACAGCTTCCCTTTTCTCTCTGCTTTTCTCTTTGGGCCTCTCCAGCTGACAGATCTCCACCTGGCCTCATGGGAGAGGCTCACAGTCTATGATCTCCCCCATGCCCATCCTGGGCATTTCAGTTTGGCCACAGTAGTTTGGGTCCTACTTCTTCCTGCTGAGCTTGAGGCTATGGTTTTCCCCATCCGTGGTGTTTTCTTCTACAAGTCTACTGTTTTGGCAAATACCTTTTGGGCTGTGGTTCTATGACCCACACTTTAAACTGGGTTTGCACCTGGTTCTTCCCCTTACTAGCTGGGTGATTTTGGGCGAATTACTCAACTGCTCTGTGACACATTTTTTCTTGTTTGTAAATGGAGATAGTAAAAGCATCTGCTTCAGAGGGTTGTTCTGAGAATTAAATGAAGTAATGCATATACACGGACTTTACACATTGCTGGCACATTTCAAGCACTCAGCCTATCAATGGCTACCACTATTGTCATATTGTTTGGCCAAGAGCATTCAGTGGATGGACTGTTTTCCTCTGAGAGAGTGGACATTAGAATTGACTCATCTAAGAGCTTCAGAATTAACGGAATCTTGGAAAATATTCTCAGCTTCTCCTGTTCCCCAACAGGCATGTAAAATCTTCAAGGAAGAGTTGGGTGGATGAAAGTGTCATCCTTAGGACAGGAGTCTGTATCCTCTTGGTACCAACCTAATTAGTCAACCCTGGTCTCGTGGGCTTACGTTGGCCATTCCTCTTGGCCAGAAAGCTCCTTCCAACCTATTCTACATACCAGTGCTGTGCTAATCTTCTGAAATCCTGCTTGAACCTTGCTGTTTGCTCTTCAGAACCTTCCTCTATTCCAGAAGGCCCTCTGCGCTGTCTTTACCTTCCTTTTCATTTCCACCTCCCCTTGCCTCCCTGAAGCCACACTGGTCTGTTTTGTCCATCCCTACTTCCAAGATTCTGTGAATTCTGAAGCTCTTAGATGAGTCAATTCTAATGTCCACTCTCTCAGAGGAAAACAGTCCATCCACTGAATGCTCTTGGCCAAACAATATGACAGTAGTGGTAGCCATTGATAGGCTGAGTGCTTGAAATGTGCCAGCAATGTGTAAAGTCCGTGTATATGCATTACTTCATTTAATTCTCAGAACAACCCTCTGAAGCAGATGCTTTGTTCTTGCTGTTCTCTTCACCTGGAAGGCCTGGCCTATGGATCCGTGTCCCACCTATTCATTAAGTCTTCCCTCTCCCATGAAGCTTTCCCTGACCATCCCTGCTCATTGTTCTCTTTCCTTCTCCTGAGCCACCATGGTCACTGGTGATTGTGCATTTGGTGCTGTCTGGGCTCCTTGTAAATTCATGAGCCCAAATCATGGATGCGGTTTCTGCCCTGCACAACCATCCTACAACTCTGGCCTCAAACTGCCTCCATGTCCTTTTCCTCCTTCCTCTTTTTCACTGGCAGGTTGGTCTCATAATTTCCCGGGGGGATAGATGAAATCATATGCATACCTCCTCCGTTCTGCCTACTTTCTTGCACCTTTAACTTTTCTCTACCTCCCTCCTGTTGGGTCACGCGTCCCTGCTCCTAACAAAGGCCAATCCTTACCCCTGTGCTTTTGATCTCTTCTCTTTGGCCTTCTCAAGACCATGGTTTCTCCCTCTTTATGGGATCATACTTCGCAGCACAAAACGTACTCTTGGAATTTACCTCTTAAAACCATATCTGTCCCCTGAGGCTACTTTTTCCTTTAATTTCTCTGCTTTCTTTCTCAGCAAATCAAGAAACATCTGTCAGTAATGACTGTGTATACCTCTCTACTTCAGCTTTTTCTTTCCCTCCACCCATCACAGTTGGGAGTTGGGTTCCAGCCTCACTATCAAACCCAAACTACTCTTTTCAAGTTTACTACTGATTTCAATATCGTGTGTCTGTCATCATCTTACTAAGTTTCTTATAAATATTCCAGCTAACCATGCCTTCCCTTTGAACATTTTCTTCTCTTGGCTTCTATGAGCCCTCTTTCTCTTGGTCTTCTCCTATTTTTTGCCCACTTCTTCCTGAAATCCCTGCTGGATGGGAAGGTTAGACTGTTTGAGGGTTCTCTTCTCCATATGTACTTTCTTTCTGGGTGATTTCATCCAGGCAGACAGCTTTAATTACAACATATATGCTGATGACTCCAGAATTTATATTTCTAATTGTAAGTGCTCCTTTTAATTTTGGACTCTTCTCTCCAGTGACCAGCTTCTCATCTCCGCTTATGTGATGGGTACCTCCAACCGAACGGTCAGCACTATCTCCCCAGCAGATCTCACTGAGCCCGTTTCTCTTCATTTTCTCTGTACCGTTGTCATTTCTCTCCTGTGCTCCAACAGTGACCACTGAACTGGTCTCTCTGCTTCTGTCCTTGTCCCCTGTTGTCCATTCTCCCCACAGTACCCAGAGTGATCTTTTAAAAATGTAAATCATATGTCAGAACCGTCCAGCAGCTTCTCACTGTAGTCCTGCTCCCAGGCCAGAGAGGTCTGTTTGCCTCCTCCCATGCCCTGCTTCCTCCGCATACTCTGCAGTCATCCCCTGCCCCATGCTCTGCGGCTCTAAGCTTGTTGCCCCCAAGTATGCTCTGCTGTGAGGCTTTTGCACTTGCTGTGTCCTCTTCTGGTAGTATTCTTCTGGATCTGTGTCCATGTTGTTTCCTTGTCTTCGTTTTTAACTTCTGCGTCCCTTCTGTTGAGAAGGGAGGTCATTTTTTATATGACCCTATTTTGATTTTCATCGTAGGATGTATCACTCGTTGATACTTTCTTGCTTATTTGTTTGCTTGTTTATTGTCTTTTTCCCCCAAACCAAAAGAAAGCACTTTGAAAAGAGAGACCTTCATCTTGTTCATCCCTGTCCCTGTTACCTGTCACATAGAAGGTGCTCAGTACATATTTTTGAATGAATAAATGCTGACTACATATTGTTTTATATTTCTGGTTTTGCCAGGGCTTGAAACAAAGGAAATGATTGCGCTCTGAGAGTTAAGGTTTTGACATAGATCAGGGCAGGGATGTGGGAATCCTCCAACAGGCAGATTGATTCTTAGTCCAAGACTTGGCTGGGAGGGATTGACTGTATTAACACAACCTAAGGCAAGGATGCATCAGTGAGAAGGGGGATTGGTCGGCCCCAGAAACCTAGAAAAAGGAAAATCCTTAACGCTTATGTTGTCATTGCCCCTGCAAGCACTGATCAGGAGCCTTTGCCACGGGAGTATTTGTCTCCCAGTGCCATTGGCAGCACCGTTCCTACTGCGAGATCAGAATATTTAGGTAGTGTGATTAAATAGTCAGTGAGTCAGACTCACCTTCTTGGAGTCCATGTACACTAGATCACCTAGTGATTATGTTTAGCCTCCTCTGTAGGCCTACCTATATGGGTAGCATGTGTTGGTCACATGCTCTTTACGTATCCAGTCCTTGGGAGAGTTATTGATCAGAGTGAATTACCAAAATGACATCCTCTTCAGGATATCAGCCTAGTAAGCTTGTTATAATGTGTGTCCCCCCTCTGAATGATTTACATTTTGGGTGCTGACAAAGCCTGGTCTCTGAGCCTTCATGACTGGGTCTTGGTATCTTTATCAGGGAACAAAGGCTATTCTGGAAAACTGTTAGGGAAACAGCCTGCTTGTTCTCGGTGGACGATATACAGTTTTTATCATTTCTCTTCTTGTTGCCCTTTAAAGCCTACAAACATATATCGAACTCTACTATGTGCTAGGTTCTTCCCTAGACCCTGGGATACAACTATAAACAATGATAAGGGTTTCACTGCCTTGCAATTTAAAGTCTAGTGGCAAAGACAGACTGTACAAAGTAAATGAATAAATGAACAAGGCAATTTCAGATCGTGATAAGTGCCATGAAAAAAGGGCAGTGTGATTGGGGGATGGGGTGCACAACAATACTAGTTTCCAGAGTCAGAGAAGGCCTCTTTGATGAGGTCACGTTGGTCTTAACATTGACTGGGAACCATGGGAAAGGAGCCATGGGCAAATCACAGGGAAGAGTTCTACCTGTAACCTCCTCCCTAACTAGAATGACAGATTTTGGCTGAAGATTGGGTGGAAGGAGCTGTGTGGATCATACTCATGGTTCATATTTTCTGAACTCAGAATTGGGATACCTTCTGCTATGGGCTGCATTGTGTCCCCGTGAAATTCAAATGTTGAAATCCTAACCTTCAGTACCTCAGAATGTAGCTGCATTTGGAAATATGGTCTTTAAAGAGGTTAACTAAATTAAAATGAGGTCACTAGGGTGGACTCTAATCTAATATGGCTGGTGTCCTTATAAGAAGAGGAGATTAGGACACAGACATGTACAGAGTGACAATCGTGCAAAGCCACAGAGAGAAGGCAGCTAAGAACTGAGGCTGCAGAAGAAATCAGCTCTGCCTACACCTTAATCTTGGGCATCTCACTCTTAAAACTGTGTGAAAATAAATTTGTTATTTAAGCCACTGAGTCTATGACATTTTGTTAGAGTAGCCCTACCAAACTAATGTACTGTCGAAAGAAAAAACTATTTGAAATTGGTACAGTCTCAGAGAATCCAAACCAAATGGTCACCAGGCAGCTCAGGCCAGATCCATGGAAGGTTAGTCTCTAGGCCTAAGCTATGACTGAAACATTGAAGGCTACATACTGCAGCCTTCCCTTCCCTGTGAGACCACTAGCTCCATTCCTGCTGACGTGAGCATTTGTGAGGGAGCAAACCACCTCAGACCCTTCCCAGGATTTGAACCACTGACCTTACCATTATGGATGAGTCATGTCATAGACCATAGTTCTTACTTGCATGCCCAGACTGTCTGTGTATAATTAACTGTGAGTTAGGATAATAATGATGATGATATGAAGCGCTCAAGGGCCTTTGGAATTTGAGGCCTATAAAAGTATAACATTATTATTATTGTCATTACTGTAAGCAGGTACAGATACCTGGATAAAAAGGCCATTTCTCACTAGTGCAATAACACATGACCATTAAAGTACCTAAAAATCTTTATTTTTCCCCCTTTAGAAATATGGCCATAAGCCATTATCATTATAATTAAAGTACCTTAAAAATTCTGTCCAGGATCTGCATTTAAGTGTATGCTGCTTTTTTCACTGTGCATGTTCTCACTGGCTCCTGTGAGGGACTGGGCCTTTGGCACTTTGTCTTGGAGACAAGACATTGGGAACATCTGTTTTGGAAAAAGGAAATCATTTATAAAATAAAATCAGCTTATAATGGCACACCTACCTCCAATGAGCAAGTTTCAGAAGTGGAGTTGAGGCCATGCGTGCTCTACCTGGAGAGCATGTCTGTGAATAAGGAGAATTTTATTAGTTGAAAGTGTAATAAACTTCTAAGCCAATTTGAAGGGTGTGTGTAACAGGTGGGGCCGATGTTCTCAGTAGTCATGAATTATTGGGGATCTGTCTCCATAGGGGCAAAAAGAAGGCTTAAAATTGTGGGAGTTTTTTCCTTTCCTTCTTTCCATCCCTTCTTTGCTTTTTCTCTTTGCCATTTTATTTGATTTTCAGAGATTTTTAAAGGAATTTAGAGGTAAACTCTCCCAATAAGCAACATTATAGCAGCTCCCTCCTGGGACAGGGAAACTGAGGCTACATGGGATGCCTAACTAAAAATGAGACCAAACTGTCCTTCACTTCTCCTTTTGTCTCCCCCTACCCTCACCTCTTCTCTCTTCTTCAGCCCCACCAGATTTTGCTCACAAGCCAAAGTAGGAGCAGAATAAAGCAGATTGCAGAGGAATCTTTTGGAGCTCAAAGCAGATTCTGAGGAAGTGTGGTAATTCTGAAAAATCTTAATTAATGTCTCACTGGTGACTTCAGTACCTGGGGGCTTGTGAAGAGAGTGAAGCCAGAAACAGAATAATTCAGTTATAAGAGGCTCTGCGAGCTGCACAGATAGTCTAGTTGGAGACAGGCTACTCACTCAAGTGTGCACATGCAGGGAGCAGAGTTGTGAAGACTCTTGGTCCAGGGTATGCGGGAGTCTCTTTGTTGGCCAAGCTTACTAAAAGCTCCATTTGTTTCTCTTCAGTGTTTCCGTCTACAAAACAGGCTTAATGTGAACATTCTATCTGTACAATTAAGTCAATGACAAATGAACTTACACGCTTTCCTCAAAATTTTCTCTCAAACCAAACCTGAAAATCTGAAAACTAACTAAATAAATTAACTGGTTGAGAACAGATTTCCCACTGGTTGTTCATCACAGAGAACCTGAGAAACAAAGTGTTTGACTGAAGTGACCTTTCTTCCTCACTGACCACAAACTGGTTGGGTATATAGACATATAAGCCTTGGCTCTGAATATCTTTGCTAAGTCTAAACTCTGCTGCTTCTCATTTTCAAGGCTCTCCATTGATGAGCCCTTCCCTCCTTCTCTGACTTAATTTCTCACCATTTTCTGGTAATTCACTGTTGCATTGGGCTGGTGTTTTCTCCCCATGTCCTCCTCATTCCCATCTCTATGCTCATGTTAATGTGGCTCACTTTTCCTGAGGTAAGCACAGTGACCCTAACAGTATCTCTAACCATTCATTCATCCATTCATTCATTTATTCATGTCTTGAATACTAGGCAGTGTGAGTCAGTTATGCAAGTCTTTCCTGGGGGGACACAAAAGATGTAGGCAGAATCATGCCTTTCTTGACCTATGTGGCTTTTTTCTGCCTGGAAGGGATGGGGTGTGAAATAGATACTCATTCAACACCAAAATAAGTTGATAAAAAGCTATACTGATTTACCTTACATGTCATCATTTTTTGTTCCTACTTTAGCTTTGTGGAAAGCCCCTCCCCGGCATTCCTGAGGCTCCACAACTGTCTCCTGTGTGCTCATGCCTAAGCTGGGGCAGCTAATCGTGTGTCTACTCATTATTTCTCTCTTTCTTCTGCCTCTGCATTGGCCACTGGGTGGGCCTTGACCTCTGGGCTCTGCTGCCCTTGCTGCTTGGTGCTACCCTCTATAGATGCTCTCCTCAACCCTGCCTTCTTTGGCCACAGATGCTGTTTCAACTGAGCCTCTGGTGCAAGTGCCACTCAGCATACATTGATAGAAGAACCCAAGGCAGTTGTCTCCCAACATCTCACAGAGGTTTAGGAGGAATAGAGCTTTTAGGTTTTACTCATTTCTTCCTTGAGATACAGATACAAGTCCATCAGGGGTAGGGTTGACATGTCTATCCTGATTTGCTTGGTAACTCCTGCCCCAGTGATGAAGGCTGTTTTACCTGATTCTGTCTTTCCTTAGGAGAAATTCTAACCCAGGAAGCTCCTGCCCCACCTGTTCACTACATATCCCTAAAGAGATCTGATTCCCAGTGGTGGGCTCAGCCTGGGTTAAATACAGAGCTCCTTGCTACTTTGATTATGTTCCAAGGATTGTGGGGATAGAAGATGGACATTTCCCGTGAGAGTGGGAGAAAACATCAGTGAGGGGATCATACAGAAAGTTTAGAAGGATGAATCGCTAGATGGTGAATGGGGGAGATCGGCTCAGTCTGCTCAGGCAGAAGGAGTAGTGTGCTGGAAGTCATGACAGCCTAGAAGAGCATGAGATGAAGTAGCCCATGGCTGGGCAAAGGGTGTGTTTTTGGAAGAGGGTAGAAGTAATGATGGAGGTTAGATTACAGTCAGACCTTAAAGGGTCTGATAGCCCATTATGAGGCATTTGGACTTTGTAAGTGTGGATTCTGTGGAAAAGCGGTCAATAAATAGTTGTTGAATTTAAAAATGCCTGGCTTTGTGCTATGATTCAGGTTCTGTTACATATACAAATTCATTCTTGGTGTAAGTTCCTTAACTCTATTTCTTTTCAATGTGTGAGCTTTATTTTTTTCCAAATTTATCCTAAGATCCTGATATTAATAAACTATAGAGGAAAAATTAACCTAGCTTACATTTACTTCTTGTGTACCTTGATTTCCCAACAAATATAAGAAAGCTCTCCTAATTCTTGGATTTAATTAATTAGTTAATTAATTTTTTGACTTTAAAATTCTGCAGGAAAAAATAGTCAAAACCAAAGTGTTTAGCCATGGATGGTAATTTTGTGTATACTGAGTAATTTTCAAGGTCCTCCACGTGGCATGATGAGGCCCTTTCAGTCTTCATCTTGAATGGGGCCTGATGTATTTGACTTATTTTCATATATCAGATCGTACAAAGGGAGGTAGACTCCTTAGTCTTGAGCTATAATTCAAGTAATGAGCATTTGTTGAGTACTTTATTCGTTATTGATGATGCCCTTGAGGGTAGGGGGCCAAGTTTTCTACTTTTTTTAAAACTTTTTAAAAAAATGTTTTATTTATTTTTGAGAGAGAGAGACAGAGTGTGAGCCAAGAGGGCCAGAGAGAGAGTGAGACACAGAATCCCAAGTAGGCTCTGGGCTCTGAGCTATCAGCACAGAGACCGACTTGGGTCTCAAACTCATGAACCATGAGATCATGACCTGATCCAAATTCGGATGCTTAACCGACTGAGCAACCCAGGCACCCCTCTACTTCTTTTTTACTCCTACATGAACCAACACAATATTCAGTACCTGGTTACTCCTCAGAAAAGACTCATTGCAGTGGGGGCGGAGGGGGGGTAGACTGTGGGACAAAAGAGTGGCCTTGAGTATTGGAAAATGCAAGGGTTTTGGACTCAACCAGGACAGAATATGTCTGTGCTGGTTATTAGGTATGTGATCATGGGTTATTTAATTTGTCTATTTCAATGTCTCTTTCTAGGAGGTGCACATGATAATCTCTAACACAGATCTAATGGGAAAACTTAGGATGGTATATGAGCAGTGTTGGTTACATAGTAAGCCCTAGACTACTTAATAAGCAATAAATGAACAGAAACAGAATCCAAAAATTCCACAGTGAGCCATAGAGATAAGAACAGCAACCCCATATTCCCCTTTCTCAAAAATGTCTCCTTTGTTTGTAAAACAAACTCTAGATGGTTTTGATTTATTCAGAGCTCAATCTTGTTTCTTTAGGTTGCATAGAGAAATTCTTTCTTCCACTTTCCCATTCAATACTGAGTAATCCCATCAGACTACACTGAGCCCCGTGTCCAAATTGGTGAACATTCAGCCTCATCTCAGTAGAGGCATATTCTTCTACTCCTTTTGGGAAAGCTAGAGGTAGGAAGGAAAACAGGCATCCCCAGTTATTCCTGGAGAAAACATTAATGGTCCCTGCAGGCAGTACTAGTTGTTTCTGTCTCAGGTCTCCTCTTGGAATAGCGGTAACAACTAGATCTAGTCCTCAAATCCACATTCGTGGGAGGGGACGGTGAGACCTGGGCACACATTGTAGGAACCAACCATTGCCTTGATAGTTCCCCATGAGCTTAGTTTGTATTGGGTTTTTCAGCTTTTCTGTCTTGAATTCTAATGTTTGAACAGTTTTGCTCTTCAAATGGATTTGAAGGGACCTGCAGTAAAATGCAGCTCAGTTCTGATATGTGGGATTCTATGGCTGGGACTGCCTTGTCCATTCTGGGATTCATTCTTAGTCAGCACCTCCTTTCTCTTGTTGCTTCATGCCCTCAAGAGACTGGGGCTCCTGCTGTTCCAGAGCACCTGTCCTCACTAACATCCCAGGACAAGCTAATGCAGACCGAAGAGTTTGTGATTTAATATTTTACCCCTCCCAAGGGGTATTGCAGCCACTCTAATTTCATTTCAACAAATACTTGTCAAACTTCTGTGTTACTCAGGCTGGGTGCTGGAGATACAAAGATAAAAAACAAGGTGGAAGATTCTGACACTGTTGTCCAAGAGTATAGTGGGAAAAATAGTCATATGTAAATAATTAATTTCAAAACTGTGTAAAAATTGTGTGTGTGTGTGCATGTGTGTGCAAGTGCACCCTGAAAGAAGGTACTGATTTTGCCTGAAGGACTTTTAGATGACCCAGGGAGAAATTACAGTGCGTGACCCTAGAACAGAATCTCTGAGGGTGGATCCCCAGGAACCCTGAAGGCAGAGGCTGGCTGCCTCTTGTGCCCTGTGTGGGAGCACTGGACACATTGGCAAGCTCTGTATTTGCCCATTTTAAGCTGAGCTCATAAAAGCCAGTGACTGGCTGCTCCCTCCCTCACCATGAGGGTGGAGAAAGGTTCCTGAGAATACAAAGTCACTTCCACAGGCTGGCAAGGAGTCGTCTGCTGCTTCTGCTGGAGCGCCCACATTAACTCTTATGGCTCCTGTGGTGGAGTTTAGTCCAGGCCGTGGAAGAACACTGGCAGCAATCAGGACACCTGAGTTCTAGGGAGGCTGTGTGCCTACTTTGGAAAGGCATGCAAGCTTTCAGAGCCTTAGTACCTTGTTCTTGAGTTGGACGACACCTGCGCTATCAGCTCTGCAGATAAAAATGAGATTGTAAATGTGAAAGCAATTGGAAAAATAACACTAGTATCCTGCAATAAAGTTTTATTAATAATTAATCAAAAAGCATTTACTGAGTCTCTGTTGTATACCCAGAATTTGGCTAGGTGTTAAACAGAGCTCAATGGTTCAATAGATTTCTAGTAACAAAGGATTTTTTTTCTACTTTCTCTGGTACAGAGGAATTGTCAACAGGGGTCCACACAGGATGGGAGAGAATGGCTTGACAGTCAGAGCTTGCTGCTCTTCTCTCACTGAGCCTCAGTTTCCCAATCAGTAAAAGAAGGGTTTCTACTGATCTTTCCTGATCCCCCTCTCCCCTTGTCTTCCATCTACACCCTTTGTTCCGGCTGCAGTGTTGGAATGGGGCTCTGTAAACCAAGGCACATTAAAATAGAAAAGACTGTAAATAGTAACTTAATGTGCTGAGTCTTTTGGACAGTTTAGCCCAAAGGGATGATATTGCAGTGTTTGAATTTCAGATAGGTACCATAGGCCTGTGGGGAGTTATTTGGGAGCGGGCAGTTGTAAAGCTAGCTTTGCTAGCATCTTCCCTTTGAGGGACCATGGTGGGGGTATTAAGCAGACAAAAAGGTTCAGAGGTTCACCTTATGTGGCTATTGCCTTACATTATTGCCAATCCGCTCTTTTGGCTTCTTCTTAAAGGAGGCCAGTAGGAGAAATCTCCAAGGCAGCATCTAGAAATACCTTATATTTGTATTCACTTTTATCTTATTTTATTTCACTTTCATTTTTTCAAAAGCACTTTCACTTGCATTATCTCACTGGTCTGTATAAGAAGTGCATGCATGGTTAAGTCCTACTTGCCATCCTATTTAGTAGAGGAAGGCATAAAGAATAAGTGATTTGACATCAAAGAGTAAGACAGTGGCACAGCTGAAACCAGAAGCCCAATGATGTCACTTCTGGTCTACTGCTCTCAATGTGACCCTCACCTGGGGAGAAAGGAGTGTGTCCCAGAGGGGACCCCACAAGCCTCCCATGTTCCTTAACTATAGGGGATTAAATACATTTGTGCATTGCTTAGGATAAGGATGATAACTTTTAAGAGGACAGGCATTGTCATATTGTAGGTGCTCAGTAGATGTTTGTGAATCAATAAATAAAGCTACCGTAACTGTGCTTGAGAAAATCTCTGGGGTGGACCTGGTGGTTAATGTGGTAGATACCTCTGCTTCCCCACCCTGCCTTTTTCACCTGCTCCTGACTTAGCCTGCAAGTAACTGGGGGGATTCTCTATCCAGGGACTCCATGTTTGTCATCTTGACTGCCTAAAAATTCAGTGATATGATTTATATAGAGTCTTGGCATTCACATTACAAAAAGGAAGGCTAATCAGCAGATACACCTTGAACATACACTTATGACCTCTTTGGGAAGACAAGATACGTCCTAGGTCTAATTTCTGCTAGTGTAGAACTGCTACTTAACTGCCTAATCTTAGTAACAAAATGAAAACAAAACCTGTATCTGTAATTTACTATTTTAGCACGTAAAACACACAGTGAAGTGTGTGTGTGTGTGTGTGTGTGTGTGTGTAAAAGGAGTGTATCAAACAAGCTTGTTTTGTGAAATATGATCAACATCAACATGAAACATTTTTCTCTGGGATGGTTAATTTTATGTGTCAACTTGGCTAGGCCACAGGACTCAGATATTTAATCAAATGTTATTCTAGATGTTTCTCTGAAGGCATTTTTAGATGAGATTAATGTTTATGTGAGCAGATTATTCTCCATAATGTGGGTGGGCCTCATCCAATCAGTTGAAGGCCTTAATAGAAAAAAGACTGATCTTCCATGAGGAAGAGGGAATTCAGCCAGAAAACTGCCTTTGCAGGTGTACCAGCAACTCTTCTCCAGGTCTTCAACCTGATGGCCTACTCTTCAGATTTTGGACCCTCCAACCTCCATGAATCCTTAAAGTAAATCTGTCTAGGCATAGGTATAGGTATAGGTAGATATAGGTATATAGATATATAGATATAGACATAGACATGTAGATATATAGATATAGGTATCTATTTATATCTAAATGTCTGTATCTATAGATATAGATGTGATATATACACACCCATATACATATACACACATATGTGTATATATCTATACATGCATCCTGTTGGTTCTGTTTCTTTGGAGAGCCTGTCCTCTCCCTGTCATTAGAATAGCCAATCTTATAGAATAATCTGGAGTCCCTATATGATACAAGGTCACATTGCTCCATGTGGGGTGAGGGCCTTTTGGGGTTGTATATTTGTGGTGGAGTGGGAAGTGGGGGGGCACTTCTAGACTCATCTTCTCTCTTTCATGGTGATTTTCTCTGCCTTCTGGCTGGCTGCTGTAATAGATTCCTCCAGGGTTAGCACATGGAGAAGGAGGAGGGAGCAGAACATGAAAAGTCCTGGTGGGAACTGCACTGTTGTAAGATGGATCTCTAGGCCTGGCTGTTGTTTCCCCTTTCATGGGCACTTTCATAGGGACTTAGAAGCTCTAGACCCTGTGGCTAGAGTGGCTTCTGGCATGGGTGATGCTCTTCCTTTGGACTACAGCTATCCCTGTTCTTCAGGGATCCAGTACACAGAGGTCCCTCGTTCCCTTAGGTAGGACTTAAAATGGATCAAGGCTGCCTCAGCCTCCTATGGGGTCTCCATCTGGTTAATAACATACAGTGATACAGCACTGATCTTGAGCCAGGTGCTCCTTCAAGCACTTTACATATATTAACTTACTTAATTCTTACAGTGATTTTATGAGGAAGGTACTTTTATTATCTCTGTTTTACCGAAGAAGAAAGTGAGCCTCAGAGGGGTTAAACAGCTTACTCAAGGCCACACAGCTGCTAAGTGTCAGAGTTTTTTCTGGCTCTGTCTATGCTTTTAAGGCAGGTCACTGTGCTCTGGGGCAAATGTGGATGTGCTTTGACCCGCCATGTACCCTTCTCAGTGGAAGCACTTGTTTCGCCCTGCCTCTTGCTTTCTAGATTTCCTGATGTGCACTCTGTTCCTAAACCCCAAGGAGCTCATTTCAGCTGTTCACATGATCTCATTGGAGTCTCTCCCTCCCCCAGCCCCTGCCCCAACAACAAGGTTTGAGTTGGGGGAATGTTCCTGTTTTTTCTAAAGGAAAATTTTCCCACAAAATCTTTTTTCTTTCTCTAGTCTTTTATATTTTCCAAGTGAGTAAAGGACTGAAGAGTCATGAAACCAATTATAGTTAATTTCTTTTGAAAATTCTGCATAGGTTGGTCTAGTACCTCATTTTGGATTTTCCTATCTATGGTATTTTGGTGTCTTTGTTGAAACTGCAACTTTTATATCTTATTATATATACTATTACATATTATATATATGAAATCATGATTGTGATGTATCTAAGTACACATTAATGACTATAGTATGAAGCAATCCACTATTTTTTCTTTTTAAATTGTTTGTTCAAACTGAGGGGGGAAGGGGAAGGGGAAAAGGTACAGCGGGGTGATGGTCTTGGTGGAGGTCACTTGTGGGGAAGAGCACTGGGTGTTATATGGAAACCAACCTGACAATAAACTATAAAGTTAAAAAAAAAAAAAAATAAATTGTTTGTTCTTTGACGTATAGTTTTCCCTGCTTCCATTACTATCTTTATCCTCTTTTCTGTTTCACACTAGCTCACACATTTAAAAGCCCAAGGTCATGGGTATTAGTCACTTATTTCTGTTCATTTCCAAGGTGTTTTCTTTCTTTCTTTTTAAGTTTATTTATTTATTTTGAGAGAGAGAGTGAGAGCACATGCACAAGGAAAAGGCAGAGAGAGAGGGAGAGAGAGAATCCTAAACAGGCCCCTAGCTGCCAGCACGGAGCCTGACATGGGGCTCAATCCCTTGAATCATGAGATCATGACCAAGCCGAAATCAAGAGTTAGACGCTTAATCAACTGAGCACCCAGGTGCCCCCCCCCAAGTTGTTTTTTTAATGGTTCTTTTCCAGTGTCTCCCAGATTCCCATGGGTTGGGGTGGGATTTTGGGGGTCCATGGTCCTAGTCCTTGTGTAGGGGTCCTGGTGTTGTCGGGCTTCTGTTGCCATTCTCCAGTGCTGACCTTTACCGAGAGGAGACCCATGCATGTGTGGGTACATGTCCTATCCCTTATATCCATGCTCCATGTCCACATGACCCACATATCCAGCTCCTCTGAATATATCCCATCCCCTTAGGCCTAGGGACGACCATGTTGATGATATAATCTGCCTTCAGGAGATGAAGAACTCTGGAAACAAGCTAGGGCTGTTTGGCCAGGACATTTTGTGGTCCAGGATATGTGTGGAGAAGAATACGCAGGGGAAGTACAGAATTGGGCCTCAAAGCATGCAAGCTAAGGTTGGGGCCTCTTGTTCCGTGAAGGGCATGCAGTACTAATTGCTAGTGTCATCTCTTTATGCCCATAGTGCAGACCGTGGTGTCCTAACTTGCCCCCTGGTGATACCATCCCTGTAGGTTTAGACAATTACAGGCTCGGTAAGTCAAGGTAGAAAACTAACTAGCCTGGGAATCTGGCCTTTGCAGGTTGGGAGCTTTCAGATAACCAGATATTTTGCACACTATCTATGGAAAGCTGTGACACAAAGAAGAGGCAGAAAATGAAATAGAGACCACAGAGATTTCCATATGGTGAATTTTATTATCTCTTTTTTATTTTTAAAGTTGTTCTGTGAAGGGGGTTGAGCTCATGGAAACTTGTTCAACTACAGGATGGCTCTGGAAAAACCTATCTTGGCCCTACTGGGCCTTCTACTTTTAAAAGACTTTATTCACATATCTAGACAGGTTAACTTGAAGTTAACCATCTTACTTCACAAGAACCAAGCTCTCAATCCATTAACATTTTTTATTACTCCACATATATCCTAAGGCTTAAAAGATTCAGGGAGGGAGGTCAACCTAATTTTTAAATGATTGAGAGGCTTGGGATGGTAAAAAATCTCAAGTCAGGATCTTTGGCTGGAGAACATGTGGACTGTGCTAGAATTTGACTCCTTCCAAATCTCTCATGTGAAATGTCTGATAGATGCATTGCATCTCCGATTTCCTTGGCCACTCATTTTCCTCTTTACTCTCTGTCCCTAGTTTGTCTCTTCTTCTAGGTTTTTGCTGAAGCTGAAATGATTAAGGAGTCTTTTTGAGTATATAAACATATTTGCATGTTAGTATCAGCAGAAAGGTCAAGGGTGGACTGAAGTTTCTCTTATGTAGCACTTTTGGGGTGAAAAAAACCCAGGACGTATGGGTTCTTTTGGAAGGTAGGGACCACCTCATGCCCAGAGAGAGCATTACTTACTGTCTGTCGTGGGGTGTGCTTCCCAGTCTTAATGCAGGGGCTCTGGCTATCTTCATAAACTTCGAGGGGTAGAGAATCATGTCCATCCTAATTGCCATGTTAATTATTACCAATGTTGAGACCAGTGCTGATAGCCTATTTTTTAAATTTGGATGAACTTCTTGTTATCTTATGTAGTTGATAGAGCAAGATATTGGTAGACCACACTTTACATTATAAACATGTCTTAAAGGGCATGGCAGTTATTTAAAAATAAAATCAGATAAATGTTTTAAATACATGGTGGTCTTTCCTTCTCAAAGAATCCCTTTTTAGATAGTAAGTTTCTTATCCATTTTTTTAAAAAATAAATATTTTTGGTTATTTTTAAGGAGGTGATTCATTCCTCCTCTCTAGTATTCTCATTTACTTTCATGCAATTCATTATGTACATAGCATACATTTTAGGGTTAAAATGAAAATATGTTAATCAGATCACATTTTAACCTTGACTTCAGTTTTGATTTCTGAAGTGTGTTTGGACAGAAGAAAATGTGTAAGTAATGAATCCTCATATGAGGTATGAGAATTGCTGCATTTAAAAACTTGCAAACCCATCTGCGTTAATGGAATGAGTCTTTTTGAAGAGAAAGGAGAGTGGGCTTTGGGTTCAGAGCACTAGGTTAAATTCTAGTTCCTCCATGTGTTCTGTGGCCTTGAGTAAATTACTCATCCTCTTTGAGCTTTGGGTTCTTCAGCTGCAAAATGGGACTACTCTGATTCCCGTTACTTAACTGAAGTCACCATGTAATATTGGCCACTGGAAAGCAGAGTGCTGTGAAAAGGGGTTGACCTGTCTACCAGTGGTGGGAGAGCTCCAGCTTCTGGATCCTGGGTTATCCTCAGATGGTCTGAGACAGAAATGGGCATCTTCCACTCCACACAGCTATAAGTAGCTGAACATGTCCTTTCCTTAAAAAAGATTCTGCAGGGGAATTAATATTCAACTTGTTTTAGGAGAACCAGTAAGTGAAATTAATTACAAAACCACAAAGAAAATTTAAGAGAAATGTATTTAAAGCTTTTAAATAACTTCTGAGTTCTCACATATTATATAGTTGAAATAAATAAACACCAAGGGGACGGAAAAGTCTTGAGAAGAAAGGTAATATTTAAAAAGGGGCTGTGGGTACCTCAGTCATTATACCATAGACATTATTTAGCTAAAAGCTCTTTTTGAGAAGCGCCTTTACATGTCCACTGATACTGCTATTGATGGGTTTTACAAAATGGTCCAATCATGACCGCTCCCTGGAGCTTGTATCTTGGAGTTTGGAATCCATCTCAGAGGGACTTTTGTCTGTACCCTTGCCTCTGCTGCCACCACCCCTGATCCGTACAGTGCATTTGGGCTCTGAGTCACTTGGGAGAAAGTTGGCATGGCGACTCAGTGTGGCATTCTTCTTCATGATGACCTCTCAGTCTCCTGTGGTTTTGGGAACTGAGGTCAGGGATTAGAACCTGCCTGAGGCAATTGATAAATGTTTACTGGTTTCCAAGCGACATGAAGCTTCCTGAGGTTCTGGGCACTGATCACGGTGATGATGGGGGCAAAGAGCAGGGCTGCCCCTGGATGCGAGCTGCTTCCTGGGCTCAGAGATAAAGCTGGGTCCTCTGCATTGGGTGTTTTAAAAATTTGGTCTTGCTCTGTGAGTAGGTTATAAAATCAATTTAGTGGGTTGAGGCTATCATTTTAAAATGATTGAAAAAGATTAGAATAGCAAACAGAAGGGTAAATATTGTTTCCTGAGATTTTATTTTAGTTATATATACCAATATGTATATATACACCTATATATTCTGCACTGAAATGTAATAGAAATTTTTTTCTTTTAGAGTGTGGCAGAATTTCTTGTAGGATGTAACACATGGTGAAAAACATTACAGTTACTACTTTTCACAACCAAAAAAAAAAAAAACAAGTACAGAATTCATAATCCACAGGGTGATTTTATAAAGACATGCACACACATACACATACACGCACACACTCACAAACACACATAGACAGTTAACTGCTTTCCCCTAAAGCAACACACAAACCTGGTATCTTAAATTGCAAATATGAATAAAGCCTGGTTGAAACTACGTCCTCCTTGGTTTTATAAGTCCAAAGCAATCTAGGGAATTAGAATAGGGCTGTTCTGTCCCATTGCAAAGGCTGGCATGAATTTTGGAATCCATTATTGAGGTGTAAAAGACCGTGGCTTGGCAAACTGACCTCTAAAGAGGGCCATTCTTGAGGCTCCGTCTGGTCATCTTGGAGCCAGAAAAAGGGACCAAGAGAAAGAGAATGATTTTAGGGAAGACTGAAAGTATCAAACATTGCTGCCCTTAACATACCAACCCTGAGCAAGTTGTGGAAGTAGATAATGAAGGACAAAGAAGAAAGATCTCCTTGCAGTCAGTGGCATTGTTCCTATAAATTTCTAGATGAGGCATTCACACCAGGATTCGTCTGCCTAAATGCTACTGTGCTGGACCTTGTGAACGTGGCTGGCTGAAGCTGCTGATGCCATAATTAATCTGACAAGGTATCTACACTGAAAGAAGAGAAAGGATGCTTAGCCCGGTCCAATAGAGTATGTCAATGAATAATGGGATGAAGCTAAGAGAAGGTAAAATTGGGCTGAATATCAAGGAAAAAAATTACCTAACAGAAAGGTCTATTAGATATTGGAGTGGTCTCTCCAGGGGGACAGTGGCAGGGCCGATGGTGCTGGAATCATTTACAAGTTGGCTTTTGAAAGCCCCTGAGAATATGCTGTGGGGAACAGGGCTGAGTTGACAAGAGTGGACAAGATGACCTCAAAGGTCTTTTCCATCTTTAGTGTCTACGATTTTGTGATCGTCTGCTCTTCACTGAAGCGCTCCAGCTCCAGCTACTCTCTGGGGCCTGAAACACACGAAATAATTGTTAGTAAGATATCCAGCGATGAAACAGTTTTGAGGGAACCATTCGTTCTTGGCCATCTTTTTTCCATTCAAAACCGGGCTGGAGAGAAGTGAACAAGATAAAGGAAACAAGGAAGAAATTGGAGTTTATTGTTCTCAGAGCTGACATTATTATTTTAGTCTGTATTCACTCACAATATTTGATCAAATGCAGAACTATTCTTACAGGTTGTATTTAAATCTAAAGGCAGTTTCTTTGGGACTATACCATACTAAATTTTGTATTTCTCAACAGGTTGTTTTGGTATTGTGCAGAATGAGCCTGTTTTAGGGGTTGTTTAACAGATGAAATGAATTCTTGGATAAGCAGCATTGTTCCATCTGCAACATGGTTAGAACTCTTGTACATTTGCATTTCTGTGTTTCAGAATTATTCAGGCAATAAATTACTCAGGATGTCAACCTTATGCTGAAACAGAAATGACCTACTTTGTAAGGATCTCATGTATTTTAAATTTAACCTTATGCCTTTTCTTCAACTGGGAACAGGAGAAAGTGAGTGAAGAATGGTGGAGTCCTGAGCTTTCTGAGTATGATCACAAGCAAACCAAAAATAGCTGAAATATATTGAGCTTTTACTATGTGCTAGACATTGTTTTAAGGATTTGATACATATTAACTCATTCATTCTCTTGTGGCAACCCATGAGATAGGTGCTATTATTAAAGCTGAGGAAACTGAGGCACAGAAAGGTTAAAAATCTTGTTCAAGGTTACAGAATCAGTGAGAGGCAGAGTTTGGATTTGACCAGGTAGTCTGGGTCCAAATCATTATTATTCTGTGACTTCTCTAAATATAGCCTCTTACTTCCTTCAAGAACATGATGAGGGCAGAGATTTTGGTCTCTCTTGTTCCTGATGAACTTCCAGAGCCTATGTCCCTGGCAGATAGTAGGCACTCAACAAATTTTGGCTGACGGAATGAATTGAAATTGGTATTGACAATTCTGAGTTTTTCAAAGTCAAATTCATCTATTCTAAATTTGGTAACTACAGGCACAGTGCACCTCTTTGTCTCTCTTCTGTTTAACTCAGCAGCCTCTTAGCTTCATTTTCAGGATGCCTTCCCTGACCCCTTGGAATAGATTAGCTGCCTTTAGAACAGGGTTCAGAAGTATCCTGCACTTCCTTCATATGACAGTCTCATACTTATTTGTGGTTATTTGTTTAGTTGTTCATCTTCCTGGCTTTGTTGTAAGCTCTGCGAGGACAGGGTCTGTGTTTGGCACACCACTGTAACTACAAACCCAGCACTAAACTGGGCACAAAGAATTCTGTTTGTTGTTGAAGGAACAACTGAAAGAGGATGCTCTTTCCAACTTATTTTTCTACTTTTTATTTACACATAACTTTCATAGTTTGTATTATTTCCTCAAAACCCTGTGGCTTAAAACAGTAATAAGTATTTATTAACTCTTATAATTTCTCTGGGTCAAAAATTCAGGAGTGGCTTAGTTGGGTGGTTTTGACTCAAGGTCTTTTGTGAGGTTGTAGTCAGATGTTAGCTAGGGCTGCTGTCATCTGAAGGCTTGGCCGATGCTAGAGGATCCACTTTTTAAAAAATATTTATTTATTTTTGAGAGAGAGAGAGACAGAGCACCAGTTGGGGGGGGGGGCAGAGAAGAGCGAGACACAGAATCCAAGGTAAGCTCCAGGCCCTGAGCTGTCAGCACAGAGCCTGATGTGGGGCTCGAACTCAATAACTGTGAGATCATGACCTGAGCCGAAGTTGGACGCTTAACTGACTGAGCCACCATGGCACCTGAGGATCCACTTTTAAGATAGAGTCCTCACAGGTTTTTTTGTTGAGAGGCCTCAGTTACTTTGCATATGGGTTTCTCCAGAGGACTGTTTGAGTGTCTTGGTAATACGGCAGCTGGCTTTCCCCAGAATGAGTGAGGTAAGAGAAGATGGTGAATGCTGAAATGCCTGTTATAATGTTATCTTGGCAGTCATATACCACTGCATTCTGTTCTTGGTCATATAGACTAGTCTTGTGGGAGGAGACTCCACTAGGCCATGGATATCAGGAGGCAAGGATCAGGGGGAGCCTGATATTGGAGACTGGTTGCCACACATACTATTTTATGTCTCTTTTTCCCATCAAGCCAGTGAGGTGATATCCCTGTTTTACAGATGAGGAAACTGAGGCTGACTATGACATGCTTAGTATCATATCCTGTGCTTCAGTCTACATTTATTCCCTCGAAGTTAAGTGTTCTTTCCAACATATCATAGCTGTATGACTAATTAAATAAATTATATACAGCTTAGAAAACTCAAGATGTAAAAATCTTAGTAGCAAATTAGAAATGTTCTTTGCATTACGAGAAGATTCACCACACCACAGGATTACCTAAATGGCATATTCAAAATGATTCAGTTTATCAAAGATGAGTTTTTTTCTAACTTTTTAAAAATACTTATTTTCGAGAGAGAAAGAGAGACAGGAGGGAGGGATAATAAAACGTTCATTTATTTTTGAGAGAGAGTGAGCAGAGTAAGACCAGAGAGAAAAGGGAGACACAGAATCTGAAGCAGGCTTCAGGCTCTGAGCTGCCAGCACAAATCCTGATGCTGGCCTCAAACCCATGAACTGCAAGATGATGACCTGAGCCAAAGTCAGATGCTTAACCAACTGAGCCACCCAGGTACCCCTCAAAGATGAGTTGTAATGTGACTTTTGGAGACACACTTGTTAGGTAATAGAAATATAGGTTATGTTAGGTAATGAGAAGTATAATTTGAAAATTTGTGTGTTAGAAACACTTAATCATATTAGATTGTGAGTTTCTTGAAGGCAGAGATGGAGTCAGCTGTATCTTCCATACCAACCCTGGGATCTAGCCCAGAGGAAGCTTTCAACAAAAGTCTATTAAATAAAGGATTAATGATGACAAAATACCTGTAGCTATAGTTTCTTAAGACTCTTTTTGTATATGAGAAGTTGACATACTATTTTTGAAATACATTTTATTCCTACTATTTTATACCTAAGAGTCTGATTCCTACTGAGCTTTATATTACTGGACTACCTAAAACTTATATATTAGTACTGGCCTGATGTAACATGTTGTGAAATTTTTCATCCCTGCTGAGATACGAGGTTGAAAAACTGACAGATGTTTAATGAAAATAAAGAAAAAGGTAAAAAGCAAAATCTCCTCTAAGAATGGGTAAAATATCTGATTTTCAGAACCTGTAGGTAAATGGACTCAACCAATCAAACAATATAAATTTAAATAAAATATTTTCCTCTGGAAAAATAAGTAGCCCCCACTCTCAACTGCATCCCAGTCCGATTGGGTTGAAGACTTGAAGAGATTCTGATCAGTTTTTTTTTTTTTAAATAGCAGGAGATCTGATGTTTTCTGATTTGAACAGTATTGCTCTTTGCAAAGATTTTCTAAAGGAAGGTGAACAGACATGTTTCTTTGGAATGATTCCTTATCAAGTCTTGTCTGCCAAATTAGTGGATTATCAGGTTTATGATAGTATGGCTGTTAGCATAAACTCACATAGGGGATCAAATTATGCAGGACATAGATAAAAGATAAAAGAGTGTTGAAGAAAGATGTTTGTTGAATAACTGCAGTTAAGGATAGGAAGGTTAACATTAGAATCCTGATCACGTTGATAGCCTGGTATGAATATTTTACAACTTTATACAGTTTACTTTTGTGATAGTGATAATGTAAGATGAATTCTGTTTATCCTCCTCCAGGTAGTGTAGATGCATATTTGCAAGTGTAAATTTCTCAGCTAAGTTTTCTGCATGGATTTGTTATTAGTCATTCTTCTATCTAAATAGCCTGATTAGGGGGTCTGAAAGAAGCTTCTATAACAGGAATGATAAATACATGCCAGGTGAGATCATACCCATTCCTCATCCGTGTCAGACATTTATCATGACCCATTTTCTCCCTGCGTCATTGGTTGCTGTTTGTAAAAGAGCAAGAGATTAGCAAAATTAGGAGAGGTCAGTGTTATCACCCAGGAGGGGGAACTGCATAACTAACAACAGAGAGAAATTTGCCTTGATAAATCAATAACTTACTTGTTATTGGCTAAAGATGGTAAATTAGACTCACCTGAGGGGGTTTAAGCAAAACTTTCATATAAGTTGTTGTCGATTTTCATTTAATGTTTTGAGTATAAGAGGAATGTATAAGAGCTTTTTAGAAAATTTAGTTAAAATGTTTTTAAAACTAAGAAAACTTAGCGGATTGACTCTTGTTTTTATACAAAATCTATTCATAAAAGGCGTAGAAGATTAAAAAAGAAAGGCCAATTGAGACCACTTATTCCTACCTTCTCTTCATGTATCATTGTAAAAATAAGGCTCAGACTGGGAAGCTGATTTCTGAGGTCACAGAACTCATAAATGAAAGCAGTGGGGCAAGGGAAATTGCTGCCATCTTACTTGGCCATTCTATCCATACCACCACAGTGGCATGAAGTAAATAGATCTCAAAGTCTCTTCAACCCTGAGATAGGACGTTTCTCTGTAACCCCTCCTGCACTTTCTGATACTATATACTTGTTTCTTTTCTGTGTTCCACTAGCTAGAATGTAAACTCCATGAGGGTTAGGTCTGTATCTATTTTGTTCTCTACTATTTCCCTACTATATCCCTTTCATTTATTGAAGATATAGCACATATTTAAAAACCAGATGTTATTGAGTGAATGAGTGGAGATGAGGCTCAGAATCTTTGCTAATATCACACTTCAGATAGCTGTCACCAATTAATTGGAGTTAGCTTTCTAGTGACATGTGATGGACAAATTCCAAGGTCACCCCTGTGATCTTCTCCTCCTGGTATTCACACCCTTGTGTAATCTTCTCCCTTTGACAGTGAGAGTGATCTGTGACTTGTTTCTATGGATAGAGTACAGCAAAGGTAAAAGAATGTGTGTGATTACCTGCATGTGATTCCATTGCATAAGATTGTAATACCTGTCTTGCTAAGAGACATTCTGCTTTGCTGGCTTTGAAGAAGCAAGCTGCCTATGAAGAGGGCAACTTGGCAAGGAATTGCAGATGGCATCTAGATAACTTCCAGCAAGAAACTGAGGCCTTCACTCCAACAGGTGGCAAGGAGTGAATGTTACAAACAACCATGTGAGTCTGCAAATAGATGCTTCTCCAGTTGAGCTTCAGATAAGACCCCAACCCTGACAGTACTTTGATTGTAGCCTTATAGAGGACGTAGTAAAGCCATGCCTGAACTCCTGACCCATAGAAACTGTGAGGTAATAAATATGTATTTTTAAAAAAATATATGTGTTGTTTTAAGCTGCTGTTTATTGTAATTTGTTAGTTAGCAATAGGTAACTAACAGATAACCACCTATTTAGACATATTTCTTTCATTTGGGTATTCACAAAATGATCTCTAGATCAGATTTAGAGTACTCTGAATTAAACATTACAGTCTAGAAGAAACAGCTCTGTTTTAAAGTGAAAAAGTTTAATTTCTGATTTGACTTCTGTTGAATCTATAGGACCATAGCATTCAGATCTTTATAATCTGCTGGTGCTTAATCATTGCTTGCTTATGGAAGTCAGAGCTCTCTTTTCTTTACTTCTACTTAGTTGGTGCCAGCATACAAACGAATTCATATGACAGGTTGGGCTTGGAGGCAGTGGGGAGAATATCTCAGTATCTTTGTTTATATTAAAGATGGTTCTCGACATTTTAACTGTGAAGTTGGTTACCTAAAGTCTGTATTATAAGTCAGGCAGCCGCTGAGTAACCAAAAATGCCGCTCTCTAAAAAGTCCTTTTATTTAAAATGGTTTGTCTGGGGACACCTGGATTGCTCAGTCAGTTCAGCGTCTGACTCTTGATTTCAGCTTGGGTCAGGATCTCATGGTTCCTGAGTTTGAACCCCTCATTGGGCTCTGCATTGAAAGTGCAGAGCCTGCTTGGGATTGTCTCTCCTTCACCTCTACCCCTCCTCCACTCATACTGTCTCTCTCTCTCTCTTTCTCTCTTTCAAAATAAATAAACTTAAAAATAATGGTCTGTGCTGGGGTGCCTGGGTGGCTCAGTTGGTTAAATGTCTAACTCTTGATTTTGGCTTAGGTCATGATCTCATGTTCATGAGACTGAGCCCTATGCCCAGTGTGGAGCTCGCTTGGGATTCTCTCTCTCCTTCTTCCTCTGCCCATCCCCTGCTTGTGCTCTCACTTGCTCGCTCTAAAAAAAAAAATTGGTTTGTCTGTGTAGACTGTGTGTCAGTAAGGGTTAATGAAGCCCCTTAAAAATGCAGTCAAATAATTTTTATGAGTCTACATGATCTTAATGATTTTTATCATTGAATCTTGTGGGATTGGCAGTTTCTACATGCAGTAAAATTATGCCTTTGCATTTCAAAGCCAAATAGAAATAAAATAGATTATGTGTAATTTTGCATTGTCCCTGTGCTATCTCTATTTTCATGAGTAATTGATGATATCAATATCGTTTACTTTACAAAATAATTGCTGTTTAGTGAAATTGGCTTTATATCAAATCTCATTTTTCCAACTGATTCCATAAAATTTTACTTGGGTATCCATAAAAAAGTCACCAAATGATGAGTCGAAAATATTATATGAAGACAGTGTTAACACAGTGGCCATGTCTGTGGGCTCCTTGAGATATATTGGGTGTGCTGTTGCAATTATTTTAGAATTACAAGACACTCAGCAGCACTTTCCTATATCACCTCTTCCTTCATGTCTGTGTACTTTAGACCAAAACATACATTTGACTTTGGGGGATGCCCTATTTCTGTATTCAAAGTAGTTAGAACTTAGCCCTCCTTCATTTTTTTAATTGAGGTATAATTGACATATACATTAGTTTCAGATGTGCAACATAACGATGTGATATTTGTATATACTGAAAAAGGAGCACCTCAGTAAGTCTAGTTATCATCATCAAAGTTATGTATTTTTTCTTGTGAATGAGACCTTTAAGATTTACTCTCTTTGCAGCTCTCAAATATGCAATACAATATTATTGACTGTAGTCACCATGCTGTGCATTACATCCCGATGGTTTATTTATCTTATAACTGGAAGTTTATACCTTTTGACCCCCTTCACTTATTTCATCTACCTCCCAACCTCCCTGCTTCTGGCAACCACGAGTCTGTTCTCTATATCTATTAGTTTTGCTTTATTTATTTGTTTTGTTTTTTAAATTCCACATATAAGTTAAATTGTATGGTGTTTATCTTTCTCTGACTTATTTCACTTAGTATAATACTCTCAGGGTTCATTTGTGTTGTTGCAAATGGTAAGATTTCATTCTTTTTTATGGCTAAGTTATATTCCTTTGTGTATATATGCCACATCTTCTTTATCCATTCATCTGTTGATGGGCACTAGGTTGTTTCCATATCTTGATTATCGTAAATAATGCTGCAGTGAAGATAGGGGTGCATATATCTTCTCTAATTAGTGTTTTTGTTTTCTTTGGGTAAATACCCAGAAGTGGAATTTCTGGATCATATAGTAGTTCTAGTTCTAGTTTGTTGAGGAACTTCTATACTATTTTCCACAATAGCTGCACCAATTTACATTCCCATCAACAGTGCACAGGGTTCTCTTTTTTCCATATCTTTGCCAATACTTGCTATTTCTTGTCTTTTGGTAATAGTCATTCTAACCAAGTGTAGGGTGGTGTCTCACCTTTGCATTTGCATTTCCCTATTTGATTACTAATGTTGAGCATCTTGTGTCTGTTGGCCATCTGTATGTCTTCCTTGTGAAAATATCTGTTCAGGTTCTCTGTCCATTTTAAAATCAGATTATTTGGGTTTTTTTGGTGTTGAATTGTATGAGTTCTTTATATATCTTGGTTATTAACTATTTATTGAATATCTGATTTGCAAATATCTTCTCCCATTCAGTAGGTTGCCTAGAACTTAGCCCTCAGCCTTCCTTTACTAGGCATATTTTCAATGCCTAGGAGAGCTAGCCTGCAATACCTGATTCTACCATTAGGTGCTGCTCTTTAACATACAATATCTTGCACAGTGCTATTCCCTCCCCCCCACCAAACTAATTTGAGGGCACAGAAGCACCTCATGCTTTTTTATTCATATTAGGATTTTGATACGTTTTTATTTGAAGAACTGTTTGCTCTTGTAAACAAATTGGAAGCTATCATCCTAACCTGAGAATTTCCCAAGTGTGATACTTAAGTTCTCTTAAAATAAATTAGTGAGCTATCCTAGGAATGTTACAATGCTTCACTTTTATAGAATAAGTTTTTTCTGAAGAGCAAAAAAATCTCTCTTGTACAAAAATGTATTAATTAAATTTAAAATGAATAACTTGGGAATTACTTTTGGAATTTTTTATTGTCCAAATTCTTACATTTTTCCTAGTGAACTAGAAATTCTCTAGATATTTTGGGTTCACTGGTAACTGCATAAATTTTGCAGGTGCAATGGAATTTTTTGAAAGAAGTAAAAATACTATGCCTTTTTTTAAAGAAAAGTAATAGAAGAAAGAGCATTTACCAAAAGGGTGTTATTTCTTATCTTTGTACTTCTATAACAGATTAGGAATTAACAGGTTTGGCGGCAGCAGCAGCAGTCTTTTTTTTTTTTGGTGGGAGGGGCAACCTATGCAATAAATCTGAGACAATAATTGAATGGTAAAATGGTCTCATGTTCCATGAAAACTTGAAGTAGGCTGTCATAGTGACTCAGATACAATGTTTTGTGACAATAAATAGCCAACAGTCCTTGGCAGAAGCGATGGGGCTTACAGGTTAACTCTGGGTATTGTATTAAGGCTACCAGCCTACCTGTATCAATTTCTGGAAAGCTACCTGGCTAGGGGAAGGCAAGAGTTAAACCTGGGGTGTGGGAGAAAGATAAGCTAAAAATAATAAAAACCACAGACCTCACCGTATTTCAACATAGAGGTTCTTATATTCAGGTAAGAAGTTATCTTTATAGGTGTTTTTTTTTTTTTACCTTTATTCTTTACTTTTTTTTTCATTGTAAAAAAAAAATTTGCTGATTTTGGAAAATTGTTTCCTGTGAATGAAACTCTTCACTTTAGGGTTGATATGTTGTGACTTATGAAAATTTGAAATACCTGTTATGGATCAGCTCTCACTTAGCAAGGGCTGTATTTGTCAGGTGATGATTGAAGTTGTAAATCAGTATTCTTAGATCTGGAATTTCCTATGGTGAAGCAAATAGCTGCAAACATCAGCTTTAAGAATAAAATAAAATGAAACAAGCAGTAATAATAATAAAAAAAAAACCTTGACAGGCAAATTTGGTGTTACACGTTGTGCATTTCTTTTCAGTCTCTCAAACTTTCTGAACACTATAATTTGTTTGTACTGCTGCATCACTATCATCAAAGATATAGGACTTTATTAGCTCTTCTCTCTTAGGAATGTCTTTTTTTTTAAGAGAAAGGAATGCATAAAAGTTCAGCCACTTGAATCTGTGTATAGTCACTCTTCGTAGCAAAAGTCTCTTATTCCTTTAGTATGAAAAAGAAAAGAAAGAAGGAAGAATCTAACGAAGGAGTAGTGAAAGAGAGGGAAGGAGAGAGGCAAAAAGAGGAAAGAGAGGAAGAGAAAGGCACCTAGGGACAAGTATTCTTTTGAAAAAGTAAGACACCAAGGTGACAATATTGTGCCATGAGGGGGAGATCATTTTTCAGACCTCCAAAGCCACCTCCTCTCCCGAGTGTGAGAGCTCTGTCAGAAATGACAGATTTTATAGCATACTGTTAGTAAACAACAATCCAGTTCCTTTATTGTCTGTGGAGAAGACTTTGTCCTTGCTGGGGATGTGGCTGAATGGTTGGTCATCTTATTTTTAGTTCAAGTGTCTTGAAACATTTGAAAAGAATTAAGATGAGATCGGTTGAGAGGTGATAGAGAAGTGGCTTTAACAGTCTGTTGGGGTGGAGTAATGGGTTGTTAATGGCCTCTGCTGATGATTTCGCCACCAGTACTAAGTCATGGTCTCTGTGATCTCCAGGGTTGAGCTCAGCTCATCAGACAGCTGTTCAGAGCATAGAGGAGCACTGAGTGCTAAAGGGGAACTTCCAGCAGGTGCTTCTCTGTATTAATGAGCATTTATCTCTAAATCCAAAGATAAGCTCATCAACTTTGCAGAAAGAAAATGTGATGGCCTTGCCAGTTAACTGGAGGCTATGAAGCCAAGTTGGACCTCTTTTCTCACCTGATATCATCTCTGAGTTCTGAGAGCCTAGATGTTCTCTTTTCCTATTATGTTCACTGCCACTTTGTCATCTCTGTATTTACTCTTTTGTTATGCTTCCTGCTTGTTTTCTCTTCTGAATTATAGATGAGGGGAACTAATGGTGTGGGTAGATAAGAGTGAGTGGGTCCATGGGGTTTCCATGGTACCTTGTTTACTAGTGCCTGGAGGTCAGGCTGTGCTGGCAGGCCAGGAAGGTGAAGGTGGCTGATTTGTGTAAGAATCTGAGCCCACTCTGTGGGACCTTCAGCCAGGGTGCCTGCCTTGTGCCCAGAAAGGGGTCTGACACTGGCTCACTGGCTTTCCTTGAGGGTTGTGCAACAGAAAGAGCCATACATTACAGGAGAGATTGAGAGCTGTGTAGAGGAAGGTGCTTCCCCTGGGAGGCTCCTCAGTGCTACTCTCCACAGAATACTGCCTGCGGCTGGGAGCTTTGCAGTTGTTTGACATTCCTGGTAGGGCTTGCAGCCTGTTGGCAATTTATCCAGATGTAGAAAAGATTCTCCTAAGTTAGAAAAAAAAATGCCCTACCCAGTCTTGAAAACATAAAACACACTATTCAACTTTGGTCCTCGTCATGACAGACAAGGGGACAGGTGAGGATGAGATGGAGGAGAGTGGCTGTGCAGCCTTCCTCAAGGGAAATTTCTGGTAGCCACCTTCGAGGTACATGCCAGGCCCACAGACGCCATGTGCCCTTGAGGTGTGAGACTGGGAGACTCCTAACCCCCAAAGTTGGGGATGGGGCAGGGTATCCTGTTTACTACTCACAAAACTTCTCCCCTGGCCTCTCCCTCACAGTGGCCTCACATTTTAGGCCCTTCCTGTGGGTAACGTTTTTGGGACACGACTGTGTCTGGTTGTGAGAACAGTCTGGCAAAAGGATGGAGGGTCAGGATGCAGAAAGGTCATTGTCTCTCAGGGTCAGGTCTGGCCACAGTCTACGGTTGGTTGTAGTTCATTCTTGAGACCAGAGGGCAAGGAAATGGCACAGGGATGTTCAAAGAGAGCTTCGCCATGCTGTCCTAGCTTAGATTTTCACGTCTTGAGAAGGCAAAAGCTAAGTGATGACAAGGGCTAACTCCCAACTACTAAGACTTCCTGTGTTATCCTAGAGCAGCAGTTCTCAAACTTTAGCATGAGTTCCAATCACCTAGAGAGTTTGTGAACACTCAGATTTCTGGGTCCCACTGCCAGAGTTTCTGATTGAACAGGTCTGAGGGGGGCCTGAGACTTTCCACATCTAATAGGCTCCAGGTGCTGTGGATTCTCAGGTCTGGGGGCCATGGCTGCAGAGCTAGCAGAGCTTGGGCAAGCCCTAGCCCATTGCGTGATGCATGCAGTCCATGATCTCCCTAAATAGCTCTGATCCCACTGGACTGTTGCATCTTTTCATGTGTCTGCTGACCTCTTTAAATTCCTGGGTCCCTAAGGGAGTTTCTCTGTGTCTGCAGAGGTGGTTGGCAGTCGAGGGTGTTGAGAAATATTTTGTTGAAAGGTGATTTTTGAGATGCTTTATCACAGGCTTTGATGTCACTAGAACCATTGAATGTTAGGGTTGAAGAGAAGTTTAGAGCTGACCTAATTCAACAAGTTGTTCTATAAATAGGAAAACTGAAGTTCAGAAAAACCAAGGTCATGGGATCATACAAGATTGCCCAAGATCACACAACTAGCAAGTCTGATACTTCAATTAAGTGCTCTAATTATCTCCAGTGATTATCAAGCAACTGTTCACCGTGTGCTGGACACTGAGTTCTCATTTAATTCTTCATACTGTTTAATTTATCAGAATAACTCTCTGAGTAAGGCAGTTATTGTACCCATTTTGCAGGTACAAAAACTGAGGCTCTGAGTGACAAATATCTTGCCTCAATCCCAGAGCTAGTAAGTGAGATGCTAGGCAGTGTGACCTGAGAATGAGCTATTGACCATTATGCTATTCTGCCTTACATGTAGTTAGTGCTGGATGAACGCTGCTGTTTGACGATTTCAGTCTCTTTATCTGTGACATGGGGCATTACTTATTGCACAGAATCTTGAAGGCCAAAATGGGAAACATGTAATAGAGCCTTTGAGACTGTGAAGCATTGTAGGACTAGGTGATGCCATTCGAAAAGTAGATTTGTATTTTCCAAAGTGTTTCTACAGATGCTATATGCTTTTGCCATTACTTTTTATTCCAGCTGAAATGCCATTCCATGTTGAATGTTGAAGCCAGAGCTGTCCAGGTCTTCCTCATCTTCCCCAAGATATCTGTGTTCCTTATACCTGTATTTCCTTTTTCTTCTTTAACATATGCATTCATTTTTTTCGAAATGTGGAACTTGTTGCCCCATATTAAAACTTGTTGGCTCACATGTCTGTAAACTGTACTGAATTACCAGCCAGGGACCCTACTGTACCCACATCTGTACTCCCAGGGACATCACACGGAGGGACCCTCACTGCTGGCTGAATTGGAGGTGCTCACAGGCAGCCCCATCAGAACCTGGCGGGGTGGGCTGGGCAGGTATTATAGTCCCCATACTGGAGGGCAAGAGGGCTGAGCCAGGCTGAACCTTGGGGCCGCCCATGGTCCTACAACAAGTTCCCTGTGGGACTTCACCAAGAGCCCAATATTCTGTGCTCCTGCCCATGTTGTCTCCCCACAATCCTGGGTCCATGGGTGAAAAATTGGGACTCATCTAACTTTCCCTTGCGGTTATTTCAAGGTCCTCCTAATCTTTGGCTGGCCAGCCATAAGTTATTCTTTCTCAAATATACAGGTCCTTCCAAAATGATCAGGAAATTTCCTGGAGCCATGCAGCTTCTGATCTCTTGTGATTTAGGAACATTGTGACTCTGGTGGGGTGGGTCCTTTGAGGTGGAGAAGGAAGTGGAGGAGGAGGAGGGGGGAGAAGGAGGAGGAAGGGGAGGAGGAGGAGGAGAATGAGGAGGAGGTGGAGAAGGAGAAAGAGGAGGAATAGGGGGAGGAGGAGGGGGAGGAAGAGGAGGAGGGGGAGGAGGAAGAGGAAGAGGAGTGTAGCCACACAGGATCTCATATTTTGTGCTCTGCTGAAGTTGAGCTGGGCTTTGAAATGTAGGGGCAGAGCCTGGGCAGGAAAGTCTTGCTTTTGCATATATATACACATACATACATACATACACATACTCATATATTCATGGTTGCTTTGGGACTGACTGAATTTTTCTCCCTCCTAAGCTGAGCTCCCTTTGGGAACATGGCCCTGGTGGTAATTTTGGAGTGTTTGAATCAGTCTGTGTCATCCCACACTAGAGGCTCTTTTCTTTCTCTTGGTTGTTATTGCCGGTTCTCTTTAGTTTGCTCTGCATTCTCAGCTAGTGATAAAATATGGTTTCTACTTGCTGGCTTAGAGGGGATGATTCACTAGAGGCTGAACCCTTCAGGAATAGTTTACTGACGTAGGAATTAAGATGAGCTGTGTCTGCCTCGACATACCCCACATATTTCAAAGACAGGGTGGGAGCCAGCCCCTGATGCACACACCAGCTTCCTGGAGAACTTTATGATGATGACTCCTCTCCCCTGTGCAAAATAGGGCATGCTGTTGCTCACCTGAATGAACATAGGTGCCATCAGCAGAGACACGTTTGAATGTGATCCATGCAGGCACTTTGGCTCTGGCCCCCAGGAAAAGTCAAAGCAGGTCCAGCTCCTGAAACCCAGGGCTAGTGCCCGTGAGGAGGGTGTAAGGAGCCTCCAGGTTTGGGCTCACTCTGTAGGGAATTTCCTTTCTCCTCTCCTCCTCTCTTTTCATTTGTATCCCTGCTTTCCCTGGGGTCTGCTCTATACCCCATCTCTGCTGAGAAGCCCCTTTCTTGCCACGGTGGGATGGTCATGTTGCCTGGAGGATCTCACTGTTGTGCACTCATGATGTGCAGGACACTGCCAACAAATGGTTGGCAGAAAATAGTTGATGTCAGACTCGTGTAGACAGGCCTGGGATGAAGGCCCTGAACCATGAGAGGCTCTTTTACTGTATCAAGGAGGGCTACTATTTCAGGCTCCCTTTCTCTAAAATGGATGCAATTAGTCCACTTTCCCCTGGGGAATTAGTGCCAAGGGAATGGGGAGGAACAGTAACATCTTTTCATAGCACTTTGGAAACCACGAGGACTCAGTTCTGAGGGGTCCACACAATAATGTAGTTGTAAAGTTCCATGCTTTTCTAGGTACATGAACTCTAACTCCCCTGACTTCTCTCCCACTCTTGAGAGCATGTCTGAAAGCAAGTGACAGAGCCCTTATCATGGAGGAAATCTCAACTCTCTTCTCAGTTCTCTTTTTTTTTTTACTTTTGTATTTGCATTTTTGTTTCTTTTTATGTTAGTATTAAAGAGCACCTGTTTCCTAGAGGAAATTTCATTATTATTATTTTTTTAACTTTATAGTTTATTGTCAGGTTGGTTTCCATATAACACCCAGTGCTCTTCCCCACAAGTGACCTCCACCATGACCATCAACCCCCTTCCCCTTTCCCCCTCCCCCTTCTGCCCTCAGTTTGTTTTCAGTATTCAAGAGTCTCTCATGATTTGCCTCCCTCCCTCTCCCTAACTCTTTTTCCCCCCTTCCCCTCCCCATGGTTCTCTGTTAGGTTTCTCCTGTTAGACCTATGACTGAAAACATATGGTATCTGTCCTTCACCGCCTGACTTATCATGCTTAGCATGACACCCTTGAGGTCCATCCACTTTGCTACAAATGGCCAGATTTCATTTCTTCTCATTGCCATGTAATATTCCATTGTATAGATAAACCACATCTTCCTAATCCATTCATCCGTTGATGGACATTTAGGCTCTTTCCATGATTTGGCTATTGTTGAAAGTGCCGCTACGAACATTGGGGTACATGTGCCCCTATGCATCAGCACTTCTGTATACCTTGGGTAAATCCCCAGCAGTGCTATTGCTGGGTCATAGGGGAGTTTTACTGATAGTTTTTTGAGGAACCTCCACACTGTTTTCCAGAGCGGCTGTACCAGTTTACATTCCCACCAACAGGGTAGGAGGGTACCCGTTTCTCCACGTCCTCGCCAGCATCTGTA
>CM053576.1:73419725-73470678 GCA_028646485.1 Cryptoprocta ferox | reverse complement strand
ATTATGCACCTCATTTATAGCTTTTTTTTTTAACTTGACACAGCTATTTTGAAGGTCCCTAGTCTGTGTATCAATAGCCTTTTTGATGTTTTTTTCAAGTCCAGCAATTAATTTTATGACAATTGTTCTAAATTCTTGTTCAGTTATGTTGCTTAAATCTGTTTTGAGCAGTTCTGTGGCTGTGACTTCTTCCTGGACTTGCTTTAGAGGAGAGTTCTTTTGTTTCGTCATCTTGGCCAGCTTTCTGTCTCTTGTCAGTTTTAAAAGCTCATCATGCCCTGTGCACCTGTTAGTATTGCTCTATGAAAGGAGGCTCATTGACTGTCCAGGGCCTGTCGTTTCAGAAAGTGTTCTTTTAATGGTGTCTCTCGGTATCTCTTGTTGTGCCTTTGATTATTTTACTTCCCTGGTCAGTGACATTTGGGACTCTCCACCATGAGCACTTTGGCTTGTTTCTTGAAGTAGCCCTGTGTGGATGGGCGTGGTTTGGCATAGGTGGGTGTGTCTCGGGGGGGGTTGCTCTTCGAGGCCTCGCCTTGGTGGTTGCGGAGAGAACCGCCATTCTGGCGGGCTTCAGGCTCTGCTGGAACCAAGCGCTGCAAGCTGCTCTTCTGAGTCCGATCTCCCTGTGCCACGGGCCAGCCAAACTGTATTCTCCAAACTCTGCCTCACTTCCAAATCCTGGTCCATGTAGTTCAACACTACCACTGGCGATGAGATGCGTTCCCGCTGGCGGCCGGCCTTCCGGCCAGGCCCGCCTCCGCCGCCGCCACCCTCCGAGCTGCTTGTGCTGTAGGAGGGCCGCCACCCGCCGCCACTCCTGGTGTGGCTTGGAATGGATGCAGCTGCCGCTGCGCCCAAGGAAGAATTCACCAACCCGATGGGACGGATTTCTCTCCCCGCGCCCAGCGGTTATATATATGGGGAGACAGGTGAGCTTTTCCTCCCTTAGAGATGGTTCTATGAGTGTTTTCCGTCTCTCTTTCTCTTCACCTTGTCTCTCTGGGACACAGCGTGCTCTCCCTGTGTTGGGTTGGGGCTCCTTTCCCCCTGCACCCCCATGGCCCACCCGTCCTCCAATTTCCAGTTCACAGTCACTCACTCAGGCATCTTTGAGGTTGTCTTCTTTCTGGCGTCTGTTTCTTCTTTTCCCCCACTTGCAAATCAGCGTATTCTCCCTTCCGTCCTTCTCAGTTCAATCGATGCGGGCGAGCACAGACTACAGAGCTCCCTACTTCTCCTACATCTTGCTGCTCTCCCTCTCTTCTCAGTTCTGAAAACAAAATAAGATATTTTCAAACCATAAATTATTATGGGAACAATTCGCACATAATGTACAGTTGCCTCTCAACACAGCTAAGAATGGCGCTTCTGATTTACACAGTCTACCTTTGGTAATAGATGGTCCTGTACCGTTCACTGTGGTGGGTCCTGTACCATTCAATGTGGTCTCCCTAACAGTAGTGTAGGACCAGTGTTAGGGCTGGAAGGAATATTAAAGTCATCTAGTCCAGTCCCCTTATTTAATGGATGGGGAAAGTGTTCATAGAGGCCGGTGACTCGCTCGAGATCACACAGAGAGTTACAAACTAGTAATGGAATCAGGTCTTTCACCTTTTAGTTCCAGTGCTCTTTCCCATTTCTGATGCCATCTGCACCATTGTGGTGTGCTAGCAGGCCATATATCCTATTCATGAAAGGATCCAGGTAAAGATATACCAAATCTCACTTAGGTACCATTTCCATAAAAGAAAGAATGAATTACTAAATAGAGTTGAAATCTGGTCTGAGGGTTGCGCAATTATATCTGGCATTTCCACCACAGCCTTCTTTATGTTTGAGTATATTCGAAAGCAACTCAAATGTTCAAAAAGGATATTGGTAAAACATATTATGGCACATCCCTATAATGTATTATCTTAACAGTTATTTAAAATGATGTTATGGAATAATAGCCATCAACATGGAGAAATACAGTTGAAAGTTATGTGTAAAAATAGCAGACTACTCAGGTATATAGGTCTATAATCTTAGTTTGAAAAAAGTAAATTCATGCATACAAAAAAAGGATACCAAAATGTTAACAATTGTTATCTCTGGGTATTGGATTATTGACTGATCTTTCTTTTCTTCTTTTCTATATTTCAATTTTTTTCAATGAAGATTTATTACTTTTATATCAGGGAGAAACAAAAGGTGTTATTTTTTAAAAAGAAGTCTGCATTAGGAAGATTTATACACAGGGCTTCCAAAAAGCGTCTTGGGAATGAATACTGTCCTATGATACAAATTCACATCTTAATGTGTTTTGTAAAACTGGCTCCCAGAAACTAGAGCTCTGATGAAAGGAAAGGAAAGAATTTGAATTCTGAATTCACCTTTCCTTTATTGGTTCTGGGCCAGGTCATTTGATCCCTCTCTGTTGTTAGTCTTCTTGTCTGTCTTATGGGCATAATGTATCTGCCCTCCCTGGCGAGAGAGAGAGAGAGAGAGAGAGAGAGAGAGAGAGAGCGAGAGCGCGCGGGAGGGAGGGGGAGAGAGGGAGGGGGAGAGAGGGAGGGGGAGAGAGGGAGGGAGAGAGGAGAGAGGGAGGGAGAGAGGAGAGAGGGAGGGAGAGAGGAGAGAGGGAGAGAGAGATCAATCTATGTGGGAAGGAGCTGTAACTCACACTCATAAGCACCTTGGAAATCTTAAATCCTTGGCCATAAAGAGCCCAAAGTGAGTCAGTGGTAATGACTGATGGAACCTGCACAGATTCAGCCCAGCCTTTCCAAATGTAAAAGACAGATATGCCTAGATCCTGCTACTCATATTCTCCGGCTGTGTTGGAAGTGAGGTGTGGAAATCCCCTCCGCTGGCACTTGGCAACTTTGCACGGGATAATCCTTAATTGAACAGGCTTTACCTTCAAAAAACTGATCAGGGGACTTTGGGGGAGGCTGAGCTTTCTTTCACCATGGCTTTACCTTTGCAGACCCTTCTGAGGGAAAATATTTGCTGTTGTATCGGCCCTTCTCCGAGAGAGAGAGGGCTTCGGTCACTCTCTTGCCCTATACTCACAGGTTAACAAAAGAGTCTGAGGGCCTCAAATGGTGGGTACATGTGGACCCCAGATCAGATTCTTCTTCTCTCTCAGGGGTTTCCTGAGCCACTTGAGAAATGAGCAAGTGTTTTGTCTTACATCCAGAAAACCTGCCAAACTGAGGGCAGGGGGAGGAGAGACCTCTTTCCCACCAACCCAACAATATAAAAACAGGCTTCTCTCTAGGGCGGCTCCAACCTGGCTCTGAGTTCTGGCTTCACATGACTTCTACCTGATATGGGAGGGTTTGAAAGGCTAATCTGCTCATTCCTATTCCAGATGGCTGAAGAGTAGGGTGCCTGGTGGATACAGTCTATTCTCTGGAAAAGAGCCAACTGATGACAATTGGTTTTATAAGCTCCCTGGAGCCAGAGGTGACTCCTCCTTATCGCTGACCACCAGGATAACCTGGTAGCTGGCCTTGGGGAGGAAAATCTTTGACCTTTAGCTGATTGGCTCTCTCTGCAGCCTAGACCTTGGCAGAGGTCTTGAAGCCAAGCTGGGCGGGTTCTTTTAGACTGCCTGTGACCTTCTGCTTTAATCACTGTCGCTCTTGATCCTACTGCTTCAGAGAATCTGAAACCAGTCTTGCAAATGGAGCTAATGACAAGTCTCAAAAGCCTCTGCTGGTGACACATTGTTGACTTCCAAGGCTCAGCTTTGATGCTACTTTCACAGTGAAGCCATCTTTCACCTTCCCTTCATCACTCATTCCTGTCTCCACAGCCAGGTCTCCTATCTTGATTTCGCCTTCACTGCTTTCTGCTGTGCATTTCAGGTTCAGGCTCCCTATCTGTCTGCATCCCTAAGCTGTTAGCTCCCCAGCACTCTTGGCTCTGCTTGCCTGGCATAGGTGCCCACTGAATGCCTGGTGGTTTGAAATAACAGGAGGGGGCCCCACAGTACTGGTCTGGCTCTCACTGTGCCTGTTGCTTTGACCATTTCTGGTCCTGCACTAAGTTTATTTTCTTCTTAATACCTAACCTGGTGTGAGAGGCTGAGACCATCAGTAGATTAAGCAATAAATGAGAAGATAGCAAGAGAAATATGTCACGGCCCCTAGCTTTGAGGAGCTTGTAATGGGGCTAGAGAGAAAACATTACTCATCTGGAGCAACCACTATCTGGAGAACTGTGCCAGACGGTGTTAAGTTGTGGGTTAGGTCTTGGGAAGTATCAGGGATGCCTTTCTGGAGAGGGAGAATTTGCCATCATGCCTTAATGATGGGAAGGATTCTGATGAACCAGTCTATAATTTCCCAAGCAAGTATTGGAAAGAACTTGGGTTTTGTGTCAGAAGATTTGAGTTCATTTTCTAACATTGACTTGCTGTACAGCTGTGGACAAGCCACCTAAGCTCTCAAGCCTCATAGTTTAAAAAATGGGAAACATAAAAAATGTCTGCTTGGCTTTCCTTATGGAAAGCTGGTGACACAATGTGAAACCTTTAGCAAATGATAAAATCACATATAAATATTACTTCTTTTAAGTCTCCTTATCAGGAGACTGTGTGATGCTGAGTGTGTAGAGTGTGTAGACAGTTTATTTGTTTTGAGTTCTTGGTTGTCTGATTTGACATCTTTCTGGCCTGTTCTGATTTTTGCAGGAACTTCAGCCATGTACATTATGCGTTTTTCAATGCCTTCCAGTGCTTTAAAAACTTTCTTTTAATAATAACTCACAGTCATCAATACATTTTATGTCATTACATAATACCACACACTTAGGTTTCAATTTATAAACACACACACAAATATCTATCAAAAGAAAAATTTTTACAAAACCAGATACCCTAGTCATCTATAGTATATCTTTCTTTTTTGTTCTGTGTTGTCCAACCACTTTAATTAAAAAATTCTGGTTGCAATCTACTAAATTGATTTCATATTTTACTAAAAGGTATTGCTTCATAGATTTGAAAACCATGTTCTAGAGTACACAAAGAACCATCTCAGAAAACAAGATGTGTGCCCTAGCAAACTAAGGAAGATATCCAAGGAAAGCTAAATTTAATTCAGACTTTAAAATCGGTAGTTAGAGGAGGGAGATAAGAGTTCAAATCAGTTTCGGAAGGTTTCCTGGAGGAGGTGTGAATGAATCTGGGCCCTCAGCTCCTGGCACATTGTAGATGGTGAATAAAATAAGAGAATTAAATGTAACGGTCTTGGTAGGGAAGAAGGGCAAGTAATAGCATGATAGGCTGAGTGTGGCAGAAAGAATGAGTGCTTTTGTGGGACAGGAATTGTGATTGGCTGTTTTGAGAAATCTGGTTTGTTAGATAGTAGGACCAGGTTATAGGCTTTCAGTATCAGACTGAGACAAAATTGATATGGCATGTTAGCTTGATGCGATCGGACATGGGATGCCATTGGTAGTTCTTGAATAAGAGATTGACTTGTTAAAAGCAGTATTTTGGGAAGGATAATGTGACAATATTAGGATCAGCATTCCTTCAGGTTAGAGGGATGTGCTTCTTTCTCATTGTTAATGGATACATCAAATATTTCCCCTTATAGTCCAATAAAAATGCAGTCGACTAGAGCATAGCAAACTCTTCATTCTGGTCTCCCTCCCTCCTTTCTTCCTTACTTTTCCCCTCTCTCCCTTCCTCCTTCCTTCCCACCCCTCTCTTTTTCATGAAAGGGCTCTATTAGCATGATTTATATGAGAAAGTTTGTTTTCTTTCCCCTTCTTTCATGTGTTGGTAAAACATCTTTTGGCATGTTCCCATCTAAAGGTACCTACAAGAGGCAAGATCTGAATGCCCTTTTAGAAAAATCACACCTTACCACTTACACAGGCCTGTTAAAATCTTCCTCTAGGGGGCTCTGTGGCTCTTAGCTGCCCATCACCCACAAAATTGCAATGCCAGGGGTTTCTTTGTGGATCTATAAACAAATGAAAATTGGGATTATAAAAACCACTGGATTTGCCCATGAATTTATCAGGGGAGAATTTCCAGAAAGAAGTATATGGCATTTCTCACACAAGGCTTTGAACAAAAGCTCGGTCAAGGAGTGTGTAAGCCTGGGGTCTATCTCTAAGCAGGTCTCTGGTAGGCAAATTCTGAAATGACTCCAAGATTCCTTGCCCCTGATATACACGCCATATACAATTCTCTCCTCTTGAGCATGGATAAGACCTGTGAATATAAAAAGGATAGCACTGTCATGACTAGGTTATGTTATATGGCAAAGGTAAAGATTTTTTTGCAGATAAAATTAAGGTTCTGATTGAATTTGACCTAATCAAAAGGCAGATTATTCTGGGTGGGCTGTACCTAAACAGATATGTCCTTAAAATAAGTCAGAGAGTTTGTTTGTTTGTTTTTTTGTTTTTTGTTGGTCTTCAGGGAGCAAACAACAATGCTATGAACTGCTTGTGGAGAGGCCACGCGGCAAGTACGTGAGGGTGGTCTCTAAGACCTAAGAGTGATCTGTAGTCAACAGTCAGTAAGAAAATGGGGACTGAAATAACTGAATTCTGTCAATAACTAGTGAGCATGGTAGAGGACCTTGAGCCTCAGATAAGATTACAACCCAGATGACAGCTTTATTTCCATCTGGTAAGACCCTGGGTGGAGGATTCAGCTCATCTGTACCCAGATTTTTGGTGCATAGAAACTGAGATAATAAAAGGATGTCGTTTTGAATTACTGTGCTCGTTGTAATTTGTTACACAGCATAGGAAACTAATACAGGGTCCTAATGCAGCTTTGGCATGGCAAAACATCCTTGGAAATGTAGCAAGATAGGACTTTGTAGAACTTGGAATTCTTATCAGGGAGATTATGGTATAGGGTTAGAAGAAATACTTTGATCAAATTCTCAGGGAAGGAATAAGACCCCCAAAGGTCATGCTCAGTGATTATAAGATTTCACTCCACTACGATGTTTTTGTTCTCTGGGTGGAGATTGCAAGTTTGGGGCCAGAGCTGAATTGCTCCAGAGTTAGGGAGATAAGAACTGCCATCAGAATCCTCCCTTTCCACTTTCTTCTTAATGGTGCATAGTCTCTCTCCTAAATGAATGGTGAACTCTTGTTTCTTTGTTTGTCTTAAAGGAGCATTGAATTCATAGTTGCCTGCGTTTATACCTACCCATTAACCTTTTCAGGGTGTCCTCATGTTTGATCTGGCTTTGAAAGTCTCAATAAACTTCAGTTTCTTTCCCCTTTCTCTGAAGTGGCAAGACACCATTATCAGCACCTGGTTTAGCAATGAAGGCTTGATGTCCGTGCCAAGGCTTCAGTGTGTGAAAAGAAGAACAAGGGGATAGAGTTAATAGGAGAAGATCTATGTTGCTGAAAGATAAAGAGAACAGATAAAGAAGAAGATCTGGGATTGAAGGAATAGGCACACTTACTATTGGTTGCACCATGTGCTGTCACAGCATCAACTAATTTGGAGTCTGAGTCTCTTAACTTTGTAGACTTGATTTATATCTGAACTTATTCAAATGGTGCTACTCTATAGGACAGATTGTGGGGAATTGAGCTAAAAGGCAAGATAGGGGAACACATAATTGGTAGCTCATAAATAAAGGAACAAGAGGGGCTGGTATTTACAACCGAGCTTATTTACAGCCTCCATTGGTAGGATGTGACATAACCAACCCAAGCACCAGAGGCTGGGATAATGAAGAAAACAACTAAGGGTTGGAACGGAACACCTGCTCCTCATATTCCTGTGTGGTGTGTACCACCCCGACAAAGTGGGGTGTTTTTGATGGCCTGTGCCATGCTGACCTTTAGTGGGTTTACTTTTCAGTCGGTTTGGGGAAGGCATGTTTGAACTCTGCAGTATGAGCAAGTTCACTCCTTCTCCACTCTCCTTTTTCTTCCCCTCTTGCCCAAAACCGTTTGCTGAGTGACAAATAAGCACCAGTTGTTTTTACAGGTGTAAAACCAACAGATCAAATGCTAGCCTGTGCCTGGGCTTGTGAATGGGGACTGTGTTATGTTTGGAGAATACCACTGCATCATTTACACTTGCAAACCCTTTGTAATCTTAATCTCTTTGTTGCTTTTATGTTATACTGGCCCCCCAAGGTTAAAGAAAGAGATTTAGACCTTAAACACAAATCCAGCCTTCAAGCTCTGGAATTATCTTTGCCTTTAAATGCAGCTGATCAATGCCCATTTCTTTTGAAAATAAAACCCTTTTGAACCTTGAAAGCCTTCCACTGTTGAGCTATGCCTAAGTGCCACATGGGGGAATGGGCAGAAAAGAGCCCATTTTTCCCTTAGTGCTTGCATTAGGGGTCCCAGAGTTCAGTCCAACGCAATCAATTTAATTGGCGCTAGCTCTGGTGACAAATTATGCTGGTTTACACTCCAGTGTAGCAGAGATTCCTCAAATGCAAGGGAAGAAGGGAGATACACTTCTTGGTCTCTACTTAAAGAGGGCAACAGTATTGGAAAAGGAGCACATTTAATTTATCACTGTCAGAGCAGGTGCAAAGTTTAATTCTAACTAAAAGCATTAAACAATTAACCCAGACAGTCAGGCCTTCTGAAAATGCTCAGTAGCAGGGAACACACGGACCAGATTACCAATGGAAACGTCAATGCTTCTCTTTTATTCTGTTGAATATCTTCTTGCACTTTTTTTTTAAACAAAGAAAAATCCCAGAAATACAATAACTTCTCAGGTCTTTTTGTTGATATCTGAATTGAAAGGGCCAGAGAGGACACCACCTAACACTCAAAGATCAACAAATAACTGTCCCTAGAGCCCTAGTTGATTAGCTGTGAGAAGAGAAATAAGAAGTCACTTGATTTTGAAGCTCTCATAAACTGTTTGTCTTGCTTTTTTATGGTAAGGTATATTACCATGCAATATATATCCCACTAATTTGAATTGTTCTGCAGTATCCAAATCTTTGGAGGCTGTTTTTTTGGAAGTGGGTGGACAAGAGGGAAGAATAGAGGAGGAAGAAGATCCAGAGAGCAATGAACTCCAGTTATACATAGGGATGAACCCTGCTTCACAGATAATACATTTACTTTTTGTGGTTGTTGAGTTGACCAGAGAATCAGTGAATTTTAGAGCCTTAGAGAACTTTGAGGCTTCACTTGGGGAATATTTTTGGTGAGAAGTGTTGAGGCCCAGAGAAGGAAAATTTCTAATCCATGTTATGTCATTTCTTCAAAGCTCTCACTACGGTCCAGCTATTCTGACTCACTGCAGGCAGTCTAGGAAAGACTGTGGGCTTTAGAAACTGTCAGACCTGCATTTCAATTGTGATTGTGTCTCATACTTGATATTTTGGGCATCTGCAAACCCTGGAGGATGATGCACCCCTCACATGGTAATACTTGTAACACACTTAGCCCAGTGCATGTCACCTACAGCTGTTATCTGGTGTTGATCCCCTTCCTCTCTTGCTCCAGGTGCTGAGACGTAATGAGGGGCTATGGGTAAAGTACCTAGTCCAGTGTCCAGTGCCAACATTGCTAGTGTATTTTCAACTCTTTCCTCAACCAGGAGAAAATAGCTTTTTACAATCCAAGTGTTTTGGAAGTTTAGAAGCATTATCATTTTCTGGATTCATTTGTCCATACAAAACTGTGTTCTGAGAGAAGAGGGTACGGTTGAGTTTGTTTAAAAAAAAGAAATGGGTAGCTAGAAGAGATTTGGGCTGAGTGGGACCTTACAGAAGATGGATCACCCTCCTCACTTTATAGATAAGGAAGCGTAGGCCGAGATTGGTTAATACTTTACCAAGGACACAGCTAGTTACCATAGGCCAGGCACTTCTGGTGATCTCAAGGTCCAAGAGCTGCTCAGGTGGGAGTGCAAACAGGGGTCTGGATCTCTGTGAACTCAGCTGCTTACACTCCAACATCGCAGAACCTCAGGCTCCACTGAACACACTCTTAAACCGCAAGAATCTGTTCTGAAATTGTTACAAAGGTGATCTTCTACTCCTTCTTAAAATAGTGAAGTACAGTTGACATATAATATTAGTTTCAGGTGTACAACATAGTGATTCAATAATTACACACATTATAAAATGCTTATGACTACAAGTATGGTTACCATCTATCACCATACAAAGTTACTACAATCTTGACTATATTCCCTATGTTGTACTTTTCATCCCCGTGACTTATTTATTTTATACTGGGAAATTTGTACCTCTTAATCCCTTTCACTTCTTTTGCCCATCCTCATAACACTCCTGTCTTCTGGCAATCAACCAATCTGTTCTCTGTACCTATTAGTTTTGTTTTGTTCTTTGGATTCCTCATATTATTGAAACCATATGGTATTTGTGTTTCTCTGACTTATCTAACTTACCCTCTAGGTTCATCGTGTTGTTGTGAATGGCAAGATCTCATTCTTTGTAATGATTGAATAATATTCTATTATATATATATATGTATATGTATATATATGTATATATACATATATATATACCACATCCTCTTTATCCATTCATCTGTTGATGGACACTTAGGTTGTTTGCATTTATTGGTTATTGTAAATAATGCTGTAATAAGCATAGGAGTGCATAGATCTTTCAAAGTAGCGTTTTTGTTTTCTTTGGGTAAATACCCAGAAGTGGAATTGCTGTATCATATGGTTCTATTTTTATTTATTTTTTTTGAGGAACCTGCATATTGTTTTCCATAGTGGCTATGCTAGTATACATTCCCACCAGTAATGCACCAGAGTTCCTTTTTCTCCCCATCCTCACCAACACTTATTGTATCTTGTGTTTTTGATACTAGCCATTCTGAAAAGTGTGAGGTGATGTCTCACTGTAGTTTTGATTTTCACTTCCCTGATGATTAATGATTTCGAGCATCTTTTTTTATGTCTGTTGGTCGCCTGTGTGTCTTCTTTGGAGAAATGTCTGGTCTGTGCAGGTTCCCTGCCTTTTTTTAAGTGGATTATTATTATTGTTGTTGTTTTCTGTGTTGAGTTGTCTGAGGTCTTTATGCATTTTGGATATTAACTACTTATTGGATATATCATTCGAAATGTCTTTTTCCATTCAGTATGTTGCCTTTTGGTTTTGCTGATGGTTTTCTTTGCTGTGCAAAAGCTTTTTAGTTTGATGTAGTCCCAATCATTAATTTTTGCTTTTGTTTCTCTTGCCTGGGGAGACAGATCCAGAAAAATATTGCTAAGGTTGCTGTCAGAGAGTTTACTGCCTGTGTTGTCTTTTAGGGGTTTTATGGTTTCAGATTTTATACTTAGGTCTTTAATCCATTTTGTATTTAGTTTTGTGTATGGTGTAAGAAAGTGGTGTAGTTTATCTTTTATATATAGCTGCCCAGTTTTCGTAGCACCATTTATTTGAAGAGACTATCTTCTCCCCACTGTATATTCTGGTCTCCTTTATTGTTAATGAATTGGCCATATAAGAGTGGGTTTATTTCTGGGCTCCCTCGTGCATTTCTGTTTTTGTGCCAGTACCATCTGTTTTGATTACTATAGCTTTGTAAGATAGTTCGAAATCTGGGATTGTGATACCTCTAGCTTTATTCTTAGTTCTCAAGATTGCTTTGGCTATTTAGGGTCTTTTGTGGTTTCATACAAATTTTAGGTTTGTTTGTTCTGGTTGTGTGAAAAGGACTATTGGTGTTTTGATAGAAATTGCTGAATCTGTAGATTGCTTTGGGTAGTATCAACATTTTAATAATATTGGCTCTTCCAATCCACTAGTAGGGTTTATCTTTCCATTTGTTTGTGTCATCTTGAATTTCTTTCATCAGTGTCTTATGGTTTTCAGAGTACAAGTCCTTAACCTCTTTGCTGTTAAATTTATCCCTAGGTATTTTATTCTTTTTGATACCATTACAAATGGGATTGCTTTTTAAATTTCTCTTTCTATTTGTTCATTATTAGTGTATAGAAACGCAACAGATTTTTTTATATTAACTTTGTACCCTGAAACTTTACTGATTTCATTTATTCAAATAGGTTTTTTGGTGGAGTATTTAGGGTTTTCTATATATAATATCATGTCAGTTGCAAATAGTGACAGTTTCACTTTTTCAAGATAATCTCCTCTTGGATAAGCTACCAGATTGTTGTATCAGTGAAAGGTATGGTGCTGATCTAGCGTTTTGTTTAAGTTAACTACTTTAAACATGAGATTCCCCTAATTAAAATTTTATTTTTAAATTTTTAAATTTAAATTTTTAATTTTTTAAAATATTTTATTTAAAATTTTTATTTTAAATTTATTTAGCATTAGAAAAACATTTAAGGAGAAACAAACTAAGCAACAATATATCATTCCATGTTCTGCCCCAGTGTCAAACATAGGTTACTGGGCACAAATTTCATTTGAGGGAGCTGACACAGTCCCATGATTGGAAAGGATTCAGTGTCTGTGTCTTTTTTTTTTTTTTCTATGTGTTTATTTTTGGGGGAGAGAGAGAGAGAATGAGCAGGGGAGGGGCAAAGAGAGAGAAGGGGACAGAGGATCCAAAGAAGGCTCTGTACTGACAGTAGAAAGCCCAGTAAGGGGCTCCAACTCATAAACAGAGATCATAACCTGAGCCAAAGTCAGATGCTTAACCGACTGAGCCACCGAGTCTCCCCTGAATGTCTGTGTCTTAATTCCACAGTTTGTGCCTCACTTTCTCTTTTGTAGAAAGATTCCTGATTCCTTTCCTTAGACAGCTGGTGCTGACTGAAGTGTTTGTATCAGTGTTGTCCATGGAATCATAGGATCTTACCAGAGACAAGCTCTGTTAGCCTCATGTACGTTTATTGGGTACCTACTGCACACATGGTTTCATTTAATCCTTACAGTAACTTTGTGATGTAGATACTATTATCTCTACTTTGGAAATGGAAATGAAAGAGAGGTAATGCCCACAGTCACTTGTGAAAGGAGGAGCCAGGATCTGTACCCAGTTCTACCTGAAGCCCATACTTTTTGTAATCTACCTGATAGTGTTTAGTAGTTATGGCCTGATTGGACTTATAGTTCCATTATAGCACGTGACCAAAATCTTAGGGATCACAAAGACAGAAACTGCTCGTAGGGTGTGTGGAGCTATCATTTGCTGATGTTTTCTCTTCGAGATCTGTGGCCAGTAAGATTTTTTTTTTTTTTTTACCAAGTCCGTTTGTTTTCATATTTTTATTACTCGGAAGATGTTCAGAAGGGACCTCCATGCCCTGGTTGCATGTTGCTCTCCAGGAAGAAATATCCAGCTAGGATATTTTCCATGGGTTTGTCATTCTGGAAGTCCAGCAGCCATCTCTTTATAACATCCAGTGTTGTGAAGTTTGGAGGGCTAGAGACTAATAATGGACATCTTTTAGAAAAACATAACCTGATGTAGCACCCGTTCACCCTTTGAAGCTGTAAGGGAGGATACTGAAGTGATGATGTGGGTGCTCATTTCATTTTCCCATCAAGGAGAAGATGAAGTGGGGTCCCAACAATGGTTCAGTTGAGGTCTAGGACAGGCAGGCCTTCTGACAGTGGCCAGGAAGTGTAAAATTCACATTATTAGTCCAACTCCCAAAGCTCTCATTTATTATATCTGATTGCAAAATAAGGGATCTTACATGCATATGTCTCATATCCTATTTCTCCATTATTTGCTTCACTCATTCATCTAGATTTAATTGCCATTTCACAGCATTCTCCATGAAATCTTGTTAAATTGCCTACTCCCACTATAATTTTGGGAGTCTTCTATAACTTAATGATATTAACAAGGGCTGTCCTTCTCTTGTGGTCCCTTTGTTTTGTTCCCCACTGGACCTCTTTGTCTCTGTCCATTCTGGTCCAGGACAGCCTACCCCTACAGCCAAGAGTTTTCAAGGAGAACTCTTACAGGAGGATGGGATAAAGACTCTTGTGTCTCCAGCAGCCATCCTAGGGAAAGGTATGGGTGCAGTCTAGAGAAAATGGTGAAAGACTAGTCTATCTCCACTTGTGTTTTAATATAACAGAATTAGGTATTTTAATCTTGATGGAAGAAAAGAAAATATTGGAAGCTTATAGTATATCTTTTCCCTAAATTTAGAATTATGTGTGAGTGTGTGTATATGTTTGTGTTTGTGTGTGTGTGATATGGGTGCGTACATGTTAACTTCCTTCTTTATTGCTCTTATCTTTTAAAGCAAACCTAAAAAAAACCCCAAAAAACAAAAAACAAAAATACAAATACCAAAATGCATTTCCTTATGGTAGGATAAACATTCAGCTGTGTCATTTGCAAGAACTCAATAACATAAACAAAAATAAACCAAGCAATTTTCATAGCGAGTTTTTGTGTTTAGTATATGGAGTATTTCTGGATTGTCATCAAGCCAGCATTTATGACCACTTTAGAGAAATAAAAATTTTAGTAACAGAAAATTACAACATTGTCCAGCTCTTGATGGGGGGCAAGGGAAGAGAGGAGACTGCAAATGATCTGAAGAAATAGACACATTTTCCAAGGCATGCAAGGACAGAGTAGAGAGAAGGGCTGCGTCATAGAGGCCTGAACCCTACACCAACGTAGTGTTCCTCAGTATCCAGTCCAACTTTGAAGAGGGCTGGCTTTTTTGTGGCTAATGAAGTGGATCTTGAGGTTTGTTTTAGAACTCACCCTGCCCATCTGCAAAACAGGAATTCTCTTGTTCATTCCCTTGGGGGTACGGACTAAATTAAATCAGCCCAAGTTTTTACCTTCTTAGAAATAAAACCCATAAAATTTATTTCAGGTCTCATTTGGCATAGAATTCCAAAATTTCCTTATAGTTAAAAAAAAAAAGTCCCTAAACCCTATTCAGTTTAACTCTGGGAGAACATTAGGACAGAATTAAAGGCGCACACTTTTCTGATGCCTTGTAGAAGAACGGAGTTCCTTTTCCTTGTGTGTGGGGTTCTGCTGCCCACTTGCCCCCTACATACACTCAGTTTCTCCTCAGTACTCTGCCTCGAGTTGGTAGTAGCTTAGAGCCGGCTTCAGTTCATTCCCCATCACCCTCTTCAACTCTGAGTGACACGCACAACGTAATGACCTCTCACTCTGGTGACCTCTCTGAAGTCTGGGCATGATACTGCTGTAGCATGAACCCTTCTGGTTTGCCCCTGTCTCCAGTCCCCTTCAGGGCATTCAAATTCATCATTTACTCCCTTCCAGGTGGCGGTTCTTAAAGCGTGGTCTGAGAGTTCTTCTTTTCTACTGCTCGTGTTTCCAATATGATAAAAATCTGTAATTTTGATTCTGGCAGGAATTAATAATCTCCTTGCTATATTCCTAATTAGTTTTTCATTAGGATCACTGTTAGGGTCTATTCATTCCTTTATTCTGTGGGGGCTTTCCTCCCCCTCAGGTGACAAGCCAGAGTTGGTGGCAGAGGTATTCCAAGGAGGTTTTAGTTCTATTAAAGGCTCCATGGACATATTTTTTTTCTCCATCCAATTAAGAATTTCCCCTAAAACTATCCCAGTAGTAACCAGGTATTTTGACAGAGCTCTCTGAATAACTCAACTTTTCAAGACCACTGTAGCGTCCTTCTCATTTGGATTTACTTTCTGGGTTCTAGACTTTGGAAAACATCTGATCAGCATGTAGATAGATTACAAACTGTCTTTGGAAGCTCATTTATCTACTTTCACAAGTAGTAACTCTTGTGTAACTTAAAATTATTAAAATGGTGATAGAAAAACCATATTTTGACTTCAGCTAAGAGAATTTTGACTTAAGACTTGCTTGTCTGTTGTCTCTAGGCTAGGCAGTAGACTTAGATGTCTTTGGTCTAGTCAAATTTGTAGTGACATCCTTGTTGAAATAGAGTAGACCCATGTTATTTCTGGTGTTTTCAGTTCCAGATTTTTCTCCAAGAACCATTCCTTCCCTCCAACTACTCATTGTTTTAACTTCTGCATACTTCAGGGCTAAGAACTTGGGAAGGAGTTCTAAGGAAAGGCCTGAATTGGATGAAGAAGCTTACTTTTGTGGTCTGTTACTGAAGTTTTTCTACTTCCTCTGTGCGGTCTGGCTCCCAAGGGACAAAGAGAGCAATTGTAGGTATGGTGATTTTTGAGTCCAGCCTCTTACCTGCATAGGTCAGACCTGGTCAGAGTGAGAATCTGAAAGACTCACATGTTCTTTATTTTTATGTTTATTTTTTTAATTTTGAAGAGAGTGGGAGAGAATCCCAAGCAGGCTTTGCGCTGTCAGTGCTGAGTCCAATGCGGGGCTTGATCCCATGAATCATGAGATCACAAACTGAGCTGAAATCAAGAATTGGACGCTTGACCAACTGAGCCACCTGGGTGCCCTGGGACTCAGAAATTTCTGATAGCCTGTGAAAGCTGGAGCCCTCCCACCTTTTAATTATGGAGTAGTAATTCTTTGGGTAGAGGGATCTGCAAAGATGCTAATCTACTTTTCTAAGAAAGCTTAAACCATTTTACTGATGTGCTTGCTATCCAGGTTTAGAGTGAATAGTTACAGTGTGGTTAAAGTTCTTTTCTACCTCTATCCCATCCCCAAGCTTAGTGTAAAATGCAGGAAATCTATGAAAGTAGTGTCTAAGCCATCAGGTGTCTAAGCCATCATGGGAGACATAATGCTGGTGCTTGTCACTCCAACATTCTCCTGGCATCTGTAGGGGGAGAGAGTGCTAGAATAAGCATAACTGAGAAGGCTGTGGGGGTGTGTACCCTTGACCTGTTAGACTGATGGTAGTATCAATCCCCACAGTCAACATACTCCAGCTCCACTCAGTACTGAAACATTTATTGAATGTCTTATGTGTGTCAATCATTTGGGATTTATGGATGAACAAGCCATTAAAAGTTCTCGGAGTAGAGGAGAAATGTGCAACCATGAGATCAAGCCCTTGAAGAAGAAGATGGGAATCTGGCTGTAGCATGCTGCTGTCTCCATCTGGTAGGTTGAGGAATAACTGGTCATGGGTCATTTGATTGGAAAGACAGAGACATTCAGAGAAGCCCAAATGAGGGGTTGATTGGAAGGATGAAGCCTTGCCCCCCCCCCCCAAGGCTGCCATAGCATATGCCTAAACGTATATGGTTTAGGCAAGGGCTCCTGGCTGAAGGGACATGTTGTACTGAAATTCAGCTGCACTAATGCTAGCATAGGACTACAGAATGTGCTCTTCTTTTTTCTCACTTTCATATTTTATTTTTAAAATGTCTTATTTTGAAATAATATCAAACTTAAAGAAAGTTTAAGAATAATACACACATACACCTTTTATCCAGGTTCACCAATTTTTAACAGTTTGGCACATGTGTTTTGTATCTGTCTATTATAATGCGTTCTGAATCATTTGAGAGTAGGTGCCTTAATATCTTAATTTATACTTCTTAAGAACAAAGATGTTCTCTTATGTAACCAGAATAAAATTATCTAAGAGGTAGGAAATTTAACAGGAAAGTAATGCTTTTATCTAATATGTAGTCCATATTTGAATTTTTTTAATTGTATCAATAATGTCCTTTATAGCATTATGTTTACCTTATACATTAGATTTTACCTTTATATAATATATTACACACACACACACACACACACACATATATATATATATATATATATATATATATATATATATATATATATATAACATTACCTTTACATTATGTTCAAGTACAGGATCCAGTCCAGGCTTGTGAATTGCATTTAGTTGTCATGTCTCTTTTTTTTCTCTTTTAATTGGTAATAGTACTTTGACCTTTTCTTGTCTTTTATTACATTGGCAGTTTTGAAGAATACAGACCAGTTATTTTATAGAACATTTCTCATTGGGTTTATCTGATATTTCCTTATGATTGGATTCAGGTTATGCATTCTTGGCCAGATTTCTACATAGATGATGCTATGTACTTCTCAGTATAACACATCTGGAGACATACAATGTCTGTTTGACCTTTATTGTTGATGTTAATTTGATAACCCGATCAAAGTATTATCTGGTTTCTCCACTGTATAGTTACTGTTTACCCTTGTAACTAATAAACTCTCTGTGGGAACACATTTTAAGTATGTAAATTTCTTGTAACTCATGAAATCCTGACCTCAAGATTTAATGTCCATTGATTGTTCTTGCTCATTGCTGGTTGAATATGGTGATTTTCCAATCTACCACTTTCTCCATATTTATCAGTCAGCATTTTCTTGTAAGGAATAACCCTCTTTTTTCCATCATTTGCTTATCATCTGTTTTTATAGTAAGTATGGACTTATAGATACTTTTTTACAATGTGTTATAATCTGTTATTTATTTTGATACTCAAATTATCAGACGTGGGCCATTAGGGAGCTCCTTCAGGCTGCTCCTGTGGTTTTTTTGGATATGACACCATTATTTTTTAAAGCACTTCCTTCCCTTCTGGACTAAGAGGATGTTCCAGAGTCGTTTTGTATTTTCTGTGTCCCAGCTCTGTAACCATTCATTTCTCTAAAGAGCCCTGATTCCTTTTAGTGGGAAATTATGGGTTGTCAATTTCATTGTTTTTTGATTTACCTTTCTTTTGTTCTTTTTGGGGAAAAAAACAGATCCCTATATACTTTATTTCCCTCCTGGATTTTTGTATTAAAAAACAGCTTTCAGAATGTTCTCTTTTATATTTTGCTTTTTCACTTAACAGTATATACTGGAAGTCACCCCATATCAGTTTATAAAGATCTTGCTTTTTTGCTTGCTTGCTTTTAATAGGTGCATAGTACTTCACTGTGCATATGTATCAGGGTTTATTCAACTAGTGTCTCTCTCTCTCTCTCTCTCTGTCTCTCTCTCTCTCACACACACACACACACACACACCACACACACACACACACACACTTCTTATGTTTTTAAAATATTTTCTCCCAGTTCTTCCTTTGTCTTTGATTTTACTTGTATTTTTTTTTCTTTAATTGAGCTGCCTTATGCTACTTAGTCTGTCAAGTGTGAATGCCTTTTTTCTAATATTCAGCATGGTGCTGTACATGCTGATGTGGCCTGAGTCTCCAGGAAGTTGGCTGCAGGGAGAGAAGCTGTGATTCCTGGGAACTGCATGCCCCTCGTGGGGAGCAGAGGCCGCCAGCACCCTGGATACCCTTTCTTGTCTCAGAGCAGCCTGCGAGTTTGGTCAGCACACTCTCTGGGGGTCATCTCACTGTGCTTGAGACAGAGTCTCCAGTTGAGTTGCTCAACCTATTGGTTGTGATGAGCTGGGAGGCCTGGGTATAGTAGAATCGTTGGCCAGAAGAGTTGGTAGAGGCTCTCAAGTCTTTATGTGGTGCCAGGTACGTAATGAATTCTTACTTAAAATCAGGTATCATCACATCATTATCATCATCATTTCTGCTTTGATAGAATTCAGTTCGTGTATTTATGTTAACTACTCCCCCCTCCAGCCCTCCTCAGGTGGTGTATGTCCAAGCTGTCACACATGGGACATTAATGTTTTGTTAAGAACACTTAGAGTAACTCCTTCTCTTTCTTCTGTTGCTCTCTCCCTATCCTTTTGCTTTTTAAGAAACTAGAAGTTGAGTATTGACTCACGTTTGTGGGGGGAAAAGTCCCTTTTTATTTGGATAATTTGAAGAATTCATAGCAGCTTAGCCAAGATGTACTCACTTCCTCCCATAACTCACATGATTATGCTAATTCAGAAGAAATGTGTTGATGCACTATTAAAAAGCATGATCTGTTTTCAGCTTCTGGGTAAGAGGAGAGCAGCAGCCTTTAGTGGCCGTGTCAGTTTTGCCCGTATTATTATGTGCAGATGTGCCAGCTGCCAGTAGGCATTTTCTCTCTGATAGCACTAACCACTTAACCGCGGGTCAGCAAGGTGCAGCTCTCAGCCAATAGATCTAATTGCAATCCTTCTATGTTCCCTGTGATTGCAGGTTTCTTCGGCTCTATAAACAAATAGTAATCAACTAAACCTGTTACCTCTGAATAGAGATGTCACGATATGAAATATTAACTGTTCAAAATACAGTAATGATGGTTTAAAACTGTATTTGTTTCTTGAAAATAAAGAAAAAAAGATTTAAAAAAAGAAGGGAAAGTCAGAAGCTCAAGAATTGGAATTCTGAAGGGCCCTCTGGCTCTTTTCTCTCTCCATAATGAAAAATTGCATATGTATACGACATGTTTTATGTGGTCAGATACAGCGTAAATATTGTGTACATCTTTTGCCGGAGTAACAATGCATTAGCAGCATCACAAATAAGCTCTGCCTCAGCATCTACATTTTTATGACATTTTTATGTTAATGCAAGTCAAACTTATGTTTTGTGATGTATCTAATCCACCCCAAATTAATCCATTTGTATTCCTATAATCCAATCAGCTCCCTCCTCCCCTGCTAAAAAGTTACATGCAAAGTCCAAGGCAGAAATATGGCTGTAAGTGTAGGCCCAGGGAGACTTAGCTTTTAGAAGATGTTTTTCCCATCTGGCACATGGAGGCAGTATGGTTGCTTTGGATGGGTTTCTGTGGATGGGGCAGTGGTGGGCGAGGGAGAGATAGGGGAGGGATAATACTATGGGTTGAAGCTACCAGTGTTGATGATATAATGTCTTTGGAGTCTGAATTTTATTATTTTGTTGTATTCTTTGATGCTGTTTGGATAACTTTTCCATCTATTCCAACTTATGGTCTCTGCCATGTTTCCTCATCTAGGTGCCAGGATTCTATGAAGCACTTAGTGTATACTGAGCAGTATGCTAAGCCTTTATTGAACAACTGCTGTGCACAATGTATATGCCATATTTACTGAGCATCTATTGTATACAATATTTATGCCTGAACTGGAGACCAGCTTTCACCCAGGAATTCCATTTTAACCTTATCAACCCACTGAAGATGGGGTGGGTATCTATCAGAATTTGTTTGCAAATTTTAGGTTATGATTGCCCCTATTTGGTTCTTCTGAGACTGGTTTAGTGATGGAGAAATTCTTCCTGGAAACTGATAAGAGCTGTTTGATGTAGTGGAAGAAACACTGGATTACAAAGTCTTGAGTCTTGAGTCTAGATAAAATAAGATATTGGTGAAACGTTCGTGCTTTTCATTGATATGCTACACAATCACTGTGCTGTCGTAGGGTTCAAATCCCCATCAACTCAGGAAAATGACTTACCTACCCTGGGTCTCGGTTTTCTTATCTGTGAAATGAGGATATCAAACTTACAAGGTCGTTCAGAAATATTGAGCGAAGATATGTAAAATAGTGGCTGGCACTTCGGAGGAGCTCAATCTGTGTTAATCAGAGTTTTTGTTCATCACGGTTTTTGAAGCTTGGAGCTGTGAATTCTTTAGGCCAAACTTCTTGACTTTTTCTGATGAAGAGAACTGTGGGTCCAAGGCCCAGAAGGACTAAATGCCTTACTCAGAATCACGCAGCTACATGAGACGGAGCCAGTATAAGTATCCAGGTCTCCAGACATGTGGGCCAGTGTCTTTCTAATGCACCTGCTGTTGCTTTTCTTGCAGAGGAGAACAAATGTAAGGAATGCTATAAAAAGGCAATGTCTTTGTTACTGCCCCGAAGCATGTAGCTCAGGGCAGTGCTTATTGATCACCCTTTAGCTTGGTTGATCTTGAGACAAAGGGAGCATGTTCCCTGGCAGCCTTTGGTGATGGACTTCAGGACCAAAACCAGCTGGTTTGAGTTCCTCCCTCCAAGTCCCTCCATCCTGAACAAGCCCTTTCCCTGAGCACTTTTCCCAATTTGCCTATCCCTGCTGATTTTCAAGAATAAGTTGGCAGACATCTTCCTGGAGCTGGCTGTCTAGGAAAAGCCCAGGAGCCACCAGGAAATAAAGGCTGAGCTCGTCATCTTTTCTTCCCTTCATAGAGAAAGGAAAGAGGTCTTAATTGAGACTGGGAGTCAGAGACTGGGATTTTTTTTTTTTTTTGCCTTTTTGGCCATAATTTTGGCTTCCCAAAGAAATGGCCTCTACTTAAGTATGATTCTTTGTCTCTCTACCTCCCTTCCCTCCTTGATTCACCTCATGTCTTTGCCTGTGGAGCTTTCAGGTTGTTTTGACTTTGGATGTTATAGGAAATAAGCTCCTGCCAGTTAGGATCAGAGAATGGGACTTTCTTCCTTGAGTCTTCTGGCATGGTGCAGAGTTGGAATCTTCTGTCAATTCAGAGTTAACTCAAATGGGTTCATGTGGTTCTTATTCAGGGGAACATTGTCAGTTACGTACATGAGAGGAGATAAAATGGTGGTGGTTGTGGTGGCGGCAGCGGTGATTTGTGTGTGTACATAGGTGGGGGTGGGCTTGGCGGGATGGAATTGGCTTGAAAATCTGCAGTGGGCTCTTTCCTCCTTTAACACTGATGCTGGGTAATTAGCAAAATGCGCACAGGGTTTTATCCATATTCATGCGCCCTTTCCCACAAGCATAAACAATCCAGTCTCTATTATTTCCTTGCCTGTGCAGCTCCCCCCTCTCCCTGCCACCTGCAGAGCCCTGTGCAGCTCTGTTCACATCATTTCTGGCTCTGGTTGGGAGTGGGGGCCCCCCCTGGCCTGGGCGTGGGCATGGGGAGAGGACTCCACAGAGAGCAGAGGGGGTGCCTCACCAACGCAGCATCTGTGACAGGTTGGAAACTTTAACAGAGTGCATTCACAGCTATGATTACATGCAGTCCTTAAGAGGACCCTGTGTGGTAGGTACGGTCACATAATTATTCTTGTGTGACAAAGGAGAAAATGAGGCACAAAGATGGGACTATATACTTTCGTTTGCTCTTTCAGATCATTCCCTATCCTGCCTTGCCTCCTTCACCTCCTTCTTTGCCTTGGTTGGCTGACTTCAAAAGACCCCCATCATCCAGTCTCCCTTATCTTCTGGCTCTGACGTGAGATTAGAAGGCATCAGAAGGCAGAGGTTGGGGTTTATGCCTGGCTGTGTCGGGTTGGCAGTGCCCATATCCCTCTGTGGCAACCTCTTTTCCACACCTACGCTTGCTGCTGTTTCCCTGCAGGCCTTTTCCTCTGTCCTGCCCCATTCAGATGTGGCAATGTGAAAGACTTCCTGCTGCCAGCAGTCTCTTTGCTGTTCTTTCTTGGTTCCCTTGTCCTTCCCACATCTTTGTAGAAAGTGCTTTCATGCATTCTTTACTATTAAACTCCTTGAGTGAGCAGTTGATGCCTGCTGGGCGCTGCAGGATGTATAGCGTCCGGTGACCACACAGCTGGTGGGTAGAACCCAGCGTTCCTCCTTGCTCACCTGGGTTGTTTTTACTAGACCATTGTGCTCCACTGTTGCATCACGGGTGTCCTCTTCTCTGTCCCCTTTCAGTGGGCAGTTGAAACCAGCAGCAAATGAGAGATCCTGAGTCTGTTCCATCTTTGCTATCCTTTATGAATATTGGATTTTTGGATAGACTTCTTTGTAGAAGCAGGAGCCCAGGAATGGTGATAGACAGTGTGAAGGGCATCGGGGAAATCCAGCAGGTTTTTTTTTTTAAACTGTCTCTTCTGCTGTGTGAGGAAGAACCATGTTCTTCCAAGATGTAGGTGAGGTCACGTAGTCAGAATGGCAAGTGACCATCCTGTGCATTCGTTTTCAGTCCTGATGTCTCCATGAGCTTGGAGATTAGCTAGTGTCTCTGAATTCGGTGTTTGTGAGGTGTGATCACTATTCTTTCCTCTTTCTTCATACATGTCATAAAAACAAATTGCCCAAACATTCTACTTCATGATGCAACAGTGCAGGATAGTTCTTTGTGATATTCATCAAACTCAACGGTACCTGGCTTTTTCATCTCTCACCTGGTGCACATGTGGAGGTAGGCAAACTGCATGATTGGAGGGGCTCCCATGGTAAAGGGCAGAAGCAAGTGGCACTATTATGCTCTATGTTCTTGCTTTCTTTGAAAGGAAGTTTAATACAGAGATGTGCATCATTTATATTCTAATTTGATAATTATTAACTGCATGCCTACTATGAACCTGGCACATAACAAGCCCTAGAAGGAATATTACAGGAGCATATGGCATAGTGTTTGTCTTCAAAAGACTTGTACATTTACTAATAATAAGATCAACCTGGAAAAAAAACCAGGCAGATATGTAAGACAGTTTGTGTGCAAATGCTAAAAGTAAGCAATCACTACATATATCTGGTTGTACTATAAGAAAGATGATTGTGAAAGTGTTGGAGAAAGGCTCACAAAAGAGCTATTAGAAGGAGCAGAAGGATTTGGACACCACTGATCACTGTATTTAATATGATTACAGATTTCCCTTCTTTGGTCTCAGAGCTCATTTCCTGTAAGGAATTCAGGTATATACTGAATTTGGTCTTTACAGCCACAGTGTGGTTTCCTCTCCATAGGCACGTCATTGCCCAAACTGCTGCAGCACCCTTTGCCCTAGGGAGGTTTTTCTTTCTGTCCTATGTGACGGAAAAAAGTGGATAATGACAACGCGCTTCCCGGTGAGTGGGTAAAGTATTTCCATGGAAAGTCATTTATATCCAGATACTCAGTTACGAAGTTTATTCTTCTCCTAACACCCCAAAGGCAGAGAGTAGCTTGAAAAAAATCACTAAGAAGCCCTTAACCTTGTAACATACAGTTTTTGCTAAAAATATATATTAATAATATATTATTGAGCGAGCATAGATGAAGAAGGCCAGGGAGGGAGGAAGCAATAAGAGTGTGAGCAAGGTCAGTGCTCTTTGCCCGCAGACTCTACAATCAATAAGATCTGGTCAATAACTGCTTTATTACTGCACTACCACCCGGAGCAAAATCATTTTTAAATTAAGAATATATTTTGCAAAACTGAATTAACAATATTGAATATTTTGCTCTTTGATATGACTAGCCTTCAAAATCAAATTATTAAGTATGGAAAATGCTTACCAGGTGAAGTTTTTCTTTCTTCTCCCTCCTCACTTTTCCAACCACATTCCCTCATGTTCAACTCGGCTCCTTCACACACACACCCCCCCCCCCGCCCGCAACCCCCACCCTACAGCTCAGGAAGGAAACAACAGCAGATTTTTAAGATCTCTGGCACAAATGTGGATGTAAATTAGTATTGAATCCAGCACATGAAATTTAGGAAAGAAAGATACATTTACTTGAGTTTGACGAAACCATGCATTTCCTCCGAGAGAAAGGACCAAGTAGAGAAAATTGGGAATTTTCCACTTGGGTAAAACTGATGCCAAAAAGTCAACCTTTGGACTTTTATAATCTTTGGCAAGCTGTGAAATCTCATCATTTCTCTGTCCCAACCTCCATCCTTGGTTACCCTGGCTTCATCTCCTGTTCTTTTCTCTCCTCTTCTCTCCACAGATGGAAGGGACAGAGAAGAGAGTCTTACATGACTCATGTAGTGAAACTTTTAAGCATCCATAAGGCCAGACTCTTCCCAAGAACTATAAGTATTCCTAGTAACTGTTATGCAGAGTTGGTTGTGAAGGCACCCGGAGATTGTGGCTCTGGGTCATATTAGGTGATATTATTAGAATTGCTTGTATAGCATCTTTCTTTGTGAAACCAGGAGATTTTGATGCTCACATTTGCAAAGATTGTAATAAGCTCCTCTCATTCCTTCCATGTTCTTGGGCCACTTCTTACTGTTTGCCATTAGGGATTTTAGTCTCCATGTAATTTTTAGGTTACTGGGTTTGTCTTATATAAAATAACAAAGAACAAGAGAAGGAAGAGTTTTACTGCTCCATATTGTTCACGTTGCAAACAACTATTCCTGTATTCTGTATTTTTTCAGTAGGGATAATATTGGTCAGGCCATGCAATGGCATGTCAACTTGCCATTTATTTATGTCAGATGATAGAGTTGTACTTTTGAGAAGGGGCATTTGTTCAAAGTATTGGTGTTTGCTGTTGAAAAGATAGGAGTGGGGGGAAGGAAGGAGGGAGGGAGGGGGGAAAGGAAGGAAGAGAAAGAAAACAGGGAGGGAGCAACACTAATGAAGAGAGGAAAGGAACTAGCATTTATTTAGTGCCTTCTTTGTGGTAGTGGTTTTTGGAAGGTGGGTATTATTGACCCCATAATATAAGAGCTCAGATGGTTTAAGTAACCTGCACAGGTCAAATGGGTCAGACTCTAAATTCTGTGCTTTTTCTGTTATCCCATGCTGCCTTTCTAACCTAGAATGTTTTCGAGCCTGTTACCCAGCGAATGATTTTTACTAAAGTTAAAATACGTAAGCTACTTAATTACTGATTTTTAACCTTTTATACAGGTCATAAATCCCTTTGAGAAACTCATGCAAGATATAGCCATTCTCAGGAAAATGCATGTACACATAAAGCAATTTCAGAGAGTTCATGGGCCTTTTGAAGCATGGTGATGACCTCCAGGTGAAGACCCCCTGCTCACAGTGACCTAAAGGAGATGTATCCAGTGAATCTTGCTTTCCTATTTGGGAGTCCCTGAGGCTTCCCTGTTAGAGCTCCTTTTTGGCATTGGGTCTTTCAGAAAGCAAGTCCAGGCCCAAGATAGTAGTAAAAGTGGAGGATGAGAAGTTGAACTGTAGTTGGCTCCGCACTTGCGTACTTATGTGGTTTGTCCACGGGATTTCGTGGCTGTGCATCAGGGTTGTTTGTGAAGGACCATTGAGTGCAGAGCTCTGGCTTGTTCATGCTGACTTTCCATGTCCCAGAAAAGGCTACAGGACTATCTAGTGGTAAGGGTCCACCTGTTCTGGGATACAAGTTATTGTCCTTGGCTTTTACTCCTCAGAAGAATGTGAGGGAATTTTTTTTTGTTTTTCAGTTCTGTTCAGTAAATGTTTCTGAGCAAAGGGCCAAGTATGGTGCTGCATTCTAGGGATGAGGAAGGATAATTATAGTCTACTGTTAGCTTGCTGACATGTTAGTTCTTCTCGACTGAAGTCTAAGGTTGGGTTGTTGATCTGGGAGAGCTTGACAGGGAGACAGAGAATTCAGAGATAGGAAGACCCCCAGCACATCTGGGGGTGCCTGACCTAAACCCCCTCCCAGAGCCTGAATCCTGCCTTTGGTTTGGCTATGATGCTTTTTGTTTGACAGTACTCTCAGTTGGTTAATTCAAGACAGATTGATGGAGCACCTATAGCATGCCAGGCATTGTGCTTGATGCTGGAGGACACTGAAGGAGATGATCTTGAGGACGATGAGTTTGTCTGTGAGGAGCTGATATTCTACTAGGTCAGTCAGACCACCTCTCTTTTCCAAAGTAAAGATTATCAGCTGATGCTTAGGAAAGGCATCAACACAGGTCACGTGATGAATGCCACGTGGGAGACACGTTGGGTTTTTTAGTCAGAATTGTGTTGCTGTCCTCAGGTAGACTCAGAGCATGTCAAGAAGGCACTTTACGATGGGATGCATCAGACTGTTTTTAGGGCTTTGGGGTTCATGTCGGTAATATAATAGAGTGAGGGTACTTTTTAAATAGGTTGAACACAGAAGAGGTTATTGGGGAAGACATCTTAACCTGTTGTTTCTAAATTGTTAGACATTTTCATCTGTAGGTGGCTTACATTCTCCATCTCCATCAAGGATGATGGAGGGTAGTCATTGACTCAGTGATAGGAAGATACTGGATTACTGGGACCCCTATGCCATTTTTATTTCTAGGAAGAGTTTAAAAATCACTTTGTCTTCTCTATATTTTGAATAACACAAAGGTAGACAAGGTATTTGTGCTTTGGTATCTTGGCCAAATCCATCTCAGTGGTTATAGTTTCAAGATAAAAAATGAAGTTCCTTCATTTTTTTTTATGTGTAGTTTTCCTTTAGTTTTGGAAAATTTCCCAACTGAAAAGAACTGACATCCTGGTAACTCAATTACCCATGCCTTTCCCCCGCCTTTTGAGTTCTGACCCCCCAGAAAACCATCACATGGCAAAGCAGCTGATGCAGCTTGTAAGGTGTAGACTAAAGATTTTCTGTATCCACAGGGGAAGTCTGAGTCCTGGGAGGGATGCAGAAATCCATAAGAAGGTGGTGTTGGAAACCACCAGTCACAGAACAAAAGTAATTGAGGTTTAGAGCATAACTATTGGTTCTCCCAATACCTGTGTGGGTACATTTGGAGGCTATGGTTAGGGAGAGAAGATTTGAATGCTAGAGTCTACAGAACCAGTTCTGGGCTCCAGACCAAATTCTGCATCACCCGCAAAGAGTTTTCTTCCCATCTTAAGCACGCACATACCTCCGTCCTCTGCTTTTCACGGAATTCACCACTCATCCTAGCACTTCCTCACATGCCAGCCTTTCCTGTTATTTAAGAGTGCCAAGCACATATGGCTTGGCTCCTCGGCAGGAGTATAAGAAGGTGCAGGTATGATAACTCTCGCATGCACTCCCTACATTTTGTGGTAAGTGCTTTGCTGATGCTCTGTTCATGTTTACAGCATTTTGCATTCAACTGAATCAAATTGACACCGTTCATTCTAGTTTTCCCTGAATTTGCCACCATCACAAACTGCCCTGAAAATTTCCTTATTCTTGTGTTCTCGTCAAACTCCTGTTGCTTCCCCAGTGTCTAAAGGCTCTGCATGCCCATTCCTCCTTCACAGACTTCAGGAAAGACCCTAGTTTTTACAGTCATTTGTTGGCCTCTCTCATTTAGATTTTTCTCATTACCACTAACTACCAATTTATTTCTTTTTTAATCTAAGGAAGCTTGGAGGTACTTCACCTAATTTAGATCATGCCTGCTGATTTGCCAGACCCTACCCTGTATACATGATGGGGTGTCTTCACAGATCTAGAATGTCCAAGGTCTAGTGGTGTTCTCTCTGACCTTCTGAAGTGGGAAGAGTGGACAACAGTGAAGCTGATCTCAGATGTAGGTAAGCAGGCTCACGAATTCCACAGTGACCTGTGTTGATGCCATCAGTTTGATGGAGCTGCTGTTCCTTCCCTGTGGGGCCCCCAGTGTTCTGATGCAAGTCCTGGTTCCAGTGAGTGACAGGTGTGACCAACGGCCGGATGAGTTATTTCCTTTGGAAACCACAGCTGTGGCTGAGGCCAACGGATGGCAACGGTGCCATGGGGCTCTCTGGGAGCAATTCTCTTGGCCATCTTCAGCCTCAGGAAGGGCTTTCATACTTGATGAAAATAGCCCAAGAGGCTGGGTTTTGGGGGCAACCACTAGTAATCTAGAGGTGGGAAGTACCCAGGAGGGAGTAGGGGTTAGGAGCCAAGATTTTGGCATCAGACAAACTGGATTAAGGGTCAAGTTCTGCCATAGTTTTGTTACCTTAGGCTATTATTTTTAAACTTCTCTGAGCATCAGTTGCTTACCAGGTAAAATGGGGGTAATGTTTAGTTTTTAAATTTATTATAAGGACTGATTGAGATAAAGCACTAAAGCATTTTGTGTCTGACACATTTGATTTTCAGTAAGTTTTAGTGATTATTATTATTATTATTATTATTACTATTACTATAGAAGGTGGGAAGAGATATGCACTCTCTCCAGGAGCTCATAAGATTCCTTCACCCAAAGGAGCAGGCTGTTCCCCTGTCCAGGTGATGGGAGTGGTGATTGTACCTACATCATCACTTTGTTGTGAGAATCAGGGGTAAGACACTTAGAACAGTACACGGAATACACCATAGTATTAGCTTTCATTACTTTAATTTTTTTAATGCTTATTTATATTTGAGAGAAGGAGAGAGAGAGAGATAGAGATAGAGAGAGAGGGAGGGAGGGAGAGAGAAAGAGAAAGTGTCATAGTGGGGGAAGGCAGAGAGCGGGAGACACAGAATCTGAAGCAGCCTCGAGGCTCTGAGCTGTCAGCACAGAGCCCGATGTGGTTCTTGAACTCACGAACCATGAGATCATGACCTGAGCCGAAGTTGGATCCTTAACCTACTGAGCCACCCAGGTGCCCCTCATTACTTTTATCATCCTCATTATTTTTATTTACTAAGATCCAAGAGCTTTATTCTAAGATGTTGCCAGAGAGTTGCCTTGTGTTGATTTGGGACTAGAACTTGATAGGGTCTCCCAAAGCAGAGGAAGGGCCAACAGCTGTTCCAGTTAGTTTGATATTTGAAATACTTTGTTCTAGAGTTAATTGCTCAGGTGGAACAAAAAGAAGAAGAACCACAGAGCTTTCCACAAGAACAGAAACTAGTTCATTTCTCTCCGTGACCCTGTTTTCATGTATTGATCCTTGGGAGCTATAAGCTGTCCTCTTCCCATCCCCTTCATCTGGTCTGTTGCCTCATCTCTAGCTGCAGTTCTGAGTCACCTACAGTAAGCACATGTTCTTGAGCCTAAGGGATTTTGAGCCTAAGAGTGCTTGCTGGGTGAACAGTTTTACCCATATGTTTTATGGCTTAAGTGGCTCCTTTTTTTTGGTTGTTGTTTGTCTGTTTAGCATTCAGATTTTTTGTGTCATATAACACTAATCAAGAGACAAATGTGTATTCAAAATAAAAAAAATATCATAAAGCTCCAACCTGAGAAATGAACATACCTTGGAATGCATGACTGAACTGTTTCTGAATAATTTGTAGGTTTATACTCTATACGTTCCATGCAATATTCCTTTCCTACATGGAAAGGTTGTTGTCTATGCTCATCCACTTCATGCTATGCTTAAATATGGTTTCTGGATTGTGTTCCATGTCCCTGAGACATGCAGTCCAAGGGAAGGAGCCAGAACTGCTTCTCAGCCTGGCATGGAGGGGAATGTTTTAGTTTATTTTAAACATTAACCACCCAATGGTACAGTAATTTGTTTTTGGATTTTAGCAAATTGGTTGTTTGCTACTACCTTTTTGAGAATTTGGACACTTCTTTATTTTTTTTCCCCTGAATTTACATGGGGATTCAGAATAACTTCAGAGAGCTAAAGAAGACATATTGCTGATAACAGATGCAGGATGGACACTATCTCAAAGGGTCAGCACCCTGAAGAACTAAGTTACAAGTACAGTCACACTGGTGGTAAAACCCTGTTTGACTCCTAAGGACAGATTTTCTGGGTGCTTCTCCGTCCTTGGAGACAATTCCAAGTCAAAGGCAGTATAGAGTTTGTAATGATCCACAGGAATATCACTTCCAAAATTAGGGTGTAAAATGTGGAAATTCCCTCTCATAGCATACAAGGGCTAGAATGAGGTCAGCTCAGAGTGAGAGCCTGGTTCCAAGGCAGGCAGAGAAAGGTGGAGAGGAGGGATTTAGACCCTGATGGTGAAGCATAAGATGGAGAAATCTTCATTTCATGCCCCCCCTGGGGCTCAGGTATGGAGCACAGTGGTTGTAGAAATGAATTTGAAATTAAAAGGATGTAGCTCATAAGGGGACACACAGCCAGAGAGCTTGCAGCAGAGGATATAGCCTTCTGCTGAAGAAGTCAGCTCTTCTCTAACACTTACTGTAAATGCCCAAGGCTGGTGGGAACTTAGTAGAATTGCCCAGTTTAACCCTTTGCTTCATAGCAGGCCCCACAAAGGAGAGCTGATCTTCTATTTTACATGTCCCAAGGAGACACCTTGTAAAGATTTCCTGTGTCTTATGGTCAGGAAGTTTTTCCTACAGTCTAAACCATATTTCTCTTGCTATATCTTTAATTTATATCTTTCTTGAGCTGCCCTCATTCTTTCCTCCTGGATCTCTTTATCTTCTGTCTTGTAAGACCAATACTAATTATTTCTTTTCCAAGGGGATGATTTCTCCTAAACCTTGTGTCATTTTTTGAGTCTCTCTCTACCCATATAGGTATTTTTGTGGCTAGAAGGAGAGTCCTTCTGGGATGGTATTTTTACCCCCGGGTGGATCTGTGCTGTGAATAACCTGAGCCATTCTGGAACCATCCCCAGACCGGGCAGGTGGCAGCCCCATTTGCTCTTTCCTAAGCGCCAAAGCAGAGAAGCAACTCTGGCTCCTTCTCTCTGGACCGCATGCCTCCGGAACACGAAACTCAGTCACAGACACCATATTTAAACAGAGCAGGGAAAGGATGAAAATAGACAAAAACCTGTCCATGTGGGCCAGGAAAGCTGCATTTCCAATATGCTGTTAGCAAGACCCTGCTGAGATCCATATAGCAAGTAGTCAGGGGATGGCGAGCAGCACGGCCACCCATGGGTTCGTTCCTGGATGTTGGAGTGCAAGACACATGGAAGGGGCAAGGTCTGGGGCAGGATGAGTAAGACAGGACCCTTCCCTAGAGCACGGGGAAGTATGACTTAAACAACTACAACTATGAGAAACAACACAATCCATAGAATTAAGGGCTGGGCTTTAATGGTGGAGACCAGTGGTTTTCAAACTTCTTTAGCTGAGGGATTCTTCAGATACATTTCAGAGGTCCAATATATATAAAAAATGTCAACAGTTGACCCGTGTGCTGTTTCCTGTGGTCCTAGATTTTGCACCTAGGGCTCAAGGCTCAGGACAAATGCAGCTGTGGTGGCCACCCCTCCATAGGTTTACAGGGAGATGTCAGTTCAGAGAACAAGCCTGATTACTCCACTTCCCCAGTGTAAGAGCCAGGAGAGCAGTGATGACTGTGGGGAAAGGAGTGTGTATGAAGTTCCCCCTTGCTACCCCTGAAAGCTACAGAAGATGGATCCTGCCTTTGCCATGGGTCTCCATGGCTGTCCATGGATGGTTGATGATAATGGGAGGTACTAACTTCCAGACACTGCTGCTTTAGAGGAATATGGTTGGTGTTAATCAGAAAATATGGGGGCACCTGAGTGGCTCAGTTGGTTCAACGTCTGACTTCAATTTGAGGTCATGATCTCATGGTTCATGAGTTTGAGCCCTGCATTGAGCTCTGTGATGATAGCTCAGAGCCTGGAGCCTACTCATGCTCTGTCTCTCTGCCCCTCCCCTGCTCATGCTCGGTCTCTCTGTCTCTCAAAAATAAATAAACATTAAAAAAATTAAAAAATATATGGCCAAAATTATATGTTAACATCACCCCAGGGAGCTGTTTGGAAACCACCCCATGTCAATGGGGCAGGTTGATGCTAACACCCAAACTCAGTGAACCCAGAGATGACGAGTTAGTCTAACAGTTCTGAACAACAAGGAGGGTGACTGTAAAGTATTTCAGCCAAATTGGGAGTGGACTACCCTTTTCCTTCTTCACTCCCCCACCATGGAGGAGATGGCACCCATAAGGGGAAAGCTGGGGCATATTTCTAGAGGCCTGGCCAGGCCAGACCGTCTCTCTGCTCTGGACTACTGGAGTTGAATGCCAGTCTACGCCTGGAGGGATGGGGAAGAGGAGGTTTTAATTAATTATGAGAATGAAGTTGAAAAATGGACAGATAGAATCCCTGGGAAGACAGAAGAGGAGGGCATATGGATCCAGAGAAGGTAGCCTTGGGAAGGGAGGATCCAGGCCTGGGTAGGAAAGGAGCGCCAAGAAATACTTTCCCTATGTCCCCAGGTTAGCCTAGGCTGACGCTGACTTCAAGTCAGTCAACTTCAATTTGCTCCAATGAAAATACCTCACGGGTCACACTGGAGGCCCCTACTTACATTTAATGGACTGGCAGGAAGACCTGGTCCTTCATTCAGTTGTGGTCAGGATTTTAGGCTTATTTTTGTATTGAGTAGGGGTCAATTTCAGTTCAGTTCCAGATTCAAGTCTCGTTTCTTGCATACCTACTATATATTTGATCCTGGGTTATGCTCATTCATGAAGAATGAGGAAAGGAGAATAGGATAAGATAAGCCACATCTACTTTTAGCGGCATGTGTTTGTTGATATAATTATCTTCACTCATTTCCCTCTTGCCCAGCCCTACCCAAGACTACACACATATTACACTCTTCCAAGAAACATTTTCACACCATTAGCCATGGGAGACTCCAACCCCTTTCAGCTTCCTCATAATCTGTATCACTCCGTTCAGCCCCTTGGTGTGGTCTTGTTCATCTCATCCCAACAAGCATATGGAAATCAACTAAAGGATGACAAGAGCATGCTGCCATGTCATAGCAGTCTGTGAAGGTCTCGGCCTCTTAGTAAGTTCTACTTTTAGTGCATCCTAGAGTGTTTCTGATATCAGAGACCCCCTTTATTGTTGTTCTGTGGCTTTGAGAAGCTTGGGAGATGTGTTGCCCACATTGAGTCAGCCATATCAGGGCAGCTGGCAATGCTCTAGTCCAAGCCTGACTCAAAACTCAAGGAGCAGGTGTTCTATGAGACTGAAATGGAAGTTTCTAGTCTCTTAAGGCCTGAGCCTGAAACAGTGGCTCAGTGTCACTTTTGCCATATTCTCTTGGTTGCCATGGATCACAGACCCTGCCACTTTGAGTGGAGGGGATTAAATTTTACCTTTCAGTGGGAGGAATAGGAAAGATTTGTGGCCATCTTTAATCTACCATACCTTGATGAGATTAAATGCATGTTTAGAAGCCCAGTATGTAAAACAGAGAAGGCAGGAGACTTAGAAACTCTTTTTTTTAAAGTTTATTTTATTTATTTTAGTAATCTCTGTACCCAACGTGGGGCTTGAACTCACAACTCGAAGATCAGGAGTCACATGCTCTGCTGACTGAGCCAGCCAGGTGTCCTGAGACTCCTTTTTTGGTGTCTTCTTTTAACCCATGCTCTCTTCATAGGAGGCCTTTGGAGTTATAACTTGAATTTGAAAGCTATAATGACAGTTGTTTGCTTTGTGAGAGTAACAGAGAAAAGAGGCGCTGTATATTGAATGGTGATTTCCTCCAGATATTGTCCCACCTAGGAACTTATTCTATTCAGTTGATGCAACTTGTTCTTTGGGTAATGCTCTGGTCATTCTCAGTGTACATCTTAGTACAAGCTGTAGGGGTACCTAAAGCCTCCTCTGACTGCCAACCAATCTCCATGTTGGTGAAAACAATCCTTCACGACACTCTGGGAGTTTTACCACCTATTATCTCCACTTCACCACACCAAGAGGGCTGGGCCTCCCTTTGTAGCCTAGAGCAGAGGTCTTTATCGATAGAGCCCTGCCCTTTTTGTTTGAGATTCTGAGCAGGTGTTATCAGAGAACAAGCAGGTGTTTGTGGAAATGTAACCTTGAGCCCTGAATACTGACGGGCTCTTTTTTTCTGGTGACTCATTTTTCCTTGAATGGGTTGGTTTCTATGAAATGGCTATGAGGTCACAGTGACTAGTCTGGACACCACCACTGTATGTGCAGGTATTCCCCTCATCAAGGGCAGAGAAATAACTGAGTGCATTTATACCTCCCTACTAGAGGTATAGTCATCCCTTGTTCACAAAAAAAGGGCAAATAAATACACTATGCTCATGTGACACTTCCTTAAGGAAGGTTGTACCCATAGGAAAACAGAAGATGCCTTGTTCAGCGTTTTTTTTTTTTCTTTTTTTAAAATGTTTATTTTTGAAAGATGAGGGGGTACAAGGGTCAGAGAGAGAGGAAAACAGAGAATCCCAAGCAGGCTCCCATGTTGTCAGCACAGAGCCCAAAGTGGGACTCGAACTCATGAACCATGAGATCATGACCTGAGGCGAGATCAAGAGTTGGTAGCTTAACTGACTGAGCCACCCAGGAACCCTTCCAGTGATTTTTCTGTCAGGCTGGAAAATAGAGTTTAGTATATCCTGGGAAGTTAATGGGCATTTCTGAAAATATGTGGCTAACAGGAAATCATTTGGAATGGACAATCTTGGAATTTAAACCAGAATTCTACACTTTATCATATTTCCATTTTCCAAATCACTCTGGAGAAGTGTGTGTGTGTGTGTATGTGTGTGTGTGTGTGTGTGTGTGAATGTTCTAGACCTTTATGCAAAGTTAATGATTCACTCTCCAGGGCTCCCAGGTCCTGAAAAGTGTGAGTTTAACTTAAACCCAGAAATAGGAAGTATTTAATGTATATAAATCAAGTTCAACATTGGCATTTAAGTTCACAGGTCTATATAAAACAATTGACAAAATTGTACGTTGGAGTAATTTTTTAGAAGTGTCCTACTGATGGTAATGCTATCACAAAATTATAAATTTTATCATCAATCCCATCCTGCAGGCTCTACAACTGCTAGAAATATGGTCAGTAACCCAAAAGCCACTGCAACTGTAGGTAAAAGATCATGCCCAGTCATGTGCCAGGTTTATTTCAGGACTTCACACAGGACTTTATCTACCCAGACCACATGACCTGTACATCATTGAGAGTATCAGGATTCACAGAGGAATTTTCCAACTTCGTTATACTTGTGATTCAGGTGGTAAAAAGTAGAGACACTCAAGAGTCAGACAGAAATGAACTTATGGGGGATCAAAGGACTGGGCTGTTCCATGAGCATATTACATGGTTTGGGGCTTTCTAATAAAGTATCCTAGAAAGCACAAAATGGGAGCTACATGTATTTTGATCAGTGGCGGATATACAATAAGTGGTGTAGTTTATTGACATTATTTCTTTGAAGCTCTTTTCGATTGTTCTTGTTCCTTATGTATCTAGTTTTGATGGAGAGTTGATATACCATTTTCCTGATCCTCCTGGCATCCTCTCCAATATTTCACCTGCCTAAAATCATGGAAAACACTCTCTAAACTTTTCCCCAAAGGCAACAGTGTATGGGAGGCTCCAGCATTGTATGTAGGGGTGTAGGGGAGAGGGAAAGCCACATTCGTTAGGTAGCACTGGGATCTTCAGTAGAGCACAGGACAGAACAGAGAGCCCCCCCCCCCACCCCTTAGCAATCATTTGAAGCAGAATAAGCTTCTTTGAAATATAAGTGGCCCTGTAAAAACACAAGCAGATTCTGCAATATCTATTTGGGGCATCCGGGAATGCCACATAATAGGAACTTGAGCACACCTGATGGTAACCATATGGCAGGTTCTGATGACTGACAATAGATAGAAGCTGCAGTAATTAATGAACATGAGATGCCATTTGTGGCCCCCACAATGGAAGAATGGAAAAGAGGCCAGTCTGTTTGCAAAGTCTGGGTTGTGCCCAGAGTGTGTTTCTAGACCAGGACTGGCTAGGCACATGTCTCTGTGTGTGAACAGGTATAAGAGAAATGATGCGGTGGGAGGGAGGGCTTGGTTCTGGCCAGAGAGCTACTATCATTCCCGGGGCTGCAGTAGGAAAATGAGTTTGCAGATCACTTGGGCTGATTCTGCATCACTAAACTCCTACACCTTGCTGGCATTTTTAGTTTGATGTGGGAGAGATTCCAGGTAGAAATCCAGTTAGTTGGATTGTTTGAGGATGAGGGTTTGCTGGGTGTGATTTTGCCAGTTCTGGATTTCAGGGCACGGTGCCTGTATTTACTCTCTTGGGGGTAACTGTGCTCCCCTCCTTGAGGTGTGCTCTGAGTCAGAGCATACCAAGATTTGGCTAGCTTCTAGCAAAAGCAGAGGAAGGAGGCAATGCTTCATTGTTTTATTACCCCTTTCTTGGACGTGGGCTGGAGTGGGGAGGCTGGGAGTGGGCCACGGGGAGATTCCAGAGAGACTGATTGATCTTGTCAAAAAGAATAAAGGTATCCAGTCCCTGGCACCCCCCTTCAGCACATGGGCATGTGGGATTGAGGCGGTCACTGTGAAGTTTTGCGGTTAGGCGTTCCAAAAAGAAGTTTCTTCATGATTCCTGATTGCTTAGGACAGATATAAGCAATACCAGCTGGGGCCCAGCAAGCCTGTCTCCAGCTTTATTGTTTCTGATTTATCGGTGGTGTGTCCGCCTTAAAGAACTGATCTCTATGCCCTTTATTGCTAGCCTGTTCCATAGCCAGATAGGAGAGTTGAAAATTAACAAGTGGATTTGTTTTCAGTAGCTGTGTGTGTGTGTGTGTGTGTGTGTGTGTGTGTGTGTGTATGTATGTGTACGCGTGCATGTGTGTGTTTAGCAAGATAGTAGTATCTTGCTCAGGGGCAAGTGACTCAGATTTCTGCAAGAAGATTCCCATTCTTTTGTGTCCCATCTTGAATTGTCCCTAATTTATTTGAAGTTGCCTTTTTTTTTACCAGAACCAGAGAGAATCCGTAAGGCTATTTTGTTAAGTGTCCTTGGTAAGTGGTAAGAAACTCACTTGGAGCCAGGCTGCAGGCATCAGGCACTGTGTATTGCAGAGACATTTCAAGTCATCCCTGGTGGACAATTTGCACTATTCAGTGTTAAAAGGCTTTGTGGCAGTGGTTCGGAGAGCCCCTCAGCCTTCCCTCCTTGGCAAGTTGTTTACAAATGATGTGCTCTACTCACCCTGCCTGGAGTTTCTGGTTTAAAAGTGAATAGTCAGAACTCTCAAGATGTGTAAGGGGAAAGGTTTTACTGCTTCGTGGAAAGTGAGCATTGAAGTTAACTGTTCCTGGATTGACAGAGTAGACAGAAGGACTGCTTTTACTCAGGGGCCAAGTGAGAAACTTCTGGGACTCTTCCATGAGGGGAAGGGGCAGGTGGTAACAGATGAGTGACTCGTGACTTACCAGTCTGGAGTTTGGCCCCTTCATTTCTTTTTTGGAGGAAACAAACAAAAATGTCCTGCTACAATGATAATACTGATTGGAGCACTTCTTTGGATTGGAGTTTATTTTCTGTGGTTCTGAGACATTTTTTCATTTGGATAGTTATTCCCTTCTGCACTTCCTTGATTACAGGTTATAATAAGTGGGGAAAAAGGAAGGATGAAAGGTGAGTGCCCAGTGGCACTGAAAGCAGCTCTTGTCGTGCAAATGGAGCCTTGTTAAATGTGAGTTATGGGGTAGAGATACTAGAGATCAGACGGCTCACTCCTGCCTGGCTGGAGATGAAGAACCAGATTTTGATTTCATTTAGGATGCAGGTGTACACCAGGGCAGCAGAGGAGTTCAGCCGACAGCCTCTTCTGCTACCATCTTTAATGAACAGTCTCTACTGTCCTGTGTATGAAAAACATTGAGGAAAAATTTAATAGTTTTACACAATCCCTGAAGCCTGGTCCACGGCCAAGACGCGTTAGCTTTCTAAATCTTTAACAATATTTTCCCCTACCAGAACTAGGGCAAATTTTTATAGCATTCTCAAGTGCATGTGCTCTTTTTTTTTTTTTTAATAAAACCAAGCATTAAAAAAACCGACAAGACTAGTGCTATTTTATTATCTCCTCAGATTATTTCAAGATTGTACTGGAGAAAAATGTGTATCCCAGTTTGGCTCAATCAGAAGTGGGTATGGGCTGGGTATGAGACTTTCCATTTTCTAAAATATATAGTTATCTGTATAACTATGTCCTGTTGGACATGTAAGAAAGTATATGATGTCTTCCCCCCAAGGTTAATATAGGTCAGTATCATAAAGAGTACATAATCAAGTGTTAGAGTGAATATTATCTTGGTTATTGTAAGTTTAAAATCTTTACGGATCCTCTTCTCCCCAGAAATGCAAGGACGCTGCACTCAGCACCATTCTCGCTGGAGAGAACTGAGCATTTGGTTTTATCAGACGGCATGGTAATGAAGCTATTTTGATAGAAATAGCCTCATTACTATTCATTTTTGCTGGCTGTCAACTAATTCTTGAACCTAGGTTCTGTTTTTTTTTTTCCCCTGCCAGAGCCAAATAAGCACAACACACAAAATAAGAAGATGCCCATAAGTCTCTGAAGCTAATGACAAATGTAGATGGGTCTGCCCAAGGAGGGGTTTTGGAGTTCCTCACCTCTGCCTGTGGTGATAGCCCACCACTCCAGGCAGTGTGGAGGACAGGCCCTTCCTCCTTTTGCTCCTTCCCTAAAAGACATACCATTCAATTCAAAAGGGGAACATTGCCTTTCAAAGTTAATATTCATCTTCTCTTTGGAGGGTTCTCACCTGTCTTTTCCAGTGTGATGTAATGAAGAGCATCTTGCATGAGGATTGAAGAAGTCTTGGCTTTTTCTCCTGGCTGTGTGACCTTGAGCATGTCATCAAACCATTCTGGGCTTCTGCGTTTCTACATGTACTGAGGGATTTGGATAGGTGGTTTCTAAAATTTCTTCTAGTTGTAACACTTGGTACCAATTCCTTTCCCATTCTTTCCATTTTAAAATACACTTCTTGTTTTAGAATAGTTTTATATTTACAAGTAAAGTTCCAAAGACAGTACAGAGTGTCCATGTATGCCATTCACCCCTTTCCCCCTAGAATAACATTTGGCATTACTTTGGTACATTTGTCGTAACTAAGGAACCAGCACTGATATATCACTGTTACCTAAAGTTGACATTTTATTCAGATTTCTGAATTTCTAGTCTTATAATGTCCTTTTTTTCTATTTCATAGTCTCATCCAGGATACCATTTTGTTGTCTTGTCACCTTAGCTTCCTCAGGTCTGTGACAGTTTCTCAGATTTTCCTTGTTTCTGATGACCTTGACAGTTTTGAGGAGTACTTGTCAGTGATTAGGTAGAATATCTCAATTAGGGTTTGTCATATTTTTTTTCATGCTTAGGGTTTTGGGGGAGGAAGACCATAGAGGTGACATACCATTCTTATCACATCAGATCAATGGTACCTGCTATCAACTGATAATGTTAATTAACCTTGATCATCTGGCTAAGGTAGTGTTTGCTACATTTCTTTCTTGTAAAGTCTTCCTGTTCCCCTTTCATGTTCTTCTCTTTGGTTGCTAGTTCTAAATGCAGTGCATACTCAAAGTAGATGTGTAGTGGGGATTAATCTCCATGTTCTGACTGGGGAGTATCTACATAAATTACTTAGAATACTTCTTTTTTAAAAAATTTTTAACATTTATTTATTTTTGAGAGAGAGAAAGAAAGAGAGAGAGTGAGTGAGCAGGGGAGGGGCAGAGAGGGAAGGAGACACAGAATCAGAAGCAGGCTCCATGCTCCGAGCTGTCAGCACAGAGCCTGATGTGGGGCTCGAACTCACGAACTATGAAATCATGACCCGAGCCGAAGTTGGATGCTTAACCAACTGAGCCACCCAGGAGACCCTGGAATACTTTTATAAAGGATATTTCTCTCTTCTGCCCATATATTTATGCGACATTTACTTATATCAGTGTGGACTTGTGGCTATATATTTTATTTTTCCAGTTCTGTTGAGATATAATTGACCTATAACATGGGTATATATTTTAAACTTTGAATTATAATCGAACACTATTAACTTATTTTGTTCCTCAAATTGTTATAGTTTGGCCATTCAGAACTTTTTCAAGTTGCCTTCTGTGTCCCTTTGACGTGCCCCCATGGTTTTGTGAGCACTCCTTTGCTTTCTGATGCTGCATGATGCTTTAGACTCACTGGGTGCATTCTTTACCCCAGCCTGAGAATCAGCCATCTCTTGAAGGACTCCTGGTTTCAGTTTTTGGAGAATGGTGTTAGACACTTTTGGTTTTTAGGGTCTAGGTGATGTGAGACGTTCCATTTTCTAAAAGACACCTTTTATGTAGGTAGTGGTGTCCTATTGGCATACAAAGAAACAGAGAATGTCTTTCTCTCAAAGCTAATACAGGTCAATATTATTAAAAAAAAAAAGAGAATATAATCAAGTGTTAGAGTGAGTACTGTTTTGGTTAAAATGAAAAGGAAGTGTAGATTCTTGTAGCCCAAACAATTATAAAACACTTTTATTTTCCTTTTTCATTCTTTTGTTATTCCCATTTTGTTAGTCTGCACTGGAATTGGGAAATGTTAATTTATTTACATGGATGTTAGCAGGGTGAATAAATGCTGCTCACTTGAGACTGGGGTCCCCAAGCCATGCAGAAATCTCCTTTCCTTCAGAAAGGAGAAGTGTTGAGGGCTTAGAGTATTTAGGGAAGGATTCCTGGAAGATGGGGCACTTGACTTGGTACTTGAAGGACAGGAGCATTTTGGGGCAAAGGAAAGATTCTTGTATGCTTCTTTGGGAGACTGATAGAAACTAACTCAGAAATGGGTTCCTAAAGGATTCATTAATGTCACTATTCTTAGAAGACCTGAAGTCTATCATCCTTCTTAAATCTGTGATGGATTTCTGCAATATCACAAAGATATAGTCCCTTAATCCAGACCCTCCAAAATGTTGACATTTAGTTGAAACATTCTTAGTGTTTTCTGTATGAAGGGAGAGGGAGTCAAATGAACTCATACCAATAAAGTCTTAATTATTAAATATCTGCTGAATACTTTAATAGTAGAGATTGGGACAAATTGTACCCTTTATGCCCATGGTGGCAACTGCATGCTTTGGCTGTCTTATGTTGTTTGGTTGTACTTTTTAACTCGTGGTGTTCTTTTATGTAAAGAGTCTCAGAGAGTTTGTGGAAACGGATTTGGAAATATTCTTAAATTTTCCTCTGCAACAGAGTAGCCAGGATGAATAGGGTCAGCACTGGCACAGACTCTTACATGGACGGAGTCTTGTAAAAGTGTTCATTAGCTTCAGCTGGGTCAGTACCACATACAATGACCTCCATCCAAACTCTTGGGTCAAGTGTGTTTACTTCAGACCGAGGTCTTTAGGTCTTTAAAAACCAGACTGTGTTTTCATTCCAATAAAAATGGCTAGAATTCACCTGTTATCTTTTTTAAAGTTAAGTCCCACTTGACCAGATGATGTTCTTTACTCACTAAGTAGTTTTGTGTGAGTTGACGCATTGATAGGAAATAGGGCTCAGGACAGAAAAAACCTTTTCACACACTGGGGAAGAAAACACAGGAAATAGAAATCTTCCTCTTACACTACTAGCTTTGCCACAGCATCAAAAGAAAGTGTTTAGCTGTGGAAGATAGAAGAAGCTTGGTTTTTGATGATATTACAATAGCACTTAATTATACTCATCTCACCGCATGGATTCATGTGAACTTTGAGTCATACATCACCCCAAGCTATATAACAATGTATAGTAAAAACATGGTATAGAAGAGTTGATCTAGAAAGCCACAAACCAATGTGAGAACAGGAGTCCACTGTACTTTATGCTAGTGAAACTACTTTGACTTGGGCAACAGAGACAGATGGGTGGATGTAAAGAATTGTCTTTATCCTCTCTGGTTATGTTAAAGCCCTGTGTTTAGACAGCAGGGTGATTTTTTTTTCCCTCCAACTATTGTAGTCACATTCTCATGGAGGACCCCATCCAATGCTTCAGCCTCACAGTTCCTGACACCTCTTTCTCCAACAACCTCCACCTCAACTTCACTTTTGCAGCTGCTCCCATAGCAACTACTGGCCCTTGTCATCAACTGGAGTTGCTCCATTTTTGAAATCCTGAACTCTGAAATTCTCCTTTCTGACCACAACCTCTGATCCTTCTATCAGTCCCCACTCTTTCATGCCCTTGAAATCTGTTCTTTGGTCTCATTGGGACTCTTGGTCTCTTGACCTTTCCTTATGTTAGCAGTATATAACTCCCTCCTAACTTCATTCCTGCTCCTACCTTGTTTGTGCAACCATTTCAGCTCTGCTCTCACAAGCTCGTTCAGTTCTTTCATTCCTTTGACTTCTTGTTTTATCTGTTTTTCTAATCTCTGGCTAATAATTTCTCTCTTACTCCTTCACCTTCTCCCTCCCTCACCTCTCCCACCGTCCACATCTCTCATCTTGCTCTCTCCTTGTCTCCTCTTCTTCTCCTCTCTGTCTCTGTCTTTGTCTATCTCTCTCCATTTCTGTTCCTGAGCTTCTAAGCAGTATGGAAGAAAATTTTCTAACTAGGATGAGGTAGCCTACGTCATTAAAAATCCATGGCTTCCAAACTCATCTAGATAGTGAAGCTGTTTAGAAATCCCAGGGCCAGGACTAGGGCGGGGCAAGTGAAGCACCCAGAATGCAGAATTTAAAGAGGCATTCACTCTTGGAGCCAACCATGCATTTGCTGGGTCCTGAGAATGAGTGTTTCCTTAAATTTTGTGCCATATGTGCTTCACTGGCTCACTTTAGTCCTGACCCTGACATTTACTCATCTCTAATTACCTCTTTCATGTGCTGCTAAGGGTAGCCATTTTAGCCTTATCACTGTCCTCAGTCCACCTGTTCACTCACACTAGAAGATGACTTTTTCTATTTCAGTGAAAAATGCTCATTACTGGATTTAAATTTTCTCAACTTCTTTATTGCCATCAAAAATAATCCTTCAGCTACCTTCTTTCTTCCCTTTGCATTAAGAGAAGAGATGTTCCACACTCTTCCACCTTTGCTCTTGGTTACATCACTTCACGAACCCACTAGAATCTCACCTATCAATTATCTTCTTCCTTTTTTGCATTGACCCTTTGTAAATATTATTGAGTCTCTCCTTTACTAAAAATAGTCTTTTCTCAACCTTGCCTTCCTTTTGAGCTAGTCCTGTTCTCCAATGTGTGTGAATAGTGGTCTACACTCTTCTTCATCCTCAACTTGCTACCCAAACAGTACAATCTAATTTTTAATCTGACTTCTGCTTCCATCACTAAAATATATACCCTTAGAGTTGCTGGTTATCACCCACTGGACACATTCATTGGTTCTTCTAAGTCTTTATCTTATCTAACCTCTGTGTAGCACTGTCACTTTGACCCTCCTCTCTCTGGTGTGTGAAGCATTCCATTCTGGTTCCCTACTCTCCTCTCTGGTGCCTCTTCCTTAGTCCCTATTTCTGACATCGCTCACACGTATGGCCCTAACATGTAGCTGGTTCTCAGGTTTCATCCTGGGTCTTCTCACCTTATACCACACTCTTCTCTAAGTGACTACCAGTCTTGTGGCTTCAGCTACCACCTGCATATTCCCTGATGAAACCCTTGTCATTATTTCTAGCTGAGACTTCCCATCAAACTCTGGATCTATTTCTTCAAGCACAGTGGTTTCAAAATCAAGCTATCATTTTTTCCTAAACCTGTTCTCTTTTCATATTTTATCCTCTCCATTAAGGCATATTCACTTAGCTAACCAAGTAAGAAACCTCAAAATCATTTTTTAAGAAAGCAAACAAAACTTTATTCATTTTAATAAAATGTTTAAAAAACACTCTACATATTTTTTAAAAATCATAATTCCAGTGTACTTAACATCAGTGTTATATTAGTTTCAAGTATACAATACAGTAATTCAGCAATTCTAACCTTACTCAGTGCTTATCACAATAAGTGTACTCTCAAATCCCTTCGTCTATTTCACCCACCCCACCACCACCATTGCTCTGGTAACCATCAGTTCTCTATATTTAAGAGTCTGTTTTTCTCTTAATCTTTTCTTCTTTATTTGTTTTGTTTCTTAAATTCCACATATAAGGAAATCATATGATATTTGTCTTTCTCTGACTCATTTCACTTAGAATTATATCTTCTATATCCAACCATGTTGTGGCTCATGAGAGGCAGAGAGAGAGGGAGAGAAAGAATCCCAAGCAGGCTCTGAACTAACAGTGTGGAGCCCAACAACGAGCTTGATTCCAAGAAAGGTGAGATCATGACCTGAGTTGAAATCAAGAGTCACATGCTTAACCAACAACTGAGCCACCCAGGCTCCCCAACCCTTATTATTTGTTGACTGAACAAATTCAGTAAGTCCTAACTGGTCACTTGGCCCATAGTCTCTCCTCTTTGGATCTTTATAAAACACTGGTTTTTGTATTGGCATTCCCCTGATATAAAACTTTTGGTGATTCTCCACAGACTTTATCCAGTCTTCTATTAAAGCATGTATTTATTGTGTTGGAAATAGTAGTACATATCTCTGTTCTACTAAGCTTTGAACTTCTTAATTTTGGGAATCAAGCTCCAGTCATATTAGCAACCTGGTATCTAATGTGGAACTTTACATATGGGAATAAACATGTTTCTTTAAATTGTTTTTTTTTTTAAGGTTTATTTAGTTTTGAGAGAGAGAGAGAGAGTGAGCATGAACAGGGGAAGAGCAGAGAGAGAGGCAGACATAGAATCTGAAGCAGGTTCTAGGCTCTGAGCTGTCAGCGCAGGGGCTAATGTGGGTCTTGAACTCATGAACTGTGAGATTATGACCTGAACCGAAGTTGGACATTTAATCATCTGAGCCAACCAGGAACCCCTAAACATGTTTCTTGAAACAATCATTGTTCCTATTATAAAGTACTTAAATGGATAACTTTGGGCAGTTTCTTCTTTTGCTTGGCCTAAGTGGTCTCCTCTGTAAGAGAAAGGAGTTGAATTAGAGGGTCTCAAAGTTGACTAAATTTCTGTGATTCTGTGTTGGCATTTGTTGGATTTTGGAGCTGAGGGGGCAGATAGATGAAGCTTCTATAAGAAATCTTTTGAAGCGCTGTGGGGGAAGGAACTTATGGGATAATCAAAGAAGAGGTAGGGCAAGCAAAAAAGGGAAGATAAAATAAGAGCATTAAGGAATAAAAAATAAAGTGTCCCTGCTGAATCTCATGCCTTCAGAATTTTGTAATTCATTAGGAAACCTTTCTGACATATCTGCTATATGAAGGCCATAGTCCTGCTTGCTGTGGGGATCACAGCACAAGTTTAAGACATAATTACTGCCCTCAATGAGCTTGTGCTCAAGTCCATGAGAACTATAGATATATAAGGATGAGTACAAGGATGCTCGAGTGAGTGTTTGTTATTATCTAAGATAAGAAGAAACAGTCTTCTGGGGATAGATGGGCATCCTCTTAGCCAGTGCAGCCAGTAGTCCTTTTGTGTTAATTACAAAATGGTGCCCTCTCTTCAGGCTTGGATAATGGAGTGTGGAGTGGACTTTCCATCTCCACTCCCCACTGGCCTGCCCTGTTCAGGGGAAAACTCATACAGCTCTGTGTGGAGGTGCTGCTCCTCACTTCCCTCCCCAGCCAATATCTTAGAGAGGACATAACAAGGGCCATTGACACAATGATGCCCAGACACTACATGAGGATCTTTGGTCAGGAGGCTGGCCTTCACATTACTGATTCAGACGTGATGGGGCTGGTCAAACATGTACTGGGATCACTGGGAGCTTGCTTCAGTTTTTCTTGACTTTTCCTTTCATCCTGCCTAAAGTAAGTTTATAAGACTTGTTGATTCCAGGCCAGAATTCTCTTTTTTAAAATTTATTTTGAGAGAGAGCGAGCAAGCAAGCACGTGAGTGGGGAAGAGCAGAGAGAGAGAGAGGGGAGAGAGAGAATCCCAAGCAAGCTCTGCACTGCCAGCACAGAGCCTGATATGGGGCTTGAACTCCTGCACTGTGAGATCATGACCTGAGACAAACCAAGAGTTGATCACTTACCTGACTGAGCCATTCAGGTGCCCCTCCAGGCCAGAATTCTTATGCTAAAGGATTGATGCTGGTAATGGAACTCCCTCCCTCTCTATCTCTTCCCCTATATATCTGACTGACTGGCCTTAGCCTGTGTAGGACCCTACTGCTGCTATAGAGGTAGTGGGTGTGCCCAGAAAGGTTCCAAAGGCTGGGCTATGCCTTTTGCTCTGCTAGACACTCTGGAAGACCTGGGGCTGGCCAAGGGAGGAGCTTCCAAGTGGTCTGTGATGGGAGGGACTCCAGTACTTAGTGTCTTGCTGTCTGCTGTGGTTTCTGGCAGGTAGGAGAGAGCCTGTGAGTGACATGAAGGGCCTTCTAGTGGACTCAGTGACCTTCCTGAGCTGCCAGGCTGCTGTTCCTTCCTCCTCCGTTGCTCATTTCTCTCTTTCCTCTCGACTTCATTCCCTGGTGGGCTGGCTGGGAATCAGCGGAGGGAAAAAGTAATTGAAGTGCTTAAGAGGAATTGTTTGGGGTAGGAGGAGGCAGGGTCAAAAGGAGAACAATTAAGAAGCAATGTGATACAACTGTGTGGAGAAGAATTTAGTATGAATATAATGATCAATTTCCTAATAATTAGGTCTCTTAGACGGCAGGATAGTTCCCCAAGAGGCAATGGTGGGAACCCCATTGCTTGGTCATTTCTAATTAGACTGGAGAAGCAGTCACAGCAAATGCTGCAGAGAAAATCCCCCATGCTGGGGGATGGGCACGTGACCCAGGGGGGCCTCCATTATCTCTCATTTCTCTGATTCATTGATGAGCACATAATTCACTGATTGGTTACGCAGCCAAACTTTGAGGGGTTTATTGGTTTCTCACCTCACCTCTGGACCTTGTAAATTGACTAGATCTATTATCTTCAAAAGGCATATTTAGGGCAGGCAGTGACTGAGGCTAGGGCAGATGCTGCCTCATTTCTACCAAACAAGTTTAAACAGAAGAACTGGGTCTCCTTCTTAATCTGCTGTGCAGTGGGTGTGCATAATTTGAGGTTTTACCTGGTGGTGTCTCCCTCTTTTATGAGCCTACAGGGTACTTACCAGTTTGATTTAGAGAAGGACTGTTCTTAACCAGCATCCATTTGTTAATCGAGTGCCCTAATGAGCTAACACAGTGTGCTGGTTAAGTACCCTGGCTGTGGAGCTGGCCTGCCCAGGGCTGGTCATGGCTCATCTTTTTGATATGTGACCTTGGGCCAGTTACTAACTTTCTATGCCTACTTTCCCCCTCTGTAATATGGCGCCCATAAAAATAGCTACCTCATTTCGTTGTCCTGAGGATTAAATAAGTTACTTTTGGGAGAATACGTAGGACTGTGTCTGTCAGGTACCTGGTGATTGGTGGCCATTGTTATTACTGAATTATAAGCACTGTTGAGGAATATGTCCTCCTTAAGAACTCCAGAGTTTGTTAGTTTTCTGTTGATCCTGTGCTGGTTGGAGTGGACCAACTGTGTGGGTGTTATGCATTTGAGCCATTTGTCGCAGCAGTTATTTATTGAGTATCTCCTTGTGTTTGTACATGTGTTGGGGGGTGGATGTTTGGAGTAGAAGAGAGCAAGAGCACAGATGCTAAAAAGTTTGTGGAGTGCCACCAAAGACCCTATCCTATGGGAATACCAAAGACGTAGGGATCTCATCTGATTGGTGTGCAGCCAGTGGTCCAGGGAGGAGAGGGTGAGGGGAACAGGGCTTGAGGGTTGGCAGAGGGCAACCAGGATCAACACACTTGACTAGAGCCTGAGGGTCACAGAGGGGATGCCAGACAGGCCCGCATGATAGTATGTCAGAGGGCCTTGGATGCCTAACAGAGAACTTCCATTTCCTTTGGTGGGCACCAAAGATCAAGGGAAGATTTTTGAGTGAAGGAGAGCAAGGAACAGAGTTTGCTTCCCAAAGAGCCATCTGCAGGGGTGTGAAGGCAGAGCCTGGGGGCTGGGAGGTCAGACAGGAGGCCCAGCATGCTCCATGGATGCTCCAGTATGCAGCTGGGTCCCAGGGCTTTGCCCTTTTGCGTCCAATCCTAAGCACCTTCTCTGGGTTTCCTAACTTATCCAGTGCCAGGAACCAGGCTGGAGTGCACACGTCCATCTTTGTGACAGCCCATTAGACATTCATTCATTAGAACATGCCATTTTGTCTCTTGTTTCCAGGTTTATAGAGGCAGTACAGCAGGTTGGTTCCAGAACTGTGATGGGGCTTTATGGAAGTGATGCAGGCACACCTCATCTCTTCACTTTCCCCCATTGAAGGCAACAAAAGCTATTGCCTATAAGAATCTGACCCAAGTGTTATTATTTGGGGATAAGCAGACCTTTGCTTTGTATCCAGTGGAAGATAAAGAGCCCTTTTTATGTTCTTGGAGAGAAGAGTTGGCTGAGATGGATTGTCATGAGAAGGAAGCAAGGCAAGAAAGGAGGAAGGAATGGAAGAAGGAAGGAAGAAGAGAGGGAAAGGAAACGTTTATTGGGCACCTATTCTCTCCCCAGATACTTTGCCATGCACGTGAACTTTTATTTTCTCATTTGCCTCATCATAACTCATCAAAGTAAAATTCTGTATTAAAGTTGAAAAAACTGAGGCTTGTGTAAATGAACTAACTTTTCTGACTCCAGAGCCCATGTTTTCTTGCTCCATGATGATCCCTCACCAGGTCGTTGTGTTTCAGGAAAAGAGGCCCAGCAGTTTAGAGAAGGCTGTCCCAACTTAAGGCTGGATCCACTTCTCTGTCCTGTCCACTGTGATTCTAATCAGGGTAGCAGAAAATATTACTGGAAGAGTGGTGGGTATTAGGTAAACCTTAATCCCAGATGTGGTCACAGGCATCACTGGTCTCAGGGCATGGTCACCTTCACTGTGACCTCCACCTGGAAAGCCTGCTTCCTTCTTTAGTTCTCCCACTGCCAGTAGTCTACAGAGCAGGTGGGGGAACTCGAATCACTGCCTGCTAAATCCTAGCACTACCTCTCCGGAGAAACCAGAACCTCCAACCTGCAGCCTAAGGATTGCTGCAGAGAGACCAGAGATGGCTCTCTCCACTCCTGGGGGCTGGGCTGTATCTGGAAAATGTAAGGGGCACAACTATAAAATGTCTTCAAACAGACACACACGTGCTGCTGCCAACCTCTGTGACACTGAGGAGAAATTCAGGTAGCCTCTGCTTGGATGAGGAGCCAAGGGACTGTTTGTCCCCAGTGTGATATTTGCTTTTTTTTTCTACTTTTGAATTCCAAGATTTTCCCTGAGTTGCTTCCTCCCCCTTTGCCTGAAAAAAAAAAGTGTTCTTGAATCTTCTCTCTACCAAGTGTCCCAGAATCACACCCCTTTCTCATGGTTGTCTTCCTCTGGCCCCTTAAAGCATTATAACACTCACTCTGCCTTTCTGAATACAGGGATTTGGGGGAAGAATCCCCCCTCCCCCCATATCTTTATAAGGTTCAGTTCTTTCTCTTTTACTGTAGAGGGTTCAGTGTGTGTGTGTGTGTGTGTGTGTGTGTGTGTGTGTGGCTGAACAGGAGGCCCACTTGTTGGAGGGAGTGGAAGGTTCTGGTGCTAATTGAGGCCATGCGTTCTGTACTTGGGTGCCGGCTGGTGAGGCAGATTTAGAGGACTATCGGGAATCTTAGATTAAATACCATTAAAGCCAACTTCTTATACCCCTGCTGTTCAGCGCACACGTGGGGAGAACGGAGATCGGATGTTCAGGATTCTTGTTTGGGAGAACCATATGGAAAATCCACACAGCAGTAAGTCTATAATCAGGGCTTACAGCATGT
>CM053576.1:73127225-73417225 GCA_028646485.1 Cryptoprocta ferox | reverse complement strand
TTATTCAGAGAAAATACATCAAAAGGCTTTCTCTAAATAATGTGCCCATTTTTGTGCCTTTGGTGAAATTATTCATAAGGAGGGAAAAAAAATCTTTGGAAAATCTCCTGAGAATTCTGATTAGCTGTTGACCTGTAGAAGAAGCTGTTTTTCATAATCCCCTAAACACTGTCTAATTCTTGCCTCAATCAGCTCTGGAAATGCTGGCTTTACCTTAAAATAATGTGATAATGTTTCCTTATCATCTGTAAGTGAGACAGGCAGTGGCAAGATGGTTCTATCAGTTGATTTTCCATATCCCATAGCATAGCTCTGATTTAAGTCCTGATCTTTGATCCTCAGCCATTTCTGGATGTGCTGGTATGTGGCAAAGGGGTGGGGAGGGCGAGGTTGCTTAATGCACACGTTGGTGAAGAAGTGCCTCTGTATTCAGTACGTCTCTGTCTTGTTGGTCCTGGAAACTTTTCCAGTTCAACCAGCTTTTCCTATTTCCAAAGGAATAGAAAAAGCAAATGAAAGCCAGAGACGCTGGTTGAGAGTGCATCAGTCGCAATTTCAAAAAAACAAATAGACGTTTAAGGAGCGGGGGTGGAGTCAACTCCCATTCTCCTGAGTTGCCGCAGGCCTAGGTCTCCCTCCCTCCCTTGTTCCTTGAGCCGTTTTCCTAGGTCATGTTGCCCGGGGAAGAGCCATGTGCCATGCTTCAGAAATCATTGCTTCAACCTGGCAAGGGAGGCCCTGTTCTTCTGCCTCTGTTTCTCCCCCATCTTCTAGCACAATGTGTGGCACACCAGACTCTTGTGGCCAGTTGTGGAGTCGGGTCGCTGTTTTCTCTTTTACAGGTGGCTCTGGGACAAGCCCTAACCAGCAGAGTGAATGAATTCAATAATAACAATAATAATTAAAAAACAATAACAATTTCTATCCCTTTGGTTGAGTGCCACTTAAGCCACTGTGTTTAAACACAGCCTCCATCTCATCTCCTGGTCTCCATCCAGCGTGCCTGTGTCCATCCTCTGAGGCCTTATCTCAGACACGGACTCCTGAGGCACCAAATGGGTACACTGGAGCTCCCCTTGTAGGTCAGCTCACAAGTTGCTGGAGAATAAGGGTGTTTTCTTGATGATGATGAGAGCTGTGGTGAGACGTGGCCCCGTGCTTGAAGAAATGGGATTGTAAAAACTACCTGAAGTGGCTGAACTTTTAACTGTGCTAATTATCTGTAACTACCCCTGGGAGCTAAGCTCCCCATAGCGAGCTTGCTGGGGCCTCACAAGTTTAGCTATTCTGCAAGTGGCACCAATGTTAGAGTCTAAACAGACAGTGTGACCTTCAGAGATTAATCAGTTAAAGCGTCCCTTATGAAGCTGTTTTAGATTATTCTTGACAGTAGCTGTTTTTGACAGGAGAAGGTCAGAATCAAAGTCCTTTTTCAACCATTGTAGGACACACGTCTGCATCAAATGTAGCAAACATGCAGAAATCATTGAGGAAAGGTGCGGGCGTTGTTTTTAACTCCCCATTTTCATGCTTTCCTTTAAAGCAGAGACATTTGGAACATGACAAATGGGGAAAAATGTTTTCCACCTGTATGCCCAAGCCTATCTGTGGAGACACATAATACCCCTTTGCACAGAGTCTCTAACATATTTGAACATTTCCCCCTTTGATGTTGAACCACGGGTCTTAAGTGCGCTCCCCACAGTCCACTTTTACTCTGTGAGTCAAATTGAAGTTCTTGAAATGGGGCCGATGGCTTTGCTGGAGTGTGAATGTGCTCTCATTCTGTAAGAAAGAGTAACCCAATCAGGGCATTGTGTTTCAGTTTCTTTTATGAAATAAGTCACTTTCTGGCGATTGCTGTTTGCTTTTGAAAGCTGGAAGAGTCAATTTGGGGTCTAAGGGGCTGGAGAGGAAGCCCCCAACTGCTGACAATTGCTTCTTCCTCCGTGTGAGTTTGAAGCTATTGTCCAGACGAGAGAATGTAGGGTAAGTCTGGCCTGATGCAGGGAATTTCTTATTTCAAACACACGTCATAATGTTTTCTTTAAACATTCAGTTGGATGAACCTAAGTATATAATAGGTTTAAAGGCACAAATGTAACTCAGCTCCTTTACCTGCGATCATGTAAGAATTGATTTATTTTCAAGGAAATAATACCTGAGTCGCATTTTCCCTTTGACATGCACTTTCCTTTAGTAAAGTGTAGGACTGTGCTTCTGTTGGTGTGAATAAGGAATGAAGGACTAGCCACTACCATGCTTTTCTTTTGAAAACCAACTAAAAAAAAATCCTATCATCTTGGAAACATTGCAAGGAAAGAGTTGGTGACATCTGCTTTAAAGAAAATATGAACATGGTTTTGACTTTGATATTAGAGGCCAGTGATTCTGAAGTGGAATTAAACTTTTAACACTTTACCTGGTCATGGATACAGTCAGGAGGGCCAAAAACCAAAAAAATGGCCCAGGATGCCTTCATAGCATGTTTTCTTCATCCCAGCGGAGATGCTAGAGAGGAAAGAATCATCTTTTAAGGCCCTAGAATCTTGAATTTCTCTCCAAAGTAAAATTAATCTTTCAATCATGAATATAGTGGAGTGCTTAGGTGCCCAAATCTGTGCTGAATGTTGGTGTTTGTGGCTTATAAAATAGGATTTCCTCTAATCAAGGCCCATGTCTAGTTTAAGAGCCATAAAACAAATCAACAAGACAGTTTGGCGCACAATGGATTTACCTCCTTGGTTCCTTTCACGTAGGAATTCTTACATTTGGAGAAACCAGTCATGTGGCCCAATTAAGGCAGGAAGTTTATTTGTATTTGCATCCTGTGATATTTATTAGAGTGGCCGGCAAGTACCAGACACTGTGCCGGATATTGAGGGAGATGCCCACAAGTTTAAAATAGTACCGTTGCATTCCAAGAGGTGTTGTCTTATTAGAAGCTGTATGTGAGAAAGTTCAACAGCAGTGCAAGGCTGTAAGGTATAAGAGGCATGCGCCACAAATGTTCTAAAGATATGTAGGAAAGAGAGACCTAAGTATGAGGTTGAGAAGGTAGTCATTTTTAGCTGCCTATTGATCAGATTAGGTGTTAACTAGTTCTGAAAGTCTTCCTTATAGTCATCCAGTTGACAAAAAAGAAAAAGTCTTCAGCTAGGTTAGCAGGTTAGTGTTAATGAGCCTGTGATGATATATTGCAATAAAAGCTGAGTAACAATACCAGGTGCCATTTATTAATCTCTTATTCTATGTCAGACATCGTGTGCTGGGTGATTTCCACATACCGTCCAACTTCATCCTCATTACAACCTTCTGAGATGGGTACTTGTATTATTCCATTTTACAGATGAGGACACTAAAATTCTGAATGAGTGAACTTGCCTAAGTTGTAAGCAGCAGTGGTAGGATTCATACCAGATCTGTAAATACCAGAGTCATGGCCTAAATGACGAGGGCCAGCCTCCTGGGTTCGGTCTCATGTGGCTCAGATCCATGGAACTGGGAGGGGAACTGGCTTTCACAGCCCTGGGGCTCTTTAGCAACATGTGTCTGGTGTTATACAGGGTGAGAGCACGGGGATGCTCGTTCAGATCTGTCTTCTGTTCTGGGACGAGTCTACCAGTTTATCTCCTCTGGGTTGTGGGTTTGAAGAAGGAACTGAATGATGATTCAGTGACCATAGTACATGGCAAACTGGACTTGATTTAGGGAGAAATGAGGGTGCCAGAGGGTACAAAAATGAGAAGCTAAGGGTGGAATGTTTGAGAATGGAGCTGCAGCTTGTTTGGGGGCGCACAGGGGGATGGGAGCTTTTTTACACAAACTCACTAAGAGGCCATGGGGATTTGGGGCTCAGCAGTCCGCACCAACTTTCTGGAAAAATAATTGCTAATCAGTGAGCTGCCAGCCAATTGTTTAATTTCCCCTTAGGCTAATTGAACTCTGATCCTAAACACCCCAAACCAGTGCTCTCTGACAAGGACGCCTGTGAGCTCAGGGCTCACGGATGAGCCACACCTTGCTGATGGTGTCTAGAAAGTGTGAGTGAGGAAGCTCGGGGGAGGTGACACTTCATCATTGATTTGAAGCAGGTTTTACCTTCTGCTGTTTCTAGTTGGGGGTGGGGCTGTCAGGGGTTCAAAGAGAGTTGCGCTCCTGGAAAGACCAATGAGTCCTGTTCATGGTCGGGTTTCATGGGCTCTTGTAAACAACTTCTTGACAAAATGTACGTCCCAGTGTTCAGCAAGCACTCCAGACATCCAGCTCAGAAATAAGTATCAATCCATTCCAACAATTAAAAAGATCTGATAAAGGACTTAATGTTTTCCTAGAGCTGGTGGATGGTTTCAAGTAATAGAGCAATGATGAGCTGTGTGATTCTGAGAAAATTGCTTCACCTCCCTGAGCCTCAGTTTTCTCCTGAACAGGGAGAGTAATATTACCTGCTATCAGGGCTGTTGAGAATAATAAAGAAGACAATTCATGTAAAACACTTAGCACCGTCAGCTCTGGGAATTCCCTTTAAACACAGCCTCCTTTCAGTTTTTCTGAGCCCAGAAGCTGTAATCCTCTGAGCAATTCTTGGTTCTCTCCTGAATTTGTTTTTGGGAGTAGGGACATGGTTCTCATAAACATGTCATATGGTATTATTGGGAAAACTGCCCATTTTTTCTCAAGAAGTTTTTAATATTTTTAGCTATGATGCTCATAGATGTGGTTCCTTGGTGTCTCTCTCCTGATTCAGAGTCCAAATGTCCATCCAGTGTCTTCTTCTAGGTCAGCTCGGCCCCTCAGGAAGTTTGTCCACCTCCATAAATGGGCAGGTACCACAGGAGTCTACAACTGCAATGCCACTAGATGCCCCACGATCCATACCTCTCTGGACCCATAGACACCCCAGCTACTGGGAGCTCTGGGCACTCATCCTGGATTATGAGTGTGAGCAGTTTCCAGAAAACCAAGATGGTGGGTCAGGTTAGGACTCCCCTGCCTTTCTCTTAGATTCGTTATAGGCTCTGGTGATAAAACAGGCAGTTAATATGTGGACTTCCTGTGCTTAAAACACTGAGAGTGTGTATAGATATATATTTTTTTCTACATTTTAAAAATACATATAAATGTAACACTCTTCTTTGCTCATAATGAACAAAATGTCCAAAGTAGTGCTTAAAATACATTTTGAACAAACAGAAGCTGCATCTGGAAACATGGTTAGTGGGAAGTACAACTGTTCAGAGGGGTTTAAAGTTTTTTTTTCCCTTTTCTTAAGCAAATGCGCCGAAAAGTTCATTTTATATCAGAACAGCTTTTTCTCAAACCTGTTTTAAAGTTAATTATCAAAAGCTTGCATCTTCTATCTCTTGCCTATGGATCCCTGCTGGGTTTGTTGTTTAGCTTTCCTTGGGAAAGAGTCGCTCTATAGAAGATCATCTACATGATGTCACAGTCCAGGGACTCTAACCGTCCTAGCTAATCAGCTTAGAACATCAGTACCTCCTTAATGTGGGATTTGGGACCTTCTGGATGCAGGGCGAGGAGCTGAACTAGTCTGCAAGCACATCACTTTATTTCTTTTGCTTTAAGCAAGAATAATTTGCCTTTTTTCTCTCATCTTTCTCCCTTGTTGTTTTGCCCCTGAAAACTGTGCAGCAAAAGCAACCTCCAGGGTGGACACTAAATCTTCTGATGCAGGCAGAGCAGTGATAACATCTGAACTGAGGGTGCTTTTCCAGGGCATGCTTGACAGATGTAGCAGGGCCTTTTAGGATTTAGTGCTGGAGCATATCTATTACCCGCGCTGCAGCACAGCTTGGCAGGAGCTGTGTGGTAATCTCCCATGAATTCTGTCTGACTTATCAGAGCTGCTGAGCAGGTTGCTGTAGGACGCAGAGGCTCTGCAGCCAGTTGGGGAAAGGCAGACCTTGCGCTGGAAGCTCTTTGAACTCTCTTCTCTGGGCACATTTCCCAGGTGGGCTTCTCCGTGCCCCAGAATATGTCATCTGGCCCCTTTTGCTTTTGGAGAGATCATGTCAAATTTGCTTTGACCCCACTGGCTTCTTGGTGTACAGTTTCAAGGGACCAAATTTAATTTCTAATATGGCTAATAGGGTGAAAGTGATTGCCTTAATGGAGTGGCAGCCTGCCTGAGCCTTTGACAAGGGGAAGTAGGGCTAATACACACCAAGTTTTCTTTCTTCCTTCTTTCTCTTCCCTCCCACCCTCCCACCCTCCTTCACCCCTTTCCTCCCTCCAGTGTCTTCCTGCCATCCCCCTTCCTACTCTTTTCATCTCTGGCTCTGACAGAGGCCTGTCTTCTCCCCAGGTCTCCTCACCCATCTTCTGCCCCAGGAGCCTCCTTTGCCTCTACAAGAATGTGTTGTTGGACAACTCTGTCCTCCTCTGTTCTAACAATTACCTTGGCATTTTATAAAAATACCAAGATTGATCACAAACACCAAATTGTTTAGATCACAGATTAAAGTTTAATTTTGGAGTTTTGCTGTAGGGTTAGAATTAGCTTCAGAGTGTGTGTTGCATAGGAGGTGCTGTAATTTGTTTTAAGGATAAGGCCTTCGGGCAGCTGTGCATAAAATGAGCATGATTCCTTATTCCCACGGTTGATTTTTGAATGGGAGTGCAATTAGAATTTTTTCACCCAGAAGCACATACAGTCAGAGCAAAGATAATACCTTGAATGCATATCAGCTTAGGAGACCTCTCCAGGAAATATATTTATTGTTCACCAAGTCCTAATGCAAAGAGATCCATGCTTTCCCTAACAACAATAAACTCACCCTTTAATTTGAAGTCTGGTGTGTTTGTAGAGACTCTTGCAGTGTCCTTGTTATTATCAAGTGAGACTTCGATGGTGAATTTTAATGTCACTCATCAGTATGTACAAATGGTTATTTTCCTTCACAGAATAGAACCCATTAGAAATCAAACTCTGGTACAGCAAGGGTCTCTTCACATCCTCAGTGGCTGCAGTGACGTTGCTGCTGTGCCAGGGAACCCCACTCCGGAGTGGCAGGGAGCACCTCCCTCCCTTGTAGAGTGGTAGGTAGCTGATACTTTTCTGATAATGATGCTGATCACATTTTTTTCCACTGGAGGAATGTGGAATCAATGTCTGAAGAATACTCATTTAACCTGGTAAACAGAGGTGATTGCCTCTTGGTCATGTGGATATCATGGTCATTGAAAACAAGAATCTGGTTTCACTGACTGGTCAGTGTGTAAAGGGGGAGCAACTCCATTGGCCTCTGCATTAGAAGTGGAGACTTACACACATCCTGCTGTAGAAAATTCTAGCAGAAGCATCTGTCTAGCTATCTGTCTCTTTCTATTTAATGCATTTCTTTTAAAGAGTAGAGTCTTAGGGGTCTAGGCTCCTCGAGGATGGTTTCTTTCTGGAAATCAAGATGTTAGACTATCTATATTCATTTAGGATTTTCAAAATTGAAAGTCTGTATACAGTTTTTGCAGAAAGAAACCTATTTCACTGAGGTATATGGTTTGAGTAAATATATAATATCTCTGCTCCGTGACTTTGTTGTCTTAATATGTATCTCATAGACTGTTTGGTGCCACTTTCTGAAAGAAGTTTGAGACCATCAGTTGAACAATCACCTTCCTTTCCTCTGGCGCCCCCCTGCCTTCTACCTCAGCAAAACTTATCAAGCTAAATTTCATTTCTTTTCAGACAATGTGTTAAACACAAGTTTTGGCTATAAAATTATAATACATTTGGGTTACGATAGTTGCTATTCATATTGATAGAGGCAAAGGCACTTGATTTATAACCAGGTCAAGAGAAAACAATTCTGCACCAAACCTCCTTTATTGAACACAAATACAAAGTAAGTGGCCACTGAAGTCATTTTTGGCTTTTATATGTGTTGGCATGATTTGGATAATTCAGACAGGCACCCATGTGTTGAAAGACTCAGGTTGGTTGTTGACCAGCTGATTTTGTTTAAATGTTCCAGTGGGCAGTGCACGAGAACAGGTAAGAAGAGTTGGTGTGGTCTTGGCGACTCTCAAACAGGCTGTTAAAGAGATGAACGCCCTTTTTGTAGGCTGGATCCTTGCTTTCCCAGAGATGCGGAGATGGATGGGAAGGTGGGATGTAGTCAGTTGAAGACCCTCACATTATTACTACCCATTCCTTGGAAAGAAAAACCCCATGGTACTTTATCTTGAAAAGCTATTCCCTCAAAGTCTCACACCTTCATGCAGCCATTCCTGATATAATCCTCTCATTTCACTTCTACCCTTTCTGATTTCAGAAAACATCAAGCTTTATAGCATCTGATTATTTAAAAATTGTTCTTTTTTCTATGCATGTACACCACTTGCACACATTTTTCCTTTTTGCAAATTTGAAGTCACATTTCTTTGTAAACTATTTTTTGTGTGTGTTTTAAAAGTTGTTATATGTTTGTTTATTTATTTTGAGAGAGAGAGAGCACATGATGGGGAGAGGCTGAGAGAAAAGGAGACAGAATCCCAAACATGCTCTGCACCAGCAGCACAGAGCCTGATATGGGGCTTAAACTCAGGAACTGCAAGATCATGACCTGAGCAGAGATCAAGAGTTAGATGCTTACCCAACTGTGCCACCCAGGTGCCCCTTGTCTTTTGTTTGTTTGTTTGTTTTACCTAAGAACATACTTTGGATATCTTTGAACATCAGTAAATATCTACAGTGTCACTCTTACTGTTTACCTAGTGTCTACTGTGTACCTATGACAAATGTCATTTAGCCAATCTCCTCAGTGTTGGGTATTTGGTAAACGCCATTTTTTGTCTTTGACCCATAGTTACTGTATCACATAGCACTGTGTCTAAATCTTTGTGAACTGTTTTGATTATTTCTGTAGAATAAGTTTCTACAAGTAGAATAGCTGAGTAAAGGAGATTTCAAAAATTTTAATGCATTTGAAAAATTTTGTCAAATTGTCCAACAGAATGACACTACCAATTCATATTCCCCTAGTTGCCGTGTATGAGAATGCATTTGTCTTGATATCTTCAATGTTGTCATATTGAAAAAAATTAATAATGATTTAATAGGTGAAAATTGGTTCTATTGCTTGGGTTTGCATATTCTTGAATTCTTTTAATTTTTTCTTGGATTCTGTATTTGGCATCATTCTCTAATTGTTCTGATTTGCATGATGATACTCTTTCTTTTCCTCCTGGGGACAGGGGCTATGGTTTGATTTCTTTTTTCTTTTCTTTTTTTTTTTTTTTTTTACTTCTTAAAACCGGAAGCATAGTAGTGAGATGTGGTAGATGCTCTAGGAAGAAATTTGGGAGAAAGATTAAAAGTATATGAATTTCCATTAGAATTAGAAGAATTGAAGAAATTGAACAAAATCAAGTTCGAGAGGATGTGAGTCAATATAATTTTTTTGTATATTGCTATTGGTACAATATCTTTGCAAAGTAACTTGGTACTGTCTCCTAAGGTAAATATATGTCCACCCTATGGCCCAGCAAACACACTTCTAGAAAAATTCTTGCACATATTCGTGAACCTTCATAGCTGCCCTTCTCAGCCTAGAAAAATGTATGGTCATTACTTGAATGCCAATCAAGAAAATGGATAAATATACTCTGTTATACAGTGAAATATATTATCTCATAACATGGATAAATCTTGTAAAATAATATCAAATTAAAACAGTTAGTTTTGGAAAACCACACGTGGTAGGATACCATGTTTTTAGTTCTCAAGAGCAAACACAGGAAGCTTCAGCTTATACACATTTGTGGTAAAACCGCACTTTAAAAAAGCAGTAAAAATTAGGACTGTGATTGTGTCTGGAGGAGGAAAGGAAGATGGACAAAGGCGAGGAGAGGTATATGTGCAAGTGGGTGAAGGTTAAGCATAGGTTCTAATTTTTGAATTGAATGGGAATCTATAAATATTGTTATATTGTGTTTTATGAGTTACATGTGTTTTATTTGTAAATCTAATTGTTTCAGATAATATAAGAGGTATTAAAAGAAAGAAATAATGCAAATAGAAGGGAATGCTGGTAGCAGTGGGAAGTTTCTTCAGTCTTAAAGAAAATCTGTCTATTTCCTTTGCTATGGTTTCTTAGCTGTTATGGTTGCATATTTTGTTAATCCCCACTTCCAAAACTCTTTTTTTTAAGTCATTGGTGAAAGTGCTTTATGGACAAATGTCCAAAGTGGTTTCTTAGACCTCCTACCTCCCTCTTGTCCCCTAATGATTTCTCCTCTGACGAGCATCGCCTGGTGGATTGGGGTAATGGGCTGGAATAACTTGGTTGGTTACTGATGCTTTTCTGGCCGGCTAACACTGGTTCTCAGTCACCATGCAGGCTGAATGGGTGACTTTTGGAAGTCACGGAGACAAAGTTATTTTCTGGTCAGAAAAAAAAAAAACTTTTATAGTTGAGTCCAGACATTACTTTCTACCTGCGTTCAATTGCCATTCTGAATTCAGGATATAACTGGGTAGTTTAAATGCTTTTGCTTTAAAGGAGAGGGAGGTAGCTTGAGTGCAGTGGGGAGGAACTTTTCAAAACGCCAAACTCCTCAGTGACTTTAGGAGGTTTTCATTCTTGTATCTAAAATAGTTCTTCTTGACTTTTTAGAAAGTTTTGTTTTCTCTTTGTGTATTGGAGGTGATTTTGTCCTCCAGGGACATTTGGCATGTCCGGAGGCGGTTTTTGGTTGGGGGGGGGTGTCTACTGACATCTAGTGGGTGGAGGTCAGGGATGCTGCTAAACACCCTACCATGCACAGGACAGCCCCCACAGAAAAGAATTATCTGGTTTGAAATATCAAGTGCCCAAGTTGAGAAACCCTGGCTAGGAGTATATTTTCTTTTCCACTTGGGTACAGATTCTTGGGGGTACCTGAAAAACAGAAGTGCTCTCTGAAAGTTGATGGATTCAGTAGAGTGTAGGGGTATCAGACAGGCAGAGAATCATCACACTGATCTCTGATACCATACTGGCATGGATTTGTGGTCCACTCTTTGTGGGTTTTTGTCCTTTACATGCAGTTGTAACTTGGCTAAATTTCCTTCCTCCAATCGAGCATAAGCAACTCGAGGGCAGGACCCACGGCTCATGCTGTTTTGTATCTTCCACAGAACTTCTTATAAAATAGGTGCCCTGTAACATTCTGCTGAATGAATAGGCAGTGAAACAGTCGTTTCAAGAGTAAAGGTGAAAACTTTGTTCACAGAGGACTAGTTAGGAGGGGCTTTGAGGGTTGAGAAGGGCTTGGTAGAGGCAGTGGCCCAGGCAAGGGTATTAACTATGTCTCCCAAGCCCTCAACTACTGTGGATTTAAAGAATGTTGTTGTACAAGAAGGTCACCTGTCTGGGTTCCTTCATTCACAGGAGGAGAGTAAGACTAGGAGAGGTAGATTATTTTACATAAGTTTGCACAGCAATATACTGGCAGGTGTGAAAAAAAGGGCTTCATCCTGGTGTTTCCTGTTCATTTAGCTGTTTAGCAAGGTCTCTTCTTAGGAGCCTGTGTGAGGCCCTGAAATATAGGGTTTATGATTTGTAGGGATGATGTATGTGCTTCTGAGTATGCATGTGTGCACATAAGCTGAATATCATGTGTTTGAGCATAGATGTCCCCAGACCTGTCCCTCAACCCCAGCAGGGGGGATTAGGTCCCTCTGTCCTGGGTACTGCTGGTACATCCTGTACTGTCCTGACTTACCGTGTCTTACTGGGATTGTGAATTTCACATCTGTCTTCCATGTGATCTTTGGGAGGGCAGGAACTATATTTGTCTCAGTCAATGCTGAACACATAAAATATGCTCCATAAATGGTTTTCTGTGAATAAATACATAAATATTACATCAAGGATGGCCATTTTGGGCTCAGTTCTGAGGAGAACATTGTTCGGATGGGTTCCTTGCTGGCGGGATAGAGATTACTAAACAGGGTGGGATGGTTGAAGGCAAATTTTGCCTAGGTGGCAAATGTCAGGAGCCGAGCAACTTCAGAGCAGACAGGATGGGGAAGATGTGGCTGGTGGGGCACACACAAACCCTAGCTGTGCCTTCCCGAAACCTCAGAGCCCTGGTGGCAGAGAACCTGGTTCAAGAAGTAGCTCCATCCTCAGTGTGATTTTTTTTTTTTATTATGGGGGCCATTGATATCTGTGTTTTTTTTTAAGGCTATAATGTTTAAGCAGTCCGCCCACAGCTTGTTATATGGAAGATGAGATAGCTCATTATCCTGAAAATTCTTCAATAGCTGCTCATAATAGGGTCAGTTAAGTACAGAGTGTCTGCTATCATTCAGAATCTTCTTATTCTCATTGAAGTTGAATCCAACATTATTTTCACACCCTATTTTTCTTCATCTCTCAATCTTGGGGATGGGAAATACACAGGACATTAAAATGGATATCAATTCAACTTGAGCCGAGCAGCTCCTGCCCGAGTCGCCTTGATGCTTCTGTAACTTCCGATGGACTCGGTTCACTAGGAGACCATTTCAGATGGATTCTTTGGGGCTCCATGTTTATGTAGAATGACTCTCTGCTCTACAGAGGGCACCAAAAGAGAAGCAGAACGGAGAATGGGGAGGACAGGCAGTGTTACTTTCTGTTTTCCCTGGAAGCATCTGAAAGAGGAGGGAAGTCAGAGAAAGTTCCCATCCTTGGACAAGATTCTCTCCAGTCCCAGGGCCTTTCAGGACCCACCCTTTATTGGATGCCTGGTTTCCTCACAGTATCATGACTATATCCCCATCAAACTCTTCTAGGTTCTCGTTCATGCTGTCACCCGATATGATGAACTCTCCCTGCACCCTTCCTTGAATCAAAGTCTGAGAATCCCCGGTTGAGCACCTGCTCAAGTCCCCAGTCATCCATGAAGCCTCTAATAGGCAGGACAGGTGTGGGGAGGGCAGGTGGCTTTGCTTCCAGTTTTCCGGGAGCTCGTCTGAGAGTGGGGAGATAACTGTGCTTGTAGCAGACATCATAAATCTTTTCATTATATTATAGTAACATCGGACAATTATTGAGCACTTAATGTATACCAGGCAAGGTTTTCAGCCCTCTTCGAGCTTTCTTTTATTCATTTGTCACATCACCCTTTGAGACAGGTGCTATGTTATCTCCCCTTTAGAGGGGAGAAGTCTGAGTCATTTGTTCAAGGTCATCTAGCTAGTAAGGTGGGGGGAGGGGGCTAGGTTTGAACCCGAGCAGTCTGACCTCAGAGACTATGATCTGGTGATACTGTGTCAGATGTTGTGGTTTAGTTGAAAGAGAGCTGGACCTGGAATCAGAGGCCAGAAGCAGGTGTTTTAGTTTTGCCTCACTTCAACTGTTGGGCTCTGGGCAAATGCCTTGGTTTCTTTTGGAAGCTCAATGTCCTCATTTATAAAGTAAGGAGAATAAACTGGCACATGTAATATTACATGTGCTGCAGAAAACATATTCATGAAATCTACTGCTAAACTCTTACCCTTATATAAAGTCAAGATTCTACATTATTCAATGTGACATTATTAGCTATTGTTACCTGCTTATGGGACTGTCTTGCCAAGAGCATTTTGTATTCCTGGGGGCAGAGGCTATGTCTCATGCTTCCATAATATCCCACTATACCACTCACTGGCCTGGCCACTGCTTACCATTTAAACCATGCCTTTTAATAGGCTTTTAATAGGTGCCATCTATTTTCTTGGTTACACCCTAGTCGTCTTCAATACCTATAACTGTTCCTCCTCTAAAATCTTGATTTCAAGCCTTGCCTTTCTGAACACTCTGTCCTAGATTCCCAGGACCCGCTCTCCAGTACTGTTCAGTCCCATACGTACCTTCAGTCCATGGATTCTACCACCTGTTCTTTGCCCTCCTTAGGCTTGGACTCATGGTTATTGATACAGACACATATCCTTGAATGGGTGGCACCCTCTTATCTACTCCCATTCAATTGCTTTCTCCTGCCAAACCCCCAGCCCTCTGCCTACCCTGGATCCACATACCCAAGTAGCTAAATGTGACTGGAGAAATTGCACAACCATGCCGACTTTACATTTATAACTACAACTCTGAGTACTGCAACTTTACCACATTTCCTTTGTTGTTTTTTTTATTTTTAATTTTTATTTATTTTAATGTTTATTTTTGAGAAAGAGAGTCAGAGACAGAGCATGAGTGGGAGGAGGATCAGAGAGCGAGGGAGACACAGAATCTGAAGCAGGCTTCAGGCTCCGAGCTGTCAGCACAGGCCCGACGCAGGGCTCTAACTCATGAACTGTGAGACCATGACCTGAGCCAAAGTTGGACCCTTAACCGACCAAGCCACCCAGGCACCCCTACCGCATTCCCTTTGTGACTATACTTGACTTCTCTTCAAGATACTCTTTTAAACCTCCTCTCCATTCAGAACGCCACCTCTTCCCTCCTTTGTGGTGAGATTCTCGTTTCTTATTTCCCAGAGACAAAGAGAAACAATCAGATGAGGATCCTCTCATAGGGGCCCCATGAAATGAACTGGCCTCCCGCGTGGGAACCCTTGTGGTTGGCCTTCATCCTGAGTGGATCTTGCTGCTTCTGACATCACAGAGCCCAGCCCCCTGCGCACCACACCGTAGCCAGGCTGGCCTGTACCATTTCTCTGGCACACCAGGGCCTTTGTGTCTCAGGGTCCTCACACTGCTGTTTTCTCATCTCCAGTGCTGTTTCTCCAGATATTTGCATGGCTCATTCTTTCTAGTCCATGGGCCTGCTTGCACATCACACTCTCTAAACAAGCCTTTCCTGACAACTCTTTCTAAAATAGGACCCCCTCTCATGTTATCACTTGCTGCCTCTTTGGTCTGTTTTAGTTTCTTCATAGCACAAATTATCTGAAATGTACTCTTTATTTGTTTACTGTCTGTCTTCTGCAAGAGACTGTGGGCACCATAACAATAGAGGAACTTGTCTTTCTTGTTCCCTGCTGTGTTTCTAGCACCTGAAAATCTCCCTGGCCTATAGTGGGTAGTCTATTAGTGTCTACTGAGTGAGTGAATGAATAAAATCAGGACCATCTAAATAATCTTGGATAGGTCACTTTTATTGTTGTCAATTTTTCTCATCTACAAAGTATGAGAATTGGCTCTCCACTGATGCCTGTTCCGGTTCTATTCTTCCTAAATGAAGGTCATTTGGGGTAGCCACAGACATTGTCTATGATTCAGCCACAAGTTTAGTGTGTGGTTCCACTGCTACTTTCTTACCTCAAGCCCCCAGTTTCTCAGTTTCTCCATCAGAGGGATTTTTCTGCTTCTGTGTGGTAGCTTGCTCTGCCCACATGCAAGGTAGCCTAGAAGTATAGGGGTCCTAATGCCTCCAGGAGCAGTCTTCAACTAATAAGGGATGAGAGTTAGTGGGTATATACCCCAGTTTCTCCACCCTTGGGGGAGACATTTCTGAGGTGTGTTATACATGCATCCTAAGAAGGTCCTCAGGACATAGAGCCTCGCTGCCTACCATGATAACCGGCTCATATCCTGGCTCTTCTTCCATCTTCGTCTTGTTTCCTTCTCTCCCTCACTTGTGTTTCTTGCAATCACCTCTCAAATAAAATATTTGAGCCCAAATCCTTCTCTCAGCATCTACTTTTGGGGGAACCCAAACCAAGGCGATAATTGATCCCCATTTTGCAGATGAAGACCTTGCAGGGAGAAGGAGCAGAGGGAGGGAGCATGCCTCCAGTTCATGCTTCCTTTTAACCGGAGTGGAGCTTCCTAGCCTGGTTCTCATCTCCCCAGCTGAACCATAACCATCTTTGGTCACCAGATCCGTGGGCCCAAGCTGTTTCTGAGGTATGAAAGTATTTGACTATGTTTGCACTCTGGCAAGGAGCAGACATCCCTGTGGGGCTGGAGGTGGGGCTCATGTTGAGACACGCAGCCAAGACATCTAGGCCCACCTGGTTGAAAACAGCATGACACACATTCTGGAAATGCCAGCTTCAAAGCCTGGGTAGACGTGACTGGACAGGCTGTGTTTGTCTTGCTGTGTTCCCTGTTGCAGTGACTCAGGTACAGATATGACCTTCTTTCCCAGGGTCTCTCCTCCACCCCCAGAGATCAGGGCTGTGTGTGGGTCACAACATGTCCTTTGGTGGGAACCTTTTAGCCTGGAGTGTTGGAGGGAAGGAGAGAGGCTTGCCAGCAGGGGCAGGGGAACCCAAGCCTGGGAGATGTGGGGTGATTTTTGAGGAGGAAGTTTTGGGGGAAGGAATAGGATTATTCTCTCTTAACCCTAGTGATTCTCTGGGCCTTCCTTAATGACATTGTAGTGGTAGCAGAACTCTACAGAAACAAGCCTTGCTTGATTAGGAGGAATATGCAGCAAGAGTGTTAAACTCCACCATAAAACAGGAGTCATGACTCCTACCCCACCATCTGATATGAGGGATCAATTGAGATTATAACAGATGGGAGCACCAAGCTCTCTGTGGTGCTTGAATCACAGCACAACACACCTCAGCCTCTTGCCTTCCTGTGTGCCTTTCCATGGGATGGCAAACAATTAAAAGAAAAGGTTTCTCCTCCTTCAGGTATGTGATATGGAATGTGTAGCATAGTATGCAAGAGAACCTCTTGTGAGAAATGTTCACTGCAGGAAAAGTCTTGATTATTTTATGGGAGGCTTCCCTTTCCTCCCCGTAAACTGAGGAAAGTCAGTAGTGAGCTGTTTATGAGAAGGACATCAGGTCTTCCAGTTTTCTAAGCTAGAAGGACAGTGATTCCTGAATGTTGGCATGGGTGAGAATTATCTGGGGAGCTTGTTCAAATGCAGATTATTTGGTAGTGCCCACAGAGATTCTGATTTAGTAGGTATCTACATTTTAATAAGCAACACCAGTGATTTTACCTGGTTCTCCTAAGAGACCACTTTGAGTGTGAATGATGCTGGCAGCAACACTGGAATCCCCAAATTAATGATGCCCTGTGTTTTCAGAGCTCCATCTCTGGTGATTGAGGGATCATTGACAGGCAGGAAGTTTCCCTGTTCCACAGGCCATTAGTGACAGATAGCTTTTCCAGACGAATTCTTAGCAATAACAAAATGGCTCCCATCCAAAGATTCCCACCTCATGAGCATTATCCCCTCCTCCACAGGCGACAGTCCCAGGGCAGAGTCTTGGCATCTCTTCAGAGGGAATCTACCACTTTTAAACCAGTTCTTCCTTTATATAGATATAGGGACAGAAAATTTTCCCCCAGCTTTGACCTCATGCCTACTTCTTGACAACCCAGTTCAAGTGTCCTGCCCCCTGGGTCTGGGATTGCATATTTGTCTCTGAGCTAGCCAAGAATGTGAGGCAGCTCAGTTGTGATTTGATTTACTTTCATGGGTAGTGATGGGAAAAGTCTTGAGGACTCTTAGGGGGAAGGGTTGGTCTCCTCTTCCGATCCTGGGAGAAGAGGGTTATCTTCTCAAGTCCATAGGCATAAAAGTCCCACGACAAATCCTGAAGTCTCAAATCCCAGGGCAGCAGGCTGTGTGGTGAGCTCTGGACACTCACTCCAGACCAGCAGGGGCTCCTGGTGTTGAGCAGCTGACTGCAGCCTAGCAGTCTGCTCGCTGCCTTGCAAGGAAGGCCTTTGCAGTTCTCTTTCAGCCCTGCTGGGTCTGCCTTCTCCGGCACCCACTTTCCTCTCTCCTCTCCCCTTTTGGTTTTCCCTTTTACTTTCCATTCCCTCTCTGCATTTTCCAGCTCTCTGCAGTTGAAACATCTGTCTTAAATCTTCAAGGATAGTCCAAATGTTTACTAGGCTTATTTAATAAGAAGAATAATGATAAGTGCTTCTATTTGTTTTACTAAGTGCTCCCCAGGCAGGAAGAGAAGAAAACTCTCTGCCTAGAGGGAAGCTGCAGTCACCCTAAATTTGTATTCTTAAAGAGGAAGAGAAGACTAATATTGTGATTGTAATAATCATTCATCGGTGTTGGTCAGATACCTTGCTATTGTCCCATTAGCAGTGACCTTGCTACAGACCAAAGCCCAAGGAAGGAGAGCATCTTTGGGGGTTGGGTAAAATGAGGGATGGTTGAATTGCTACATTCAAGCCCAAGTGGAGCCATATGTTTGTTTTTTTTAACAATTGTATTGAGGTATGATTCACATATTTAAAGTGGACAATTTGATAAATTTTGATCATTGCACACACTTGTGAAACCACCACAATGAAGACAGTGAATGTATTATCCCTCAGAAGGCTTTCTTTTCTTTTCTTTTCTTTTCTTTTCTTTTCTTTTCTTTTCTTTTTTCTTTTCTTTTTCTTTTTTTCTTCTTTTTCGTCCCTTTATAATCCTTTGTTTTCGTTCCTCTGGTACCCTCTGCCATCCCTAGGCAGCCACTGATCTGCCTTCTGTCACTATTGATTAGTTTGCATTTTCTAGAGTTTTATGTAAGTGGAATCAGGTACCATCAGCTCTTTTTGACTGTTTGCACTCAGCATGATTACTTTGAGCTTCATCCATGTCGTTGCGTGGTCAGTAGTTCTTGTTTATTGCAAGACATATTATATTGTATGTCTGCACCCTAGTTGTTTTTCCAGTCACCTCTTGATGGATCTTTGGTGCATTTCCAGTTTGGGCTATGTACTAAAGCTGCTATAACATTTGCATACAAGTCTTTGCATGGGATAATGCGCATCTTCTTTTCTATTGAGTAAATACACAGGAGTAGAATGCAGACCCATACAGTTTTTTTTAAATGTTTATTCATTTTTGAAAGAGCATGAGCAAGAGAGGGGCAGAGAGAGAGAGGGGGACAGAGGATCCAAAGCAGGCTCTGCATTGACAGCAGTGAGCCTGATGTGGGGCTTGAACTCAAGAACTGTGAGATCATGACCTGAAGTGAAGTCAGACACTCAACTGACTGAGCCACCCAGGCACCCCAGAGCCATACTGGTTTTTAAGAAGCTGTAGGAGTGATTGGAAAGAATCTAGGTCTGGCAATCAGGAAATCTGGTTTTAATTTCAATTTTTCTAGTTATTAACTGTGTCACCTTAGACAAGGTACTTAACAACTCTGGGTGCCAAGGAGCCTGTCTTTCAAATAACATGAAAACTAATCTCTGTCTCTCACACGCATAGATGAGAGGAGGACCAAGGGACGTTGCAAAGGAAACTGCCAAGTTTAAAGTCCCTGTAATGCATTATGAAGCCATTATCAAGAATAAACTTCCAGAAGGGATAATTCTGTCCTTTAGGTCTCAGTTTGCCAAGAGAGGGAATAGTCCAAAGGCTTTGGAGGTGAAGAATTGCATTTGGTGTTTTCTTGTTGCTCCTAAGTGTAATTTCTCTCTTTCCCTGCCTTCCATGTCCCCTTTGTGTCCTGTTATGGTCTCCTCACAAAGACAGACCTATTGAGCAAGGGTGAACTATTAGAGGCATTGAGTGAACTAACTTTCCTCTCCTGTCTTTGGTTCATAAATCAGATGGTAAAAGCAAAGCAGAAGGATAGTATCATAGAGCTTAGACCTCAAGAACAGCTTTGCAGAATTTTACTAAGAAAAAGTTATCAAAGACTGCTTGTATATGTGGGTCTGGTTTCTCAGGGGATGTTATCTTCTGAGAAGTATTGTGCATAGTGGTTAGTGTCTTTGGGGTGTGACAGGTGTGTGTTCGTATCCAGGTTTCACAATGTGCTGACCGATATGTCTTGGAGATACTCCCTCACCTATAAGCCTCCATTTCTTTATCTGTCAAATAGGAATGCTTATCCTCCTTGATAGTTCTAAGGATTAACTAAAGTAAGGTACACACATATACTTTGAAAACATAAAGTTTTTCCACACCTTTGCAGCTATCTTTCTTTCCATACTACATGTGTTCAGGAATGGATGATCCTTCCATGGAGGAATTGGGCGATTCTATATATTATGTGAATTGGGGTGGCAAAAGTCATCCCTTATTGTCAAGATATCATCCTCTGTCTCTGAAATACCTAGCATTGGTCACTACTTTGAGTGTGTGTGCCATTAGAATGTAACTTTATTTATTTATTTTTAAGTTTTTTTTAAATGTTTATTATTTTTGAAACAGAGAGAGAGAGACAGAGCATGAGCAGGGGAGAGACAGAGAGAGAGGGAGACACAGAATCCAAAGCAGACTCCAGGCTCTGAGCTGTCAGCACAGAGGCCAATGCGGGGCTCGAACTCACAGACTGTGAGATTATGACCTGAGCTGAAGTTGGCCACTTAACTGATTGAGCCACCCAGGTGCCCCTATTTATTTATTTATTTTTTAAAGTTTATTTATTTTGAGAGAGAGAGGGAGAGTATGTGTGTGTGCATGCACCTGAGCTGGGGTAGGTACAGAGAGAGAGAGGGAGGGAGGGAAGGAGCGAGAATCCCAAGCAGGCTCTGCATTGTTAGCACAGAGCCCAATGTGGGGCTCAAACTCATGAACCCATGAGATTATGACCTGAGCCAAAATCAAAAGTCACAGGTTTAGCAAACTGAGCCACCCAGGTGTCACCAGAAGGTAACTTTAAAAGGACAAGTATGTTTACTTCACAGCAATCATCCATAATTTAGTGTATAAATTACACCATTCTCCTAGCAGATGTCTTCAGAATATGGGTTATGGGTGAGCTTAGGAGGAGGGGTTGGAAATGCAGAGCCCTGGATCATTTAGGAGAAAAGTAAGGGTATCTAAGTGGGTAGGAAATGACAAATTTCATCTTATTTTTCATTTCTAGGGCTATTCCTGGCCACAGATGACAGTTTACTCTGTCATTTCAATAGTCCTAATGAAGTCTTGTTCTTTATTTCCTTTAAACATTCTACTATTCTTTTCTTTCTTCCCAAACTTGTCCACATATCTTACTCTACCATTGGGGGTAGGTAGCCTCTTGCTAGATCAAAACTCTATTGGGTGAGAGGTTCTCTTGCGTATACTACTCTATTTATTCTCAGACCATTTTCTGTGAATTAGAGAAGAAAACAGATGGTGCTATGTGTATGTAAAGATGGAAAAATGGAGAATAAAGAGACCAAGGCCCTTTTTTGACATCTCAAATTTAGTGGCTAAACCAAGTGGTCAAATGTTCAGGGTGCAAAGATACTGAGGCTGCCACCTAGGTGAGATGCTAGGACCCAGAGGTCTTCTCTGATAGGGGCTTATTGTGGTAACAGGAGGCTGATTCCTTCCAGAGACAAAACTGGAGAGAAGTCCCCTATCTTTTCTTCTGAGATGGTAAGAGTCAAGGGTTCCATCAGGTACTCTGTCCTGTTTATCCTAGAGGTTTTAAGCATACACAAATCACTTGGAAAAACAGAGAGAAAATAATTTTGTCAACAACATGACTTCCCCACAAAAGACCCTGAATAACCAAAGCAGTCTTGAGAAAGAAGAACAAAGCTGGAGGCATCATGCTTCTTGATTTCAAACTATATTACAAAGCTATAGTAATCAAGAGTATGGTATTGGCATTAAAACAGACACAAAGATGAATGGAACATAATAGAGAACCCAGAAATAAAACCACATCTATATTGCCAATTAATTTATGACAAAAGAGTCAAAAATATACAATGGGAAGAGGACAGTTTCTTCAATACATTGTATTGGGAAAAGTGGACAGCCAAATGGAAAAGAATAAAACTGTACACAAAAATTAACTCAAAATGGATTAAAAACTGTAATGTAAGACCTGAAACCATAAAACTCCTAGACGAAAACATAGGCATTAAGCTCCTTGACATTGGTCTTTGTGGTGATTTTTTGGATTCAAAACCAAAAGTACAGGAAACAATAGCAAAAACAAACTAGTGTGCTGGAGTCCCGCTCCAGCAGGTCCAGGGCTCCCTGAAGGATGGACAGTGTCAGAGAAAGGGAGTGAGCCACGAGTTTTTTTCTGACCACCAGGCAGAAATATCTGCTCTGACCCGAAAGTCAGCTTTATTTATGGAAAAAAATGTATGGGGCCCATCACAGAAGTGACATTTGCCTTAGACAATGATTTCTGATGACAAATTCTTTTGGCATGTAAAAATTTCCTAGAACATAGATTGGTAGAAGACTCGTGCATAATCTTTATCAATAGTGATTGATGTAGGTGCTTTAGATGCTTATCATATGGGGGAAGGAAGGTATCTTCAGCATTCAAATACAAGACAATATTTTTAGCATAGTAAAGGCAAAAGTTAGTTCTTTGTGAACAGGGGTCAATAGCCTGTTTTCTTGAGGGGAAGTAAAACAGGTTTCTCAGGAAATGCAATATTTGCTCCTATCATCACAAAAGAAGAGATTCCTATAATAAGTTCCTTCACAAGGTGCAATCAGCATATTTTTGAATAAGGGGACACGTCACTCCCAATACCAATCAGCAAGGTGCCTTGTGGGTCAGTGCTCAGGCAAAAGTAATTGAATGGGGGTGGATATCTGTCACCATCTGATGGCGGGAGGCCTTGCAAAACCCACCTTAACTCACAAGGAGTATTCTCAACTTAGTGAGTTCAGAAATGGCTCCCAACACTAGTGGGACTATACAAAACTAAAAATCTTCTGCACAGCAAAGGAAATCATCAACAAAATGAAGAGGCAATCTATGGGATGGGAGAAAATATTTACAAATTATACATCTAATAAGGGGTTAATATTCAAAATATATGAAGAACTCCTAAAACTCAATAGCAAAAAAAATCAAACAATCCAGTTAAAAAATGGCAGAGGATCTGAATAGACATTTTTCCAAAGAAGGCATACAGATGGCCACAGGTGCATGGAAGGGTGTTCAACATCACTAGTCAGGGAAATACAAATTACAGCCACTGAGATACATCACCTCACACGTGTTAGAATGACTATTATTGGAAAGATGAGATAACAATGTTGGTGAGGATGTGAAGAAAGGGAACCCTGTTGGCATAGTGTAAATGGGTGTAGCCAATATAGTAAATAATATGGAGGTTCCTCAAAAAATTAAAAATAGAGCTATGATATGATCAGCAATTCCATTTCTGGGTATTTATCTGAAAGATACAAAAATAACTTGAGAAGTTATTTTTACCCCCATGTTCATTGCAGCATTATTTATAGTAGCCAAGCGGAAAGGTCCATTGATGAATGAACATGTAAAGACAGTGTGGTATATGTACAAAATGAAATACTATTCAGCCATTAAAAAAAGAAGAAACTCTGCCATTTGCAACAACATGGATAAACCTAAGGACATTATGGTATGTGAAATAAGTGAGACAGAGAATGACAATTCCTGTATTATCTCACTTATATGTGGTAAGTAAACAAAATTTAACTCAAAGAAGAGATTGGTGATTGTCAGAAGTGGGAGGTAGGGGGATGGTTAAATGGGTAAAAGTGCTCAAAAAGTGCAAACATCCAGTTATAAAGTAAGTCATGGGATGTAATGTACAGCATATAGTTAATAATACTATATTGCATATCTGAAAGTTGCCAAAAGACATCTTACAAGTGGTCATCACAAGGAAGAAATTTGTAACTATCTCTGGTGATGGATGTTACCTAGACTTACCATTAAGTAAGTGGTGATCATTTTGCAGTCTGTTCAAATATTGAATCATTTTGTTGCTCTGCAACTAAAATCATGTTATATGTCAATCATTTCTCAATTAAAAAAATTTCCTACCAGGCTGAATTCATAGTCCCAGAGCAAGAGTTTCTGTAGAATTTAACATAACAAAACAAAACAAAACAAAAAACACAAAAAATTAAGATTTCCCTTTCTTTTAGTTAACTGGGGCTGGCTCTGGCAAGGTTGCACTGTATTCGATTATCCCATTGGCCAGCAAATCCTGAACAGGCAGACTGAATGGGACATCAGCCTGACCATTGTCTTTGTCTCCTAGGCTTTGTCGCTACTGGAATGATAGATAGAGATTCTACTTTCCCCAGCTCCCCTCTCCAGCATGTTAAAGCTAGAACAGCTTTGGGCAAGATTGTTGTTTTCCACTTTTTATGAGGAAACTGAGGCAAAAAGAAATATGGCCATTCACTTGAGATTATCTATTTAGTTGATGAAAACTTCTATCTCATTCCCATTTCAGTGTTCTTTCAGAGGCACTATGCATCTTCCTCCCAGACTCTGAGAATTGGGCCTAATGGGCGTTTGTGAGTTTACCATCTGGAATAAAAAACACTATACCTACTTTTATTTCAAGGAGGCCTTGATAGTAGTGTGCCTGCTTCTCCTCAGAGGTGGAGGCCACAGAAGCACTAGAATCTGGTTACTTATCTGAGAATAAGATGGCTCACTGTCATGAGTACCCAAGTGTTTATACCTTCACCCACCCATGGACTTCTGGCTAAACTCTTTTCCTTCTTGATGATCCATCAACCTTCTGAAAATGCAACCATATCCAGGAAATCTAGGTTGCCAGAGAACCAGATAGTGATTAAGAACAAAGAAATGGGCCAGCCTAAGCATGCATTATGAAGTAGGTAGTATTTGCCTTTATATCCTCTGGCCCATCACATACCCACCTCCCCCACCCCTGCTCTTATTGTGTTTCTTTTTCAAGCATGAAGATACCAACCATTCCCATTCCTCACCATACTGGACGCATTGCCAGGGAACCAGAGAACTCTGTTCCAATGAACAAATATACGTGAGGACTTTGTCGCCAAGAATGCTTTATTGTGCTATCTTCCATGGGCATTTGTACTTTGAGGGGAGCCCTGAAGCTTACTACGATTCAGTTGGAGACTCTTGGGAATTGTTGCCACTATAGCAGGCTGGTGGGAAAGGCTTACAATGCTAACCTTTGGTTATATGACTCAAGGGTGTCCTATCACACAGAAGCAGCCTGAGGAGTCAAGATGCCAACATCCATGGTGAATACCTGGCAGCCTCCCTCTCACCTGTTCATATATGTGATGTTTCAAGCACCAGCTGATTGTCTGAATTTCCCCATTATTTTCATGACCTCCAAATTCAATATGTCTCTTCCTGAACTTAAACAAACAAAAAATGTCATTTGTGTGGCCATATGTACATGGTCAGACCTCACCCCTGAAGGTTACTTACCTGGCAACCTAAATGTACTGGGAATATGGCTGCAGCCCCACTCCTTATATTTGTGGGACCTAAGGTAAGAGTGCAAATGGAGGTCCATGTAACATATGTCTAAATATTTTATAGTTGTAAATCAAACTAATGGACTATTACATAAAATATGTCTATCCTTCTATCTTGACAATTATACCTTCCTAATAGCAAAACTGACAAATATATTTAAAGTTGTTTTTGTTATTTGACTGAAGGTTGGCAGAAAATCAAAGATGACAGAATTTAATTGTTTACTGTGCATATCTGAGTCATTTGAGTCATTTTTATGGTTGATGATGTTGGCTAAGTAATAAAGGCATGTGTGTATCTGGTTTTCTTTAGTTTTAACAAAAATTACCACTTATTTCACACATTTGGTTTTCTAATAATAGTAGTGGTCTAAGAAATAAAAGCTATCATTGTAATAAAAGTGTACAAATGAAAATCTTTCAGAAAAATGTAATGCACATTAAACATAAAACAAAAACTTGAAATTATATTTAATGTGTGCTTTCTAGAAGTTACTTTTTCTGAAATATTTAAAAGTTATGTATTATAATAAAATACAAAATATAAACTATAATGCATCAAGATTTTAAATTGAAGTTAAGTAAATAAAACTGACATTTTTAATTTAATTTTTGAAGATGTCATTAAATCTCATTTTTAAGAAAATAAAATTATTAATTTTAGCATTTAATGTCCACCTATTTGCTAAGCTAAAGCTTCAGTATCATGCTTCATGAATGTCACATTTAGATTTACAGAAATACGTAAATTTAAGGGTAATATGCATTGTTGAATATTGCAACATGTTTCCTAGTCACCCTGCGCAACTCTTGTGAATTTAATGCTTATTCATGAGTGCTTCTGAAGTCATGAATTGGGACACAGAGAAAAGCATGAAAAGAATGCTTAGCTTAGCTGGGAAACCGAAGTTCTGCAAGGATCTGTTGAATTCAAGCTATCTAAGAAGAAGGATTTGACAAGATCACTCATATGTATATATACGTTATTCTTTAGTCAAATAATTCTCATGCTCAGTTTTTCCACATTCTAAAGTGATATCACTATCAATGTCAGCTACTGGAACCCACAAATATTCCTGGCGTTCAACCACAGCTGCTTTTTGTTTTGAGGGTACCGGGAGAAAGATGTGGAGACTTTCCTGGGGCCCAAACAGTGTTGATCATGGGAGTGGAATGTTGGGTTAGGGTTGTGCTGTGGCAACAATGAATTCTGGGTCTTGAATGACAGAGGTACCAATGTGTTAATAAATATGTTTTTACTTTGTTTGTTTGTGATATGTAGGCTTCTCTGAAGTATGAGGTCTAGGGCAAGGATCGCTCTTATCTAGGTCAGGTACATTGTCTTGTACACAACTGTGTTAATCAGGGTTCTCCAGAGAAACAGAACCAGCAGGTTTTATAATATATAAACAAATTTATTTATAAATGAATGTAAAATGTAATATATAATTAAATATACAATATAGTAAATACATTAAAATAAATAAATATATCAAGATTGATTAATACTTGATAATTAGATTCATCTATTATATAATAAAATATATTAAAATATAATGAAATATACACGTAAATACAATATCTATCCTATAATATATCCTATAATATATCCTCTCTCTATATATAATATATGTATCTGATGTATATATTATAAGGAATTGGCTCACATGATTATGGAGTCTGGGAAATCCCAAGATTCAGTTGGTAAGCTGAAGACCCATCTAATGCAGGTGCAGTCTGAGTCAGAAGGGCTGCGAACCAGGAGAGCAATGGTGTAAGTTTCAGTCTTAAACCTGGCAGACCAAGAGCCAGTTTTTCAGTTGAGTCTGAGGGAAAAGACCAAGGTCTTAGCTGCAGCAGCCAGACTAGAGGGGTTCTCTCTTACTAAAATTTTTATTCTAATTCAATTTTCAGTTGATTGGGTAAGGCCCACCTACATTAGGGAAGACAGTCTATTTTATTCAGTTTACCTATGTTAATCTCATCTTGAAATACCCTCACAGACATACACCCAGGATTATGTTTGACTAATGCCCAGGCATTCTGTGGCCCAGGCAAGTTGACACATGAAATGAACTGTCATATTAACCAAAACCCAGAAAATATAGAAAAAGAGCTGTCCAAGTAGATGATTCCAAATGCATGGACTGTAGTTAATGGCTGTTCCTTGGGAGAAGGGACATTTGTGCAGAAATGCCATTTTTGGTATCCATGGTGGCATAGCTATACCATAGGCTAATCCTGTAACATTTAATCTTTGTTTCTGATCGAGCAGATCGAGATGCATGTAGTAAACTTGGTATAAAAAGGTGAGGACATGTATGAAATGGTAGAAATGTCTCCATCTAAAATTGTCTCAACATTCTGAGGAATATTTATAATACAGTAGGGTTCAGTTGTCAGGAATATTTAGAAGTGTGGATAGCTCATTCCCCAGTGACTCGGATCACAGGAAATGCAGCTTTATGTTTGCATACACTGTAAATATACCCAACACAGTAATTGAGTATTTGCTAAGAACAAGATACACCAGGTTTTTAAAGGGAATTATGAAAGAAGTAAGGAAGAAAAGCACTGACTTTTGAGGGGCATTCAGTTTTATAGAAAATTCAAAACAGGTCTAAAACTGTACCCATTAACATAGGCAATAGAAATGTAATGATGTATATATAATTATACACACTTCATTCTTTGGCTTTCCACTCATTTATAATTGGTGATAATATAGATCTAGGGCATGCCAAACTGACATTGATTTTTTTGGCCAAGAGCAAGATTTTCAAAAACAAAACAAAACAAAGATGGAAACATTTTCTGGATGCCCAACATGTGCCAGGCACTAAGATGGTTGTTTTACATGCAATATCTCATTTAATCCTTATGATAGTTCTGTGAGGTAAAGTTTTTAAAAATGAGGAAACTGAGTCTCACAGCAGTTAAATATAGGTCACTCAAAGGTAACTTCAAAGTTACACACCATTCCAACAAACTAGCAAGAAAATGCTTAGAAAGCCAACCATCTTGAGACTATTAGAATATTAGAAGGTGACATGAACAAATAGTGATAAGTCCATTACATATAATCCTTATCTTTTTATTGGAGAGAGTGCTGAAAGACATCAACCAATTATAGGTTGATAGCTTGTTTTAATTTATTGAATGCACTCTGAATAATATTACCCTATGTAATAGTTAAATAATTTAACTTCTGGTTAATTTCCAGCCTGAGCTGCCTCTCATATTAATCTGAATAAATTAGGGGGGCCAGGGTGGCTCAGTCAGTTAAGCATCTGACTTTGGCTGAGGTCATGATCTCGCAGTTCACGAGTTCAATCCCTGCATCGGGCTTTGTGCAGATAGTTCAGAGCCTGGAGCCTGCTTCAGATTCTGTGTCTCCTGCTCTCTCTCCTCTCCCCCACTCATGCTCGCTCTCTCTCTCAAAAATAAATAAATTTTTAAAAATTAAAAAAAAGATAATCTGAATAAATTAAATTCAACTTTTGAGTTGCATTATGGAGAGCCAAAGAGCCAAAGTGTTCTACCATGAACAATTTTGTGAGATGACCCCACCAGTATGGGTGCTGGGGAGGGCATATTGTTCTTTGTTCTCCCTTTCTAATCATGACAAGCAAGTAAACTAATGTGTGCTATTAATGTGTTATACTGTCTTGTTCTGTGTGAACTAGTTTACAAATATGACCCGGTCCAACCAGGCCCTCCTCCCTTCTGCCCATGATCTGAGCAAGAAGGCTCAGAGCTATAAACAAGGTTACTATATATATAAAATATACTTATATTTTATTATGTCTTATGGAATTACATTTTATTATTATATTTATAAAAGGTTTTCATATTTAATAAAATAGTCATCTTGTGCCACTATATAGTGCTTTACAGGGACAAGGCACAGAGAGATGTGGGCCTAGCACTGTGCACCGTACGTCTTTAGTAAGTATTACTGGTGACTGGGATGGAGTGAGTGTGCTGAGTTAGAGATATTTCATTCTGAACTTGGATCAGAATTAGAAAAAATTAGAAAAGCACTGCAGAAATGAACACTCTGCCTGAGTTGAGATTTCTTACAGTGACTTGCTACCTAAATAAAACAGAGGCTGTGTGTTCCCCAAATCTTTGCAGGTAATTAGTGTCAGTAATTTATCTCAGAGAAGTTGCATTGTTCGTGTATTCAGAGACATAAGTGGTTATTTCAGAATTGGCTGGTGTGGTTTAGATTTTGATCTGTAGCTTTGGTTTTCTTGTGATTCTTATTGATTGCTCCAATTTGTATGCTGCTTGTGCTCTGTGGGTTCTTGATCCACTTGTTTCTCTCCTCTTTGGCCATGGTTATAGGTTTATGTTTCTAATTTTCGATTTTCTTTTCTTCTTGGATTTTCAGTGTTTGTACTCAAGGTGGCTTTTTTTTTTTTTAAAGTAGTTCTTTTGTTTATTTGCCCTGGTGTCAGGCCTGTTTGGCCTTGTCCATGATATAATGGAAATGAAAGTGCTTTGTAAGTTGTAAAACACTATTCAAATGTAAGAGATGATTACAATTTTATTAAAAATAATAACCTTGGTTATAGCTCTGGGTCCGCTTGCTGAAATCAGGGTCAAAGGGGAGCACCTGATTGGACAGGTGGGTCGTCCTTATGCACTGATACCCTAGTTTGCAGCGGCTCTAGCAACCGGCATTGTTACCTAAATTCCCTGCAAACAGGGATTACAGTCTATGTCTAATCGTTAAGAATAGAGGCATGAACCTAGAAAGGAGACCAACAGCCTGACTGGTCCTACTCAATGCCTGATTCGTAACTCGTGTTCACACCCTAATTTTGGAGGCCTGAAATACTCTGACAGCCCAGGACGAGGCTTAGATCTTACCTTTATTTCCTGTGCTCTGTCAGGGATTGTTGTAGGCTATGTGGTAACATTGGGGGATGGCTTTGGTGACTCTCATGGTTCACATACAAACTCACATCACCTTTTAAAAATCAGTCCTAAAGTAGTTTGAGAATAGACCTTTCATCCTGTTTAAGTTGTTCTGCCTCCTCATCAAGAAGTTCCACTGAGTTTAGGCCTGACCTAAAACCAGTCTGCATCTACAATTTACTGTCTTTCAGTTGGTGTAGTACCAGGCCCAGCATATGACTGTAGATACTTATATGGTTAACTTGCATATATCTAGAACTAGTTACTAACTTTTCAAAAGTTGTTCTTTGTTTTAACTAAGCTATCATTAGTGAAATCCATCCCAACTTTGGAGATAAAGGTCCTTATTGGTTCCCAGTAGATTGGAAATACAGACATTTTTTTGAGGGTGGGGGAAGGGTTTAAGAGTCACCCCCAAAAATGTTGTGTGGTGTGCCAAGGGTGGGTTTGGGATAGGGTTTTATAAAATGAGATATGCCCAATCTCTATGAGTGGACATCCTTAGGATCAGCACAGAGAGTTTCATGAGGTAGACAGTATTTGAATCCATCTTTATGCTCACATTTGTACCTTATTATTTACTCATACATTCAGCAAATATTTATTGAACACTGATTTGGAAATAGGCAGTTGCCATCTGTTAGATGATAGGGACATCATTTCTGATAATTTTCATGGATCTGAAGGTCATCTGTGCTATTGTCTATAAATGGGCTTTAGGTCAGACAGATCTGGGTTCTGGTGTCTTCTCCCTGGTTTGCTATTTGTGTTACTTCATAAACTTATTCAATAACTTGTCACCTGGGTCTTGCTTTATGCATCTGTGAAATTGGATAACAATTACCACATTGAGCTGTGGTGAGGATTCTATAAATGATGTATATAACACTCCATGCTAGACACACAGTAGGTCTCTCTTATTAATTGGTGGTTGCATCCTCTGTACTCATCTCTTAATCATTATCTTAGACTCACTAATTGCTCTTTGGGGCAAATTGGACTCCAAGTAGAATTTAGTAGTGTTTAAGTCTTTTTTTTTTCTATTTTATCTTTTATCTCATTATTATTATTTTTTAAATTTTAATTTTTTAAAAAGAATTTATTTTTTAATTTATATCCAAGTTGCTTAGCATATAGTGCAACAATCATTTCAGGAGTAGATTCCTTAATGCCCCTTACTCATTTAGCCCATCCCCCCCTCCCACAACCCCTCCAGCGACCCTCTGTTTGTTCTCTATATTTAAAAGTCTCTTATGTTTTATCCCCTTTCCTGTTTTTATATTATTTTTGCTTCCGTTCCCTATGTTCATCTGTTTGTATCTTGAAGCCCTCATATGAGTGAAGTCACATGATATTTATCTTTCTCTGACTAATTTCACTTAGCATAATACCCTCTAGTTCCATCACGCTGTTGCAAATGGCAAGATTTCATTCTTTTTGATTGCAGAGTAGTACTCCATTGTGTGTGTGTGTGTGTGTGTGTGTGTGTGTGTGTGTATACACACCACATTGTCTTTATCTATTCATCCATTGATGGACATTTGGGCTCTTTCCATACTTTGGCTATTGTTGATAGTGCTGCTATAAACATTGGGGTGGATGTGCCCTTTGGAAACAGCATACCTGTATCCCTTGGATAAATACCTAGTAGTACAATTGCTGGGTCGTAGAGTAGTTCTATCTTTAATTTTTTGAGGAATCTCCATAATGTTTTCCAGAGTGGCTGCACCAGCAGTACAAAAGAGATCCTCTTTCTCCACATCCTTGCCAACATCTGTTGTTGCCTGAGTTGTTAATGTTAGCGATTCTGACAGGTGTGAGGTGGTATCTCATTCTGGTTTTAATTTGTATTTCACTGACTCATCCCTGATGAGTGATGTTGAGCATTTTTTCATGTTTCAGTTGACCATCTGGATGTCTTCTTTGGAGAAGTGTCTATTCATGTCTTTTGCCCATTTCTTCACTGGCTTATTTGCTTTTTGGGTGTTGAGTTAATAGTTTTTAAGTATGTATGTGAATAGACATATGGATAACATAATTGCAATAGAGTTTAAGTCCTAGTTCAGGATTCCAGAAATATATAAACACATTCCTAGTTATATTTTCCTTTTATCAACATCATTAAATGTTTTTTTATTTGAACAATTAAATTAATCAAAATGGTTATGCTGGCCAACTGGACAACAATTAAAATAACAAACAAAAAATTGTACATAGTAATCAACAGTCGAGATAGAGTGGAATCATAAAATAATCCAAAGAAGGGAGAAAAATAAGAAAAAAGGAACAAAAGCATCATGCAAATATGAAACAGCAAGGGTAGATTTAACCTCAACCATATCAACAATCACATTAAATGTAAAGGGTCAAAATATCCCAATTAAAAGACAGAATAGACATATTGGATAAAAAGCTAAGATTCACTGTGTGCATTTTACAAGAAACCTACTTTATGTATCAGGACATAATTACATTTTAAGCAAATTGGTGGAAAAGATGTATCATACTAACTATAATTTAAAGCTGTAGTAGCTATATGAATATCAGACAAATTAGATTTCACAGGAAAGAATATTAACAGGGATAAAAAGGGTCATTTAATAATGATAACAGAATCTACTTACTTATCAATAGGACATAAAAATATCTTAAACATTTATGCAACTAATAACAGAGCTTCTAAACATGAAGCAAAACCTGCATGGACATAGAACTGCAAGGAGAAAAAACAAACATACAATTATAATCAAGATATTTTAGCACTTTCTCTTAATAATAGACAAAACTTATAGAAAGAAGAATCCAAAAAAATGTAAAAGCAATATTATCAACTAACTTGACATAACTGACCTGTATAGAACACTGCATCTAACAACAGAAGAGTACACAGCACTCTGCACCCAATAGCCCAGCACCTGACACAGCACACTAGCCAATTCTGTCAACAGGAAGATGCTTCTGTCAGCAGTAAACACCACTATTCTGGGCCTCTCTCGGCCATGAGAAATCCCACAGGGTTCCTGTTAGAGTTGTACAAATCTCTCTTTGGGGCACTGCTGCTGATATCCTGGTAGCAGCTCCAAGAGAAGGTCATTGTTGCAAGAGCATAATTCAGCTGCCCAGAATGAGGTCAGGGATTGAACATGGACCAATGTTCTAACCCACACATTATCATCTGGTTGGGGAGAACAGCAGCCTCTAAACTTTTTCCAGACTCTTAAAATCAACATAGGGGCTTGGCATTGAAAAAGAAAACCATGATAACTATGCCAGAGTTAGGCCCGTCCAAAATTTTCTGCCATTTGTTAAAGGTATCTGGACTGTTGAAATCCGTTCAAAAAATAGAGACCCTTTCCAAAAAAACCTTGAGAGATTATACTCCCTTAAGATAATTATGACAAGGCACATCTTCCTGCCTGCTACCTCTCCAAAGGGAGAAAATATGAAACCATGGGAATTATGATAGAACTGTCAAGGACAAATGTAATCAGCTTTAATGCAGTGTAAATGTAATTCAAATAATAGTGTAACAAATAGTAATCTTTTGATCAAGGAGAACAAAGGTAATCTAGAAGAATTATTGGGATAATGGTGACATTTTCATGGTGCCATTTTGTGGGTAGCCCTATCATTGGCAAATTCCAATGAACTAGTCCTTGTGGGAATCAGGTGTATAAATGAAGGATGGGAGAGATAATAGCTACAGCCACAATGTACCTTGTTTGCTCCTCACCATAAACCTTGGCTGCACTGTGTGTTTCTACACTCCAGACGAGCTTCCTCCTCAAATCAGCCTGTTGTGTGAACATGAAGCTATGCCCAGATTATAGTGTACATCATGATTTATCACTGCCTACCTTCAAGTGATATTCTACTGCTTTATGTATAGTATAAGAATGTTACAATAGTGTACTTCCATTTCTCTCCTTCTGGCCCTTGTGCCATTTTTATGATAAATTTTTATTTTTTTAATGTTTATTCATTTTTGAGAGACTGAGAGAGAGACAGAGCACTAGCAAGGGAGGGGCAGAGAGAGAGGTAGACACAAACTCTGAAGCAGGCTCCAGGCTCTGAGCTGTTAGCACAGAGCCCAACGAGGCGCTAGATCCCACAAACTGTGAGATCATGAACTGAGCTGAAGTCAGATGCTTAACCGACTGAGCCACCCAGGTGCCCCCATAAATCTTACTTTTATGTATGTTACAAACCCTGCAATTTTTTTGATGTTTGTTTATTTTTAAGAGGAAAAAGAGAGAGGAAGGGAGAGAACGAGCGGGGGAGGGGCAGAGGCGCGCGCCCGCGCACGGTCAGAAGCATGCTCCAGGCTCTGAGGTGTCAGCACAGAGCCCTACTTGGGGCTCCAACTCACAAACTGTGAGATCATGACCTGAAACAAGGTCAGATGCCTAATTGACTGAGCCACCCAGGCGCCCCTACCCTACAATATCTTTTAAATTGCTTTTGGTCAAATAGTCAATTATCTTTTAAAGTAATTTAAATAATAAGTTTAAAAATTATATTTACCCATTTAGTTACCATTTCTAGTATTCTTCTTTGTGTAGATTAAGATTTACATGGCTATCATTTTCCTTCTGCTTGAAGTACTTCCTAACATTTCTTATAATGTAGATCTGTTGATAATGAATTCTTTTAGCTTTTGAATGCCTAAAATAAAATCTTTATTTTGCCTTTATTTTTTACAAAGTAAAGAATTGTACATTGATAGATTTTCCCCATTGAGTACTGTTATTACATTGTGTTCTAGTTTGCATTGTTTTCAAAGAAAAATCTGCCTCCATTCTTATCTTTGTTCCTGTGGATGTAGTGTAATTTTTTTTCCTCTAGCTGCTTTTAAGATTCTTCCTTTTCATTGGGTTTTAAGACATTTGATTATGATGTGCCTTGGTGTAGTTTTCTTCATGTTTCTTGTGCTTGGAGTTTGTTGAGCTTCTTGGATCTGTGGGTTTATAATTTTCATCAAATTTGAAAAATTGTCCACCAGTAATTTTTTTTCAAATACTACTTTTATCTTGTCTATTTCAGAGATTAAAGTGCCATGGATATTAGGCCTCATAGTTGTCTCACAGCTCATAGACTCTCTCTGTTCCTTTCTTCCCCCATTTTGTAACGTTTCTATTGCTATGTTTTCAAGTTTACTAATGTTCTCTTTTGCAATGTCTGAGCTGTTCTTAATCTAATCTAGTTTATGTTTCATCTAAGATGTTGTTTTTATCTTTAGAAGTTAGATTTAGTCCTTTTTTAACATCTTTCACGTCTCAGTTAACATGCTAACGTATTCCTACCTTCTTGAACATATGGAATACAGTTTTAGTAATTCTTTTAATGTGCTTCTCTACTAATTCTACCATCTGTACCAATTCTGAGTCAATTTCAATTTATTGATTTTTTTTTCTTCTGGTCATGGTTATATTTTCTTGCTTTTCTGTATGTCTGGTCATTTTTAATTGGATATTGAGAATTTTACCTTGTTAGGTGTTATATATTTTAGTATTCTTGTAAATATTTTTGAACTTTTTTGCTGGGACTTTATTAAGTTACTTCAAAATAGTTTGAGTATTTCAGTATTTCACTGTTTTTATGCTTTGTTAGGCAGGATCAGAGCAGTGTGGTCAGGGTTAATTTTCCCGACTACTGAGGCAAAATCCCTCTTTGTACAATTATGAGGTCTCTGCACTCTGGCTGATGGAAAGAGATGATATTTCTTTTTATCTCTAATCCTCTCAAATGATTATTCCCCCCCTCGGTCTTCAATAGTTTCTTCATGTACTTGAGCTGATCAGTACTCCACTCTAGAAGGGGACCTTCTTAAGATCTCTAGAGTTTTCTCTCTTTGTTTGCATCTCTTTCCTCTCTGTTATTCTGCCCTGAAAACTTCACTGTCTCCAGGACTCACAGATCCATGTCTTCAACTCAAGGAGACCATTAGGCTCCATGTGGGTTCCCCTCCTTGTACCATGACCTAGAAACTTTCTCCGGGCAATAAGTTAGAGCCATTTGTAGGGATCAGCTCACTTGTTTCCTATCTCTTAGAGATCCTTGATGTTCATTGTCTGATGTTCAATGTTTTACAATCCAATTTTTTATGTATATTGTCTGCTTATTTTTGTTGTTTCAGCCAGGAGTGTAAACCCAATCCCTTCAACTTAATCTTGGCTGGAGGCAAAGTCTGTAGTATCATTTATAATAAAAAAAAAAGAAAAAAGAAAAAAGAGTCTTGTGCCTTTTCAGTCTTTTCATTTCCTATATTTAAAAAAAAAGTTAATGTTTATTTTTGAGAGAAAGAGACAGAATGCGAGTGGGGGAGAGGCAAAGAGAGAGGACACAGAATCTGAAGCAGGCTCCAGGCTCTGAGCTATCAGCACAGAGCCCATTGTGGGGCTCGAACCCAGGAATGGTAAGATCATGACCTGAGCCAAAGTCAGTCACTTAACTGACTGAGCCACCCAGATTCCCCTTCATTTCATATTTTTAAAAGTGGGGGGTGGAGGAGCTTGTGAAGATAAACAAGAAAGTATTCCTTTGGTTAAAATATCTCTTTAGATAATTTTTCTCATTCTTTTTCACTTTCATGATTCTTTGTCACCAGAGTGATCTTTCCAAATCAAATCATCTCTCATTTCTTCATAAATTCATCATGGCTCCTGAATGGCTACTCAGTAATGTCCAGACTCCTTGGTGTGTCTGCAAGGCTCTTGGGTACCTGTTAACCCTCATTTTTAATACCACTCATCTCTCCTATCATACTTTGTGCTCTAAGCCTCTGCTGTCTGCCACAATAGTATGTATGGGTTCCCAAGGCAGAGCAACAGTTCAGATTATATGTAATTTCCCTGATTTGGGGGAAATTAACTTCTTTAATATCTTATCTGAAAATAAGAGTAATTAATAATACTACACACCTGCCAGGGTTGTGAACACCAAATGAAATAATATCTGTGAAGTGCTCATCACTGGGTCTGGCACAGAGTAAGTGCTCCATTAACATAATTTATTACTGGGATGACTCCTCAAATGCATCATGTTCTGCTTCTCTGCCCTCTGGGCCTCTAGACATGTTTCTCCTGTTGCCTGGAAGTTCTCCCTTTCCTGCTCCATACACTCTGTTACTTCCTACTTCTCTTTTCAAATGCCTCTTGAGCTTTACCTCATCTGGGAGGCTTTTCCTGACCTTCTGATCTTACTAGGATGTTCCATGATGCCTCATTAATGTTGTTTTAAAATTGTTTCCCCCATTCATCTTCATAGAGAATGGGGGAGATCATGGATCATGGTAAGTGATCAATGTTTGTTGAAGGAAGAAAGGAAGGAAGGAAGGAAGGAAGGAAGACTGGTTCTTTTTAAAAATATATTTATTTTTGGGGAGAGTGGAAGTGGGGAAGAGACAGAGAGAGGGGGACAGAGGATCTGAAGTGGGCTCTGTGTTGACAGCAACGAGCCCAATGCAGGGCTTGAACTCACGAACCGCAAGACCTGAGCCAAAGTCTGATGCTCAACCACCTTAGCCACCCAGGTACCCCAGGAAGCTTGGATTTTAATAACTGTTGAATAGAATGATTAAAAGGACATTTACAATATGCTGACATAAAATGTTGTTTGAATGAACCATAGACGCCCAAAATTTCTGGGCAAAAGGATACTGGGAGAACAGGAGTAGCATGCTCAAGGATACAACATGGCTGGTCACCACTGCCTTTTGAACCTCTCTGTAAAACTGCCATAAGAGGCTGCAATTCAATAATAAGTGGTGCAACTTGGCAAGGAAAAGAGTAAAGCCTAGTTATGAGAAGGAAAAAACTGCAAGAAAATGAAGATCATGAGCCAAACAATATGAGAACAGCTTCCTACCCCCATCCTTACTCCATGGCCCAGGCCCCCAGCATTGATAGCATTATCTCTGCACAGCCAGAATTTTAGGAAATGCCTGCCAATATTGACATTACCCCACATAATGAAATCAAGGTGGATTGGTGAACAATCACTTTAAAAGTTAATTGTTGAAAACCTGCCGGTTAGAGCTCTTAAGCTAATGCCTCTTGCCTTGATGGCAATTTTGGTGCTTGCTCTTTTTTTAATTGTTTTTATTTTTGGTCTCATTCTCTTGATTTTGATGGTGGAAAGTAGAGTTCTCTGTAATTTTTTTTTTCCTAAGGCAGGTTAAGGGATGGCTTGCTTGGCTTTCTGAGTGGTGTTTTTGTTTCCTTACTTGCTTTTATACTTCCTTTCTCCATTATATGCTCTCTCTTTACCAGTGCCTGTCTCTTGTCCTATAGTGTTGCACAGACATTTGGGTATTTTGATAAACTCAATCCCTACCGTCTTCAACCTTTCTGAAGTCCCTGGAGGCTGTGTTGAAGGAAATTGTTCATGACTGAGTCATTGGTGACATACTCAGAGCTCTGCCAGCATCTCCTCCTCAGAAACAGTTCCTCTGGTCCTAGAATGAATCAGAGGTGGGAGACCTCTGTGTTTAATGGAAGATGTTTCTATCCTACAGATTGGGGTCTGGCCCAGTGGTGGCCCATCTGGAGGAGAGCCTCACGCCAAAACTGATGTCTCCCTTTTCCCCTTTTCCTCTTCTCTTCAGACCTCAGACTGAGGTGAGTGAAAACAGGGATTAAGCCTGGCATAAATTTGGATCTATCAGTATGTTTCCATTTATTGATGAGCATATCACAGACTAGCCCTGGGCATGTTTTCAAACTTAATGAAGAAAAGACAGTTTCTGCCACAAGAGCTCTTCATCTAACTGACAGCATCAATCAAGAGCCACTCTGACTCCTGGCTGCTCTCAGTAATGAAACCTTTCTCCTAAAACCTGGAGAGGCTGGGGAGACGGAATAGTGGGCCATGGGAGGGAGGGGCAGAAGACTCTAATTCATCTTAATTATTTCCTTTGCCTCACCATGGGTCCTGATAAAGGTGTGTAGGAGACCAGAGAGTGAGGTATTGTGGTAGCTGGCAGATCATTGAAAGCAGAGACAGTAGAGAGTCCTTCCCCAAGGGGAAGGTGCTATGGCAGTGGCTTTAAACTTGGAGGTTTTTTGTTTTTTTTTTTAATTCCCTGTGGTGGAGAGCCCACATCTAGGAGATTCTCCTTCCAGAAGTTTATTGTCCTTTCTATTTAGGACACAGAAAGCAGAATTTCTATTCTATTCAGAAATCTGAGGCCTTAGAGATTGGGTATTTTAGTGGTTTTCAAACCTTTCTATTGCTGGAGAACACTTTTTTCTTCCTGAAGGAAAGCTACTGCCTCTCTAAGAGCCCAACAGGTAAAAACACCAAACAGAGTAATAAGGATTTGGTAGATTGGGATGGAATGAAGTGGTAGGAGGTGTTTGTTGAGGTGTAAATAAGTGGTCCTATAGATGCCCCAGAAACCTAGGTTTCTGAGAAGCACTGAACACCATGAATGTAGTTCAGTTCCCTCAAGTTGAAGAGCAGGAGGTCATGTGATTTGTTGAAGGGCAAACTTATAATTCCTGGTGGAGCTGGTCTTCTGATTTCTCTTTTCCCCTTAAGATGAGGTATCTACTTAGTACCATGCATCCTGATGTGCACTAGTGATGTAGAGGGAGAGGGAGGAGAAGGAGAGGGAGAAACAGGCTGTGTATGGATCAATGGATCTTGCAGCCATCCTTGAGAAGGTGTGGCCGTATAGGCCTCTGGATCCCTCTAATCTTTCCATGGCTCCACTGGCAACAATGGTGCTTTCTCTCTGAAATACTTCATGTTATCTCTGACAGAGGGGTTTCATATTTCCGCCTTCAAGGAGAAATTATTTGCTACATTGGCCTCAAAACTATAAGCTATCCTTGTTACCTTCACCTCTCTAATCTCCCTTAATCAGCTCATTACCTAGATCTGCTGAATTACCTCCCAAATAACCTGAGTTATTCTGTCGTTATCTGAATACCCTGGTCCAAACCACCATAATCTTGCAAGACCTGGCAAAGGCCTCTTCATAGGCTCGCTTCTTTCATTCTAGTCTCATTTAAATTCATTCTTCACACAAACCCGCATGATGTTTTTGAGCTGAGTCTGGCTATATCACTTCCCTCACCAGCTGAAAACTCTTTAACGGCTTCCCCTTGGTTTTAGGGTGAAGACCTCAATCTTTACCATACTCCAGGTCCAGCGTGTGTCTCCAGCCTGGTCTCACATCTCCTCCTCCTTTTTCTGCCTTCCAGCTACACTGCCCCCACCCGTCTCCACCATGGGGACTTTGCATATGCTGTTTTCTCTACTTGGAACTCTCTCCCTATCCCTGTTCACCCAGATGCCAGCTTCTCAATCTCAATTCCTCATGCCTTCGTCAGGGAGTCCCCACCTCCCCTGACTCAATCATATCCCCTTATTGTGACCTCTGAGTGCATCATGTGTTTCTCCTGTAGCACTCCCACAGGAGCAGTTCCATGTTGCCTTGTGTGGGTCTGTGCTCAGTGTCTCACTTCCCTGTAGCACTGTCAGCTCCATGGGATGGGGACCAGGTTTGTTTTATTTTTTGAATTTTCTGAACTTTTAAAAAGTTGTTAACTTTCAATTAATTAACATACAGTGTAATATTAATTTCAGGTGTACAATATAGTGATTCAACACTTCCATACATCACCCTGTGCTCATCACAGCAAGTACGCTCCTTAATTCCCATCACCTATTTCACCCATTCCCCCCCCCACCTTCCTTTTGTTAACCATAAGTTTGTTCTCTATAGTTAAGAGTCTGTTTCTTGATTTGCTTCTCTCTCTCTCTCTCTCTCTCTCTCTTTCCCTTTGCTCATTTGTTTCTTAAATTCCACATATGAGTGAAATCATACGGTATTTATCTTTCTCTGGCTAACCTATTTCACCTAGCATAATGCTTTCTAGCTCTATCCATGTTGTTCCAAATGGCAAGATTTCATGCCTTTTTTTTTGGGCTGAGTAATATGCCATTGTATATATATACCACATCTTCTTTATCTGTTTATCAGTTGATGGACATTTGGACTATTTCCATAATTTGGCTATTGTAGATAATGATGCTATAAACATTGGGGTGAATATATCCTTTTGAATTAGTATTTTAGTATTCTTTGGGTAAATACCTAGTATTGCAGCTACTGGATCATGGGGTAGTTCTTTTTCTAGCTTTTTGAAGAAGCTTGATACTGTTTTCCGCAGTTGCTGCACCAGTTTGCACTCCCACCAATAGTGCAAGAGGGTGCCCCTTTCTCCACATTGTTGCCAACAACTGTTGTTTATTATGTTTTTGATTTCAGCCATTCTGATGAGTGTGAGGTGATATCTTATTGTGGTTTTGATTTACATTTCCCTGATGAATGATGTTTAGCATCTATTCATTCATGTGTCTGTTGGCCATCTGTATGTCTTCTTTGGAAAAATGTCTATTCATGTCTTCTGTCCATTTTTTTAATTGGATTACTCATTTTTTAGGTGATGAGTTTTATAAATTCTTTATTATTATGGATACTTACCCTTTATCAGATAAGTTATTTCCAAATATTTTCTCCCATTTCATAGGTTGCCTTTTAGTTTTGTTGATTATTTCCTTTACTATGCAGAAGCTTTAAATTTTGATGTAGTCCCTAGTTTATTTTTGCTTTTGTTTTCCTTACCTCAGGGAACCTATCTAGAAAGAAGTTGCTATGGCTAGTGTCAAAGAAGTTATTGCCTGTGATATTTATGGTTTTAAGTCTCACATTTAGGTCTTTAATCCATTTTGAATATATTTTTGTGTGTGGACATTTGGACTATTTCCATAGTGTAAGAAAGTGGTCCAGTTTCATTTTTTTTGCATGTTATTGTCCACTTTTCTTATCACCATTTGTTGAAGAGACTGTTTTTTTTCCTATTGAATATTCTTTCCTGCTTTGTCAAAGATTAATTGGCCATATACTTGTGGATTCATTTCTGGGTTTTCTATTGTGTTCTGTTGATCTATTTTTAAAATTATTTATTTATTTATTATTTTTGAGAGAGTGAGCAGGGAGGAGGTGGGGGCGGGGAGAGAGGATCTGAAGCGGGTTCTGTGCTGACAGCAGAAAGCTCATCCTGGGGCTCAAACTCATGAACTGTGAGATCATGACCTCAGCCCAAACTGGATATTTAACCAACTGAGCCACCCAGGCACCCTTGATCTATCTATTTTTGTGCCAGTACCATACTGTTTTGATCACTACAGCTTTGTAATATAACTTGAAATGTGGAATTGTGATGCCTACAGCTTTGCTTTTCTTTTTCAAGATTGCTTTCACTATTCAAAATCTTTTGTGGTTCCATACAAGTCTTAGCATTGTTTGTTCTACCTCTGGGAAAAATGCTGTTGGTATTTTGATAAGGATTGCATTAAATGTGTAGATTGCTTTGAGCAGTATAGACATTTTAACAATATTTTTCTTCCAATCCATGAGCATGGAAAGTCTTTCCACTTCTTTCTGTCATCTTCAGTTTCTTTCATCAGTGTCTTACTGTTTTCAGAGTACAGGTCGTTTACCTCTTTGGTTAGGTTTTTTCCTAGATATCTTACTATTTTTGGTGCAGTTGTAAATGAAATTGATTCCTTGATTTTTCTTTCTGCTGCTTCATTATTGGTGTATAGAAATGCAACATATTTCTGTACACTGATTTTGTATCCTGTGGCTTCATTGAATTCGTTTATCAGTTGGAGCAGTTTTTTGGTGGTGCCTTTCAGGTTTTCTGTATATAGTATCATGTCAACTGCAAATGGTAAAAGTTTTACTTCTTCTTTAGTGAAGTGAATGCTTTTTATTTCTTTTTGTTTCCTGATTGCTGTGGCTGGGCACAGTACTGTGTTGAATAAAAGTGGTGAGAGTGAACCTCCCTGTCTTGCTCTTGACTATAGAGGAAAAGTTGCCAGTTTTTTTCTCATTTAGGATGATTTTAGCTGTGGGTTTTTATATATGGCTTTGTTTTAGCCGTAGCATGGTGCCCTTCATAGAGCAGGGGCTCAGTGAATATTTCAAGAATGAACAAGGAAATGAATGAATGAACTGACTTTTGGAATAGGAGGTCTTTGCTAAATCATCCCTTTTTAGTGTTAAGGCAAGGTTTTGCTTCTTCCCCCGTTTCGACATTATTCTCTTGTCATTCAAACTGTGGAAAGTACCCAGAGCAAGATTCTGGAATGCTTGATACCACCACTTACCTCAGGAAGCAGTAGGATGGGGCACTTTCCCTTCTGTCACTGGGGAGCATGGCCTTTCCTCTGAATTTTTCTGAGGCTAGCCCTTCTGTGAGCAGTCTCCTCATCCTTCCTCCATCCTCCTCTGCCACATGAGGGGTTGGGCCAGGAAGGACTTTCAGATTCACCACACAGTCAAGAGTGAGAGCACAAAGCCATCACTTTGATGAAGATGGGAGCATGGGAATGACATAAATAAGTCACAGGCTGTGTCCTCCAACTAATTTTGGCACAATTTTGCCTGTTAATCCGTCTTCTAAAAATGTCTTTCAGTGCTTTGACCTTCCTTGATTTTGATCTTTGCCATTGGCCACTCTGCAGAGAGCATAGCATTCATAATAGTCCAAAAGTTGTTTGGGTCCAGAATTCAAGGGTACAGAACATCACTTTCTCTTTCCAGTCTCTGAGTCCCATCCAGTTAAATAGGGCAGATCACTGAGAAGTGGCATATGGTACAGAAAAGAGCATGGCTTTGGAGATTGATAGCTCTGGGCTCTGACACTTACTAGATACATGACTTAGAGTCTCTGAGTCTAAATTTACTCATCTGTAAAATGGAGTTAAAATACTACAATGTTTAAGTTTAACTGAAGTAATATATATAAGCTTCTTGGCCCAATGACTGGTCAAGATGCTTAATGAATATTCTCATTTGGAGTCTGTCCCTTAGTGACCCCTCTCAGAGTTTCAGATCCATCAGTTGTCTTCCTTAAGGTGAACATTAGGCTCCTTCTTCTTTAGCACTGATTTCTGGCTTCCTCAGCTCTGCATTTAACACACAAGGATTCTTATTCCCTGGAACTCTGCTTGGCCAACCAGAAAGCTGCCCATCAGAGGCATTCCAAGGTCAGGTCAGGTAGGGCAAATTCATAATACTCACACTGAAATTATTTCCTAAGTCTGTACCTGGGGCTGCCACCATTTTTATTCCTGGGGGTCTCCACTGGAGTGCCTCTCAAAGCCTTGTCACACTTTTTAAGAGGTTGCCCAGGGTAGAATCCTCAGTGACACTCTATTGTCCTGGAGTTCTTGATGCTTGGCAAGCATGGATGCCACTAGCCATGTTCCCATCAACCTTTGGAACCAGAATCCTCATTCAGGATGCTGTTTGGGCCTGGATGTAGAAGGAGGCCATGGCTCTCAACATTCCTTTTCTGTGGAATACTTCGGGCTTTCCATCTCTGTGGTCCCCAGCAGGTGGCCCTATTGTAGAACTTGGTCACTTTTCCTGCATTGAGTGCCCAGGCCAGGGGTCCTGGCAGAGGAGGCTGGATGGGTTCGTATTTGGAACTGCTCTCTCCTCCCCAAGGTCTGGCATGGGACATATGCCTACTGACCATTTGCCTGTAATTTCCTGCATCTCCTTATCTTCTGCTCCTCTGGCCAACAGTTGATCCCTAACTTCTCATCCTTTTCTCAACTGCTACATGTATGATAGGTGATTTTCATATGTTCAAAACGCTCCAAAACACATGCCCAAATTTTGAGCATCTCCCCAAAAACTTTGTGGAGGAGACACAGCCTTGTAACAATTTGTAATGGCCACAGTGCTCCAGAGTGTACCAATAGCCTTTTTCTCTTGGAAACAGTGACACAGATCAGATGGTCTTAAGATTTGGCAATTCCTAGACACTAGTTGTATTTCTTTCCTTTCTTTCTCACTCAAGTTTAAATACATGGAGTGAGAGAAAAGTAAGCTCGAATTTGCATAAATGTGTTAAAACAGTTTTAAAATCTTAGAATGTTATTATTAGTAGTAAATTACTGTGATCTTCCCACAGATGGTGAAGGCATTCTGGCAAGGACATGGCCTTAAGGTGAGGGGCCCAGTGAAGGTTTTTCAAGATCATCTTTAGATCTTTCAGATCTTTTCAAGATCACCTGAAGGTCATCTTCACTGCCTAACTAGATATTCATGATCTCTTGAGATAATTGGGGGCTGGCAGTTGAGAGAGACCATGGGTCTTACTTGAGGTGGACAGGGCATTCTTCTCAACCCTTCTTGAGCCATGCTCCAGTGAAAGGGACCCCCTGGGACACTTAATGAAATTGAATTCTGATCCTCCGAGGCTGGCAATGGAAGGGCAATGTGGCGTGGAGGGTGGGAGTGGTCTTGAAGTTGGTCCTCTAGGAGCCACATTCCAATTGCAGAGTTTCCTCATCAATGCTGCTCCTTCATGGAGGATTTTAGTAGACCGGAATAGCTTCATCCAATTCAGTCCAGCTCTTTTTTATACTTCTTCCCTCAGCATGTACTGCATATCACCCCCCAGGGTCCTCTTGCTTCAGACTTTGATGCCTGATCCCTTGTGAGCTACTGCAAGGACAAGAACAAGCACAATCATGGTGTTTTCAGTGGTGGATGCTCCAGAGCAGAGTAAATGCTGCTCCTCTTGTGCCTCTTTTCATCTCCCTTCCAGGGCCAGGGCATATCTCAGAGCCTAGCAGGACTGACCCTGTGGCTATGCTGAGAAAAAACAGCAGTCTTGGCTCTTGAGGGGATGATAGGACAATGGCCAGGTGGTGGAGTATAGGACCCTCTGTCCTATACTGCCAGCTAGGTATCTTCTCTGGCTTTACACCCATTTATTCCTCCACTCCCAGGGGCCCAGACCTTAGAATTTATGGAGGCAATCATAGTGTGTCCCCTGAGTCTTCAACAAGGCTTGCGGCTTTGATGCCTGTCCACTTTGGTTGTGACCAAGGGGTTGGTGGGAAGAAGTGGCACTTTAACCTCTCTTCCCCATTATTCCTGCCCTGGTGATCCCCAGAGCAGCAGAGAAAAATTCCAGCTTGGAAGATGGGCCCTGGCCAGTTATGAATCCCCCAAACAGGTGCCTCTGGCCATCAAAGTCTTGAAGCAGTTAAACTTGCTTTCACCTTTGTTGCAGTTCCCTTAAAAGAAAATAGAGAGATCTTCGAAAGGTGGAAGGGGTGGCAGGCCAGAAACGTAAAGTGTGTGCAATCACTCAGATACAAGTGGCACCACTAAAAATTGCCTTCATATATCAGCTTATGGTTTACACACTCTGGCAGAAAGGACACTAAAAGGTCAGTGGGAAAAAAATTTATATGTCAGGCCTGGAGCTGTGACTCCAAAGGTGGTGAGAACACACAATCGGGGAAGGTTCTAGAGGGACCGGCTAAGTGCTTGATGTGGCAGGACTCTTTTTTTCACTCTTTATTTTGTTTTATTTTTAAGGAAGTTGCTTGCAAACGTCAGCAGAGAAGCTAAGGTATAGACTCGGAGTAACCTCTCGCTCCGACCCCTGGTGACAAGATAGATAGTTCCATTCATCTATGGGTGAGCAGTGGAGGCTCCCTGCATTTTTTTCCCCTTTTTGCTTGGATTCAGGATATATTTGTTTGCAGAGAGGGATGTCACGCCTGTGAATGCACTGCTCAGTCATGTGCTGGGGGTGAAAACAGAGGAGGGGAGAAGAGAAGAGACAGGAGGGAGGGAAGGGGGCGGAGGGCGATGTGGGGAAAGGGCAAGCTATACTCTGGGGGCTTTGAGTGATGCCAGCTCGGATCCAGGAACAAATCTTCAACCAAATGCTAATGGAGGATGTGCCTTCCAACCAGAAGGATCAGCAAATATGCTGTAAATTAATAATGCACCCTTTTAGTGGCAATTGCCTTTTGAAAAACTCTGGGGGAGGATTATTTATCCACTCCCCCTTCCATCCCACCTCCTGTAAGAGAAGGAACTAGAACATTGTAGGTCTCTTGGAGTTTTGTTTAAGACTGACCCTTCCCCCTTACTTTATTAACCGTGTAACATTTTAAGGTTGTTTTTTCCTCTCTGTCTCCTCCAGCAAGTCTCTATTGATCACTGTTTACAGTTATAATCCCTTTCAAATTTATCATCCATGACTAACACCACATGTATTGATTAGTGTTGACGGATGTCCCTCTACAGTATAGAACCACCGTGATCCCAGCCAGTGAAATACCAGAGAGATGGAGAGAAAGAGAAATACACAGTTCCCCCTTTTCCTCAATTTTCTTTTGGTAGTTTTCTGCTCCGCCTTTTGTTCATAACTTTGATGACTTCTTTCTGACCTGTGCTGAATAATTGCTTTGTGTATTTTAAAGATAATTTCTTTATTCTCACTGAAACCTTTTGGGAGGAAAGGGAAGTTGCTCCTGGGTGGCAACCTGGGGGTTGCTGACAGGTCCTGAAGAAGATCAGATTTATGAGGGACATCCCATGTCTTAACCTAAAGCCTCAAGTACCAAATACATAAAGGCTAGTTTTTTTAGGGACAAATTAGATGTCACTTTTGACTAAGGATAAGGTGTCTGGATCTCTTCTATAAATGGAGCCATTTGTCAATAGTGCAATTTTTTTGGCCCTTTTTTGCTTACTTTCTGTAGCGTCCTCTTTGCCTGTTGTGGGCCAAAGGCAAGCAATGGCCCATTTGTGAAGCTGTGTATTCATCTGTCTTGCCCAAGCCACATGTCCAGGGTTTCCTATCTTGAAATGTCCTGCGCATACATAAAAGTATGCACCCCACCCACCCACCAGCCTGGCATTGAGTTGGAGAGAGGTCTGGCCCTCACCTGCAACCAGCCCACTCATGCATAAGCCACTATACAAGTCCTGAGCTCAGCTGCCTCCTCTGTGCAGTGGAAATAAAAATAGTTTCCTTGCCCACCCAGTGGGGAGGCTAGGGGGTAACAGTTGTGAGTGCTGCAGAAAATCAGAAAGGACCACATGAACCATGATGGTCTGTTGTATTACTCAGGGAGCATTCTTCTACTCCTCTTTATCTCTAGGTCTCAGTCTCTCTCTCGTGCTCCATGAAAGTTTTATTACTCTGTGAGGTTTTCTTCTCTTCCCTGGCACTTTCGCAGAGGACCCAAGGACTAGTCTTGAGAATAGAAGAAACAAGTCTCATAGCTTAACTCTTTAATTTGACTGGTGAGGAAACTGATGAAGCCAAAATTTTGGGAAGAATTTGTTTGATGTCCCACGGTATGTGAAACATAAGCCCCGGAAGAGGACTGTCTTTTTGACTGTTAGGCAAAGGTCTCTCCTTCCCTTCCCTCCCTTTCCCTCCCCTTCCCTCCCCTTCCCATGGCCTCTCCATCTCTCTCCTTCTCCTTCTCCCCATCCTACCTCTCCCTCCTCCTCCCTTCCTCTCCCTCTCATCCTCTCTCTGCCCCTCCCTCCAGCCCCTCAGGAGTATTCTGGGTCTGAGGGTAGAGACACAAAACGCTTTTGCTCTGGAAGCTCACTTTTATTTTGGAAGGCAGAACCACTTTTTAAAGAAACTCAGGATTTCTTTACTACAGAAAATGCACATTTAAGAAGTTAATTTTCTTTCTAAAGAAAAGAAAAGGGAGGACCATTCAGCTCCCAGGGGAAGGCACATCTACCTATGCAGTGTGCCATTCAGTCAAGCTATAGTGCTTTTCAATAGCTATTTAGTTGACTCATATGTAAATGATATTTTGTCTTCCCTCATCGCCTCGGCCCCCACTATTGACAATAATTTGATGGGATGTTTTTTGCCTCTTATCTATTTTCCAAGTTTTCATGGTCTGTTTGTAATAGTGTTTTTGGTTCTTTGCACTATTTCAAATTAAGTTTCTCTTATGGGTCTTATTATACCTGAATACTGTTCAGTTATTTGATGACATAGTTGTAAATCCTCAATAAAAAGATCTTTAATAATCAGTTGGCATTTATTTAATATACCACCCATCTTATTAAATCTAACTCCTTAGATTTAATAGGACAGTTTATTGTATTTTCACTTTGGAATAGTGATGCTATAGTTATGCTTGAGAAAGCACTTTCATTATAAAGTCCTGTTTTTAGGTACTTATAATTTTTCTCAAGTAGCACATTTATTTCAATGTGCAATCATTTTCTGTTCTCCTCTCCCTCCCTCTCTCCATTTGTACCATTTTCCTCATTTTTTTAAAGTTTAATAAGGAAGTGTATCTTAAACTTTAGGGAGAAGAGCTGTGTCATTAGTGGAGAATAGCTGAGCAAAGCTGCCAGGCCTTTGAAATCCAGATTCTTGTACCTTTAGTCAACTTGATGCAAATGTTGGGGATGGAGGTTGCTAGCCCCAGGATTAGGCTCCCACAATGGGGGCAGTATTCTCCCAAGGGCTTTGAGGTCTGTTTTTGCAATGGAAGGCATTAAACATTCTCCAGCTTTGGCCAGTGATAGGAAACCGAGGGACTGAGCAGGCAGGAAACAGACCAGAATGGGCTAGAATGGAGACAGAGCCCCCAACTCCTCACCTGGTGCTTTTCCTTTCCACCCCGCTCATGGTAGAATGGGGGCTGTGCTCCCTTGTGTGGGCACTTTACACAGGTCATCTTCCCTTGCTCACTTGGCCTGGTTAACACCAACCGACTCATCCTTCAGATCTCAGCACCAGCATCACCTCCCCAAAGATGCCTATTATAACCATGTAGGATGAGTTTGGTTCCTGCGTTATATATCTTGTAGAATGGGGCTTCTTTGCTTTAGAGCACATATCTCATTTCCATATATTATGGTCCATTGTACACTGGAGTAGGCTCATACTGTCTTATGAGAGCTGACTATGTGCATCTCTTCCCAACTCCATGTTTATTTCGGTAGCCTGAAATCAATCATGGTGGGAATTTTTCCATCAAAGAAGTTGGCAAATGCTACATATCAGAGTTCACTCTTCCCGTCTCCTCCAGAGAACTGATTTTAAAACATTTACCAGCATACAGCTTACATGAGGATTTGTGAAACCTCTCCTCTCCACTAAACTGTAAACTCCATGAGAACGAGGACTTTGTCTATTTTGGTATGTGTTATATTCCCCTCACAGTGTCTGGCGTGTACTACGTGATCAAAGGACTGAGTTTATAAAGAGGTTTGGGAATAGACACAGTCTTATTTAAGCAAAGAGCTGGGCCATTCAAAGGATGTTAATTTCACAAGATTAGGGTTTTCCATGATTTGCCTCTAAGAGTAATTCATTCCGCACCAGGATCTGGCTTCCTAAAAAGAGGAAGATTGTTCGCTATTTAATTGGTTCCATTAATGAAATGATTCATCAGGAAGCCCTTGAAACTGTTTAGCCAGGTGCAGCAGGGATAATTCTGTTTAGGCAGGGGCAGAGGCTGGATAATACACTCTGCTTCTTTTGAATATATTTCATTCAAGAAGTTCTCTTGTGTTCTAGATAGTTGCTTCTATGGGCTGACTCCAGGGGTTTTATGTTCCTGATTCTGAGAGAATGAGATGTTTTGCTTCTGCCGCCTTACCATGCTCCTACCTAGGCATTCACTATCCCTTTAGGAGCTTTTGGTATCTAGTGAAATGGGGTCTGAACATGAAGTTAGAGAGATCATGGTTCAAATTTGTGTGTGCTGTTGTTTGTAGCCTTGGAAATTAATTCCATTCTTGGAGCATCAGTATCATCATGCCTAAAGTATGATACATTGCAAAACTGTTAAATTACATGAGATTTAACATTATGTGAAGTTGCTTAACATAAGTAAAGATAATCATTAATTTTCAAACTTTTCCATCTTTCCTCCTAGACCTGGGCTGTGACTTTGTTGTTATAGGTAAGGAATGGATGACAGAGGGATTGGAAATATATAAGGCTCACACAAGTAGCTTAGGTGGGATGAGGGAAATGTAATTAACGTTAGTGATTCATTAAAAACATTTTCTGTCAAGAGTTTTGCCTTCTATAATAGAGGGCTGAGTAGTTTGGGCAACCATCCCATTTGAGAACAACTAGAAAACCTAGAAAAAGTGTGACAAACATCTATTGAAAGGCACAGTGGAACTGATAAGTCAGTGAGAACTAATAGGGAGAAGACCTGGGAGAACAATGAAACCTAGATAAGTAAGGCTAGTGTTTGGAGCAGTGTTCAGCAATAGCAGCAGCAGCTATTGGAATTCTGGAAGAGGTTACCTGGAGGTTGAGAAGCCTCACACAGATCCTGACAGTCTGACAACACTAGGGGGAATATTTGAGTTCAGGGACTGCAATGGAATGAGAACCCTGGAAAAACACTTGGCTTTCAACTGGGGTAAAACTGAGCTGGTTTTATAATTTTTTGCGGGGACTAAAACCCAGCTTCAAATCATCTCAGTCTCATATTGGAATAAGATGACTGGGAATGCTAATGTTAGCCATCTTTCAAAAGGAACTATAAGTCCTCTCTGGAGGAAATGTTATACTCTTGATCCTGAAATTAGTACAATAATTTTTATATGCTGTGTTATGCACTCAAGCAAAAATAATCAAGCATATAAAAATATAAGATAGTGTGATAAGAAGTTAGGAGAAACAGTATATAATATTAACAGACCAGAGAGGATCCAAATAATGAAGTTATCAGATATAAATTTTCAAATAACCATGATACATTGATATATCCAAGGAAATAAAAGGAAAAATTGAGAATTTAGGGTATCAACCAAATACATACATGTATACATATGTATACATCCATACATATTCTAGCACTTAAAATATAATGGAAGTTAAGAACTTAGTGGATGGATTAGCAGTATAGACACAGAGGAAGAGAGAACAAAGAAACTGTAATATTGGTTCAAAGAAAATATTCACAGTAAAGTGTTGGGTATAAAAGAAGGAAATGGAGAAAAAAGAAAAAAAAGGACTATACTAAGGTAAAGTATAAAGTATTTTATATTAATGTGATTTTATACTAATGATTGGGAATGTAGAAGAAATGAAAAGGGTAAATATGTGGAAATATATAAATAGTAACTATAAGATAATGTGATGAGGGAAGAATAAATACATATATGTAATTAAAATGCACTGTAACAATGGCATATAATAAAATGCACTATAACAGTGACTATAAATTTGGGGGATTAGTGAAGTTAAAAGTATTTGGGGGCACTCGAATTGCCCAGGAACAAGTGAAAGTCTGATTTACATTAGAATTTGATAAGTGAAGAATGTGTATTTTTATCCTTAGGTAGCTACTAAATAAAATACATATACTCACACTAAAAGAACGTATAACAAAATAATAAAAGGAGTCTGGAGTAAATCAATATACTCAATGGATCCAAAAGAGGCAACAAATGATAGAAAAAGAACATATAAAAATAGAACCGTTGTAGGAAGAGGCAAGTAGGAAGATCACAGATCTAAATTCACATATATCAGTAATTGCACTAAATATACACAGATCAAATGTACCAATTGAAGAATGTAAATTGTCAGATGAAATAAAAAACAAACCCAATTATATGCTGCTTATAGAGACATAACATGAATATATGGATACAAAAAGGTTAAAAATGGAAAGATAGGAAAACACTTATCAAAAGAAAGCTGATAAAGCTATAAATCTTTAGGACAAAATATTACTAAAGATGAAAATGGACGTATAATGGCAAAAAAAACTGTTTTCAGTACAAGATATAACAGGTCCAAATTCATGACCACCTAGTAGATAATCTCCAAATATATAAAACAATCTCCAAATATATATAACAGTTCAAAGGTGATCCAAAAGAGAAATAGAGAAATTCATGATCACAGCAAGAAAATTTAACATACCTTTCTTTGTAACTGGTAGATATATAGACAAAAAGTTAATATAGAACCTCTAACAATGCTATCAACCAAATTGACCTGATTGTAACATAGAGAACACTGTAGCCAACAACTTTATTTAAAATTTATTTATTTATTTTGGAGGGGGCGGGGACAGAGAGAACGGGAGAGAGAGAATCCCAAGCAGGCTCAGTTGCTGTCAGCAAGGAGCCCGACGTGCGTCTCGGTCCTAGGAACCGAGAGATCATGACTTGAACTGAAATAAAGAGTTGGATGCTTAAGACAGAGCCACCCAGGTGCCCCACCAACATTTTTTAAAAATTATAGAGTATGCATACATAAAATTTATCATTTTAATTATTTTTATATTTATGGTGGTTCAGGAATATTAAATATATTCACATTTTGTGCAACCATTACCACTGTCCATCTCCACCAACTTGTTTTTAAACTCATAGAGAACATATACCAAAATTTATTATATATGGGCTTAAAAGCAAGTGTGAACAAATTCCCAAAGGACTGAAATACTTAATTTATTCTCTGACCAGGTGAAATTAAGCTAGAAATCAGTGACAAATAGGTAACTTGAAAATCCCCAAATGCTTGGAAATTAAGCACTGTCCTTTTTAATAATTCTTGTGTTAAGGAAATAATAACAATAAAAATTTAAAAAACATTTTGAACTGAATAATAAGGAAAATATCACATATCAAAACTTTTGTGATATGTCCAAAGGTGTGATTAGAGAAATATACAAGAAATACATATAGGAAAAGAAAAAAGGCTGAAAATCAACAGTCTGAGTATTCATTTTAGGAAGTTAGAAAAAAGCTGGCAAACTAGACCCCAAAAAGGAAAAGGAAGGAAACAGTATAGATAAGATCAAAAAGTTAATAAACTAGAAGACACAATAGAGAAATTCAAAAAAATCAAAAGTTGGTTCTCTGAAAGATTGTAAACTGATTAGCCACAAATCAGACTGATTAAGAAAAAGTGGGGAAGGCACAAATTACCAATATCAGGAATAAACAAGGTATTTCATACAGATGCTATAGATATTAAAAGAGTTATCAAGAGGAAATTAGAGAAAATTTTATGTCAAAAATTCTGAAATTTCTATGAAGTGGAAAAATTCTGAAGGAAATATAATTTATGAGAATTACAAGAAATACGTCAATTAAGGAAATTTAATTTGGAATTAATGATTTTTCATAAAGAAATTTTCATGCCCACATGACCTCACAAATTATTTGAATCCTTTTAAAGTAATTGAAATTCATTTTACAGACCATAATATGATCTATCTTGGTAAATATTTTCTGTGTTTTTTTTTTTAAATTATGGTTAAAAAAATACATAACAAAGATTTCTATCTAGACTATTTCTGAGTGTACATTTCAGTAGTGTTAAGTTTATTCACACTGTTGGGTAGAAATTCTTCAGATCATTTTCACTTTGCAAAACTGAAACTTGGGGCAGCTGGGTGTCTCAGTAGGTTGAGCGACTGACTTTGGCTTAGGTCATGATCTCTCAGTTTGTGAATTTGAGCCCCACATCGGGCTCTCTGCTGTCAGCACAGTGCCTGCTTCAGATTCTCTATTCTCTTCTCTCTCTGCCCCTCCCCTGTTCGATCTCTCTCTCTTCCAAACATAAATAAACACTAACACACACACACACACACACACACACACACACACACACACAAAACAAAAACCAAACTGAAACCCTATACCTATGAAACAATTCCTAATATCCTTCTTACTCCACACTCTGGCAACCACCATTCTGTTTCTGTTTCCATCACTTTGACTGCTTGAGATACCTTATATAGTGGATCATAAATTTGTGTCTTTTGACTGGTTTATTTTACTTACCGTAATTTCCGCAAAGATTATACATGTTGCAGCCTGTGTCAGAATTTCCTTTTTAAGGCTGAATAGTATTCCATCGTATGTAGATACTGCATTTTTAAAATCTATTCTTCTATCAATGGGTTGCTTGGGTTGCTTCCACCTCTTGGCTATTTTGAATACTACTGCGATGAACGTGACTGTGCAAGTATCTCATTGAGATCCTGCTTTCAGTTCTTTTGGATATATACCCAGAAGTGGAATTGCAGGATTATGTAGTGATTCTTTTTTTAACTTTCTGAGAAGCTGCCATACTATTTTTCAGTGGCTGCACCACTTTATATTCTTACCAACAGTACACAGCATTCAAATTTGTCCAAATCCTCACCAAGACTTTGGAACAAAATTATTTATAGTAGCTATTTTAATGGGTGTGAAGTGATAGCTCATTGTGGTTTTGATTTGCATTTTCTTCATGTTTCATGATGTTGAGCACCTTTTCTTATGCTTGTTGGGCATTTATATATCATCTTTGGAGAAATGTCTATTTAAGTTCTTTGCTTATTTTTTAATCGGGGTATTTTTTTGTTGAGTTGTAGAAGTTCTTTATATATTTCCTTATTATTATCCTCTTATCAGATACATGATTTGAAAATTCAGCTTCTCATTCCACAGGTTGCTTTTTCACTCTGTTGGTTGTGTCCTTTGATGCACAGGTTCTAATTTTAATGTAGTCCAATATGTGTTTACTTTTCTCATTAGTACTTTTGGTGTCATAGCCAGGAAGTCCTTGCCAAATTTAATGTCATGAAGCTTTCACACTGTGGTTTTTTCCTGAGAATTTTATAGTTTTAGTTCATACATTTAGGTTTTTGATTCCTTTTGAATTAATTTTTGTATTTCGTGTAAGGGTCTAGCTTCATTCTTTTACATGTCAGTATTCAGTTTTCACTATTTGTTGAAAAGACTTTCCTTTCCTCCATTCAATGGTCTTGGTGCTCTTGTCAAAAAATCATTTGACCCATTATACAAATGCTATTTCTGGGCTTTTTATTATATTCTATTGGTCTGTCTATCTTTATGCCAATACCACCATTTTTACTGTAGCCTTCTAGTATATTTTGAAATCAGGAAGTGTGATACCTCCAGCTTTGTTCTTCTTTTTCAAGAGTGTTTTGCATATTTAGAGTTCTTGAGATTTCATGAGTTTTAGGATAGATTTTTATTGTTCTGCAAAAAGATTGTATTGGGATTTTGATAGAGAGTGTATTCAGTCTGTAGATTGCTTTGGGTAGTTTTGACATTTTAGCAGTACTGTCTTCTAATCCATGAACATGGGATATCTTTCCATTTTTTTGTGTCTTCTTTCATTTCTTTCTGCAATATTTTGTAGTTCTAAGTGTACAGGTCTTTTGCTTCCTTAGTTAAGTTTATTCTTAGTTTTTTTATTCATATTGATGCTATTGTAAATGATTGCTAATTTCCTTTCAGATTGTTCATTGTTAGTGTATTGAAAAGCAACTGATACTTGAATATTGATTTTGTATCCTGCAGCATTGATGAATTCATTTATTAGTTCTAAAAGTATTTTGTTTTGTTTTGTTTTTGTGAAATCCTTAGAGTTTTCTACATATAAAGTTATGTTGTTAGTGAACAGAAATAATTTTCCTTCTTCCTTTCCAATTTGGATACATTCTTTTTTTCATGATTAGTGCACTTTCTTGGACTTCCATTACAATGTTAATAGAAGTGGTGAAACCAAATATCCTTTTCTTATTTCTGATTTTAGAGCAAAAGCTTTCCAGTCGTTAATCATTGAGTATGATGTTAGTTGTGGGTTTTTTATATAAGGCCTTTATTCTGTTCTGGAAGTCTCCTTCTATCCCTAGTTTGTTGAATGATATTCCATATGCTTTTGAAAGGAATGTGTATTTTGCTGTGGGTAGACTGCTGTATGAATTAGGTCAAACTGATTGATTATATTTTTCTGTTCTTTACACTTAATGATTCTGCTTTTTTAAAAATCAATTATTGATTAGAGGGTTGAAATTTTGACAGTAATTGTTATTTTTTGTATTTTTCCTTTCATCTATCAATTTTGATTTAGATATTTTGAAGTTTTGTTATTAATCTCATAAGTGTTTAAGATTATTATGTCCCTTTGTTGAATTTATCCCTTTATCATTATGAAATGACTGTGTTAACATTCTTTGCTCTGGAATCTACATTGTTTGATATTAATGTGGCTACTCCCACTTTAGTTAACCAGTATTAGTGTAGTATATTTTTTCCATCTCTTTCCTTTTAACCTGTTTGTATCTTTGTATTTAAAGGAAGTTTCGTGTAGTCAGACCATAGTTGAGGATGAATTATGAGGAATGAGTAAAGATATGGAACACAAAAATAAGCAAAAGAAGGGGTTTTCCATTAATGTATAAATATGTAAACCAGTCTTTCAGAATAAAGCTTTTACTCTATTTCTAATGTCAGGTTACGGAAGAGGAAAATGGCCAGATTAAGGGAACCTATATGGTAGGGGATAGAGACTAGATTTAGGGGAAATTGAAAAAAATCCACAAATATAAATCTGAGCCTGTTTCCAGACTGGAACTGAAATTGAACCTGAGAAATGTCTCAGTGTAATGGATGCTAATCTTTGCCTCTTTACCATTTCAGAATACGCCATGTTTTGAGTGCACTAAAGCTCCACTTCAATGCATATGAGTCATTTGGAAAGTAGTAGGAATATTTGGCAGAATGGTAGACTAACACCCTGACCAACACCTCTGATTGGAATAAAAAAAAGCCACATGAAATAGAAACTTACTTTTCATGTTCTGCAGCAATGCCATAAGAGGAAAGAATTGTAGAGGCCAAATAGAAGAGATAGTGGGAAATATGACAGGTACATGAGTACCATCAATACTGACTTGTGCCCTGAGAGTTTCTGCTGAGTCCTAATGACATTGCATTTTGGCTTAATGTTGAAAAGAGGCATGGGAAAGTGGATGTAAAACCTACCCTCCTCAGTGCAGAAATTGTGACAGAGTCCCCCAAATAAATGTAGAACTTCAAAGGGCTGCATTATAAGTATGAAGATGAATAAGAAAAAAATGCAGAAGAACATAGCAAGGACAAAAATCTACCTTTGTTGGGGCACCTTGGTGGCTCAGTCGGTTGAGCATCTGACTCTTGATTTTGGCTCAGGTCATGATTTCATGGTCGTGAGATTGAGCCCTGTGTTTATCTCCATGCTCAGCATAGAGCCTGCTTGGGTCTCTCTCTTTCTCTTTCTCTTTCTCTCTCTCTGTCTCTCTCTCCCCCCTGCCCCCCGACTCTCTCCCACACTCTCATGCTCTCTCTGTCTTTAAAAAAATAAAAATTGAAAAAAATTTGCCTTTGTTGCTGAGCAAAGGTAAGAGGAGGGATATTTCATGAGAATTAATAACTAATACCTTGTTCTCATGTGAATTTGAGGTCAGAATTCATGCTACCCATATAATCCAAAAGAAAAAAAAAGTTCAAGTGGAGAATTTAGTTGAAAATGGTTCTGGGCTAGTGAGAAGCTGGATTGCTTTCCTTTTTTTCTTTGAAGAAAACCAACTGTAATTCATGCCTAAAATATCCTAAAGATGAAGTTGCAAAACAATTAAACAGCCCAGTCAAAAACCATAAAATATACAGGGAAGCAAGGTACCACGAATAAAGGCTGGTGGAAATAACTGAAGGCAAAGTCAGACTTGTAAAATATTCATTTACTATAATTAATAGATTCATAATTTAAATTAACAATGTTCAATATATTTAAATAAAATGAAAGCCTGAAAATAAAGGCAAGAAACTGTAAAGCATGACCAAAATGATTCAAATAAAATAGATTGAATTTCCAGAGAAGAAAAATTTAATAATTGAAACTTAAAGTTCACTGGTTAGGTTCAAGAACAAGGTAGATAGAGCTAAATAGAGATTTAGTGAACTAGAAGAGGCAGAAATAACAACAATAGCAGGCTAAGGATGCAGACGTGGGAGACAGGCATGGTATAAAAAACTGGGGTTAAGAGAGATGCAGGGTGGAGTTAGAGGGTCTAACATATATCTGATCAGAAATCTGGATAGTTATTATAGGAGGAATGGAAAAGAGTCAACATATAAAGTGGATAATTACTGAGAGCTTTTCTGAATTACATAGTACAAATTCTCAGCATCAGACAAGCCTAACAAATGTCAGGGAGGATAAAAATAAATCCACACCTAGATAGAAAAATTATAAAACTGCAAAGACAAAGGGAAGATCTTAAAAGCAGCCAGAGAGAAATGACAGATTACCTACAAAAGATGGTATTTAGACTTTTCAACAGCAACAACAGAATATGGTGGAATAATATAGTCTATGTGCTGAAAGAAAAGAACTCTCAATGTAGAGTTGTATGTAGAGAAAATCTTGAAGAATAAAGCCTAAATAAGAACATTTCTGACAAATATAACTAAACAACAAACAGCCTCATTAAAGGCTATCCTGAAGGTTAAACTTTAGGTAAAAGGAAAATTATCCTATGTGGAAGGCCTGGATAAAGGAAGGAGTCATTAGCAATGATCACTATATGTAGGTGGGCACACTAAGCAAACACTTACTATATAAAAGTAATGTCTGCTACTTTGGGGAGGGGTGATAAACAGAATATTACCAAAATAATTAAGAATTGGGATGGGGAATCAAACAAAAATGTTCTGGGTTCTTGCGATTCTTGGGAAGGATAGTCAGCTTCTGATTTTGATCATATAAATCTATATGTTAAAACTGCTAGGGTAGCCACAGAAAGAGAAAATGTAGCATATAGCATATAGCTTTCAAACAAATGGGGGAAATTGAGTGAGAAAAAGAAACTTAATCTAAAAAAAATGGAATGGAGGAAAATTTTAAAAGAGATTCAGAAAATTTAGAAATAAGTCTAAATATAGCAGTAATCATTATAAATATAAGTAAGCCAAACTCTCCAATCAGAAATCAAAGGGTTAAGACTGATTTAAAAAGTTAAGCTAAATGCTACTTATAAAGGGTACACTTAAAACATAAGCACACAAAAAGATTGAAAGACACTTCATGCAAATTCTAATGATAATAAATCTGAGATCACTATGTTAATTTCAGATAAAAATATTACTAGAGAGAAAGAAAGTCACCACATGATGATAAAAATTCAAATTGCTAGGAAGACATTACAATTAAAAATGTATCTTATCTCTGAAATTGATGCAACAAAAATAAGTAGAGCTATTAGGTGAAATAGACAAATCTCCCATAGCTTTTGGGATTTTACATACCTCTCTTAGTAACTGATAAAACAGGGTGAGGAAGTATTAGTAAGGCTATAAGGCTATGGAAGACTTAACGACACAGTTAACAGATTTGTTTTAATGGATGTATATGGACTGCTGTCCCCAGCAACTGCAGAGCACATGTTCTGTCAAGGACACAAGACAACGTGTGTGTGTGTGTGTGTGTTTGTGTGTGTGTGTGTGTGTGTGTGTGTGTGTGTGAGATCAGCCACCATTTACTGAGCCATACAACAGGTCTCGGCTAATCTCAATGTGTCATTGCTACATAGACCACATCCTCTGACCACAATGCAATTATATTAAAAAATACTAACATTAACTGGAAAAAGCCATATGTTTGGAAATTAAGAAACATGCATCCAAGGAAGCCATGTGTCAAAGGAGAAATCACAAATTGCTTAGAGTTGTGTGACAACAATCATTTATATATCAAAACTATAGGATATAGCTAATTGAGTACCTAGAGAGATATTGATAGCCTTAAATATTTGTATGAGAATATAAGAAAAGCTCAAAATTAATGAACAAAGCATCCAGTTTTAGAAGACAGAAAAGCAGAGCAGTATAACCCCCCCCCCCCATAGAAGGAAAGAAGTAATAGATAGCTGTAGAAATGAAGAGAATGGAAAACATACAATAGAGAAGATCAACAAAGTGAAAAGTGGATAATCTGAAAACAGCAATAACATAGCATCTCTGGGTGGAATAATCTGTAAACAGAAAGAAGGCAACCTAGATTAGAAACAGAAGAAGGACAGCTACCAATGCCGTGTAGATAAAAAGATGCCTACCATGGCAATGTCCCTTGTGAGACCAGGAACACACAAGAGGCAATTCAGCCTTCAGGGTTTAACTGTCATTGTGGTTAAATGCAATATCTCAAGTGGGAGATGCTTCAGGGAACAAGTGAGCAAACCCAAAGAGAAGCCTGTGTGTGTGCATTACCTGAGATTCCAGAAGACCTAAAGTCGAACTCGAAGGCTTTGATGACAGATGACACATACGGATGGAGAGCTGGCTGAGAAGCAGTCGAGATGGCAGGAACAAAAGGCATGGTGACAAGCTTGGAGGATCAAGTAATTGGAGAGCTAGAGAGACTCTTGCTCCACAGGCATGGGCAAGGAAGGGGTAAAGGGTGAAAAGAATGGGTAAAAGGTTGAAATTCAGACAGGTGCCCAGAGCTTGGAAAATCTTTAGCTTTCTGTTTGGGATCTTGGCACCCAGCTGCTGCTGCTGCGCCCTGCACTGCCCTCTTGGTATTCCTTCTTGAAATGCCACCCCTTTGGTATCATTGCTCACAGGGAGAGCCTCCAAATCTAGGAGGATAAATAGCAATTCTCACTCCTAATTGTGTATGAAAACCCAAATATTGACCTCTGCTTTCTTTCAGAAGCCTTAAATGAATTCCTTGACTTTACTTCCTTTCTTTATTCTCACTTCCCATTCTTACATGTTTTTTTCCCTCCTTCTTTCCCTGCCTCCTTACCTTCCCCTCTCTTTCCCATCTTTCCTTTCTCCTTTCCTCCCTCCCTTTCTCCCTCCTTGCCTCACACTTCATTCTTTCCCTCACACTCCAAACATTGGCTGAGTTCTCACTATGGTGTAGATCAGGGATCAGCAAACTTTTTCTGTTAAAAGACTAGCTAGTAAATATAGGCTTTGGGGGCCAGGCCATCTCTGTGACAACTACTCTGCTCACTTGTACTGTGAAAACAGCCACAGAAGATATATAAACAAATGAGTGTGTCTGTGTTCCAACAAGATTTATGGGCACTGAAATTTGAATTTCGTGTCATTTTAATAGGTCACAAAACATTATTCTTCTTTAGATTCTTTTCAACCATTTAAAAGTGTAAACAACATTCCTAGGTTGTGGGCCACACAAACAGGCAGTAGACCCATGGGCCGTAGGTTAATGACCCCTGGCATAGAATCCTGGAAATAAAAATAGAGTCTAAATGCCAGCCCTGCCATCCTGCATCTCTTCTGCTATGGCACAAGTCTGTGACACCCTAGTGTGTGAGCTCAGGTTGGAAGTAAGTGGCAGGAGTAAGGATGAGAAAGGTGAGATGATTCCTGGAGGAGGTAGCATTTTTATTGACCCTTGAAGGATGGTTGAGTTTGGATGTCTATAATTAGAGTGACCTGATGAGTGACTCCCAGTTCGCATTTCATTTCCCAACTGGAAACCTCAGGCAAGGCACCTGACTCCTAACTTGGAAAGGCAGGCTGGCTTTCAACTGGCCTGGATTCCTCCCTCTCAAAGGTTCCTCCTGTGATTTGGAACCCTTGTGGGATGTGTATGAGTGAGCTTTGCTGTTGGGGTCTTTTTCTTAGCTTAGGCAGGATTTCTCAGAGCCAGAGTTTCATGAGTGGGAAGAGTAAGTCCCTGCTTCTAGCTTCTTGTCAAGACACTATCTAGGAAATCCATTATGATGGCCCCCCCGCCTGGACCTCCTCCTACACAGTCCTTTACATTGGAACATGACCCACTAGTGTACAAAAAAGTGGGCTCTGTTTTCTTTCTTCAGTTTTCCACTTTCTTTCTCTGCCTCTCCTTTCCTTCTTTTCTTCCTTCAAGCCTTTGCAAAAAGGCCAAGGTACTGAAATATGAATTGATTGTGCAAAACAAACTAAAATTTTCCTGGGGCATAATGTACAGATTTTTCATTTATTTCTCTTAACATCTTCCAGTCCTTGAGTGTGTATATAAAGGATAGGAGTCCTAATTTATTACAGTGATCATAAAGAGATGCTGTGGCTTTTGTCTTTGAAATTCTAATGATTAGATGGCATTGTTATTTAGAGCTGGGGCCTGAGGGCTGGGGAAGCTCTGGGAAGAAACCTGGTTCATGCTGGCATTTTTTTATGATGAGAAAATGGGTCTTCACTTCATCTCCCAAAACTGTCATGTAATAAAAAGGAACATTGACCTTGAACCTTCAGAACTGGATTAAGATCCCAGCTTGACTACTTGCTATGCTTATTACCTTGGGAAAATTACTTAACCTCATAGAAAGTCAGTTACAGTTACCTATTCTTTAAGATGGAGATAATAATTTTAAATTCATGGAGTTGTTGGGAGAGTACTGTCAGATAACAGATATAAAAGTGCTTTGCCCAGTGTGAAATTGGAGAACCTTTCTAGAGTGGACTCCAGATCACCCAAGACTCGTCTGAGCTCTCAAGGACCTTGCTAGAGAAGGTGATGAATGTCAAAGAAAGTGAAATTATTCCTTGATATGGTTTAAGATTCTGTTTAACAATCTCCCACTTTCCCTTTTCTCCTAGTGGAATTTTCCTTAGTCCATCAATGTCTTCTTTCCTCAGGTTCCAAGTACTGTTTGGCTATGGCTTCTTATGTGGTTCACAACATGCTGCACACAAACATGGGGCTTTTTAGTATTGAGTATTTTAAGCTATAAAAATTAGAGAAATAGCAGGTGCAGAATGGATTCTCTGCCATCCCCCTTCTACCCTGAAGCAGATCAAAAGACCACCATGTGAGAGGTACCGTCCCTATACCCAGGGGAAAGGAGCATCCTTCTATTTTGAAGACAGATATCCTTGTATCTTACGTCCTTATACGTAGGGACACCAAAAGGGATCCAAACAACAGGCCTTGCTAAACTTCCCTTAGTTTACTACCCTTACCTCATTCTCTTTTGTCCTGTCACATTTTTCCATGACTTTCTACTTTTCACTAAACCTAGTGTAAAAATACCCAGCCTTAACTGCCTCTTCGGGTCTTCAGTTAGTTATAAAGTCTCTTGTGTCACGTAAAACTTCTATTAAATTGGTGTGCTTTTCTCTTTTATTCTGTTTTTGTCAGTTTAATTTTCAGGCCCACCCAGGGGCCCTGAGAGGGTTGAAGAAACAGTTTTTCCTCCCTTAAACCTACAAATTCCGATATTCCTTCCTATATAGGTATCAGTTCATTCTGAACGCCCCCCCCCGCCCCCACTCGTGGCTGTATGGAACTTTGGTTCTGTTTTCAAGGACACTTCCTCCAAGGAATGCCTAGACAGAAAAGGATTGCCACTCTGAGTTGCACCCTTTGGAATGCAATCATGCAATCTCTTCTGTTATGTAAGCATTTCTTAAATTTGTGTGTGTGTGTGCGCATGTAATTGTAAATGCTTTGAAATGTATGTTGCTCAGTGCCTAGGCAGTTCTGGGCCAGCAGTTAGTGACTGATAAATATTTGTTTTATCAAAGTAAGTTAGGCCATATAGATTGCCTAAATTTGAGGTTTTTCCAGGTGTCTGAGGCCTCTTGGGTACAGTGGAAGCTCTGAATTTGTTCCCTACAAGGCAGGTTTGCAGGAGTTGTTAGCAGAGTGTTAGCATGTTTATGTAGATGTTCAGCTCTGTCCGGAACCACCTGGACAATGTGCTTAATGCCTGAGGGAAATCAGACCTGAGTTAAGGTTTCTAGAGTGGTCACATCCCCATCCTAGAGCCGACAGAAATACCCATCTATAGATATTTTAATAGTCACTGAGGCCCTTCAGGGTCCTTCAAATTAGGTGGCTGTTGATGAATAATTTTGCTTGTTGAATTAAACAGGTCTTTTCTACAGGCGGATGAGGCTGGTTTACTTGTTCTGGCTCCTGAAATAATATTAAAACTCAGGGCATGATATGCTCAGCTACCAGGTGGAGAAGAAGTGGATACACAAATACTTGATTATCTTCTCTTTGAGAATTTTGATTTGGCTCTTCTCCCTGAATTAGAGTATTTTAGAGTCAATCTCGGTTTGGGACAGGCATCTGTGCTGCTGAGGCAGAACATCCGGGAACAGCAGAGAACACTGGTCTCTCTTCCTGGTGAAGCTGAGAATGCTTGATTACTCAACAGCTCTCTGAGAACGTACCTGTGTAACATTCATGGTTTCCTTTGTGAATGTTTTGCCTTCTATGGAGGTTTTTTTTTTTTTTTTTTTTTTTTTTTTTTTTTTTTTAATCAACCAGTGGTTGTCAATAGTGGCTTTGCATCAGAATTACCTGGGGAGCTTTTGCAGAAGCAGAGATGCCAGGGCCCTACACTCCAGAGATTCTGATCTAATTAGTCTGGGATAGTCTAGGCAGTGATTGTACTTTTAAAAAAACTTCCCAGATGATTTTTAAATTTCACCTAGGGCTGGGAACCTCTGCTCTAGACCAGGGGTCAGCAAACATTTTCTGTAAAGGGCCAGGCAGTAAATATTTAAATTTTTCAGGTCAAAGAGTTCTGTCAACAATTAATCAGCTCTGTCATTGCAGTGCCACAGTAGCCATGTATGGGTATGGCTTTGTTCCAATAAAACTTTATTTACCAAAACAAGTGGTGGGCCAGATTTACCCTGTGGGCTATAGTTTGCTGACTCCTACTCTAGAGTCTAGACTGTCACTTTCATGAAGGCAAGCCACTGTGCTTATGAAGTTCAACCTTGGGTCCCTGGCATGCAACAGACACTCCATAAATACTTACTAAATTGAGTTCCATGAGTTTATTGTACTCATGGGGTAATATCTGAGAAGGAGACAGAGCAGCTAGCTTTGGGGAAAAATTATAGTATTTTGAATAGAAAATGTTTATAGCTTAAAGGTTTGGCACAATTTCTGGAAATTCCTGTTGAACTTTGTTAGGTTTTGTCGAACTCTCTAGTGAAACTTTTCCAAAACAGATTCATATTTTTTGTGTGTGTATTTATGTGTGTGTGTGAGAGAGAGAGAGACAGAGCTAGAGAGACAGAGACAGAGAGACAGAACGAGAATGAGAGAGAGATTTTCTGTAGTTTCCATTTGCCTGTGCCTATAAAAATATACAGCAGTGAATAGAATTCCCGTAATTAGTAAGTGAGTCAGTTTATAAAAAATTTGTTGTCAGTTGACTAAACTGCCTAGCCTATTTAGTCAAACCAGTGCAGTGGTAAACTCATGGAAACAAAATCTCTCCATATAAATGGTTCAGAACATAATAGTTAGAGGAAATATGTGTTGGCTCTTTAAGGTTTGCCATAATGGGCATGAGGAGTAGGTAACAGCAATAAATGTCTATGGGCAGTTGACAAACCACTGAGTTAGAAGTGGAGGTTCCTCAGATATAATCAAGTGACTCCAGGGATAAGAACACACAGAGAATCACTAGAAAGTAGTTTCAAAACAAAACAAAAAAACAGTAAGTGGGAAATTCCTACAAAGAAGTCACTTTTGCATCTAGATGCATAGCAGTCATGGCCAGGCATCCAGTTTTGCTTTTCCTATTTGGTCAAATGCATCAGTCTTCTTTTTAATCCAAGTCTATTCATCAGTTGCAATACAGAGACATCTTTTATGTCAATTGGCTCTTCTTTCCCGACAGGAGTTTAGGATTCCTAAATTCTGGTGTCCTGAATGTGGAAATGACACTGTGTGTGAACAGTTGTGTGACACCAGGATCCTGGGACTCAGCAAGTCTTTAGAAGGGGTACATAATACCCAGGAATGTCTAACTAATGGGGGCTGCCTTTCTGCAACCTGCAGGTACAGTGCAGAACATTTCATCTAAAACCCTTCCTTGACTTTGGTTGGAGACTTTGCACACATGATGATCTGTGGGCTCAAATGGCCTTTGGAAAGAGTCTCCTGCTGTGGGACCCTGGTGTGGACACAACATCGAGAGGAGGAGGGCAGTGCAGCAAAGTCATGTTTATGAGCAGTGGGTCACTGTACATTATGTGATCACAGTGATCTGTTATTAGCGGAAGGCTTATCAGAACAAAAGGGAACATATCTATGGCAGAGCAGCAGGGAGAGGATTTCAAAGTTTTAATGGAAAACTAAAATTGCTTGGGAAAATATAAACTGTTTCCCTTTCTCCACATGTGACTTTTAAATTGAATTTCTTTTAGGCAAGAAGGTATTGTTTTACCTAGGACAGAACACGGAGGGGTCTGGGTTTTTAAGCTCCCAACATTTCTTTGTATGATTGTTAATGCAAGTCCCTTGGGAAACACACTTTTCCATGCATGTGTCCTGTATTGTCTTTTCCTTTCCCTCCTCCTCCCACCCCTTCTCCGTACTGCAGAGGTAGCGATCTTCCTGCTATTAGCAAGATGTCTATTATAGTGTCATTAAAAAAGCCATAGTCAGTGCGAGGAATGACTCATGTCATGGAGGACTTAATAATTCACTGTAATAAAAGTATAAAGTTTTATGATAAACCACTCTCAGGGGAGTTAAATATAATCCTTAGCGGGTCACACACTGACTACAAAGCTTACATTTGTAATGGTAATTTGAATTTACTACATTGCCTTTAGTTTTTAAGCGTTTGTGTGTCATTAGACCTTATAAATTGATTTATATGTTTCAACTCCAGTATAATTCTGCATAAAGGTACAATAAATTTTATGGATTGGAGATATGGCATCTAAAACATTTTAATAAAATTATTGTTCTAAATTCACTTAAATGGCATTGATGAAAAGCTGCAGCAAAGATGCCAACGTTTCAGAACTTTTATGAAGTGGATGAGGTGGGAGTGACAGCTTCAGGTGGGGTGTTGCAGGATGTAATTCCCCACGTCCTTCTCCTTGCTTTGTGAGCACATAGGGACCTCTGAGGCTGTTAAGGAAAGGGTGCCCACTGCCACTTGGCCCGCCGTGTGGGGACATCAAAGCTCTGGGTAATACACGAATGATGAATTTGCAGGAGAGAGGAGCCCGTTGCATCCCTCAAAAGGACCTGTCTGTTATTCATGGAACTAAACAGAATTCTGTCTTTCTAAGGAAAAGAAAAGAAGCTTGTCCAAGCCAGCAGCTTTTCCACTAGGAATTGAGAGCAGATCACCCATTGCTTAATTTATTTTCTCCTCCAATTTCTGAAGGAAAGGCATTCAGAAGAAAACAACAACAAAACCTGCTTGGAGAGTGTGATGGGAGGGTGTGCCGTGCTGGTGCCTGGCCCTCGGGTCTCAGCCTCCATACTTTTGAGGAATGTCTGTCAGTCACACTCTTCCTTTCACTCTATTATCAGAAAAATAAAGGTCAAATAAACTGGATTATGAAAAATGAAAACTAAAACCGAGAAACACAAAACTCTTGTTTATTTCACAGGCTTGGATCCAAATGGCACAAACTCAAGCTCTTGAAAGGAAGGGAGGGAACCACCCCTCCCTCATCCCTCCTCCCCTAACCCCAGAATCCTCCTATTAACTTTTCACTTTTTCTCATTGGTGTTATTTCAACTAGCCAGCTAGGAGTGAGTTGTGATTAATTATATTTTCCTTTTGACTTTGCAGATTCAGGGGCGATTGCTCACTGGCTCCTGTCCTGTGAGAACTTTGTTTACACTTGGCAGTGTGCTTTTAAGTCACTGCAAGCAGCACCGAATTTGGCTAAAAATACTTGATAAACTATACCGTCTGTTTTAGGCTTTCAATAATCACCGGCTTTTTTTTTTTTTCTTTTTGAATGCAGCTTCCCCCAAAGCTGGTATAATTTCGGTGCTGATCGTCAAAACCCCTTTTGTCTAACCCTGTGTACAGGCTTTCCCATAAAGAAACTTAAAGGTCCAGGTCCTCTCTGGTGGGAGGTTCTCATCTATTCCCTGTAGCTCTTGCACATTAGAAAGCTTTATCCCCTCATCCAGAGCAGGCTTTTTTTTGTGTGAGGAAAGCACCAAGGTAAACCTCTAGGGGCCCTCAGGACTCGGTGGGTGTGTCATTGTTAAATGACCCAGGCAGCTGGACAGGTAGAGGTACAATTTACTGGAAAGATATTAAAAGTGTCTTGGGAAATGATTCTTAAAAATGTTCCCACTGCTGGTGTGATGCAGATTAGAACCCCGGTGTGCAACTGAGAAAAATTAAATTGTAACAAGAAACCCCTGATGGTACAATGATGGCTTGTGGGGAGGAGGGTGGAATTCACGGAACTAAAGGGAGGAAATTCAGCCTGGGCTGACTTTCTGCCCCGGAGCCCCAGCGAGGCCTGTCTGCACAGGGCTGGACGGGACCTGAGGGGGCTGGGGAGCCTCCCTCTGATAACTGACATCTGTGTGCACTTCCCAGGTAGTGGAGGTGTCAAACTCTGCCTTCTTCTCTCTCTTGACCCTGCCCCTTAGTGACATCCCAAGGGAGCCAGAGCAGCCTTACACATAGACAAATTTGGCAGCCACTTGTATGATGTGATTTGTGCAGAGGAAAAAGGTTTCTGGCTGGCATGGCCACCTTTCAACTTGTTTTTTTCCCCCAAAGCAAGGACTCTCCAAGAATCCCTATTTCAAATGCAAATGGCACAGGGAAAAGGAATAGACATTCATCAGTCATCAACACACAGTGAGAATGAGTGTCATCAGAATTTAGCAAGCTGAACAATCAGCACCTAAAAAGTGGGACCAGAACATAGGAATTTTGATGAGAAGAGAGAATTTCTTTGGAGTTGTTTAAGGCAAGCAAGCCAGAGTGGTGCACTGCAAGGTGGGGGAGGGGTGACACAGGAGTCCTCTGAAGGGTGCAGAAGACTAGGGGTGGGGGAGGCGCAGAGAATGGAGAAAGAGACTGTAGAAATGAGATGTGGGAAAGCATCAAAGCGAATTGGCCGCCTTGGACTTTACCTTGAGTAGTTCTACAAATCTTGTCACTTGGAGTTTTGTCCTAGAACTGTCCACTAGTATCTCTGGAATTTTCTTAGTCCATTGGCAGATGGCCCTGGGCCCATTAAACACTAAAATGAAACAAAAGTTTATGAAACCTATATGGCAAATATAAAAATATGCAAAAGCACTTTCACATACGCCCCTTTGATCATTTTCATCTTCAGTCTGGCACATAGTACATGGTTAATAAATATTCAGATGAATTGAATATGTGGAAAAGGTGTTAATAGCATTTGCATTTTATGGATGAGAAAACTGAGTTTCAGAGAGGTTAAGTGAGTTGCCCAAGATCAGGCAACTAATCATTGCTGAAGCTTCTTTGCTCTTAGTGCCCCCAGTTTCATTAGAATCCCCCATTGTGGTACCCCACTTTGGCTTGCTCTCCTTAGGTAGCTCCAAAACAGTACTTTCTGCTTTGTAATTCTGACTCCCAAAGCCAGCTGTTCTATGTTGCTTCCATGTGAGAATAGTATTGGGTGAGGCTTTGTGTGCTCCCATTTTCTTAAAACAGGTCCAAGTAAGAAAAATTGAGTATAATTGCAAGGGAAGTCCTTGACCTTTTAATTACAACCTCCTGAGTCTGCTGGACTTTAGGTCCCCAGCTGCCCAACCAGATACACTTTTCCAGGCAATTTGAGGCCTTGGATAATATTTTATTTGGAAATAACTCCCATGTCTTAAACTGGGATCAGTGGCCCTTTTCTTCCATTATGATTATTGGGAGCGCTGTTTGGTCCCCAGAAGTAGGGACTGTTATATGACCCAGAAGTAGTCAGTCCTTTCAAAGTGGGATAAGCTGATGGAGAAAATGCCCTGGATACTCTTGAGTGGCGGCTGAAAGCCAGACCACAGCTCTGGATGGTACAGGCAAGACTAGGGTGGCATGATGGAGGAGGAGCTAGGGTGATAATCTCAACATTGGTGAGTGCTTGCATAATGGACTGACTGTGGACGGCATTTGGAGCATCAGACTGACTTAACGGTAGAGAGTAGAGATGGGTAAGCCATATGCAGATTGCCCAGTCTTGACCAAAATTTGTCATTTTATTCCATTTAGTGCCCCTGTCCCCCCAACCTAATCTGGGGCATCTTTGTTGTCTCTGAGATATGAGAGTCACTCTTTGCAGATCCTAGAGTAATCTAGTGGCTGTTTGAATGAGATTCTCTACATCATTCTTTCCTTTTTTATTATGGACTCGGTTTGATTCCAAAACATTCACAGATAATTCTCAAACACTCTAGCTGAGCCACAAGGATGTTATTTCTTAGGGTTACTGTTTCTTTAAATACACTGTAGTTTAATTATTTCATGCTACTTCTTTTGAAGTATTATAAGTCCCATTTTCTTCCTTCTTTCCTTTTTTTTTACTCCTTTCATGTATGTGTGTGCGTAGGTGTGTCTGTAATGTGTAACAACTGAATGTGTGTGGAGGAAAAAGTGTGTGACCCTCTAGGCCTGCACCATCCCACAGTTGGAGCTATTAGCCACTTACATGCACAATTAACCAGCTGATTCTTAGATTGAAGGCTGAGGGAGCTAATTGCAGGTACAAAAATTGCACCCAGATAAAAAGAGGTTGGTCTGGAAATTTAATCTTTAAGCCTTCTTCTTCAGGGTGACTAGGTAGTATGTATGTATGTATGTATGTTTTTATTTTAGGTTGACTCATCTTCCTGGTTTACATTCATCATAATTACTAATGGCATCCAGTGGAATCCCCTATTTTGTCATAAATAGCTACTACCAAACCCCATTCCACTTAAGTTCTGGCACAGAGGTCTGTTGCATGCTCTTTGTATGTTTATCTTAAATCTAGAATCCTGCAGTGATTTATAGGAAAAATATGAGTGGTGTGTGGGTGTGTGTATGTGTGTGTATGTTGAATATCTTATTAAGAAGTATCTCTGGGGAAGGAATTCATGACAGCCTACCTTGTATGGGGCACCTTCATCCATTATCTTATTTTTCTTATCAATAACCCAGAGAGCTTGGTAGGTTATTTCCATTTGATAGGTAAGGTTTCTGAGGTTCTACAAAGTGAAGTAACTTGCCTAGGGTTATACAACTAGTCTTAGGTATGCTTGATGGTAAATGCTGGCTCTTTGCGTTGCTCAACATGACCTTTCAGCTTCATAAACTTCCATGAGTTAGATGGACTCTATTCTTACATCTCTGTGTAGATGTGAAATGCTATAGTTCAAAACAATTATCTACACTATCTCTGGAAGTTAGAGCTAGCGGTAGTAAGACTAAACAGATCGGCTCAGACTGCATGTGTTAAACAAACCAACTAGGCTTCATGTTCAGGCTTTTTCACAGTGGCACAGTGACGCTGAGGAAGCATCGTTGGTATTTTCTTCTCTGTGCTTCTCTTCCATTTTTCATAACCATTTCTCTGACATTCCTGTCTCATCCTACCTTCTGGATGCCTTGAGATTTTTCCCTTCTCTCAGGATATCCCAATTCATCTCTGCCCTCCCCAGGTAGTATTTCATGATATGGATCTTCCCTTCCTATCCCCATTGGGCTACTTCCAACAGAAGCATAACTCTAACCTTCCTGCCCACCAGGCTATGCTCTATGTTTTCTAGTTAGTTAACTATAATTCCACAAGAACATGGAGATTATTAGATGTTAATGGATTAATAAATTATGATGCAGCCACCATCTCCCACTATCAGTTTCCTCCTTGGGAAAATGAAGGGGTAGGACTGAAGAAGCTCTAAGATTCAGTATTTTTCAGTTTCATTTCCAGTCTATGATCCATGAACTTCCACACGTTATTCTTACATTTTGACAAGGGCCTTCCATACATAATGGGTCTTAAATGAGCACTCTTCCCTCTTCTGCTCCTTAAATGAAATGCCCCGAGTTTAACACTTGGTCATCTCCTCTCTTGTGGGGGCCCCATGACCCCATATTTATGCTAATGACTTCTAAATATATGTTTCTAGTCTGCCTCTGACCTTGAACACCAGATGTCTACATGTAACTTGTCTGCTGGCCATTTCCACTTGAGTTTTCTACAGTCCCCCAAATTTAACTAAATATAGAACAAAAATCATCATTTTTATAACTTTGTTGAGCTGCTCTTTCTTACTTCTTCACTGTTAATGAAGAGTGCCACTCTCCTTGTCAGCCATTGGAGAAACTTGCTCATAGTCTTATATTCTCCTCCTTCCTCTCCTTTACAACCATTCCAGTCAAATCCATGTTTATCCTTCATCATAAGCTTCTCTTTCATCTATCCAATGCCCTTAACTCCCCAGAATGGCCCTTATCAACTTTCTTAGAAATTATCATAATGACAGGTTTCCCATCCCTTAGTGCTGTTTTATGCCAAATCTTCCTGTCATGGGTATGCCACAGGATCATTAGGAAAAGCAAATAAGATAAGCAATGCGGATATGTTTTATAAAATTTAATGTCTTTTAGCATGCTCTATTATATTGCATTTCTAAAAAGACAGAGAGCTGATTCTGGTTTCTTGAGTCTTCGTGCTATTTCCTGTGTCTAGAATGTTCTCCTTTCTCCCCCTCTTCTTTTTAAAATAGCACCCATTCCTCAAGGCCTAGCACAGGCTCATGTCATTCAAAAGCATGATCTAACCATCTCCACCCTTTTTAATATGTCTTCTTTCTAGTCACCTATGCTTCTACTCCTTGGTCTCTTGAACTGCTATTTGACTTTCTCGTCCAAGATCAAGTTGTAAGGTCATTTGAAGGCAGGAGCCATATCTTTATTCTTTTCTAAAGCACATTAGAAGGTGCCCCAAAGCACTGGATGGATGGATGGATGAATGGATGGATGGAAGGATACTTCAGTGGATCTGTATTTGATTTGGCTTGGAATTATAAATCTGGCCCATGCAATCTATATGAGAAGAATTCCTGCCTCTCTTTGTCATAGAAGTTCATCCATCCAAGCAAGGGAACAGTATATGGATCCTAAACCCATGATTCCACTCAGGATCGGAGGGAATGAAGCTAGTGGAAATGCCATGAGCCAGTAAATTTATGACACCTTTCATACCTAAAGCTTTTCTTTCTTTCATCGTATATCAGGAAGAGGGTGCACAGCCAGGTGCACAGGTGGGGCAGTGTGCAAAGTGAGTCTGCAAGTCTGCACTGTAGTATACATGCATCTTTCTAGCAAGCAGATCACAGTTTGTAGCCCGTTGTTTCCTTTGCCTACGTGGGCGCATTCAGCACTTCTCCCCGCAAATGTGGTCAGTGTCCTCCTTGCTTATCCAGATACACAATTGGACAATAAATGAAACCATGGAAAATCCACAATGCCAGAGGTCTTTGTTCATTGCTGATTTTAAATGAACTTTGATGCATAGCATAAAAAGAGCCATTAGCAGAAGAGAGCTTAAACTACATTAGAAGAGGGAAGAAAATTGTCCAACATTTGGTCAGTCTGACAAGGTAAAAGGGAGTGTGGGGTGGGGACAAGCTATTAGGGAAGGGAGGGCTTCCGTGCACAATGGTGCTGAAGAGCAGGCATGGGGTGGAATAAAGTGCTGGTGCCGGTCTGGAAACAATGCATAAACATGTGCAAAGTTACCAGGCGGGAGAGCAATTCTTTTTCTTTATAGTTAAAAACATTAAAATTGCCTTCTTGCTTCCCCCTCTCTTCTCCCAACCCTGACTCCTCCTTCCTTTGATTCTCCGTTTGTGGAACTTCAAGAATATTGGAGGTGCTTAAAGGAAGTCTTCAACTACTGTTTAACAAGTCAATACTAATTATTGTTTAGTGGTGGATTATGGGCCAGATCACGGAATTAAAACAGAGCTGTTGGGACACCTTTGTACCTGGCAAAGAGTTAATGAGCACATGCCGGGTCCCTGTATTAACTGCCAGGCTGGTTTACTATTTTATTTCAGTGACACAGAAACAAAATCTAATAAATCATTTTACGCTTACCTGGATGCTTTCTTTCTTCATTAGGAAAATGTGAAAGCTTCATTGTAATGTTTATCATAAATTGAGATATTATTTTTTCGGTTATTCAATTAGTTGGTTATCCGCAGAGTGGTATATATATTGGAGGAAGAAAAAAAGATTACAAGCAAATTTGGTGTCAAAAAAAGGTACTGGATTAATAGCATGAGCAGAGAAGATGATTTACCTCCTGAGACCATGGACAGTGACTGGACTCCCTCATGACTCTGTGCTTGTGTGGATTATGGATGTAGAATACAGACATTGAAGTGTGTGTGTGTGTGTGTGTGTGTGTGTGTGTGTAGGTATGGAATGAGAGCCTGAATTTCTAGAAGTAGGAGGGCAGGGTTTCTGGCTCCAGGCCCAGTCATTTGGGGTCTCTCGGTAAGGGCTCCATAGCTAGGACAATATGGGGGAAGGAAAGGAAGCTGGGAGGAACAGGGGTGAGTTATGAACAATCTGTTTGTTCTGATGAGATGTCCAGCTGGGATGGTGACTACACTTCTCATAGCAACTTAATTCACCAGATCCCTGAGCAACTAAATGGTCAGGCTTTGGGGTCCTGCTGACTGGAGTGAGATTTGAACCAGTGACCTGTAAGCGAGAAACGCTATTTGCTATTGCAAGGTGCATGTGCTGTTTAGCTTGACCCTCTCACCACCCGCCATGGGCTCCTCAAAATTAACATTTAGACATGTTCAGCACTGAAATGTGAGGTGCAGGTGAGTGTCTCACTAAACCTGGTGATCAGACCTAATTTGATTTGAAAAGCTTTGGAAATGATTGGTAAAACTTACATTATTTGTATAAATTCAATAAGTTTTAATTTTAATATGCAAAAACAAAGCAGGGGAAATACTCTATACATAAGTCAGAGTATGTAAAACATAATATGTAGTTTAATAACAGATTCTATTTTTCTTCCTATTAAGCCTCACTACTTACTTCAGTAATTTACAATATTGGAGTTGCTTCATGGGAACTAGGAGTCCATTAAGATGTGTACATTATGCAGCTGGTATTACATGTAATATATATTTTTTAAAAACTCTTAATCTTTAACCTCAGTATTGCATAGAGGTCCAGGGGATCAATTATAGATAAAAAGAGGGGAGATCTCAAAGGACTTGCAAACTTATTGGCAGTTTCTCAAGATACAGTACTGAGTCTGTGTATATTGGTATTAAGTTTTCCATGGCTCAGACAAGAAGAAACATAATTGATTTTATTTGAAAGGAGGAGATGGGGCCAAAGGGGGCCTTGTGGTCTCCACTCTTTTGCTTTCAGCCCATATAAAGTAAGCATGCTTACCAGAGGTGTTTAATGGTGCACTCTGGCTGGTTTTTTTTTTTTTTTTTTTTTTTTTTTTTTTAATACAAGTGTGAATGGATGCCTCAGGCTATAAGCAAGCTCCACCTCTCTCAGAACCTCAGAGGCTGTGGGAATGATCCCTGCCCTCCCGGCCCATCCTTAATTGGCCTATAGTCCAAGAAGCAATTAAAACTAAGGGTCTGATTCATAAAATGTGAACGTGCCATTTAAATGTGTGCAGGGGGATCCTTGTTCATAATGCTGGGATGGAAGCAGCATGGACTTTATTTTTATCCACTCAGCCTACCTTTCATAAATTTACTTTTCTTTTCTTCTCTGGGCCCTAAAGGCCCTCTGTCCTTTTTCTGAGAAATCTAAAGCCAGCTTCAGGGCAGAGTTTGGGCTCAAGTCCTTGGGTGCCTGTCATGAGGGCCTGACGACCTAGTCCCCACTTTGCCTCCTTAGGGTGGACATTTTAATCATGATTTTTCTGTATGTATTCCTATCATTTAACCATTTTAATATTTTGCCCAGCGGTATATGGGAAGAAAACTCTAGAAATGAAGTTGAGCATTGCTGTCTACAGAGACTGAAGTTTAGGGAAAGCTGCCAGACCTTGCCAGAAATAAGCTTCAGAAATGAGCTGGGGGAAGAGAAAGTGTCCCTGAATTCCACGATGTTTAATTACAATACCAGGGAAACCCTAATTTGACAATCACTATTTACGTTTTCCCACAATTTATATACTCTGCACTCTCAGCCCTCCAGCCTACACTATTAAGCTCCTAGTGTCACTAATATATTGAGTTTCTGAAATCAGTGCAGAAGGTCCGTTAAGTTGAATATGATTGCTTGGGAAGCGTTTCATACATTTTTCTATTATTTGCTTTAGAACCTACTCAGAAACAGAGAGAGTCTCTTATAGGAGATACTAATTAGGGTATAGGAATCATATGTTTTAGCTCAACCACATTTCCAAGCAGAGGAGTCCATTTGAGATGCCTTTTAGACCAATGTCGAACCCAAGGAAAGAATCGTAATAATATGCCCTTGAGAATATGCCTGCTGTCTGGGACAAACTAAATCGACAAATAATCACTTGATTCAGTTCTTGTGTTTGGTTTATCTAATAAACAATAGTCTTATTCTTTATTATTTCCTGCCGTTTGTGTTATACTGCTATTCACAAAGTTTTAATTTATTTTCCAGAATGGTGCTATAGGCCTCGTTATCTGGGACTCCCTTTTTAGCTTTTCACACGGAGCAGGGGGTTATCTGGTACTTTAGTCTAGTAAAAAGCTACATCTACACCATACCAAACAACCAAGCAGAAAGTGAAAAAATTTAGTCCATTTCCCAGATGGCCCCAGATGCATGGCATTGTGTAGACTGAAACAGCCAGATGGCTGAATGGATTTTTCACTTTCCATCTGGGTGCATGACATGGTGGAGATGCAGCCAAAGTCTTGAGCCAAAAGAAAATGCCAGCCAAGGAGATGAGGTATTGCTACTTTCCAGGCACCTAATTCCTGCTGGGTGGTATTGTGACCTTGTATTAATTTATTCTTCCAAAGCAGGTCACTCTTAGGGGAAAAATGATTGTCAACCTCTAGAAATAAAGAGGGAGGCAGGCAGACCCAAAGAGACTTGTAGAGAATTTGCTTTCTCATTTGCTTTAATGCAAGGATAGGTCTTTTACAGACTTGGTGGAAATGGTGACACCTTAGGAAGGTCCTCTCCTTCCAGGTCTCTAGAGGTCAGCAAGCTGGAGGCACTACAAAACACCAAGTGAAAATGAAAACATCAGGGGGCTTGCTGTCCATCATGGGCATCACTAAATCTTTTTGAACAACCCTGGGCAGTGAATTATGGCAACATGGAATTGACTTACAGTTTATTTCTAGTAACAGGCAGTTACTATGTCAAATCTGAAACCATTCAGAAAGGCCTATAAAAATATATGACAAAGTAACAGGCTACCTCTAGCTCCTTTTAGCATGTTTATGAGTTTAAACTGCATTGAGCTTGTGTTTATAGAAACAAATACAGGGATTTCTTACATCCTATTCTTCTTCTTTCTCCCTGCCCTGCCATCAGCCCTTTTGTGGCCGTGGGCTGGTATCCAAGACCTTCAGAATGTTTAAACTCCCAACTGGCGTTGCCGTTTTCTTTAGAGGCAGTCTTATCGATAAGCATACAACTTGTATTTTTCTGGAATAGTTGAAGTTCTTTTGTTGAGGAACGGGATAGTTAAGTGACAGTTGCGAAGGAAAATCATTTTCAAGTTACCTTTCACCCACTCTTCCCCCCGACACTGTTTGACACTTACTGAGAAACTAATTGCAGCCTGAGTGGGGCCACGGGACAAATGCCGCAATCCAGGCATAATGCGACACCAAATATAATAAGGTAACATATTGTTAAAAGTCAATACCCCAAGTCTAACAATACGGTGTCACAGACTCATAAGCGTGTAACCATATAATACATAATTGTCATCTGCAGAGAAAAGATCTAATTTTGATAATGCATATTGAGATTGGTTGTCTGAAAAATGCTTATGGCTCCAGAAGGTTTGACAGTCCTGAATATCACATAATAGCATGTAGCCAAGGAGCATAGGATGAAGGGAAGAAAAAAAGACTCTATTCCAGAACGCAAGCACTCCCACTCACAGTTTTATTTTTAAAAGAACACGATTCTGCTCAGACAATGAGCAAGTTTACTGTGAAGGGTGATTTGTTCCTAGGTTTCCATATCTGGAATCTCTGTGTGTGTGCACGTGAGCAGAGGTCCTAATCCATCCTCCAGGCTCTGAACTATAGGATCCTGCTTTGACAGACACAGATATCCTGAGGTCGCTGGCCTATAAGGGTTTGGTATAGCTTTAAATTCCAAAGAAATTAAGCAAAATCAATGGACTCTTGAGACATACTGTCTACTACCTACCATATTACCTCAATTCTAGGAAATAGCTTTTTAGCATTTTAAGATAGCTGTGGTCAGCATCCTGCTTATAGTAGTCTTAGCATCATTTTCCCCCTTCTGTTTCTTTATAAAACACTGTTTTTAAATGAAAGACATGCCTTCCAACCCATGATACCTTAGAGTTGAGGAGAGGAAATATTGTAATAATAAATGTGGTAGCTACTATTTATTAGGCATATGTGGTGTCTCTAATCTAGTAGAAGACCTTTGGCAAATGCTTCATTTCAATCTCATTTCAACCCTATGGAGGAGCCAATATTATTTTCATTTTACAGATGAGGATTCCAAGGCTCATAGCCACTGAGTTATATTAGAGGCTTTCCCTGTATTTGAGGATCTGGCCATCTCTGAACGTGTCACCTCATGGCAAGGTGTAGTTGCAACACAGTGATTTGTTACTGTACCTAAAACTTTGAGAGGGTCCACTGACATGGATCCACTGATCTGTAAATCCCATTAGCTCTTGTAAACTTGGGCTGTAATTGATCTGAGTGTAGCTCTTATAATTAGAAGATTTGCACCTCTTTCAAACTTCAGGGGCATTTGTTTATACCACTTGCCCCATTTTGTTATTTGAGGCTGCCCTATCAATATGCATTTATGACCATGCCTCAAGTCCCTTTACTAGATGAAGACTTCTCAAGGGCAGGGCCATTTATGTCACCCTTCATTAATCACAGCATCAAAGTATTAAGTTTGTGTATAGTGCATGAACATTAAATAGGTGTGAAATAAGTGCTTGGCATTAAAGAAAATAACACCAGACATCAGACTATTACCATTTAAACAGGGTGAAAGGAACTTTGAGGTCATCTACCTGGCTTCTCACCACATTGGACTCCCTATAGCACTTCTTTCTTGAGATTCATTCATTCATTCATTCATTCATTTCTTTATCAAATTTTTATTGTACATGGTTCTATGTTCAAAGCATTGGGTCAGATGCGCTGGGGGAATACAGAGAGGAATAAGCAATAAAACCTATGTCTTTGAAGGGATTATAATGTAGTTGAGGAGATCATGCAAATGTAAATATTAGAGGAGACTTGTGGATATGTGAGGCCTATATAAAAGGTTAGATGGTTGTTTTATTATTATTATTGAAATATCTGGCAGTCAATGCAGAGTACGTTAACTGCTCTGGGAGTTCAGAGAATGGAACAATGTCGACGTGGGTGATTGGGGAAGGCATTTTTTTTTCGGGGTTGTTGTATATGTGGAAATGAGGCACGGCAGAAGGAAACCGCAGAAGGGTCTTGTGCAACTGTCATTTACATTTTAGCGGAGTTGGAATGCTGGTACAGGAGTGACCACAGCAGACATATTTGCTTGGGCAGAATCATGGAGGACTTTGACTGGCAGGCCGAGGTGCTTAGGGACCTGCCGAGAGTGTTTGAGGAGGGGAGAGGCTTGACTGGGTCTGTGGTTTTGCGAGATTAGCTTGGCCTGTAGTAATGTCAGTCTAATTTCAGGATGCCTCCAGCCCAGGAATAGGAAGTATTAGGAGAGAATGAAGATCATCAGATCATTGTTTAGAAAGGTGCTATTTTGTTTAAATATGTTTAAAATATTTTTAAATGACGGTAAAAGCTGCTTTTCAAAAACTGGACTTGTTAAAGCAGATGGTATGCGCTGATAATGGAACTGAGAACCTCCATCAGATGGCCAGGATGTGGTCACTAGAAATGCATAGGAGTGAGGCTGCTGTGGGGAGCAGATAAACAAGGAAGCTGCATACAAATACTAACTGAAAGATGGAATCAGGGGCAGGGCCACCTCTGTGGATAGCAGGTCTGCGGAAGCATATTTCTTTAGATTCTCTGAGAAAAAATGGGGAAACAGGGAAGAGCATGGCAGGAAAATAACATTTATCAAGTTCCTCTGTGTGTCGGGCAGGGTGTTGCTATGCTTCTTTTTTACTCTGACTCCTTAAATCCCTGCAATATTCCAATGAGGATGGTCTTATTATCCCCATTTCACATGAGAGAAAAAATAAGGCTCAAAGAATTTGAGTGACTGCCTTGCCCAAAGTCACAAAACCAGATTTTGTGTTGAGCTTCATCCCAAGAGTTGTCAAACCCTATTCCCTCCATGCTTTCCTCACTACACCTGATGGCATTATATTGACATGCCAGCTCATTCCCTGTTGTTCAGATTAGAGTCTCAGAGATGGTAAATACCCACCCCCCTCATTGCCTATACACCTCTTGAGCTGGGCTGTCTGGATCTTACCTCTCTTACCATAAATGGGGGGAAATGGGTAGGTCAGGGAAACAAGTTCTCTCCCCTAAGGACAGAGCAGAGATAGCTCAAGCCCTTGTTCTGTGTGTTTTGCCCTCAACATTCAGTCTGGGACCAGAAGAGGTGAAATGTTCCGATCAGATACAGAGCTAGTTGGAACCTTAAACGGGGAGCACAGTGAGGAAGGCAAAAAAGAAACACAGAATAGTTTGCCCCTGTTATTTACTTTGCCTCTATTCCTCCCATCTGTTAAAGCCTCCACCCTTAATATGAGGACCAAAATTGTGTGTCTCTAAGGACTCAAGCTGTCATTGATCCATTTCTGAGCTCTTCTACTTCCTCAAGGGTGGATTTAGGGGGAGTCAAGGTGGCAAAGCTGTGAGCTTTCCCTGGCTAGAATAGTGCCTCCCATTCATTTTTCACACCATGGCACAAATATAAAATGATAATATTTGTAGGGCTCTCTGGAGAAGATGGATGAGCTGTTTATGGATGGAGTGCTGGCCCAGGCTCTGGCCCCCTCCAGGCTTCCTGAGGCCTAACCTGTGGCTCAGATGAGGTATACCTCAGTGTGTCCCCACTGGCTAGATGCTCTTGGCTTGAAAGGGCCACCGTTCATCACCTGCAGCAGTGGGTCGTTAGGTCTATAACCAGAAGTTAGTACATGCTCCTACTTGTCTGTACTTTCTTAGGGCCTCAGTATTTTTTCAAATAAGAAAGGCACAAAATAGGGTTACACAGCAGTGATGCAATGGAAATGTGCTATTCACATTATAATCCCAGAATTCATCAAATAATATTTACTCATAAAGTATGAATAACTCTATGACAGAAACTTAAAGCAAGCTGTGTGGGGTGCACATTCTTTAAAGCCAGTAGGGGTATCTTGGTGAAGCCAGGTATAATTTCATCTGGAGAGGTCTGGGCCAATTGCACCCTTCTCACCAGTCATTCAGTAAGTCCCAGCAAGTAATAAGGATGATAGGTGATGAGAATGTATTAGATGATTGCTGTATGCCAAGTACAGTGCTCCCACATGGACTGTTTTGTCTTTATAGCAACTCTGATTACCCCTCTTTTACAGATAAGCAGACTGAGGCCTAGAGGGAGAGGTTAATTAACTTGTTCAGAGCCGCATGGCTATTGAGTGATGGTCGTTTGATGTTAATACTACTGGTGCCACTAGGCAATGCTGCCAGAATTCTGAGAATTCTCCTCAGATACAGAAGGAAAACAAGAAACAAATTCTTTACTGTTATTTGCTAACAACTGGCTTTAAAAGCTGATCCCTCAGAGGTGCTGACAACAGGGTAAGGGAAGTGAATATTGTGTAGTACAGTTAGTAGAGTCTTTTGTACTTACCACTAGCCAACAGACTGTTATTTAGGGTTGCTGGATTTAGCAAGTAAAAATACATGATGCCCAGATAATTTTGAATTTCAGATAAACAAGAAATGTTTGTTTGTTTGTTTTTGTTTTTTAGTACAGATGTGCCCTGAATCTTGCATGGGCCATACTGATAAGTGAACTTATTCCCTGTTATGTGAAATTTAAATTCAACTAGAAGTCCTGTATTTTATTGCCAGATAAACATCGTTAATGCTCTCTCTTGGTAGGTAAGGATTTCCTTTAACTTTTATGACTCCTTGATAGCATTAGACAAATGCAAGTGTTATTTAAAATTGTAAAATAAGTAATTATGATTAGAGAATCACAGGGAAAAAAGAACAGTGGAGAATGGTTATAGCTTTGCTACTCTTTGCTAGAGTGACTGTGTTCATACCAAGAGTAGACTAGGTTTTGTGTCTTGCCCACAATACAAATTAAAGGAAGCCACTGAAGCCATGAGCCCAGATTTGGGAAGACTTGGTGTCGTGAAGATTTGGGAAACAAAAAGAGAGGTCTTGCCATGAATAATTCTTCCCTGATATAGATCTTCGAGAGGAAGTAAGAAAGGGGATATTAGAGAGTTGAGAAGAGGTGACATATTTCTAAGTAGTGGAGAACAGACATGGACATACAGAAGAACAAGCTTCTCAAATCTATTGTAGAGGGAAGAGGGTCAACTGACTTGGTAATTGGTCAGAATGTATTGCAAAGGGTGAAATAAATAAATAAATAAATAAACAAATAAATTTGCTGAGTACCATACCAAATCATTCTGGGTTGAATAGTGTCCTCTCAGAATTCATGTCCCAGAACCTGTAAATGTAACCTTAATTGGAAAGAGGGTCCTAGCAGATGTAATCAGGTTAAGATGAGGTCATATAGAAGAGAGTGGGCCCTAACTCCAATATGACTTGTGTCCTTATAAGAAAAGGACAATTTGGACATGGGATAAAGACACACAGAGAGAAGGCCATGTGAAGATGGAGGCAGAAATTGGAATGATGCATGTACTAGCCAAGGGATGTCAAGGATTTCTGGCAATCACCAGAAGCTATAAAGAGGCAAGGAAGGCTCCTCTCCTAGTCTTTAGAGAAAGCATGGCCCAGGCAATAACTTGATTTTGGATTTTTAGCCCCCAGAATTGTGAAAATGAATTTCTATTGTTAATAGCCACCCAGATTGTGGTAATTTGTTATGGCAGCCCTAGGAGACTAATAAAAGTACATGCCACATTCTGTTATTACCTTCCATACAAATAAAAAGGTCAAATGTCATTGAGGAAAACTGGGGAGGAAAGACAATTTACCACACGTTCCCTACTTTAATTAGCCTCTAAAACAGACTCAGTCACAAAGCACTGGGGTCAGCAAACTTCCTATAAAGGGTCTGATAGTAAATATTTCAGGCTGTGCTGGCCATGGGTTCTCTGTGGCAACTACTCAATGCTGCCATTGTAGAGTGAAGGCAGGGTATGCAATACATAAACACATGGGCGTGGCTGTGCTCCAATAAAACTTTATTTACAAAAACAGGTGCTGGGCTGGTGGATTGGATTTGGCCCATGGGCTATCATTAGCCCAACTGTGACAAAAGGCATGGCTTTTTCAGACCTCTCTTGCCTTGCGAATTTGTAGACATTTATTGCTGACTACATGGAAGGTCCACTTATGTGTCCTTGACTTATTGCATACCTGGTGGGACTGAAAATCATGGAGCTAATATTTCCTCAGGCTAAGTGACATCTCAGTGAGTGTGTCTTCCAGTGTTAGTCACTTATGTGCCAGCTGCCATTCTTCAAGGTGCTGTGCCTCTTACCACCACTCTCAGAAACAGGATTTGGACTAGCCAAGGAAAGTAGACTCGTTTCTTCCTAGCTGTACCTCATTTAAAGCCTACATGGTGTTCCCCGGTTTGATTACTCACCTTGTTCTGAACAACTTTATAACTTATTCTAAAAGCCAAATTTACCCTCAGAAGATAAAATTGCTACTTTTGGGGGCTTTCCAGAGAATTTGAGGCTGACAAGGAGTCCCAGTGAAGAATTCCAGATACTTCTTGTTCTGGTGGCATTAGTAGAGTAAATGTTCAGCTTCCCAGGACAGCTCTTGGGACAGGATGGAACCTCCGCTGCATGTGTAACAGTTCCAGGCTTATTAAAAAGTCATTTCCATCATCTTCTAGGCTCACTTCATCTGACCGGCCCGGGGTGTAGTACGTGCATATGCATGTACTCCAGCAGTATGGGCATAGATATTCCAGAGCCTCAGGGACACCTTCTAGATTCACCCATGCAACCACCACCTTTCCTTCTCAGCCAGGTATTCCACACCTCTGAGAAGCCATCCCTCCTCAGGGAACTTTTCCAAAAGCATCAACAACTTTCAGGGCTCAATCTCGTCTCCTCAGAGGAGCAGCTGTACACATCACAGTTTATCAGTATTTCTGAGAGAGGCTGGTTCCCCTGCTCGCTGCTGTAGACGCAGGTCTCAGAGGAGCCCTTCTGGCTGATACTGCAGGACGTTTTCTTACCCTCTCCACTTTAGAGTGTTAGTTTCCTACTCGCCACAGTGCTCTTTCTTGTCAGAGGGATGCTGAGTGTGTGAGAGCATGTAGCACCTGATACTCACTGGAGGCTGTCACGTGTGATGTCACCTCATTTTCTGAGGCACTGGAGGGAGGAATGCTGAGTTTCATTTGAAAGTTGGGTCTCACTTGGATGCGGGAAGTGCTCCTCAGACCATCCATCCACTTCCGCTAAGTTTTAAAATCAAATACAATGTCATGTGTTGTCCTTTATGTTACAATATACTATTAATATAAAATTATACGCTGTATGCTGTATGTCATTATAATTATGTTATTATTAATTATTGATTTTGGTAATGATAATGACTTTTGAGACTCCTGAGGGCTAATCTTTTTATGTGGAAAAGCACCTTAGGTTTCAAATGAAACCTCCCCCAGGAACAGTACCACTAGAATGATATCTGCAAACAGCTTCTGAGCTGAGCCCAGAGTGTCCACATAAAGTTACTAGGTGAATTAAATCATTTATCTGTGTTTTGAATCATATTTCTCTGCTAGACAAGTAATAACACTTAGGAAACATTTCATATATAGGACCTTAAACTGTTTCTCTATAGGTTGGATGCTAGTAACATACACCTAAACCTTCTGGAGCCTGTGATTTGGTGAAATACACTTCCCTTTGTTCAAGAATTAGCCTGACCAGATAGAGAACAAGTATCTGTAATTTTTTCTTGTTTGAACAAGATATATGGACTGTCATTGCTAAATACATATAATTATTTCCTGAATGGAGACAGAGGTAATTCTGGTGGTGCTGAAGCAGGGAACATGTGTACACCTTTGTTGATGTGGCATTTTGCGGAGGACTAGGAAAAAAGCAGTGTGTTGTCACAGAGTAAAGTGGAAGGTCCTCTTGCTAGCATTTGAATGACAGAACAGGCAGGCAACTTTGAGGGGCTTGCCACTGATTCATGCATTTAAGTGGAGCAAAAATGTCCTTTAACGCAGTAGTGTGTGTGGGGTGTGGTCTATCTGGCTCAGAGTGGGCTGACTTTGAGAAAGCAGTGCTGACCTTTTCCATGACATGAGCTTTCATGGCAGAACTTTCAGCCAATTCCACCATCGTCCACTCCTGGGTTACTTAGGTTTACTCGGCAAGGCATTTAGATAGCCATCTGCTACAATTACCAGTCCCATCCCCACAGGCTGGTTCAGTGCCCACTTCCCAATGGTCTATGGCAAAGGTCAGCAAATTTCTTCTGCAAGTGTCCAGATAGTAAATATTTGAGGTCTTGTGGGCCAGTTAGTCTTTGTCACAACCACTCAACTCTGCCATTGTAGTGTGAGTGTAGTCCTAGATGGTACACAAATGAACGGGCATGGCTATGTTCCAGTCAAACTTTATTTACCAAAACAGCAATAAGCAGGATTTGTCCTGTAGGCCATAGTTTGCTGACCCCTGGGAACAGAAGGATTCTATTCTTAGAGACTTGCAAATCTTGTATTTATAGATTTAACTTAGAACAATATAAAGATCATTAGGAGTGAGGAGGCATGGGCTCCCGTCTCAATGCTGCCACTGCTTGCTTAACCTCTCAGTGCTTAATTTCATCATCATAAAACAAGAAGTTTAGATTAAATGATCTCTGAGGTTCCTTGGAGCTGGAAAATTCTGATCTAATAAGAGTTGGTGGTTCTAAGGGCACCTGGGTGGCTCAGTAGGTTAAGCGTCCGACTCTTGATCTCAGCTCAGTTCTTGATCTCAGAGTTGTTGAGTTTGAGCTCCGTATTGGGCCCCGTGCTGGGCATGAAGCCTACTTGAGAAAAGAAAAAAAAGAGTTGGTAGTTCTAAATTTCAGGCTCTAAGGAATATCCTTCACCACATCTTCATCATCATTTAGGATTCTTGATGGCAAAGGTGGTATTACAGACAGGGTCTGGGAGAGAGCGATGCTTTATATAGTGTCTGTTCACTGGTGCAGGGCTCTGCTTCCCTAGCCTGACCCTGGATCATTTCTGTCTGGAGCCCCAATTCTTCTTTCAGCTAATTCCACACTTAGTACATTGCCCACTGGCATTTTTCTTCACCAAATGACAGCAGAATCAGGAAGTGCTTTATTTCCCACTTTTCTTCATTTGCCCCCAAGAATGAGCTCTTACCTTGTGCAGCTGTTGAACTTTTAATTGAGTGACTGTTTCCCACAGAGTCCTGGGATGGAGCCTACACTTCATGTCAGTATGTTTTTTCCCACAGGACTTCATGTGGTAAAGAGCACACAGTGAGTACTTACTTTAGCAGCAAGTACTGTTGGCTTGAGTTCAGGGAAAAATGTGATAGACCCTGGCCCTCCACTACTCCACATTCAACTGAAAGATGGCTACAGAGAGCTTGTGGGATAACTTCAAGGTGGGTAACAAAACTTATGGTACAGTGGTATATACTATTGTGTGTAACGTTGGTACTCAACCCAAATGACCTAGGATCCTTTTTTACCATTTTTGTATGCCACCAGCCACTTAATTTCTGACAGTGAGCAATGGCATCTCCTTTGCTCCTGGTTTGGAGAGCTGAAAAGTGCCTGGGAAGCTAGATCCCCTCAGGGAGGCCTTGACTGATGACAAACAGGCCCAGGGATGTGAACAGCCAATTTCTTGGCTTCTGGTGACTCTGAGGCATAACTTACACTTTAGAGTTCCTCTGGGGATCAGGCTGAAGCTACCTTCCATGAGACTTCACCTGAAATCCAGGCCTCTTCTGGCCATCTCTCCTTTCTTGTCCTGTTTCTCCATTCCCTTTCAGACTTGCCCTGGGAAGACCTTTGCAAATCACAGATGTGCACTAATCCTCATGGAAGGTCTGATTCTAGAGAACCCCCTAAAACAAGAGCCTCTTATTTTGCAGCTACTATATTAGGCACTGGACACACTTTATCACTGATCTGCAGCCTGGTCCTGCAGGGTAGGTATTGTTGTCCCAATTTTGCAGATGAGGAAACTGAGGTCCAGAGAGAGGAATGACTTTCCCAGGTTCATTCCGGTAAGAAGTAGAAAATCCAGAATTCCTTCAGAATTCAGACTCTGTCTCAAATCCACACTCTTTTTACTCTGTGAGGTTTAGTTTGCTCCAAACAAAGAGAACCATTCTTTGAGGGAAGTTATGGCAAAGATGCCAAGGGATCTTTGCAGATTTACCTCAGAGGGACTTCTGCCTCAGGAACAGCTCTTTTGTACATGCCAGGACCTGAGGGATCGTACCTCCTCCTGGGAGAACTGGAAAACTTGGGCAACTGGAAAAGGTGTTATTTGTTTGTTTGTGTGTTTGTTTATTTAAATACAAAACCCCAGACTGTGTAAAATGGCAGCTGCCAGAAATATTGTCCTTGTCTCTCTCCAAGTGCCAGTAAAAAATTAAGTTACGATCCTATCCTCAGCTGAAATGGGCTTTCCTGGGATTGGAATAGTTATGGTCCTAATCCACGAACTATTCATCACGGTGGCATTGGCAAATGTTTGCATTCGGTAACTTTCCCCCAGTGAATCTCTTGCATTTCCACAGCTAATGGTTAAACAGGACTTGGACCCATATTTGCATCTCTACCAGCCTCTGGCAATTTGATTATTAGTGCAATAAATATACAACATTTAATAACTCTTCACTTTTCCACTTTGAAGCCATTAGTTGTCTCCAGGTTGACTACGAAGAACTTCAAATTCAATTCATTAACATTTCCTTAAATAGTCCTCTTAACAACACAGGTCTGGCTTTTCGATTATGTACTGTCACTAATAATGGTTTTTACTTCTAACCTATTATTAATTAAAAAATAAAAAGGAGCCCTCCACTCTCTCCATTTCTGAATAAGGTTTATATCCTCTGTGTGTGAACTGCAAAGAGGCCTTTAGAGTGTGGTTTGTAGTGTTTGATAATTGCTATCAAAGTAAATAATTTAGCTGGTCAGACAGTGTGCACTTCTCCCTGCCTCGAGTGGACGGCTCAAGTCGTGGCCAGTCAGGCAAGGCAAACCCAAGGCGAAGAGAATTGGAGCTGCGTGAACCCTGGATCAGGAGCTAACAGGAAAAGGCGGTCTTTCCTAGGGGATGCCACAGTGACCTCTGGAGCTTGCTCTGACCTGAGCCACTGCTCTCCTTCCCAGTGTGCAGCCAGATCGGGATGTCTGGACCCCCAGAACTCTGCAGATGGAGGCATCCCTCCCCAGAGGCTTTCAGGATTTTGCCATGAAGGACAAATGAACAGGCACAGATCCTCTGGATGCCCTAATCTTTTCTTTCTCTACTTCAAAGCCTTTGGAGTTGCCTCTGAGCCTGTAATTACCCTAGAGGTATTTTAGACTTGAAGCGACACCAGCAAAATTGCACTTCCTGATCATGGGAGTCCACAGTTGTGTTTAATCAATTATGAAGCTGGTCATGAGATGGGGCTTTTCAGCCATAACCATTAAAGGGGAATCATGATCTAGCTCAACTCCTTGTGCTGGAGGTAAGGGACCCGCGATCTGAAATTAAAGAAACACTAGCCAGTTGATGTGGTTTAATTTAGTCCCTGCCTCCTTAATTAAAAGCATAGCATTACCCACCCACATAACAAACTGGCATTTTATGCTAGACTGTAACTCAAAAAAAAAAAAAAAAAAACCCTGCAAAAGTTAGGTGGAGCTAAAACACTGATTTTAAGACACCAAGAAGGCTCCCAAACACTGCCGTAGGGTCTGGAGTTATTTAAATGGAAAGCTTTGAACAAGCTTCAAGGCTCTTTGAGAGTCAGTTCTCTGTCTGCCTGTCCCTTGCCCCCACCCCCTCAGTCTTGTGTCTCTGCTCCTCTGTCTCTCTCTATATATATTTCTTTTTGTCTTTCTGTCTGTTTCTTTCTGTCTCTGCCTTTCTCTCTGTCTCTTTCTGTCTTTGTCTCTGTCTCTCTGCCTCTGTCTCTCTCTCTCTCTATCTCTGCATATCTCTCTTTCTGTCTGACTCTCTTTCCTGAATGGTCCCACACACATATCCGATTTAATACACACACCTTTGCTTATTTGCTGTTAGCAGTCCAGAAAGGGAAGCAACAGTTCCTTGGATGTTCTTTATGGATACCTGTATGTCTGTGTGCGCAGGCCTGGGCAGTTTCAGGGGGGAGAACTTCAGACCAACCTTTGGTTGGACCATCCAGTCCTCTAATCATGGCCATGCCGCAATGAGCCTGTAGGGCCCTGGCTTAGAGAAGGCTGGCTGTGGTGGGCACAGGACCGCACAAGCTGCAGTCTGTGATGACTGCTCAGAGACATCCAGAGGCTCTCAGAGACTTAAGGTGGCACAGCAACAGAGCTAATTCCATACACTCAGGCCGGGCTGGACTGCTTTCTGCTCAGATCTCTTGTCATGGGCTCCGTTGTGGTGCACAAACCCTGAAGCTTGGGGCAGCCCAACCCCCAGTGCCTGCCAGCTTTCTTGACTCTCCTTCTTCTTGCCCACAGCCCAGCCCAGCCTACCTTACCCCTTAGTGGCACATTGTTCTACTTTGAGAGATCATATAGCATAGTGGTTCACAACATGACCAGTTACGCTGTTGCATTCAGCTTCTTGCTTTGCAGCTCCCTAGCTGAGTGGTTGTGTCTCAGTCTCTTCATCTATAAAATGGGGGTGGTATGAGTAATGACTTCAGACATTTTTCTGAGGATACAAGGAGTTAATTCAGGCTAAGTACTTAGAATAGGACAAAACAAACCTGAAATGTTACTAACTTTTAAAAACTGATGCCACTTCTCCTTTCCATAACTTTGAATGAATCATGACAGTCTGGAATATAATCTTTCAGTCATTCAAAGCTGAGAGAGCTTCGTGATCCACGGGCTAGACCTTCCCATTTTTTTAAATGAAGAAACTGAGGCCTGGCAAGATCAAGTAACCAGCATATTAAACAGATTGAGTGGTAGAGTGGATTCTTATTAATCCAGTGCTCTTTCAAACACACTCTTTGCAAATATTTCTCCTTGCTCCTGATGAGAGCTCCCTGGGACTTGGGATTGCTAGAAAGAGCAGCAACTCTGAGCACACAGCTTAGTGCTAAAGCCCTGCTGACCAGCCTCAGCTTCGTGTAGGCCGTTGGTAGGCTCCTTGGTGTGGCGAGAAGGACGTTGTGAAGATCCCATGTAGCCCCCCCCCCCCACCCCGTTGCTGCGGACATTCCACCCTTCTCCACTCATTATTTTTGGATAACAATTGTATCAGGAGAGAATGAGCCCTCCTTATTAAAAGCTGTGAACAGTGCTCTGAATATGCAGGAAGCACCCAACATTTTACCGTGAGTGAGATGCCTTCTCTCCTCAGAGGCGCTTGGGAGCCTTAGGCCCCAGGGAGAAAATTATTTCTGAAAAAGGGAAAATGTATAGAAAGATCAGGAGCCTCTGAAAACAAGCTATTTGGACTCTCCAGTTTTGCCTAGGGCTAGCTTGATCTTATGTTTCCAGCTGTATCTCCTCTTCCCCTTGGCCTACTCTGCCTAGATGAATAATGGATTGGGAACTAATGTTTGCAAGCAAGCCCTGGACTGATTGGGTGACCTGTGGTTGGCAACAAGTTACCCAGGGTGTTGGCCGCCCAGCGCTGGTGAAGGTCACCTGTAAGGCACCTCAGCTTCCCAGATGTGAGTCGCGAGGTGGGCCTTTCCTCCATCCCCACCCCATCCAAACCCCCGGGATTCGAGGCCTGGGTGGGGGTGACACCAGGATCTGCAGTAGAGTCCTCCTCCCTGTCAGCCCTCGGCTGCCAGCCTTCAGGGCTCCTGCTGTGGGCCGCCCCCACAGAGCTTCACTGAACTGATAATCATACTGCCTGAGTGAGGAGCTGGGGGTGGAGGTTTGACTCAAGAGGTTCAGATTTCTTCATTTTGAGCTAGAAGCCTGGCATGCTGCTGTCTGACTGTTGTCTCTGAGGACTGCATTCCCCAGTCCTGGTGCACAGCTCAGGTCAGAGAGAGAAAGCAGAAAAAACAGCATGTGCCTCCTAATGTGATATTCCAAAGAATTCCCACCTCAAATGCATAACCTGCGTCTAATCATAGGGAAACATCAGACAACCAGAATCGAGGGACATTCTACAAAGAGCTGGCCTGTACTCTTCAAAAATGGCAACCTGAAAGGCTAACCTGATTATAAGATCAACCCCTGGTCTTCACTGAGACCCCGGTGGCTGCTACCCTGGAAATACAGCCTTCCTTTGTGTAAGGTTCTAGAACTCCTTGTTCCTATCAAAGCCCAAGATGGTGAAGGAAAGCAAGAACAACCGTACAAACTATGCTTCTCCCACCTTCAAATGCAAGGACCCACTGTTCTAAATTTTGGGGAGGTGATTTGCTGACAGCTCATAGATAGCATGTTTCATGAGAGCAGTCATTGCAGAGAAAGTGTTGAAAGTTTCAAAAAGCATCAAACAAACCATGTTGATAGAAATTGCCACCCTTAGTACAGCTTGTGTAAGCACAGCTCTGTGGCAGTGGCTTCCTGGAAGTGGAGAGAAGGGCACAAAGCCATGCCATCCCCTGAGAAAATACCAGATTGTCCTCTGGGAAGGTTGGACCAGTTTCTTGGCAGCTTTAGACTCTTGACAGCTATTTCCCAGGTCTTAATTCAGAAGATGATGCTTTCTGGTACAGGACTTGCTCTGTGACCTTAGGTCTTCATTTCTTCTGCACAATGAGAGGTTTCATTATGGTCTCCTCAAACTCTGAAACTGTACTACTATATTGATAAAATACAACAGACTATAAGGATGTGTGTTCATTGAATGACATGATACTGGTTTGAGATGTGTCCTGTAAGGTCAGTCATTTAGTATTGTTTGCAAAGTAATTTGGGTGACTTCTGGGTAAGTCTGGGTATTTTGTTCATTAATCTCACTTAGAAGTAAGACTTATTAAAGAGCCCTTATTTATTGCATTTATTCGGATCAAGTTGTATACCTGGAGGAGAAGAATGTGTATTGTATCTCTTTTACTCTAATAAGGAGAGTCTATAAAGTGGGTATTTCTGAACCCAAACCCAATATTCTAATGGGGTCCCACTATCATGCCCTTCAAGCCTCTGAAAAACATAATCTCATATTCTCCATAAGTAAGACTGTCATTTCTTGGCTACACAAAATATAACAGTAGTTTTAAACCAGCTTTACGTAGTAGATCTCTTTAAAAATGGAATAAAAGCAATGGCTCTTTTCTCCTAAAATGCACATACTTGCAAAATATGACATACAGTATTGGGGGCTCCTTGGACCTTCCAGAAGGCCTTAAATGCCAAATCAAACACCTCTGTTGTCAAGTTACAAATATGTTGAAGAGGCAGGGACACAATCAGCTTTTTGCTGAGAGGTAGTTTGAAACAACAGATCCCTAAAATCAAGTAATTACAGGTTTTAGACCCTCCAAGGTCAGAAAGTAGCTAAATCTCCTGTACCTCCCAAACCACAGACCTTTCTGAGTCATTGCTGCCAATAAGGTACAGGAAACTTCTATTCAGTCTGTGCTGTACTTTCTGGGATATCCTGCCAACTCCAGGCTGGGGGACTGTCCCATTTCTTGGGGACATGTAGAAGATCATGGGGAGACCTGGGTAACTGTGGAGAAGTCACACAAACCTAGCACCCACTCATTTCTCTGGGGATGGAGAAAGTTTGTGCAAGTAGAGATTGCCACTTATCACATAGCTTGCTGAGCATTCCCTTGGGGGAATGCCTACAGATTTGCTTCCTGAGGCATATTGCTATTCTCCATCCCCCATCGCTTTAGAACTTCCAGAGAAGTGCCAGAATAAGAGACAGAGTAGGTGAATCATATTTCTCTGTAGCTCTGGAGTTTTCTTTCTCTGCTTTTGAATTTTTGGTTGTTGACCATTGGCTAGGACCATATGGCTCTCCGTTGTTTTCATGCACATCTCTCCAACTCCCCACTCAATGTTGGGACTGTTTTCAAGGCTCCTTTCCATCAGTCCGCCCAGCAGCATATGACATCTTGGGGATTTGCATTTTTTAGTTTAATCATTAGCTTAATGTTTGGGGGACATTAGTCATAGGAAGTTAGTCTCATTCATCCAGATGCGTTTTTAAAAGTTACAGCTCTTCTCTCCCCACCATAAAGCCCTCCCCCCCCCCCCAGCATCCTTTCTCCCATTTCCTTTTAAAAACACTCTGTTCTCCTGGAACTCTCAAATCAAGATATCAAAGCTGGAAGGAATTATTAATTCAGAAACTACATTTGAGTCTTCCAAAGGAGCTGAACCTGGCTGGAGTTGCATAGGAACTGTGCTGGTGTTTGGTCAGGAAATGACTTAAACCTGATCTTCAAGGGCCTGAAATTGCTCCCCTGAAAAAAGAGGAGGCATTTCTCTTGCCTACAACCCTCTGGGGAGACCTGAGTTCAGTGTTTGCTTCTCTTTCAATGCAAATGAATGGATGAGTTTTCTCCCCAGGCTTCTGGCCAACAGAACTGGGAACCATTCATGGAAGTTGGGCTGCCTTTTGAGTCTTTGGACTTTGTAACTTGCTAGGCAGATAGTTCTGGAAGGGAAGGTAGGGCTTGAATGGACTTTGGAAATGTTGACTTTAGATAAAAGAGAGGAAGATTTTTCCAGGTGAGCAAATGATATGAGCAAGAGCATGGAAGCAGGTGTAGTAACGGATATTCTGGGCATCATGAGTACATCCATCTGAACATAAACAGAAAATCAGAGTTGCCGATCCTGGATAGGATAGATCATGGGTAGAAGGATTTCTTCCTGTGTACTTTAGAGTTTAGTTTTATTCTATGGATAACTTAGAGTCACTGGAAACATATGAGTTCAAGAATTTCAAGATCAAAATAGTTTTAGAATTGTGAGTTAGATAGTGATAATTCCATAGCTAGTCTTGTGAAAGTCCCTTTCTGGAGCTTTCTTTCTCAAAGGCCAATGACAATGATATTTTTCTTTGATAGTGAAATGCCATGCTCTTGGTGTTGCCCTTCTTTATATGTTTAAGAGCTCCCTTAGAAATGTAAATATGGTTTAAGCACTCTTCCTATAACCCTCCCCTCTTTAAGTTTATTATTAGCTGGTCTTGTCCCAAGCACAAAGCCTCCAGAGCATTGACTTTGGAAGACATTAATACACTTAAATGCCCTAGACGTGGTCCAGAGAAGCCATTCTTTTGCATCCTACATCCCTTTCTGGGCCAGAGTCTCAATGCCCTTGTGACTGCTACATGCCCTATATTTCCCCCTCCCTCTCCTTGCCTTACTCTTTTAAATTAATTGATTAATTAATTTTTAATTTATATCCAAGTTAGTTAGCATATAGTGCAATGATGAGTTCAGGAGTAGATTCCAGTGATTCATTGCCTATGTATAACATTCAGACTCATCCCGGCAGGTGTCTTTCTTAATGCCCCTTATCCATTTAGTCCATCCCCCCCACCCCCCACCCCCCACAGCCCCTCCAGCAACCCTCAGTTTGTTCTCTATATTTAAGAGTCTTTTATGTTTTGTGCCCTCCCTGTTTTTATATTATTTTTGCTTCCCTTCCCTTATGTTTATCTATTTTGTATCTTAAATTCCACATATGAGTGAAGTCATATGATATTTGTCTTTCTCTGACTTATTTTGCTTAGCATAATACCCTCTAGTTCCATCTACATAGTTGCAAATTCCTTGCCTTACTCTTAATATGAACATTTTCCAATAACCACCTCCTCCAGCAGAATAAAATATTCTTTGCTCATTCAAGGAACTGAAAAACTTTCTTCTTACCACTCACCTGCTCAATAGCTCCACTTTTAGACATCATTGTGACCCTAATCCATTGACTACTTCTCTTTCCCTCTATCACTTTCACATGCCATGTATCTAGTTTATTATAATCACAATCTTCAAATACTCTCACTCCCTTTCCTTCCTTCTCACCTGGCAGGAAACCACACATTCTAGATGAGCTCAACAACCTATTATCTTTGTGCCTGTAATTAGACAGCAGAACATTTCTGGCAAGAGAGAGAAAGAGATTGAGAGATTGAGAAGGGGTTGGACAGAGTGAGGAAGGAAGAATGGGAGGGAGGAAAAGAGAAAATTATCACATGACCAAGGAGGGTATCTCCACTGTACATGGACCTTCACAACCTTCAGCTGGGCCCTCAATATTGCCCAGCCTCTTTCTTGCATATCTCCAGTAGGCTTGCTTTCCCACACTTATAGACCAATGCATCTTCTTCTCTCTTCTCCTCTCTTTTGTCATCTCTGCCTCCCCCATCACTGGTCTATCAGACCTCATAATACATAGATAAATGCTTTTTCTCTAACTTTATTTAAACTATTTTATTTATTTTGGGCCATACATTCAAGTTGTCCAAAATTCAAAAGGTACAAAAGTCATCATTGTATCCCAGTTTTCTGTATTCTCCATTTTCCTTCACATGGGCTACCACTGTTCTCAGTCTGTATGCTCCAGAGATAGTTTATGCATATAAAAGCAAATATGCATATATATTCTTTCCCTTCTCCCTTTTATATATATGGTACCACTTTGCTTTTTTTTTTTAACTTAATAATATACTAGAGAGAAATCTATATTAGTATACGGAGAGTGTTCTCATTCTTTTTATAATATTGTTTTACTATTGATGGATAGGCTATTTCCAATATGTTATTACAAATTATGCTACAATGAATACATTTATATCTACATCATTTTGCATATGCGTTGGTATGATATGTAAGATAAGTTCCTAGAAATGTTATGGATAGGTCAAAGGGTATGTCATTTTCAGTTCTTTTTTTATTTTTTTTAACATTTATTTATTTTTGAGAGACAGAGAGAGACAGATCATGAGCAGGGGAGGGGCGGAGAGAGAGGAGCACACAGAATCGGAAACAGGCTCCAGGCTCTGAGCTGTCAGCACAGAGCCCGATGCGGGGCTCGAACTCACGAACCGTGAGATCATGACCTGAGCTGAACTCGGACGCTCAACTGACTGAGCCACCCAGGCACCCCAAGTCATTTTCAGTTCTGATAGATATTGTTGGATTTCTCTCCACAGTTATTACTCCAGTTATTACTCCATATAAGAATGCCAGTATCTTCCACATCACCACCACAGCATGCTACTCATCTTTCATCTTTGCCAATCTGATAAATGGGAAGGGTTTTTCATTGTAGTTGTAATTTGCATTTCCACAGAGAAAATTGAAAGCATTGGAGAGATGTTTTCTCATTTTATCTCCACCATAACAATAAACATACCTGATTCCATTCTTGTCTCTTCCAGCTTCCACCTGTGGCGCTGAAAAATGGATACTCTCCTCAAAGACTGGTCCTTTCCTGTATGTTCTAGATCATATTCCTTTTTTAAAATGTTTGTTTATTTATTTATTTATTTATTTATTTTTGAGTCCAAGAGAGAGAACACATGTGTAGGAGGGGCAGAGAGAGAGAGAGAGAGGGAGTCAGAGAATCACAAGATGGCTCCACTCTGACAGCGCGGAGCCTGATGCAGGGCTCAAACTCACAAACTGTGAGGTCATGACCTTAGCTGAAATGAAGAGTTGGATGCTTAACCAACAGAGCCATCCAGGCGCCCCAGATCATACTCTTTTTTTCATTCTTAGCCAATAACCTTCATTGGCAAGCCCTCCTTTCTGTTGTGCCTTCGGCCTTTACTCCTTACAAGATTCTCTCCATTGACTTTCAGGCAAGCATTAGTACTCTTCCCTCCAGTTACTACCCTAACTGTACCTCACAGCCAAACCACACAAAAGAAGTTTGTACAAATGCTTCCTCTTCCATGTCCTCACCTTGCAGCTGTTCTTCCATTCATATACGTGTGTCTTTTTTCTCTACCACTCCTGACTGTTCTTGTTAAGGTCACCGGTGACCTCCATTTTGCTCCATCTGATGTTGACTACTTCATGTTCATTTTTCAGTATCTCTTTTTAGTAGCATTTGTCAGTGTTGACTTCTCCCTTCTGAAATAGTGTCTTGGTGTTCAAGACACCACACTCCCTGTTTCCCTTCTGAAGGGAATGTTTAAGTTTAAGATGTCCAGAACTGAAATCTCTCTTTCCCACACCCAAATATTTATTTTCTCTAGTATTATCCACTTTTGCAAGTGGCATCTCCAGCCATATAGTCACACCTGCCACCAGTTTAGACATTATCCTGAAAAACTCCCACAGCTCTAGTCCTATATCAAATATGTAAATATGTCTGCTCTTTTCACTTCTGACATATATCTTGTTTCCACCCTGTTTCCCCATTTCTAATGATTCTGCCTTTATTGAAACCCACAACATCTCTTTCCTGGACCACCATGATACCCCGTTTCCACTCTTAACCACTCTACAGTCTGTTCTCATGAAGCAGCCAAAGTTTTTAAGCATGCCAACTAGGTACTATTACTTTCCTTCTTAAAAACCTATAGGCTTTGCATCATCCTGGCAATAAAATCCAAACTCTCCATCATAGTATGGCAGAGACTACCTGTGGTCTTCCTGATAGCCGTTCTCCTCCCTTTCTTGAGACACAGAATCTGCCTGATATAAGATTACATCTCCTCTCCCCCCTCCTTTACAAATAGGTGTGGTTACGTAGCAGTCTGGCCAAAGATATAAGTGGCAATGTCACCTGGAAGTTCTGGGAAGGATCCCTTAAGGAAACTGATCTAGGACACGCCTTTGGCCTGCCCTCCATACCTCCTTTCTGTTGCCTGGTGCAAATAGTGCAAAGATGACAGCTCATCACCACAAACCTTCATGGACCATGATGGGACCTATCAGGAAAAAGCTGACATGCTGGATGGCTGTGTAGAAATATAGAGGATGGATCCTATTCCTGAAGCTGTGATACTCACCCTGGACTGATTTCTTTGATGTGTGAGAGAAATAAGCTTCCGTTTTCTTCATGCCACTGTTATTTATGCTTTTTGGTTATTTACAGCTGAACTTAATGTTAACTGATACATATGGCTCATAAAGCCCTGCTTGATGATCTGGCCCTGGCCCTCTTCTTTGACCTCGTCATGTGTACCTGTCTCCCCGGATCACTGTCTACTCCCCTCACTGGTCTGCTGTCAGTTTCTTGAACTCCTTCCCACCTTGGGGCCTTCCCACCTGTCGTTCCCCTGCCTGGAATACTCTCCTACTCCTTTGCCTGGCTGACTCCTGTCATCTTTCAGGTTCAAGTTTAAATGTCATTTACTAGGAGAGGACTTCTCTGATTCTCTGATGTAAATTATGTTTCCTGTATCTTTCGCACTACTACAGTTTTTTTCTTCACAATGCAGATTACAATTTGAAATGACATATTTATTTGTGAGAATGTTTTTTTCCCCAATGCCTGTCTGTCTGTCATGGCACAGATCATGTCTGTTTGCTCAGTACTTATGCCCAGAACTTAAAACTAGGTGAGGGATATACTCAGATAGTAATCAAATGAATAGAAGAATATAGAGTACAGGTTAGAGAGTGGGATCAGGGATCTAAGAGGCTGGGTTTTAATCCCAACTCTTACTGGCTGTGAGACTTAACCAAATTACTTAACCTCTTTAAGCCTCATTTTACTGATCTTTAAATGAGGCTAATAGAACATTCCTGAGGGGATTGTGGTGAAGATTAAGTAACCAAATAAAACTGGAGAATTCAACATTGTGCCCTTCACAGAGGAAATGCTCAGTATACACTGGCTATTATTAATGAATAAATGAAGAAATCAATGAAAAACCCAAGGTCATTTTTGGCAGCATGTTACCTGACCCAGGAAAGCTATCGGTGCTTCAGCAGTGGCTTCATTTGCTGAGGTTACAATGCCTGCAGCCAAAGGAGTGGTAATGTTTGTCACAGGCATTTAAAATGTCTACCTTGACCCTTTTGTAGGGGCAAATCAAATGCCTTTGCTCCAACAAGCCCTACCCTTGGCTTTTGATAACTTATTTCTCTGATTTCTATAGCACTTTGACTCACTCTCCAGGCACGTACCATAAGGTTCCAGAACTGTTGCTCTTTAAGCCCAGGTCCTGTCTATCCCTGGGGATGCCAAGCTCTTCCATGCTGCGCCATGTTTTGTGTGTCTACTCTCTCCTGACTATCAAGTAAAATCCTTCTAGAGTGAGATTTTAGTCTTTTTATCAAATGATAGTGAGAACCAAAACACCAAGAAGCAAAGAATGTGGGAAGGGAGGGGGCGGTTGGCTTCCTGTGTGTAAACCACTCCTTACCCAATTACTTCAAAGATGGAGAAACCACCTCAGAGTTTGTTTTGGTTCTATTAGGGAAACTCCAAAGCCACGGTTTTGGAATGGCTTCAAACATTCCCCAGATGAGCCGTATTTCCATTTAAAAGATACTCCAAAGTCCTATATTTAGTAAGAGTGGAGCAGGACACAACACACACACGCGCACACACACACACACACACACATGCACACAACAACCCACTCTGGAGTTGCTGCAATCCTGATTTGAACATTCAAGAGAATACTTGAATAATACTTACCTACCTCACTGGGGTGTTGTTAACGATTAATTAGTTAATGTTTATAAAGCACTTCGCAGATGTAAAGTGCTTGTATAAGTGCTAAGTATTATTATTATTAAGTGGAAGTTCTATGGTTTGGCTGAAAAAAAGTATACTTTGAAATCAGACATTTAAATGTAAGTAAATCAAGTTTATTTACAAGAGGATTTTCCTTTTAGCGTCACCTGCTAGTTATTATCATTTAACTGATCTCTTTTATTTTCATTTGGGTTATGAATGGAGCTGCCTCATCCTGAAAACTTCTATCTTTGAGATGATTTCAAGAATATCCTAGGAAAACAAATTCCGAAGGACAGTGCCCATATCATCAGGAGTCAGGCTGAGTGTGTGTTTCTTTAAGGACTCTCTACCTTCCCAGTATCCAAGAATTCCTCTGTAGAGTTCTCATCCAACTTAGTTCTAAATTGGAAAAAAAAATTGCATACAGACCAGTGTCCTGTAGATAGGTCAGTGCAATTAATTTGCTAGTTTTGATGAAGATAATAACAGTAATAATAACAAAAATAGGAGTGGGATGTATTTTGGTTTTCATTTCTTCATTCCTCTGTCTTCAGTCTGTCTTTGGTCTTCGGACAAATGCAAAGAAGGTGGGGGTGGGAGGCTGAGGAAGAAGCAAGTGCCTTCTTTGGCACAGCGATATGCAAACTGTCCAGTGGAAGAGCAGCCTTAATGAAGTAGTAAACTGTCTAAGTCCTTAACAGCCTATGAGTAAAATTCTTTCTTCCAGTGCCTTAGGCAATTCCATGGGAGTCTTGTGGATCTTTAAGGAACTCAGTAGACTATAAATCAACAAGGGATATGACACTGGCGAAAGGGATGAAACAGAAGAAAATCAGACAATGAAAGCTGCTGCTGCCTCCTTATTAAAAAAGCACACTGTATTTTTGATGGATCATATTCTTTGGTATATTTTGGTATGTGTGCTTTTTCAAGGTATGGTTGGACAGTAGCTATTTTTGGCAGGGGCTTAACTTTTCCAGATGTTGGATGAATAACGTACAAGGGTTATATCCTGAAAGTGTAATTCTAGGGTAGGTGGGAACAATCGAGTTGAATTACTGACATGGTAAGGAAATGAAAAGTCAAACTGCTGACCATGTATATTTTATATTATTTAATTAAAAGTAGATAACAGTGTATGAATGAACCACAAATCAGATAAAAATGGCAGTATTTTCTCATATTTAACACATATTTGACTTGTGGTTGTATGACAGTTTACCAGAACAGGTCTGTGATGTCTCCAAATAGAAAATCAGGAGTGTAATTAAAAAATACTGCAGAGGAGAAGGAATATTAACTCCAACTCTGAGCAGAGCTAATCACAGGCACATTTCCCATTACTATTATTCCCATTTAATGAGAGTCTCCTCTATTTCTTTCTATATGTTGAAATAAAAAAGAAATCATCAGAATTTTTATTTTAAATACACGTTGTGCCTTTTATATAAATAAAGAAAAGGGATAGATTACAAATTCTAGGTGTCAGGATTCCCTATTTATTTATTCATTTTAATGGAGTCTCATTAAATATCCAACAGTCTGTCATTCAAAGTTGCCCCTCAGGACAGAACTGCTAATTCATGGGGCTATCTTTAGAGTTTTTGGTTTCATCAGATGAGCAGTTTTGGGGAATGTCCATCTTCTCTTCTTCAGTATCACTGGAGTGACTATTCCCAAGTCGTGCAGAGAATATTCTCAGTGAATCCAGTCTTTTCAGCACCCAGTCAAAATGTCTGGTATACCCAGAGCTCAGCATCATCAGACTCTGAGACAATGCGACAGCCAAAGTTCTGACTCTCCCTGTCAGGCTCCACTTGGCATTCAGATTGAATGGGAAAGACTATGGTGTGTTCTCTGCCTTCTGATCTTCAATTATTTGATGATTCAGTTAATTGACCCATCTTTGTTTAAAAATGTTCACAAAAATCTCTCATTATACTTTGGTTCTTCTGTCAGAGGATGGGAGTGGAGTACATAAATATATTCAATGACAAATTGATGATAATTCTTTTTTGTTTCAGCACCTTTTTCTGCTTTGGATTGGGCAAGACTCTGAGGTGTTTATGCATTAGAATATGGTCTAGTATGCCACTGTTCACACTTCTTTTAGTCCTGAGTCAGAATAAATCCCCCACTCTTTAAATAAAAATCTTACCTTCTGTTGCCCAACATTAAGATTGCTTTCCTGATTTTTATTTAAGTGTTCTCCTTGGATCCAGGACCAAGAACTTGTAGTTTATTGATAGAAAGGGTTCTAAATCATTGGAGGAGAGGTATAGAGGCTGATGATTCTAAGTGAAGAAGAACCTTGCTCATGTTCTTGTGTTTAGAGTGAGCTGCCCATGAAGGAGGATCCTTGGCCAGATCAGCTGAACAAACTGGTTACCTCAGTCAGTATAGAAGGTACACCTGGGACTTGGGAGGATTTGGGAAACTGGCACTGTCACGTCTGAAGATTGATGTGAGGATATTAACAGAAGGCGAGGGGAGAGAGTCAAGAACATGGTGGAATTGGGTGGGGCTCATAGTTTAAGAGAGAAGTTCAAAACTATGAAAGTTTGGTAAATGTGGAAGAGAGAATTCCCATTCCCCCTATAATACTGCCCAGTAGGTGGTGTAAGAATGGTTGTGGTTGCTTAAAGCATTTTCTAAAGTGGTGGCAGGAAGTTGGAGGAGGCAGCTAAGTCAATGGAATGGAGCTGTAGCATATGCTGAGATCTGAATTGGGAAATAAATTTAAGGACAGGAAATCTGTTTCATGGATTGTAAGAGATTCATGGCCTCACATTTGAGTATCTCTAGTGTTGGTTTGCACCTCATAATTGATGACCTCTTGGATTAAATAAAATATGGTCTAGCATGAAAGGTATGAACACATGAGAAAAAGGTGAATCTTTGGCTATACACAGTTCTTGACAGATACGAGAGTAGAGGTATACTTTTTTCTGCTTATTAAGTGAGAGTATTATGAATGTGATCCTTTTACCTATCACTGTGATTTTTCAAATGAAGCTTTTGGAAAGTCTCATTCAGATGCTGGATCTCAGCCTTCTGTTTTTTGACGTTGCCACATATTCCTTCTCTCTCTCTCTCTCTTTTTTTCTGTGTTGACTCCATTATCTTCTATTTAGAGAGAGGTGGCATGGAGGAGATCAAGTTAATTGTCAGCCTCTCAGAAAGGTCTGCCTTTGGGGTGCCTGGGTGGCTCAGTCAGTTGAGCATCTGACTTTGGCTCAGGTCATGATCTCACAGTTCATGAGCTCAAGCCCCACATCAGGCTTTCTGCTGTCAGTGCAGAGCCCGCTTCAGATCCTCTATTCCCTCATCTCTCTGTACCTCCCCACTCACGCTCACTCTCTCAAAAATAAAAAATATTTAAAAAAAAAGGAAAGGCATGCCCAGACCATTCAACAAGTAACCATCCTCCGTTCACTATTACATCACCTTGCATTCTTCTCAGCATAGCACACTTATACTTTTCTGATAGTTTCTTCTTTATTTGTTGATTAATCTTGTTTATGATCCATCTTCTCAGAATGTACGCTTAAGATGTGTAAGGGTTTTGTTCTCTATGCTTAGAATAGTGCCTGGCACATAGCTGACTCTTAGTAAATGTGTGTAAACGAGTAAATGGGTGTATGACCTTGAAAAGAGTTGAACTCTTCCCTGGAGAGTTAGAGCTTCCTGGAGTAAAGTACTGAGCATTATATCCAACTAATGTGTTTGAGGGTGTTTCTTGGGTTCCTCTACATTGCCCATATATCTTTTACTCAAATAAAAAACTTTAAGAATCATGAGATCCTGGGTCTTTAAGAAAGCAACCCCTAAAATATAGCTTGAGATTTTCCAGAATCTTAAATTAAAGCCTCCCCATCTCCCTGTCTGGACTTAGGCATGCTGATCCAGCTTCAAATCAGCCAGCAGCTATTATTCACCCTAAAATTAAAAAGCAAGAAAACAACCTCTCTTCCTGCAAACAGACATTCTTGAAAAGTTTTGGCCTTGTTATGTTGGCTGTGGTCTTAGTGATCCATATTTATTTGGTTATAAAATACCTCTCACACATTTAAAATAGATTTATCATTAATATTACACTAGTAGTTGTAATTACTGAGGTGATTGCTTCAACATATTTAAACCAACTAAAAATACTATCAAAAGAAATTAACCTACCTCCGCATAACAGATAGCTCTCAAAATAGCTCATTTATTGCCTAGAGATGGAGATCATGCTAGGAGAAATTGTGAAAATGGACATGAGTCATGGAACTAACTTTCAGCTTAACCTACATTGATCTCTTGAATAAGCATCACTCTCAGAATGAAATTAACCTCTTTGATTTTAGCAGATCAACTCCCATTATGCCCTCATTCTAAGTTAAATGTAAAAATATAAACAAAACCTGCTAAAATTTTGAGTGTGTGTGATGCAAAGTTATCCAGGAATCATTTAGGAATAGCTCTGGCTAAATGTAAAAACATTTGAAAAGGCAGGTGTATATAAGGAGAATAACCCTTATTTGATCATGTTGGGGTCACCTTGATACTGGCAGGGGTCCTTGTCAGGCTGGACAAGAACTGTCTAGGCAGTTATCATCATCATCTTTAGTTTGATGGTTCAAGGATGAGGCTCAATACAGATAAATAGTGTTTGTCATTTCTTCATTCTGAAACCCTTGTTCTTCTGTATTCTACCAAGTGAGTGAACTTGTCTAAACTATAATGACTTAAGGGCTCATTCCTCTCACCATGCATTCACTAAGCATCTGTTATATGGAAGGTGCTGGGCTGGGTTCTGAGGATAATGAGGGAGACCCTGATCTTTCCCTTCAAACTGCTTAGGTATATCTCTGTTTCTGGCTTTCCTGGCAGTATTACGGCAGTGTGTAAAGAACCCTGGGCTGTCTGAGTTACCAGTGGAAAAGAGTCATCACATGCCTGGGACATGTCTTATTTTCAGACTGTTGAAAAGTAAGGTACAAATCCAAGTACCAACTGGCTGACAGAAATTTCCTTTAATTTAAGTGTTTTCATTGTAAATAGACATGACCATTGGGATTGGGTCATTCTTTGGGTCCTTTTTGATTTGCTTAGATCTACAACCTTACAGGGTGTGTGGCATTGTCTTCATTTTACCTGTGAGGAACCTGAGGTTTAGACAGGTTTAGATCCCTGTGGCTGCTGTAACAAATTACCATAAACTAAGTGATTTAAAACAATAGAAACTTATTCTCTCCCAGTTGTAGAGGCCAAAAGTCAGAAATCAAGGTGTTGGCAGGGTCATGCTCCCTTTGGAGGCTCCAGAGGAGAGTTTGTTCTTTCCTTCTTACAGCTTCTGGTGGCCACTGGTATTTCTTGACTTGTGGCTATGTCATTCCAATCTCTCCCTCTGTGGTCACATTGCCTCCTCCTCCTCTGACCCTGTGTCTTCTTTGTGTGTCTGTCTCATAAAGATACATGTGACTGCATTTAGGGTCCACCTGGAAAACTCAGGATTTCCTTCTCATCTCAAGATGATTAACATCAAAGACCAGTTTTACAAATAATGTGACATTTTGAGGTTCCAGGGATTTCACATGGATATCTCTTTGGGAGCTCTTTCCAGCTTACATCAGAGGTTAAGCCTTTTTCCAGGGTTTTGCAGTCGGCAGAGATGGGGTTTGGACATAGCCAGGTCTGACTCTAGAGTTCACTCTCTTAAATCTCCACACTGATTCTGTGGGATCCATGTGGGCATTTGAGTGATGATGGAGTTTTCAGTGCAATTACATAACTGGTTTTCACCTAGAAATCTAGCATGAAGAACTAAGGTAAAGGTTTCATTGATAGAAGTATTTCATTGCTATCTCCCTCCTGATTCATTCAGCCAGCATTTGGAGTGTGCCTAGGCTGTTCCAGGCTCTGTGCTGTCATGGAAACTTAATGTTAACCCAAAAAAACCATTACTCTTATCCTTCCAAACTCACCATCTAGGTGGGGGGACAGAGATAGATACTAAGTAACATGCAAATGAGTGTGTAATCACAGACTGAGAAGGCACAGGGACATAGGACAAGGAAAGCTGACTGAGTCTGGATGTGAAGAAAAGTTTTCCCTAAGGAAGTGATGTTGGAGTCAAATTTGAACGCTGAGTAGGAGTTAGCTAGCTAGATCAAGGAGGCAGGCAGCAGAGAAAACCATTCCAGAAAGCGAGAATGGCATATGTAAAGGCTCTTTGGCCGGAGAGATCATCAGTGTTTTAGAAATTGAAATAAGGGTGGAGTACAGAGTGAGGCAGCTTTCTCAATATGAGCATTTGTCCGTAGGTGTCTTGCTGGGCACAGCATAAGACTCAATGAGTTTTCTATGTTGGCAAACCCTTTGAGGGCAGGGAATGTGTTTTATTCATCTCTGGGTGCTCTGGCCCAGAAAATCTGGAAAAGAATATATGCTCAATGCTACGCGTGCTGATTGTCAGTGAATAGATGAATGAACAAATTAGCCTTGACCTTACATATGCAGGGTTTTTGACAAAATGGGTGAAATAGCCATAGTCCTGTTTGCTAGTCTTCCCCCTTCTAAGCCAGAGGGTCATAGTGGAGCCAAGTATATTCTAGCCAGTTGTTATACTCACATGATTGTCCCATATGAGCAGAGGGCTGGTGAGGGAACCAGGAGTCAAAGCCTTTTTGCACCGACTTGTGAAATAATCTGGGAAGGCCTTTGGCCTGAGGAGAGAAAGCTGGGGTAATAAAACCCAAAACAGCTTCCTCAGCCCTCTTCACAGCTTTACCCCCCGCACAGACATTGATGATTGCCTCTGGAGGCCAGAGAAGTGCCCATTGATTTCTTCATCTCCTTTGAGGGGAGAGACAATGGGAGGCTTTGCTGCAAGCCAACCTCTCTCCGTGTCTCCATATTCTGTTGCTCCAGAAAGGAGCTAGCTTCAGGTCCTAAAAAAAGGGACAGGCCAGGAGGAAGGCTTTCCCTTCCTCCACTCTGAGAGTTTCACATCCCTTGTTCACTGCACACCACCTGGGCTGCCTCCGGTTAGAATGTATGCCTGTGAAATGCATAACTACTATTAACACTGATTTAGGTTCTTTATCTGAGAGAGAACACAATTCGTTTCTGTACAAAACTCACTCAAAAGGATAAGGTCTGAGAGATTGCCTTAGAGCTCATGATGAGAGTTCTGCATGGGATGAAACCTGGCTGGTGGTTTTAACCACACAAACATTGCAGGTATGAGGGTATGAAGGTCTCGCATCTCACAGGCGAGGGGACGAAGGCCCTTTGAGGCCTGTGTCTGTAATTGCCACCATTCCATACAGGAAGCTCTCAGAGCTGACAAATTGTGTCCTGGTCTTTGCCCATTATAAATGGGGTGTCCACTCAGAGAGAAGTATGATATTTTAAATTTAGTCTTAAAAGAGAAATTATACATTGACCTACTAGGCTTGTACTTCTAAGACTATCTTTCTTCCATCCCTTTCTTATCATCTTTCCTACTTCTCTCTTCTTTCTTCTTTTGTTACTTCTCTTGTCTTGAGATGGTATGAGATATGAAATAGGGACAGTGAATCAGGAGAGCCCCAGACCCAGCTCTGGCACTAAGGAGCCGTGTGGGCTGGGGCATTCCAAAGAACCTCTTTGGTCCTCAGTTTCCTCATCTACAGCATGGAGCACTGGACTGTGCTCACCCTGTAGTGAGCAGTTCACTGAAGTCTTCCAGTCTTTCTTCTGCATTCCCACCCCCCACCCCCTGCAGACAATCCATCCTTCTTTCCCCTTGCCTACAAGGTCTTTATCTCTTTCCAGTCATTTCCTTCGTTTCTATCCCTCTTCTCCTGTCTTTCCTCTCTTTTCCTTATTCTTGTGGGGAGTAGAGGTTCACAAGTTGGATTTGGTATGTATTCTCATTGGAGAATAATGGAGAGATTTCTAAAGCCCCAGTTGATAAGATATCAGCCATAATTGTAAGGTTTGCACTACTCAGATAAGGACAATCAGGGCCAAGATATCATGGGCTGGGAGAAGTCATGGACTGCCAAAATGGGCTGGTGCATGATAGAACAAGGAATTTGGATGAGACAGAAGATGTGAAGCATCTCTTTCCCTTCACATATCTGTGCCCATATTTTTTTCCCTTGTATCAGGGGCATGGTCCACATGTCCCCAACTGAGAGGGAGGCCAAGGGACTCCCCAAATGTGCCCCTTCACAGGGCTCCAGCTATTCCCCAACAGCAGACAATGTTGGCTAAACTCACAGGAGCCTCCTCCTTTTATCTGCCCTCCCAGATTATAACTTCTTTCTACTTTGTTTTTCAGAGACAAGACCACCTTAGAACGTGGCTTCTTCCAAAAGAGCATTTGGCAGCATTCTTCCAAGCCCGAGGGTAGACTGAGAAGTGGTTTCTTCTTTTTCCTAATACAGGTATTAAGCTGACTTAATATTCACTTACTCTGAAAAATCCCACTTCACAGAAACATTTTTTAACATGAGCCAAAGTGTTTCTCCCTAATTCAGCACAATTGCGCCTGGTTTATATCCATTGATGTTAAATGATTTCCCGTTTAATATCAATTGGAAATGGCTGATTTCCTACCCCAAACAGTACTTAATGTCAATTATGGCAGGCAGGGCAGAGCTGTTTTTCAATTAACTACACTACTCCATTTTGTTTGCTGGTGAGTGGTACAAAATACATGCACACAGAGCCACCTTGTGAAACACTGACACAGAGGGATGCAGTATTGATTTTGCTTCCTGTTCCTGACCATTGGTTTGGGAGGTGACAGTGGTATGAAGGTTGGGCGGGGGGGCGGTGAGAACTTCCCTGTCCCTTTTCCCCAGAGACCAGTCATGGTTTAATGAGAACCTACCCTTCCTTCAGAGGAACTACTGGTGTGGTGGTAATGACAAGAACTTATTGGGGAAAAGCACAACATTTAACTATCAACAGTCTTGCTGGAACAGAGTTTACAGACATGTGGAAGGGGGTTATGGACTCATAAAGAGAATTCGACTATGATTTGGATTCTCTAATAATTCAAGGAGAGTCTGGGTGTGGTTGTGGCATAAAGCTGAGAATGGCAGCTAACATTTATTGAACACCTATTGTGGGTCAGCAATGTCCTGTTATTTAATCCTCTCAATAATCTTGTAGGAGCATATGCCTATTATGTAGATGTCCATATCTGAGGCTGATAGGATTGTCTAACACCATTGAAGCTAGTCAGCAATTGAAGGTAGAGTTCAAATCCAGCACTGTCTGATTTTATCTCATGGACCAGTCTCCCTTTCTAATGAAACAGATGGTTTAAAATATCCCTGGTGATTCTGTGTAATTAGCGTGATGCTCCTTGGGACCTTGGGGGGTAGTACAAGTGGGGAATGGGATATAGGGGTTTCTCTTTTCCTTAGTCTAGGATCCACAGCTCTACAGAATCTTTTCTCATGTTGCTTCGTGTTTCTCTACTTCTCTCTGTGTGGAAGCCCTTCCTCACACTTGTGCCTGTGCTAATCCCACACCTTTCAGGGACTAGCCTGAGTTGTCTATGAAACGTTTCTTGACGGCTCTGGCCACAGTGGGCACTTCCTGCTGAGCTCTTTCAGCACTTGAGCTCTAAGATCCTTTGCTCACATTTTCCACATATGGCTGCAGCAAACTTTCTTCAGAGCAGAAACCAAGCAGGAAAGAACTTTGCATGAGGGGCTTATAGGTCAGAGCTGAAATTCAGTTTTGTCATTATTTACCTCATTTTTCTTCATTCAGTGAAGATTTATTAAGTGCCTGCCAGGTGCCAGACATTATGCCAGGAGCTGTCAATGCCAAGGGGCCTGTGTACCAGTGTAGGGGACAGACGCTGAAGGGACACTTCAGTGCGGGAACATGGGTACTTCTCTGGGATTGCCCAGGACAGGGGCACTTCGTCCTGTGGTGGGGTAGGTGGAAGAATCAGGAAAGTTTCTCTGAGGTGGGCATGTGAATTGAGTTTTGAGAAGGTGGATAAGAAATAGCAGGTAGTGGTCAGAAGGATGGAAACCTGAGGGCATGTTTTAGCGTGGGGTCAGCACCTACACAGGTCTAGATAACACTGGACCTGGAAGGTTGTTCAGGCTCTTAATCTCTATCTTCTGTCCACACCTACATCATAGGGATGCTGTGAGGATCAGTAATAGCATATGGTTGCTGAGGGTTTACTCTGAGCCTTGCATTGTTATAAGCTCTTCACCTGTAGGAGCTCTTTGAATGCTTATAACAATTTTATAATGTAGACATTGTTGTGTGACTCCTTTTGCAGATGAGGAAACTGAGTCACAAAGAGTTTAACTCTACCAAAGTAACCAAGCGAGTAAACAGTAGGGCTGGTGTTCAGACCTGGTGGTCTAGCTCTCGAGGCTGACCTTTTAGCCTTTAATCTCTGCTGTTTCCTCAGCACATGAGTAATCACTTCATTAATAGTTATTGCTTTGATTTCTTTGCCTATGCTTTAAAATAAAACCAAACAAGGGGCACCTGGGTGCTCAGTTGGTTTAGCATCCAACTCTTGATTTTGGCTCAGGTCATGATCTCATGGTTCGTGGGGTCAAACACCTCATTGGACTCTGTGCTGACAGCCTGGAGCCTGCTTGGGATTCCCTCTCCCCCTGTCTCTGCCCCTCCCCTGCTCATTCTCTCTCTCTCCCCCCCTCCTCAAAAATAAATAAATAAACATTTAAACCAAACCAAACAAACCCTCCTTTTGGGAAAGATAAGTTCTTTCTTGTTCTTGCACTTTGTTAGGAATGGACTGTGCTAGCTGCACAATGACCCCATCCCCCCTTCACTGTGGGACCTATTTCAGTGCTGTGCAGAAGAGAACACATGCAACAGAACAGAGCAAGCCATGGAGATAAATGCTTATGCAGAGGAACATGGCCAGCCAGACTAGGAAAAAGTGAAGCTTCTTGTTTCTAAGATTTATTTAGGTATCAGAACACAGATCGTTCCTTGTCTGGGTATTGCTAAGTGAATGCTTAGCAATCTTTCCTCGGCTACTCTTTCTAAGATGATTTGCAAATATGCTTTCTTGGGGAGAGGGGACCTCTTGAGCTCTCAGATTCCAGGGTAAGTCATTCCAGGTGGTTTGAGTGTCATAATTGCTAATATACATTTTTCTGACCAATTGATTTGGAGGAAATATCAGATACCAGTGCATGGACTGATCCCATTGGTTGAAAAGTACAGTATATTATCTAAATACTGCTCAGACCAGCACTTGAAGATGTACATATTTCTGTTTCCTCTTCTGTGTCTTCTGTTGACCTACATGAGACATATGTATTTCTCGTATGTGTCTGAGATATTCAGGTTTGTGTAAAAATCTGTGGGATTATTTGGTAAAACCATTGATGACAATTGGGATTTTCTTTGAAATTCTTATAGTAATAGGAATTTATTCTTTAAAATGTAATTACAGTCATCCATAAATGCTAGTCATTTTTATTTTGCTATATGTTTCTGAGTCCAGATCAACTTTAACCACTAAAAGGAAGCAGAATAAAAGAGAATGGACATACAGAAGGGCCAGGTGTCAAGAGTCTTTACTAAGTTATTGAGCCAGGTTATCATTGTTTCCAGAAAATGGTACCAGTGATAACTCTTATGCAGTAATTTCTAGACTAAACAAACAAAAAGAGGTTTGTTATTTGACATTAGACAGTATTTATGGATAGTGTTCCATTCATCCTTGCAGTACCTTGGAATGTCATGAGAATAAATATCTTCAGTTCAGACTGGCTCAAGGTCAATGCATGAAAGTCAGACCTTTGGACTCCTTTTTACTACATGTCTGATTCCTAGTGGTTGAAAGCATTATTCTCTAGGGTTGGGCTTTCAGAATTATAAAGAATGGACAAGGAAAAGTTTTATGAAGAAATGAGTTTATAAAGAATGCCTACTACATGCCTGGTACTGCACTAGGCAGATTTAAAACACATTCTTAATTCTTCAGAAGAAGCCAGTTCTCTATACCTGATGTATGCCCCCTTTTGGCATAGTCTTTACAATAATAGGTGGTGATTATGCCAGAGACTCTCAGGCCTTGCCATATGAAAAATAGGTATTTGACATGATCTGGGGTAGTAAGTCCACATTAATATATCCATCCATCAGATGTGGTGGAAAGATGGTTTCAAGGTCACTGGGAAGAAATTCTTGACATTTGGCTCAGGTCTCTCTTTGGTGCCTTTAGTTGCTCACCTGCAAAGTATCTAATCCAACTGCTAATTAAGGGAAAAATAGAGACAGCAGATGAGAAGTGTGACTTTTTCCCCCCCTTTCGAAGCAATTTAAACCTTTGGAAGATACACAAATGTAGTCGTATTATTCAAGTTAATTTACAATCCTTCCCTCGTCTACCACAAGGAATTTATGAACCTGGAAGAGCTGGAAGTCCCTTAGCAAAGTAAACAAATTGTAACTCAGGGTTGCATACTTTCAAGGAGTCTCTATCAGCAGGTTTTATTTTCACACCAGAGGTGAAAGATAATTTGGCGAACCATACTTTGTCTCATTGGGAGCAGGCAACAGCCTGCCTGCACCGTGCAGGAAGAGAGGGTTAACACATGAGCCGCCGTCATTGCCCTAATGATAAGGATGACAGTGGAGCGCTGGCATTGACTGAGCTGTCGCCATGCCCCAGGGACCATCTTCTGTGTTTCAGTCCCGCCATACCCTTCAAGCTAGACACTGTTACTACCTACATTTTACCGATGAGAAAACTGAGGCTTTTAGATTTTTGGGTATTTATCCTCTAGAAACAAAGTCAGAATGTGACTTCACATAGTGTAGCCACAGATGGGACATTATCTGAGGCAAAGAGTGGATTCTGGAGGGGGTGGGGAGAGATTGGATTGCGTTTTTTTTTTTTTTTTTTTTTTTTTTTTAAAGAAAGGGGGCAATTTCTTGTCCTTCTCTGTAGCCCCTTGCTTTCCCCTTTTCAGGCAGACCATGAACACTGAACCTAGGGGTCAGGAGGCCTGTGTCCAGTCCTAGCCCTAAAAGGTACTGGCCACATGATCTTGGACAAATCCTTTCCCCTCTTCTGGCATCAGTTTCCAATTCCTAAAATGAGGAGGACAGCACAGGTAGCTGGTGTCTAGGCCCTGTGGCTCTCAGTTTCAGTGGCTCCAGGATTCTGTGAACCTGGATGATCGATCTTTGTCTTTCACCCCCTCCCTTGTGTGTGGGACAGCGATGCTTCTCTTGGATGTGGTAGGCACTGCAAAGAGAGAAAGTTTTTTTTTTTTTTTTATGTGCTATATACCAGATGACCTTGATGTGATGGACTATGGGATCTGGTGACACTGCACACTCAGTACTATTCAACACTTTGCCTGAAAGGGAGGAAGGAATGGATTTATTGACTTGCGACTTTGACTCGGGCCTGTGTATCAGGCCCGTTATTATGTGGAATGATTAGGCTGCAGTGGCAGGGACAAGTTAAACTAGAACAACAAAAGACCTCCTTAACCTTTACCTGGACACAAGGCCATTCATAATGACTTGCATGGTTTGGAAAACCAAGTCTCTCCTGAAGCACTCAATACTTTTGCAGCCCCAGCAAATGAGCAGGAAAGGGGAAGATGGATGAGTGAGGGAGATGAAATGTAATCCAATTCTGCATAGTCCTGTTTAGAATGCTGAGTTCAGGTCTGTGTCAAAAAAACAGCGATGGCTTAGAGATCATCATCATTTTCTTTGGCTTGAAAAACGAATTTGAAACCAGATACAATGGTTGCTCACTGAGAAAACTTCAAACTATTTGTTATCCACTAGAGCAAATTATGCTGTTTCTGAAAGATATTTTCCCTCTTGAAGGAACTATGTGCCTTCTATTAATGTGAAAGGAACTGGATACATGGAGCTTTCACACACACACACACACACACACACACACACACCCAGAGTCTCAAACACAAGGTCTCCTTGAAAAGCTAAAATAACCATCTCAGGCTTAGCTCACTTCTGAAAAATACTCTCCCCTCTAGCCCACCTCCCTGATTCAGGCAGATGAGCCATAATTTTTGGTGAAATGGCTGTAATGTCAGCCATTTCGAAATCTTGGGTAGCATGTTTTTTCCCAAAAGAAACACTTTTTCCTAAATATTGTAAGTTTTAATGGAGCTAGATATGACATAAGAATTAGAGAATCACAGAGTATTGCAGTGTAAGGAGACCTTACTGATCGTCTTACCCAAGGGTAAACCCACCTTTTCTTCAAAGGACCTGGTGGCAAGTATTTTAGGCTTTGTAGGGTAGTCAGTCTTTGTCACAGATACTCAACTCTGCTGCTATAGCAGAAAAGTAGCCATGGACAGGACACAAACAAGTGAGTGTGGCTGTGTTCCATAAAACTTTACCTCCAAAAATGGACAAGTGGCAGGCCAGATTTGACCAATGGCTATAGTTTGCTGATCCTGATCTAACCTGCTGATCAGATGATGGAGACAGAAGCCCAGAGATGTGAAGAGGGTCATCCAGAGAAGTGAAGAAGACTGGAGTTTTGTGGAGTGGGAATCAGATGCTTCATTCCAGGGTCCCTGGTCTGGAGAATTTTTTTCAGCAGCATGGTCTTAGTCCACTTGAACTCACAAATATTTCTAAGTGATTTGTTGTGAAAATTCATTTATAAGATAGAATGTGGAAATTGTCCTTGGTTGGTCAAGGTCATGGCTGGCATGAGCTGAGACTTGAGTGTGGTTGTTGGTGAGCCTGAAACCAAACACTTCCTCACACACATCATCTGGGCAGACCCTGGCCAACCATGGACTTACATGGGCCTGTGGGAAGGAACTTAAGTGCTTTCCATCACTGGGACAAGCATCACTGGGAGACTTGTGTGGGGTTGGTTCCACCAGATGCCAGCTCACAGAAAAGTACACTGGGATACAACAGAGTGAAGAAGTCTGGTAGAAGTGGCCCAACAAAACCATATTTGTAAAGGACCATAGTTCTGGGACAATTAAAATCTCTACTAAAGTCTAATTGACCTAGTCAACTGGGGTCACCCATGAATCGGCCACAATAAAAATTTTAAAAAAATGAGGTTACTAGAAACCCAAGCATCTCTGCAAGGAGCTTCTGTGTTCCCTCACAAAATAGCACAGCCAGAAAGAGCATGCATTTCTTTTCCTGATGGAGATTTATATAACCTGGAAATCTGGCATGAGGCAGTAACGGAGCGCCAGGTAGAACAGCTGAGAAGGCAGGCACCAAGGGATGATGGAGGTCATGAGTGAGTCATTGCCACCACCCAGGTGGCACAGACAGGCACAGAGGCATAAAACACAGAAGACCCAGAGGCAGTCTACAGTAATTCACAGGGGCAGTGGCAGAGGCAAGAGACTATGCAAAGTGTTGGTTGTAGGTGGGGGTGTAGGTTGAGTTGACATCGGTGTGTTAGGGGCTCAAGCTGAGCATCAGCAATGTGGCAGGTCAGTGTGCTTGGCACAGGTGTGGAGGAACTTGGAGGAACATTCTTGTCACTTAACAACTTACCATTTCTGAGTAGTCACTGTATATCAGATGTTACTACCTGTCTTTCAGTGTTATATTATTTGGTCTGTACAACCACAACCACTCTTCAAGGTAGGTACTATTATTATCTTCTGTGCCTGTTGGCTATTGCTGCAGTAACAGCCCTACCCAAAAACCAGTGGCCTAAAACATAAAGCATTTTTTTTCTCATTCACATTTTATGAGGGCTGTGTGTCGGCTGTAGCTCCGCACCAAGCTGAAGGTCAACTGTGGGTCTGTTTATGTGTTTTGTCATTCTGGGACCGTGGCTGAAGGAGCAGTCCTTATCGTAGACATGTTGTTCTTGCAGTGGGACAATGGAAGAAAAATGCAAGAGCAGTTGAACTTTGTAATCACTTTTAAAGCTTCTGTTTGGATGTTGTATGCATCAGATCCACGCACATGCCACAGGCCAAAGTAAATCATGGCCAAGCCTGACAGTGGGGTGGGGAAGCGGTCTCTGCCTGCTGGGAGGCAGGACCAGTCACATGACAGGGAAAGGAAAGCATATTTGTGACTAATTTGATCTATCATGTCATCTCTGTTTTATAAATGAGAGAGGAGTCATTATATCACATTGCCATTCATTCATAGCCACTAATGACACTATACTTTCAGTGCTAAGGAATACATAGCTGACTTAATTATATGGGAGCTTTCTTAGGCCCTTTTGTTCCCAGTACATATATATAAACTAAGGTGAGGCCGTCTGGCAGGTGGAGGAAAGTGTGTCTATAGAATGAGGAACACACATAGGACATTTTAATTTAGAGTCTATAAAATAGGTGAAGCCTGGACAATATTCAGATTACACTTTTAAGATTCATGGTAGAAATACTTTTCTGCTATCATGTAAAAGACTTTTCTTCTACTATGCCCATCCTCTGTGGTACCATAAGGACTCTGATCTTACAGAGTCAATAGGATTATTCTAGAGATAGGAGTACCTTTTGAAGCAGGATGACTTGTCAGATTGCTTTGGGTGAGATGTGAGGAAGAGCGCCCCCCAGTCTTTTTATTATTAACATTTTCAAATCTGCAGAATGGTTGGAAGAACTGTACAGTGACCACCAAGTTTCAACAATTGTTATTTTCTCTCTCTGTATATATGTAAACATATACATGCATATTTATATGCACACATACATACTTATGTATATACTGAGCCATTTGGAAGTCAGTTGCAGACATCATGATACTTCACCCCAAATATTTCTGAAGGCAACTCCTAGAAATGGGCACATTCTTCTAAATAACCATATTACCATTACTATACCTAAGAATAATTCCTTAAGTCTACATTTGTAGCTGGTTAAATTTTGGTACCAGGATCCAGTCAAGGTTTATGTATTACATTTGGTTGTAATGCTTCTTTAGATTATTTTATTTAGAAGAGTCTAACAGTACCCCCACTTTTTTTTTAATAGTATAGGTTTTTTAAAGAGACCAGGACAGCTATCTAAGTATCCCATAATCTGGATTTGCTTGATCATTTTCTCTAGGTGTCATTTGATTTGTGCCACTGTCTCCTGTATTTCTTATAACTGGAAGTTAGCTCTAAAGGCCTGGCAGGATTCCCAGGAGACCTTGATGGCCAGAATGCTTTACAGGAGGTATTATGTGCTTGACCATTGCTTCTTACCAGGAGGCACATGGACCAGGACATTCCATTATCAGTGATCTTAAGTTGGATCATTTGGTTAAGGTGGTGAGCATAACCACTTTCCATGCTAGGTTTATGTTTTTCCCTTTGAAATTTAGAGTGATACTTTGAGATCTTATGACTGTTTTGTTCCTCATAAACCATTTACCTCATAGTTTTAGCAAATAAATATGCAGATGCCCAGTTAAATTTGAATTTCAGATAAACAATAAAAACATTTTTTGTATAGTGTGTCCCAAATATCACATGGGACATATGGATACTAATATTTTTTCTTGTTTATCTGAAATTCAAATAGAACTGGGCATACTGCATCTTGTCTGGCAAGCCTAGTCTCAGAGCTCAAGCTTGGATATATTGGGGGTGAAGTGCTATGGAAAAGGAAGAGAGAAGGAAGACACCCAATGCTAAAGACAGACTGCATGGATGTAGTGAGACTGCCTGAAGACAGACTTGTTCCTAAAGGTTTTGATAAGATGCAATTGTGTAGGTTTGGGAATGGTCACAGTGATGTGTGAGGATCCTCTGAGGGGTATGCTCTTCTGCTTCCTCCTGCATGCATACCCTGGACTCCATCCTACTACAAGGCAGAGTGGTGTTCTCATGCCTTTTCTCCAATTCTTCAGTGTGTTTTGGCCAATGGAGGGGCTTGGAAGTCTGGGCAATGGTATGGATCAGTATTTCTCTAACACAGTATTCATCCTAGTCAAGTGAGAATCTTCTGAAAATGCAGTCAGTGTGGACTGGGGCCTGAGATTCTGAATTTCTAACACATTCCTGTTGCTGCTGGCTTCTCAGATAGTCTTCTAGCTGTTTGACATGTGGGTAAGTGAATGGTGTTGGAGCCAAAGAAGGCTGAGTTCAGGTCTCAGCTTTGCAGCTTCTGACGTGTGTCATTGGAGAGTTACACCATCTTTCGAAGCTTCAGTTTCCTCTTCTCGAAATAATTATGTCTAGCAGGGGCACCTGGGTGGCTCAGCTGATTGAGCATCTGACTCTTGATTTAGTCTCATGTCATAATCTCATGGTTGTGGGATCTAGCCATGCCTCGAGCTCAGGGCTGGGTGTGGAGCCTGCCTAAGATTTTCTTTCCCTCTGCCTCTGTCCTAACCCTACGCGCTCTCTCTCTCTCTCTCTCTCTCTCTCTCTCTCTCTCTCTCTCTCAATCTCTCAAAAAAAATAAGTCTAGCAAATAGGCTTGATACTAGGATTAAGTCAGGTAGTGGCTGAAAGTGCCTATCACAAGACCTAGCAGATTGTAAAATGTGTAATAAATAGTCGCTGTTTTTATTAATATTAGCAACAATCGTATATGTGAAATGAATAGATATCTCCAAGCTCATGCATTTTATTCTGCTGGAGTGGATGATATCCACCCACAATGTGACGTGACTTATTTTACAATGTACAAAGTACAGTAGACAAAGAGGGCAGCTGTCCTCTTACTCAGAGTGGTGTATTTCTTTCTTGGAAAAAAACATACATATTTTCCAAGAGAGTACAATAGACTAATTCCATGAAGGGAAGAAAGCTGTGAGATACAGAACTAGGAGAAGCCTTGAGATCTGAAAAGTAAAAGGTTGTGTGTGTGTGTGTGTGTGTGTGTGTGTCATTAAGTAGATAAGGCAGCTTGAATGTGCATCAGTGTGGGGTTATTTAGTGTGAGGGATGAACAGCCTTGCTTCTTTTCTTAATCACTACTGGAATCCAGTTTCTCAGAGAAAATTCGAGATACCATAGCAAAGGACAGTAGAAATTCATTAGAAATAAATAACACTAGACTTTTGATTCTACACTGTAGAATTTCTCGGGATTATTTGATGACTCCATCCATTTTTTAATGATGGTAACATGGCTGGACCAAGAAGGATTTGTGACCTATAAGTGGAGTTGTGAGTTTGGAAGCGCACATGTACATGTGGCTGTAGCATGAGCTTTCAAGCCAGACAGATTTGAATCTCCGTCCGAGGCACTAGAGGGTAGTGGTTAAGAGCACTAGTTCCAGAGTCAGACTGCCTGGATTGCATCCCACTTCTACCACTGGTTAGCTATGTGACCTTGAGCTTATATTACGTAGCTTTTTTGTGCCTCAGTTTCTTCATATGTAAAATGGGGTTAATAATCATGATATCTTCCTCATGGCATTTTTGTGAAGCTTAACTAGTTTAAACTATGTAAGTATATAATGTGTTCAGTAAATAGTATTTCAATGAATAGCATCATTACTGATTCTTCCATTACTGTATAAATAAGAGACAACTTTTTTGTCTGTTTGTTTGTCTGTTTTGTTTTTATGTGCAACCCTGAAAGCTCAGTATTATCTGTCAGGGATAAAGCTCTGGAAATAGCCCGGGAGCATCTTGTCCCTGTTTTAGTAGTGAGGATGGCAGGATGTGCAGTGGCTTGAACTGAGAACTCTGGCTGGTTGAAGTTGAGGCAGAAGCTGGGAGGTGGTGGTGATGGGAGCTCAGACGACTGGAGTCTGAGGTGTGGAGATGTCAGGGTATAGGAAGCCAGGTGAATCACTGAAGGGCACTATCGGGAGACCTGGTCCAGAAGGTCGAAGCTGAGACCAGCTAGCTCATTGTTGAGGTTGAAAGGTGAGGAACCAAGCATAAACAGGTTGGAAAATGTCAGACAAGTAGAGACGTGGTGGTGAACATGGATCAAGACCACAGTACCAGCTGTGGTTTGGCCAAATGTCCCTCCAGTCACACAAACTGGAAATCTAGCTGTAATCTCGACACCCCGTCACCCCACATGTCCAATCCAAATCTCTTTGCTTCTACATCCTAATGCATTTCCCCCTCATTTCCACCTCCAGCACCACCCTTAACAAGCCAAATCATCTTTCGGTTGGACTGTAAAAGACTCCCATCTAATCTCCTTGCCTCCATGCTGGCTTCCTTCCTTTCTTTTCCCCAGCCTGTACCCAGAGGGACTTTTCCTAAAAACCAGTATGATCGTGTTGTAGCCTGCAAAAGCTATGGTTCTGAGTACAAAGTTGCAGTTCCTAATGAGTATGGCCAAACCCCCATGTATTCTTCTGCAGTTGTGTCTTCTTCCAGGTGCTTCTTCATGGTATTCTCCTATAACCCTGGTCTTCCTTCAGTCCTCCCGCTCGCCACACTGCACCCAGATCTTATGACTGCATTGTCTTGGCCTAGAGTATTCTTCCTTTCTTCTTTTATCTACCTGATGCCTCCTTATACTCCTAATCAGAGATGAAGTATCAGGGGAACTATCCTTGATCTCTCTGATCAGTCCAACCCTCCATCCTCATCTGAGGCTCTCAGAGAACACCATGAATTTCTCCTTTGTGGTACTTAACACATTTGGAATTCCACATTTAGTTGCCTTTAATTATTAACAAGCTCCATGAAGGCAACAATCATGTTTGGTTTTGCTCCGCATTATATCTCTAAAGCATAGTGTGAAGTGTAGAATATAGTCTGTACTTGATAAATATTGGTTGAATAAATGCATGCATGAATAAATGAGTTGATGAAAAAGCAGAGAGTCAGGCAGAATCAGGATGTCCAGGTAGATCAGGAGACATTAACAGCTGAGTCATCTTCTCAGGAGATAGCTCGATCTTCCTTGATTGTTCCATCCCTTGAGCTCACCCTTTAAACCATGAGGGTCTTTACTCTTCTACAAGGTTCAAGAATACAAAGGCTTCATTATGGTTGGTTCATCTCTGCATCCTTAGCTCAGCATGTAGCATGTAGTAAGCACTGAATGCATTTTTTCCCACTAATGAGTGAATAAATCACTGCCAGGGGAGGAATAATTCCCCACATTCTCATCTTATCTACCCTTTTACTCTTGGGCACTTGGTCTGGGATGTCTGATTTCTGTTGGAATTGGTACATTTGATGCCTGTGAATGTGTCTTAGATCCACCTCTCCTTGGGAAAGGATTCTGAGCAGTGTGCTTTGATGTTGTAGGTCAGTCATGATCAGAGTTTTGGTTTCTTCAGTCCACTTCTGCTATGTTGTGACCCACCAAACAATCCTAAGTCTTCTTATTCTGGGGTGAATTTGGACCAGGGCTGTTGTCATTCTCCTAGGGTGCTAAGCTGGGTCAGGAATCTTCCTCCCCTTCAAGCCCTGGGAATACCTCTCTTTCCTCAGTTGTTCTGAGGAAATTACTTTTCTGGAAAGAATAGACCCAGGCCCCAGTTTCTTGGCAGCCAGCACTGGAGGGAGAGTGTAAGCTGAGCCTCATCCTTTCTCCCTGCACTTTACAAATATCTCATTCTTTATTTCCTTCCAACAACATGTGATGACCCTTTGGCAAGTCCTTAGTGCTAAATTTCTTTTTTATGGAGGCGGCAGTAAAAACTCTAGGGCCTTTGATAGGCAGTGCTGGGATGTTGAGCGGATGTAAATCACTTGAGCATTGGCTGGATTCAGTTGACAGATTTCTAGGTTCAATGAAACGTTCCGTTTCCAAATAAATCAACTTCTGACCTATGAAGGTCTGTGCTGGGAACACTTCTGAAGTGTCTGAATTTGGACTGAGTTTGGAGGTTGTCCTGTTTGGGTGATGGGCATGGATCTTGTAGTAAGCATGAAGGGAAAACTTGCAATGTAGATTTTTTCTTATTTCCCTTTTGCTTGAGGCTTTTGGTACTTTCTGCTCCTGGTCCCTTAAATGAAATGGATGCAAAACATCTAAATGTGGAGGTCTTGGATAAGCATGGAGCATTGAGCCCAAGCTTTGGTGGTGGAGACATTTTTATTTGAAAAGAAATGTGTGTGTGTGTGTGTGTGTGTGTGTGTGTGTGTGTGTGTCTGCGCGCGCGCGTGTGTTTAACTATAAACTCTATGAACTTGTTGAAGAACAGCTATGGCTGAGCCCTTATAAGGGATTTGTATATAGGATGGCATTGAGATGATCTGCTTTTAGGACTTGGAATTTTAGAAATGTTCCCAATGTGTCAGTTACCTTGCAGTGACTCCAAGTACCTTGAGCATCAGAAGAACCTGACTATTTTCTATTAGACTTAGTTTTATCATTTCAAGTGGTAAATTGTTTCCCCTTATAACTCAAGTGCCCATAAGCCTGTTTACTAGGAGTCCCAGGTGAAGACTATTCAGTGACACAAGGTGTCCAGAGTGGGTAATTTAGGAAGGCACTCATGCTACCTCTCACCTGTTTGGGAACCATCACAAATGGAAATGCACAGCATCTCCAAAGCCGGATATCAGTCAGGTGGGGGACTGCTCTGACACTCACTAATGGCCCAGTTATCACGGAATAGCATAGTGCCATTAACAACTGATTATACACATTATTGGGTAGCTCACAGCTAATGGGACCTGTCACAAGATCTCAGAAGACTGGGCTTATGATCTGTTGATAAATAGATACGTGGTACACGTGGGTCAGTCATTTCCTTGTTAAGAAGGAAGGAGGAAATGAAATGACAGCCTTAGCAGTTCCACATGGACCATGGCTACGTGCCTGGTGAGGCCTGAGTGGGGGCTGAAGTGCAGTGGGACGTGTCTGTATTCTAGACCTGCAAATACAAAGAGTGGTTGAAGCTAAGCACTGCCACAGAGATTTTAAAGGGTGCCTCAGAACCTCAGTGTCCCCACAGCAGGTGCCCCACTTCTAGCACTTTCACCCACTACCTGACTTAATCCTAGTATCAAGCCTATTTGCTAGACTTATTATTTTTTTTTTTTGAGAGAGAGAGAGAGAGAGAGAGAGAGAGAGAACAGGGTTAGGACAGTTTCTCAAGTGCTTTCTTGTGAGGCTGCTTTTATTCTTGTATTTTCTTTGTGGGACTTTTTTGGTAGGGAGACAGTATATCCTTTTTGAGTATCCTCAGTTGCGTCAGATCTTTCAAGGAGCAGTTTGCAAATGTGAAATAAACAGGGATAGGAATATTTACCAGACTGGTGCTGTGTAACGTAAACAATGGTCGAGATCTACTTTCCTGATACCTGATACAAGTATCTAGGGTGATAGTGAAGTAGATCTGAACTGTAGGCCACAAATGCAGGTATATCACACTATTTTATTGAAATCAAAGCTCAGATGAGAAATCCAATCTCACTAATTTTGGTGGAGAGAGGGGGATGTGGACATATCTCCAGGTCACCTTGGTATCATTCGACCTGGGTGTTGTTCAGATCTTAACCTGCATTGATTCCTTGAAGTCTGGTGAATGCCGTGCTTCTGTGGCATCATATTTTTCGCAAGGCTGGGAATCTCTCTGTCTAGGATCAGCCTTGTTAGGTGCATTCTGCCAACTCTCCACCAGAGGCCCTTTAACCTCCTCAGGGCATTGCAGAACCCTGGAGTCTCACTCCCCTCCAATCTCATCCCATTCTTGGGAAACCTCTCAACTCAAAAGTATTTGCTTCTTTACCTATGTCTCAAAGAGCTCAGATTTTTAGGGCGCGGGGGGGAATAAACAGGTAGAGACTTCTCTGCAGGCAGTTTCTGTGTTTAGCCTTTACAATCCGCTGCTAAAGTAAGGGAACACAAAGAGCCTGGCTACTTTTTGGGAACTAAAGAGGGGGAAATTTAGTGAGAAGAAAACACACATTAATATCTCAGTGCATTATACTGCCCTGATAATGGTGGTGATGACAGTGATGGTGATAAAGATGATGATTTATATTGGCATATGGCTTTAGAATTTCAAACCACTGCCTGGCATGTTCCCTATAGTAGGTCAGTAAGATAGGAGAGTGTGCCAAAAGGAAATGAAGACTTAGCGAGGTTTTGTGAGTTGGCCAAGGCCACACTGTAAGTTGGTAACCACAAGTCCTCATTTGCGGGTTCAACATCATTTTCTCTGAAAAGAGGCTACATGTTGCCATTTTTGTCTGAAGAATACCAGACCCATCCTTCTAGGGCAAAGTGGCTTCAAAGCAACTTAGAGACAGTTGGGGTCTTTGACACCCAGGGATGTTGACAGAGGGATCCTGAGACTTCTTAATCCCTCATAGGCTCCCTGTTTTCTGGGCAGCTGGGGTGCCTATCAGGTCGGACTGAATTTGACCCCCTGCCATGGGGATGGATTCCCCCAGAAAGGAAACCAAGTATATTTTGGTGTTATTTTTCTCCTCTGCATCAATCTCCCTAAATGTCGGCTGCTCCCTTCCTTGTACCAGGACTAGTTGTTTACTTAATTATTCTGACAGTGAGAGTAGTTAAGGGTTGGACAGAGGAGGCAGAAAAAGATTGTGCTGGAAGGAAAGAGAAATGTTCTGTTTTTTCAGAGGGACACAGATTTATTTCAGTTTTAGTAGTTCTTATTCAAATTCATCTGAAGTAATTAATGAAAGCCAGAAGAAGACCTACGCACACGCACACACGCACACACGTACACACACACCCCTTCTTAGGATTTTTTTCACTCTTACTTGAATTATGTTGAGCTGTTTGGTCTATTGGTTCAGTACCCCAAGCCTAGTGCAGTATTGTCATCCCTTGCTTTACAACACAGTCATTATATCCCTAAACCACATTGTGATACACAGTGCCTTCTGTTTACGACTCCCGAAACTCCCACTCCATATATCACCTGCCATAAAACCCATCAAACTGCTGCTACTAAAATGGTGCACAGTGGTCTAAGCAGGAGCCAGGCAAATTGTGTGATACCCTACTGTGGTTAATGAGAGTGAAAATGTGGTTAGGATTTTATTCAGGCGATGTTCATTTGCAGGGCCATTGTAGTGAGATGGCAAAGAAAGATTCTTTTGTTAACTTGAATGACAATATATTTTCTATTGTATGGAGTGGCTCAGTGCAGAGTTTGCCAAATTATTTGTCAATTGTAAATAAGTCAAACTGTGACCTTGAACGACTAGATTTTTATTGCTTGGGGGTCTTGAAAACTAATTAATATACTGAAATTGTTATATTGCGTATCAGAAACCTGTTGCCAGATTTTAAAGTACAATAGTGAAATTCGACTCTAATAAAGACAAAAACAAAAGTTAAAATAGAATGTCCCACTTTCATAGAATAGATAAAATTTATTGTTTCTTTTACCCTGTGGGATTTTTTTTAAAAAAGATAATGGATAGGAGAGAGGGCATTGTACCTTTTGAATTTTTTGCATTCTTCTGAAACCTGCCCATATGTAGAAAATTCTTAGTAATATCTGCAACCCTCAGGAGTCCCTGAAAAGAAATGTGAGGATCTTCTCCAAAAAATAATTAGAGCAATTGAACAGCTTTGTTCTGTAAATAATCTTAATTCAAAGGCATTCTCACCTCTCTCCACACCCTCCCCTGATCTCCAATTCAAGAGCCAAGACTTTTTGATCATAGTAAAGGGATTTCTTAAAGGTTCAATAAATGCTGGTATTTTACTCAAGGAAAAAAGAATGTAAACTTCTCTCCTGTTAATACACAATCCACCTTATTATTGTCTCACAGCTGTTTCTTTTCTTCCAAGCAACGAACCGTGTGGCATGAAAGAGAAATACCACTGATATTAGAAAACTTTCTTGGGTCACCTGGGTGGCTCAGTCAGTTAAGCTTCCGACTTTGGCTCAGGTCATTAACTAGTGGTTCATGAGTTTGAGCCCCACATAGGGCTCTGTGCTGATAGCTCAGAGCCTGGAGCCTGGTTTGGATTCTGTGTCTCCCTCTCTCTCTATTCTTCCCCCACTTGCACTCTGTCTGTCTCTCTCAAAAATAAATAAAGATTGAAAAAAATTAAAAAAGAAAAGAAAACTTGGTTCCACAAGCCTAGGTCAATTTGTGAAAACTTTAAATAAAAAATTAGCACACTGTATATACAGCATGTCTGATCTCATTAACTCATTAATTCATCACTGAGATACGAGTATCCCCAGAGACCACTCTGGGCAATGTCATGGAAGCAGAGCTTATCTCTGGCATATTCTTCCTCTTTGTTTGATCCTTTCCACCATTTCCTCCCACCCTGTGATTGGGGTCCTGGGGCTGTCCCTGAAATAGCATTGTTATCACTGCCAAAGCTGCTGTGGACATCCCACCAACCCCCAAGTTCTCCACTAAGTGCTCCCTTTACGTTATTCATTGACACACACAAAAATGCTATGAGGTGGGTTCTAGTGTATTATCCACTTTACAGATAAAGCAAATATGAGGCCCTTGGAGATTAAACAATTTTCCCAAGTTCAAGTAAATAGGAAGCAACAAGACCTATTGTGGTCCCCCTTCTTTTAGATCTTTTTCTTCTTCCTTCTGATCTCCTTCTCCTGGGGTTCTCTCCACCCCCAGTCCTTTTACACCCATCATTTCTTTAAAGCCTTATTCTCTTTGGGGAAAATGAGTGACCAGGGGATAAGCTATATAACCCCTCCCAATGCCCATATAAGCACTGCCTAATTTCAGTGCAAGGCTCTTGTTTCCTGAACGTCCTTAAAATGATGCTCTTCCTGGATATGTTACATGCTAGGGCTGCAGTAGAGAAGCTGTTGGGAAGGAGACGATAAGCCTTCTTCAAAAGTATTGTGAGCTGGCCTCCTCTGCAATGAACAGATTTCCTTTGAGATTCATATCTCTGTATCTTGGTAGCCCTAACCATGGAAGAGAGTAGAATTACTATTACCAGGAAGGACTGTTTAGGATTGAAAGAAATATACAACACACAAAGCATTTGTGGGTGATACTAATAAATTCTGTGTACTTTTATGAGGCTTTGTTCATCAACCCCGTACTACACCATCATAATGCTGAGACACATCATTCAGGTAGAAACAAAAGAAGAGCAAAGGAAAAATCCTATTCTCCATACAATGACCACAGGCCATGGGGCAGAGTTTTCTGATTGGGCCCTTCTGTGATCTGTGTGACTTCTTCAGGGGAAATCTGATTTCAATTGAGTCATATCGTTTAAAAAAAAATTCCAACCCCAACCAATACCACAAAAAGGAAATTAAACTATAAAAAGTGCATTAAGGTAAGGGTAGGGATCTACATTACTGTCTCAGAAACAAGGCAAAATCAAAGTTAAGAACAGAACCCATAAGTTGCTCTAGTTAGACATTACAGATACCACTGGTATTTACAATTGCTTGATATAAAACAGTCTGTCTTGCAGTGGAGTCTGACATCATAAGCAGAGCACTTAGGACTTGGAAATCTCCAAGTTCTTTAAAGCATCCCTTTACTTATTCAGTTCTTGTGGAAAATCAGATAAATACAAAGTACCATTATCTAAGCCACATGGATAGAAGTGCTCCAGTTGGAAATGCATTCTCAACATGGGGGCTTAGTGATGATTTGGAGCCTAGCAAGGTATTGTTGGCCCTCCAAAGGCTGGGCTACATTTTCTCCCTGACTCAGCATTCCTGCACTTTGTAATTCATATTTCTGGCATTAGAGATCTGCATTAAGATAGGCAGTTGGGGTCACCTGGCTAGCTCAGTAGGTGGAATGTGTGACTCTTGATCTCAGGATTGTGGGTTCGAGCCCTATATTGGGTATAGAGATTGCTTAAAAATAAAATATTAAAAAAAGATAGGCAGTTGGGTAAAGATGACTATTTATATACTAGCCTTGGTGGTGCCACTAATTAGCTATGTGACCTTGGGCAGGTCACCTATCCTGTCTCCCATGCCTACTGTCCAAGGTTATTTAGAAGATCAAGCAAAAATAACTATGTAAATAAATAAATAAATAAATAATGTGGTCAAACCTAGGAAAGTCTATAGCATCAAACACTTGTATTATTATTCTATAGGAGAAAAAGAAGAAAAGCAAAGGAAAGGTTTAATTTAAAAAATTAAGTTGAAGATTGGCCACAGTGTTTTGAAGGCAAATTTAATTCAGGTATGGTTGTGACCTTCCTAATTATTTCTTACACCTGGATGTGGCCCACGGGAAAATTCTCTCAGAGGCCATGCATTTAGGGTCTTGTATATGTTCAGGTTTCCTTATTAAGTAGAAACCAGAAGCCTTTTTATGTCTCCATGGGGACACCTCCAGAGCTTGTATCAGCAAAAAAGAAACCATAATATGAGGTGTTGGAGTTAGGACAGAAAGTCTGAAGGGGCTCAACCCCAGAGACATGGGAGACCCGTCCACTGGCTGGCCTTAAGTGGGCTGCACATCCCTATGGTCTCCTCCTAGACATGGGGTGGTTGTTGTTGTCTCTAAAAGGAGCTTTGCCTTTTAAAGAAGAAAGAGTTTAGAGGTGTGTGTGTGTGTGTGTGTGTGTGTGTGTGCGCGCGCGCATGTGTGTTGTGATTATATATAGGCTCTTAATCAAAAAGTGTTGGTCTCTTTACTAGCAATGGAGAAGAAGTATCCTAGAAGGAAGAGAAGGGGAAAAAATAGCTAACAGTTACTAATTGAACACCTGGTGACATAGAGTATTGTGCAGTATGCTATCTGTGATACCCTTATTTAAAAGAGGTTGGACATGGCCATATTTTTTGTTCTCAACTGCTAATTGTTTGCAGGCTCACCAAATCATTCTTTCTGATGGTTAATCCACTGCACCCTGCATAGTTTCAAGCTGAATTCCCTGGATTCCAAAGAAATCAGAGTCATACTCACTGACCTAGAGGAACTTATGGATTGGTCAAGGAGAATATACTGATATAAAGGGAGTGCATAAAGGGAAGGGATTTGTAGTTAAGTGATGCATCAAGTGACAAAGACAGCTTATGCTTTGGAGGGGTTGAGAGAAAGGGTAATTTCAGTACTAGAGAAACAGGTAGTGGAATTGCAGGTTGGGGTAGGGAGATCTCCTGGAAGTGCTGGGACCAGAAGTGGCAGAGAGATGTGGGTAGAATTTGGAGACTTACCTCTACAAATACTTTGGTTCTGTGAGCCTGGGACCAGCAGAGGGAGCACAAGGTAATAAACAGCTTTGGTTTGAGAACCTGACTGTACTCTTTGAAACTCAAGGAAAACAAGGCCAGGAACAAGATGGCATCATTTACAACTATCGTCTCTCCCCTTATTTGTACTTGTCACCTTTTAAAAGTCTACCACATTTTGCTCCCTCACTCACTTACAAAACTTGTTCCATGGTAAATGCAGAAGCAGACCCCAAATTAAACTATCCAAAAGAGCCCACAAGCAGACAAAGAAAATCTAGACAAATAAGAAACAATAACACCAGTTCTTAAATGTTCTTTAAGCCAACTTTAATTTTTTAGTCTCCCAAGTTTTTGAATAAACAGATAATATGAAGAGCTCACAGACTATTATAACTCAGAGACTTGTCACTTTAATATTTCCTCTGCCTTGGGGAAATGGGCTATTTAACAAAATTCAGCAAATCAATGACTGTTGGAAAGGATATTTGAGGGGAACTAATGCAATCTTTCTAAGGCTTTAGTGGTGAAATGTGCATTAAAAAAGGTTGCAGACTCATGTTTATTCTCAACAGAACTACTTTAAGTTTCTAGAAACTTGGTCAAATACAGTCATAGATATGTTAGAGTGAGACTCCAGCTTTATTGAGCTGGCTCTGCTTGACTCTCCCTGGCCCATTTCATGGAACTTCCATCAGCTCTGCAAAGAACAACACAAATCTGTCTGCCTTGGGGTCTTTGCACATGCCATTTCCGCTGGAAGCCCCATTATCTATCTACTCTTCAACCTTTCTTTGGCCAACTCAGTATTCAGATCTCAACTCAGGCATCCCTTCTTAGGAAAGTCTTCCATAACCTACAGACTAGGTCTGTTTGCCATACATTATCAGGGTACTTTGCACTTTTTATTCATAGTGCTTAACAAAGTTTGCAATTGCATATGTATTTTTGTGACTATTCCACTCATTGTTCTTTACCTTACTAGACAAAAACTCTAGGGTGCAGGAACTCTGTCCTTTTTATATACTGTTATATCCTCAGCATGAAGTATAGTGCCTAGTACCTAATAAGGCTCAATAATTACTCATTTATTGGATGAAAAAATACATAATAACTATCAACTGCTAACAGCAGGTGTTATATTCTGCTAAGGGAGGTCTATGGAAGTAGACAGAAGAACTGAGATTAGGGGAGGATAGTAAGGTCAGGAGAGCCTTGACAAATATTAGTTTTTGAAGGACAGAGATGGAATGGAGAGGAGAGTGGGAAGGTATTGGGTGAGAGGCTGGACAGGGAAGCGTGCATAGTACTGGGTGAGGGACATATGGGGACATATGACAGAATATATGGGGATAACTGCCCTGTGACACAGATAGGTTGAAGTGCCAGTCATAGTTCAATATACTGTGATGTAAAGAATGTTACTGGTAGTGCTAGTTTTTCTTCATCCCTAAACTTATTCTATTCTATATATCCTCTCTGTCTCCCAGGAGGCTGACCCTGTCTCCTAGTTGGATTTGGCCAGTGGAAGGCACTGGCATGAACTGGTGGGAGGGAGGGGAGAGGAAAGAGAAGGTGAGTATGGCCACTCCCTCACTTCCTTGAGTGCACATCTCTGGTGGCAGCTGTGGCCCCTCAGGAAACCATTTCCTACCCCCTGTCAGCCTTAGGGTCTCCTGCTAACTTGAGTCTCTCCTTGCCTCTCTGCTCATACCTTTTTCCTTGTTTGTTTCCTTAACTCTGCTTAATCCTCTGTTAGTAGCCCCTTCTTTAAAGTCTCATTTGAATCATCTGCAGACAACTCTGTTTCCTGTTGGGATTCTGACTGATGCACTTAGTTTCTCCATGTGATGGCCATTTGTCTTCATTCACATTAGAAATATCCTCTTTATTTTGGGGCAGCACATTGTCTGTTAGATTCTTGGCTCTGTCGATGGAAGGAAAGGCATCTCTTTCTGCCTCTTCTACTGTGCATGCAATGACTTTACGGTTAACAACCTGATCCCAAACCTAAAATCTCTGAAGAAATGTGACTTCGAAAACCTCAGCTGGCAGTGGCATGGAGAATAGAACCATTAGCAGGTAAGACTGCTTATTAGACATCCAGTCTGCAAAATTCAGGTCACCAAATTTTTTTGAACTGGGTTACTTCGCTAGCTGCCTCAGTTTTCTAATTTATTTTGCTGGCGCAGACCCTGGGTTTGTACCCCTTCTTCTCCCCCTGTCCCCAAATATAAAGTACAGCAAAGAAGAACAGGAAGATTATAGGTGTATGAGAGTCTCTCCTGGTTCCAGTCCTATTTTGATATCATCAGCTAGTTAGATTTTTCTCCCTAGACATATTGAACGTGTACCCCCAGATCTATAAAATGTCCAATTAAGAAACCAAATGAAAGTATTCAGGAACCAACTCACTTACACTGGTACATAATGTAAGGCTTTCAAAAATAGAAGAGAATAATTTAAATATGTTTTTAAACTTATGGCGTAATATTTCTTCTGACACTCCCCACACTCAACTCGCTGCCAGATACCGAGAGCAAGAAAATACTAAGAGTGAATTTTCTAAATTAGGAATGGAGAAATGACCCATTTACAGAAAATCAAATGCAGTCTCTCTCACGTTCTGCAAGTACCTGAAGAAAATATATAGATGACTCATTTTAGAATCTGCCACAGAAAGGGCGAACCCTTGATCTGTAGAATCCTTTTCACTAAGGAAACCTTTCCTTGTAGAATGGAATGTTGGAATAGAAGACATCAGGGCCTGGATCCTGTCTTCACTTGGGCTTAATGGGGCTGGCCTGGGATGCCACTCAGAACTCAGTGACCCGGAGGAATGGAAATATTATGTTGGGTATTTAAGGTGGAATGGCTGTCTGATTGTTTATTCTAATTTTAGTTTCCTTCAGATTACTTTAAAGAACACTCCTGTATTATACAATTTGTACTTTTCTATAAATACACTCATTGTTTTGAGGCTCTACTATCTTTCTCTTGTGTTCCTCAGTGGGAAATTCTCCTCAGAGACCACTGTCCATAGTCCCAGGGCTTCAAAGGAGAGCTGACGTGGCCCCTCACTGCACTCCCGTGCATGGACCCTCCTCTCTTCCAGTTCTGTGATGGGGGTGAACAAAGATAAACATAAAAGTAATCTGGATTGTACCTAAATCAAACCTCTTGACGTTCTCCTTAGCCAACTTCCCCACCCTTTCCTTTCTTAGGAGGTGTATGACTAAAGGAAAATCATGTTCTTTACAATTGGTCTTGGAGTATTTCCCATATGTAAGGGACTGTTTATAGGACTGATTTATTAGTATGTTGACCATGGTTCACAGCAGAAATTCATTTAAGTAATAACTCCAAGCCTTGCTATGTTGGTGCTCCAGGCTGGCTGGACTCACTTCAAGGAGAGTCAAAAGATGCTTGAAATAAATGATTTTAAATTCAGTTTCATTTTAAACTATAAGCCAACTAGTTGTGGTGGCCCAGGAGTCAGAAACAGAGCTCCGTTTCTGCTATCAGCTTGTGCAATTTGTGGCCGTTCCTTTAAGGCTTCTAAACTTCACATTCCTGTCTGTGCAATGAAATGTTTGGATGCAGGACCTCTGGGTTGCACACTGCAGGGGGCGCTATCACATTGTAGTTTGCATGGTGCTTAGAGGTGCCATTCCCATATCCCACAGTGAGGATGGTGTCTCCTGGAATGAATGGTACATTGCTGAGGCCCAGGCTTGATTTCTAAATCAATAAATACCTACTGAGTATTTGTTATGTGCCCAATGGTAGAGAGGCAGGTAGAGGCAAGAGGCACAGTGCAGACATTCTGAGGTGGGGGGTGGGTGGCTGACAGAGGTTAAACATGTGTATATGTGTTGGTGTACTTGTTTCACAGACATGTGTAAAGAATCTACAGTGCCAGAAATTGTGCAGGGAAACCAATATTTTTTCTTCTAAACGCAGCCCCAACCTGATTCCCTTCATGAAGATCCAGTTTCTGCCTCAAAGAGCTCACAAGTTTGTGGAGAACAAACAGGAATTTGTGATTAGTGTCATGGTAGCGAATGGTATGAGCCAGAGACATGGCAAAATTGAGCCATAGGGATTTTTGGATTATCTGATGTTTTATATTACTCACATTTCTTTTCTTCATGGATGAGTAATTGAGATGTCAGTGTATTTCAGCTAAGATTTCTTGAGTGGGTGAAGCACTGTTAAGAAGGCAAAGGTGGGTGACATGTAATATGTGTTGTTGAGAATTAGGAAAGTCAGACCCATTTGTAAATAACGTGAATGGACTTTGGTAAGGGCTTAGCAGTGTGCTATAGGATCCCGAGAGAGAAAGAGGGAGAGAGATCACAAGCAAATACATGCACACCTGGCTTGGAGAATCAGAAAAGTGTCCTTGCAGAAGGTGTCATCATGATGACGTATCCTTATCCGGCAGTGACAATCCTTATCCAGGATTGGCTTGCTCTCTGTTTCACACTTTTGTAACTCCCAGTACTTTGCCTTGATAACATGTTTCCCAGTTGTAATTACACATCATTTTGCCATTCGAATAATGTCTATGCCACTAGACTGTAAGCTCTGGGAGGGTAGAGACTCTGTTCTTTTTGCTTACTGTGTTATCTGACAAGTCTTACACAGTGTCAGGTTAGAAAACAGCAAGAAATGTCTAATAAATGAATGAATACATAGGCAATGATTAAGTAGAATTGGAGTAGAGAAGATCTTCTAGGTGGAGGGAACTGTTTGAGTGATTGCCATCTGTAAGTGACCCCTCATTAATACTTGGAGACTCTATGAAAGTTAGAAATGGCAAACTGCGTGGGATCCTTTCAGTCAGTGACTGGAGGGCTTAGAGAGAAACTGTCAGGTACACAGAGTGTGTCTAACTTCTCCTTACTAAACTCAAGAAAAATTTGTCATCCCTGATTTCACTTAAGCTCTTCTTGAACTTAGTAGGTGCTCGTTAAATATTTGAAGACAGATTTCGAGCACAGATGGATTTGCTGATGTTTTCTGTCCCACAACCTTTTGGAATAAGCAGCTCTCATTGCGCACCCCCTGCCCCCTCCCGCTTCTCACTTAAGCCATGTCTTTATGCTGCGAGGAAAATGGTGCAGTATGGGGAAAAACCAGGGCATCTGGTTCCCCAAATATGCATATGGCCGCAACATATGGCAAACCCAGGGCATTTGACCATCATGCTCATTAGGACTTGCCGGCAAACCGGATGCCGCACGTTCCCCGTGTCTGTGTCGTTTTTCTCCCAGCACGTCGACCTGGTGTTAATCATCAGGGCACACTTGCCTCTCCTGGGCAAACCACTTCCTCCACTCCTTCACCTCCGCGGTCTTCTGAACCACCCTCCACGTGAGTGCTTCCTTCGCACGGGTTGGTGGCCTTCACATTTGCAGGATGGTCTTACTCTACAGATCCCACTAAAAGCATCAACGAACCAAACTAATAACCAAAAACCACAATAGCAGCTTTCCTGCTTCTCAGGTGGTGAGAAGAAAATGCAGAGTTCATTTACATTATGGCATTAAGGGAAATGTGTCTCTTTTTTTCTTTTCTTTTTCTTTCTTTTTTTTCTCAGAGAGTCTGGGATAATTAACTTTGCACAGAAGAACAGAAAACTCAGCCCACCCTAGATCTCCCAATTTTCACTCAGATTTTCCAACTTCAGGAACAGGAGGGACAGAGAGAGTGCAGCCCCACTCCCTACCCTGGCAAACAAAACAAAACCACCAGCAATTCAAAGGACTGAGATTGAGAGCGGGTCCATTTCCAGAAGCCAGTGGAACTGTTCATTCATTTTGTGTATTTGATAGTTTCCCCCTAAAATGTCTCTGCTCCAGCTTTTCCAGGTCCTTCTGATGTTTCTATTACCCTCTCCCCGCAGACCTCCACCAACCACTTCTCTAAGGAAATTCCATTTTTCAGTTTTTGTTTGGCAATTGCTACACCATTCATTTAGCACATTTGCATATTTCATTTTTGTCCAGGTCGTTCCTCTCCCGTTGCATTTCTAAAAATGAGAAATGAGATCAAAACTCACATTAACCTGGATGTCATCCCCTTTGCTTTTCGTTCATTGCTATTCTTTGTTTATCATCTTTCAGCAAATTTTCAATCCATATGACAATACTCCCATCGAAATCAATTAGAACCAGTTTCACAAAATAGACTGACTGATGCCCTCTGTCAATCTTCTCTTGAAATCCAGCTGTATATTGTTGATGCACATTCACTTATTGGTAAATATACATTATTCCTTTCATCTGCTAGTAACTATCAAAAACCGGTCACAAATTTGTCTGGAAGGATTTATTCACCACATAGTTCACTTCATTTCTTTCTTTCTAAGTATTGGCTGATGATTTGATTGAACTCAAAAGAGTTACAGATTTTTCTCATTTAATACCCCCTCTATTATTTCAAGGCAGGAAAAGTGCAGATTTTTTTTTCTTTTAAATAGTTTTATAGACAAAGTGAAAGATTTTTCATTCTTGCTTCAAATTCATTGTGAAAACAGAAGGCAGTTTTCCCAGATGGAAATCTGTCATATCATTATGGAAATGTCAGATTTCCACCCAGGGCATATTGACAAAAAGCCATGGTTTTTGCCCAGGGGGTGGAATTTCACAAATTTTCCCAAGAAGAGCTGCACTCCCTGGTAGAAGACAGAGGCAATTTCTTTCCCTATTTCAGATTTGCGAGACTGAGCTCCAAGAGATTGGTTTCAGGCAAATACCCAAAGAGGAGAAAAGAAGATTTTTGCATCTCCATTACTGGCCACAGCAGCTTGGCTCTCCATCGTGAGTCAGTCCTGGCTGTATTTACTTTAGTGTTATAGTTACCCTGAGCTGTAACTCTATTGGCGATGTCACATAAAATGGTTCTGTTACATTGTGGGACAGAGGAGAGATTTCATTCTTTGACTTACCTGATTCTCCCATGTAACTGTCTCCCTTTTAGTTAATAGATATGCTCTTCTTAAAGTCTCTTGTAATTTTGTTAATTGTATTTTTTTCCCCTGGGAATGGAGCATTTTAAACCTCCGTTAGTGAAGTATTCATGCATGCATTAGAAATATTAGCAAATCATGTCCATGTTAATGAATGATAGGACATTTAGAGGAAAATAAAACAATCTCCAAACATTTTCATACATTTATAGTCATCGGAATCTCATGCTTTAAATAGATGAAAGAGATTGGTGAGTGGCATAAGTCAGTGCAGAAATAGCCTTGGGACATGAGTTACTCTATTCTATTACGTAAAAGTCTTGCCGCCTTGTATAATAGTCCTGTAGATTAGCAAGTACAATGCAAAGGATCTAAATATTTTTCTTAAATAAAGATTTGCTGTTCTCAACTGAAAAGCTCCTCCAAAGATTATGCTAGTATAGGTACTCTGCTCCATTAATATAAATGAGTCTGATGTATATTTTTTCCTAGCAGAAATACCTGCATTAAAAAAATGCAGCAATAACTTCAAACTTCAAAGGTCTAAACTTCAAAAGGTTTCTTGCATTCTGCTTGATGGGACAGCATCTTATGCACACATGCTTTTTTCCCTGCTAAATGCCTTAATAATGAGCTTGGGTTCAGATTTTGTGAATCGGAGCCAAGTAACTCTATTTTATTATATTTGCTGGGAAATGAACTAGCTCGGGGTAATTAGGAAAGCAATTTTATTAGCTTCTATTTCATAAAGATTGTTTTTTAATCAGAGTCAGAACTTACTAGAAATGATTCTGTGCTCATTGCTCGGGTCTCAGGAAATGAAGTGGGGCACCATAGGTTCTAACCCACAGTAAAACCAATGTGATGAAGACAGAAGCTTTGCTCTTAATCTCTAACAATGCTGTAAAAATAAACCCAATCTGATGGCATTGTAAATAAAAGGGTCACAGCTAACGGTTACCTGTGTCTAGCTTATTATAGACTAGAGCCTTGATAACTAAAGGAGTTAAAGCTTCCTCCTAATTGACCAAGGAGTCGTGGATTCAAGTCATGAGCAATCCTGGTTTGGGGGCTGGGGCTACTGGGGTAGGTAGGAAGAAAAGTGAACCACTGGATCAGGTGAATATGTCTTCAAGAGACAAATGGGAGAAGGAATTGGGACTGATAGTGTATTTAGATAATGTAGTGCGGCTGCAAAAAAGACAAATGCTCTACTGAGGCACACAGCCTATGGGGGGGGGGTGTTGCTTATAGGAAAATGGAGTTCCTGTAATCATGCCTCTCCTGGCAGCCACTTATGGAGCATGGCATACTGTTTGGGGCACCTCATTATAAAGAGAACATCAATACTGTAAATTAGAGAGAACTCAGAGAAGGGTGACAAAAAAGATAAAAGGATTAGAAGAGGTGACCTATAAAGAAAGGTTAAAGGAACATAACATTTAAAGCTTTCAGGAAAAGGAGCTAGAGAGATGGGAGCCTATGCTAACTGTCTACAAATATTTGAGCAATAATAATTTTAAGGAAAGAAGAGGATTGCTTGCAGTGGTTGAGAATGGTCTAATAAGAAGTAACGGCTTGAGACAAGGAAAGGGGAAAATGTCGGTTAGGAGACATTAGGAAAAATTTCTTCCCAGTAAGGGCAATTAGGCACTGAAGTGAACTGCCTGGGGATGTGGTTGAGGCCCCGTCACTGCAAGTGGCACAGGTATTTTAGGGGGAGCTAAAAGGCTTGGGGAGCTCCTGAGAAAGGGAAGAGAGCCTTCCCTTTCTGAAGACATTCCTGTACTGGAGAATGGGGCTAGAACACCCAGGACGACCTTCCCACTGGCCCCGACTGTAATATACATCTCGCTAAGTGTGTGGCGGGTGGGGGTGGAGGTGGTAGATTTTGTCCAAGAGAAAAGCCCATCCTACGTGTACGGGGAAAATACCTTTCTGGAAAAGCTGTTATTTTCTACAGTCGGTCATTAGTGTTGGTGGTCCTCATTTCCCTCTACAGTCATCACAGTATTTACATAAATCACTGCACAGCACCTCCAGAAGTCAGAGCTAAGGTGGCAAAGGGAGGGATGCCTCTGACAAGGAAGCCCATTTAAAAATGAATGGTGTGAGGTTGTGTGCATCAGTTTCTGTTGTGCAAGCAAAGGGAAATAGAGAAAATTGCCATGTTTTATCATGTCGGATGAGCTGGAATAGGTGACACTGTGATCAGGTGTGCATGCATAATCACTCCCCCAAATAATCGCCATGTGGAATAATTTCCCCCCAAATCTTGCAGCTTCAACTTATTCTCTGCGAGTGACTCATAAATCTTGGCCTTGAATGTGAATCAAGATTCCAAGCTGCAGGCTCAGGGGTTTGTTGGATTTATTCAACTTTAGTCTTTATTTATAGACATAAAAGTGTATTATTGGTTGTAACATCCAAACAAAAGAAAACAGATTGTAAGCATCCATTAATGTTTTCCCAAAAGGGAAATCGCACGTTTCTCTCGGGTCTTTCATTCTCTCTCTTGTAATATTAAGATGATGTCATAAACTCGTAATTACTTTGTGATGTTCTTGTACACTTTATATCTGTTGGTTCAGAGACGCAAATTCCCTTTCTGATCAGAATGCAGGAAACAATATGAGCAGGTGGAAGATAAGTCTTCAGTGGCCTGCGATTTAGAACCTCTGAAGTTTTAAAAGCATACTATTTAAACTATTTTCTGGAAGGGGAAAGAGGCATTTGAAAAATCTTGGGTCTTGCATCATATACATGAGATGAGGTGTTAATTTGCTGGAACAATTACTCTTTCTACCGGAAAAGAAAATTATTGTGGCTAACAAATGAATGCGGAGGCTATGTGAAAAAAAATATTATTGTATTTATTGGGTAGAAATTTTTCATCTATTAATCATACCCAGGAAAGTCTGTGTGAGAGAAATTGATCACAAGATGGTGACTCCCTCTCCTCTTGACCAAATCTTTGTTCTTTTACTCTCAGCTCATCTCTTCAATTCTGTGAGAAAGAGGCCATAAAGTATCCATTTCCAAGTCCTCTTTAAGCCTTCCTCAGATTTCTTATTGCTCATTGCTAACCATTTTAATTTCTGACCTCTTCTGCTCCACTAGTTATAGACCCATTCACTGACCCTCTAGGATTTCCAACTCGGTGATTTATGTCCTTGCCATATTCATGTGAAGCGCCAGCATCAACCTCACAGAGAGGAGGAGAGAGAGAGAGGGTGGGAGGGAGGGAGAGAGAGAGAGAGAGATACTTTCCTACCATTCTCCTGCTTGGTGTCAGAACAACTTTTCTTTCCATTTCTCTTTTCTTATAATCTTAATAATGATCTTGATGCTGGCAATTTTAGATATCCCCAGCAATGTCCCTCCCCATCCCTTAAAAAAAGAAAAGAAAAGAAAAGAAAAGAAAAGAAAAGAAAAGAAAAGAAAAGAACTCCTCTTTTGAGTTTTAATTGACGGAGCTATTACAGACCTACAGGCAATGTTGCCTTCAGTGGTGGAGTTTGTGGCAGGATGGAATGAGAAGTGATCCTACAGTCTGTAATCTGATCAATGAAACTACTGACTTCTGGGAGAGTCAGAGAGGGGAGGGGAAGCCCACTTCTGCCTTGGCCTTTGTACCATTGCTCTCCTTGGGGAAGCAGAGCCTTCTTGCCTTTACTATAAAGTTATTGAGGGTTATGGAACCGTCTGTTTGAAGGAGCTGAGCCACACTGATCAATTACTTACTACATGCCTGGTCTAGTCTTCTTGCAAGTTGACAAGTAGACCAGCAAATGTGGGTGCCACACGCCATCCTCAGCTGAGTCCTTTGCTTTCAAGGAGTTAAAGGTGATTTGGCTTTAGATCTTTCTTTTGCCAGTTTCTTATAGGTCCCTTTCTGTGCCCTTTTCTCATGTCTGTGTTTAATTTTCAGTCTTTTCCCCCATTCTTGGCATTCTTTGCAAGTTGTAGGTCTCCAGCAAACACCACTTCTCATGTGAGCCCTGCTAGAAGCTCAGACTTTATCTGTCTCCCACCAAGGCATGTGCTGTGTGGTAACACTGTTCAGAATTGCATACGAATGCAGACTAGCGAGCCTCTTTGTCAGGATATAGATGTGCCCCACGCGTCGATTCTGTCTAGTTATTAGGATCTGAAAACTTAATCATATACTCGAAGTAAAGGCTTTGATAAAGAATTTTACTCCTGCATGTTCATTTAAGATTTAGACTTGACGTATTAACGCCAAATTTAAAATTGTGTCCTCTTCATTGCAATCCTCTGTAGTTACAAGGTTCTAATAAATATTATGTCCTCCCATCATGCAATTAAAATTTTCCACCTCATTTCACAATGCAAAACATTCACATGTTGTCAATCATTTTGAAACATGATTTTTTGACATCATATAATTTCACTTCATTTTTTCAGACAGACATCGCACTAGGAAATTATTTAAGAAAGAATCCTATTATATCTTTACTTTTCCACCAAATTTCACCTTCAAATGCAGTCATTTGTGTACATTTCAGTAATTTCAACAATAAACTTGCAAGGAGAGGGAATGGAAACTCCTCAGACAGACGTTTGCATATGGGTTTTGCCGCTCTTGCGAGGCTGCGACTCAGTTGTGGGCACCTGGTTAGAAAACATGGTTTTAGCCATGGGAAGTTTACAAGTCTTGCTGCACAAAGTGAAAAGGTTGCTACTTGAAACAGCTACCACCTGGGAAGCTGGGAGAAAAAACATGCGTGTGCTTTTGAACTTTCCTCTGTTTAATAACTAGCAGACACTAATGATTTGCCAAACGTCCTGATTTAAAATGGCGGTAGTCAAAAGCGAGGCTGCCTGCTGGCTGTCAGGTAGCCCACCTGTTCTCCAAACCAAAGTTCCCCTGACCTGTGCCCAAAGCAAAGCTGTTATCCTTTAAACCACTGCTAGATGTGCGCGTACATCCTGTCGATTTCTCCCGCCAGCATTCTGGCCTGCCGTCGGAGAGAAGCTTCTTACCAGAAGCTCCAGGCTTCCTCTTTTATGAAGGAAGACCCTTGGGGAATGATCTCATGCACAGTCTTTGGGAAGATTGGGGTGGGAGGTGGGGTAGGGAGAATGAGGGCTCATCTTGTCTGAGCAGCAAGGGACAGTTAAGGGTGAAATGTTAACGGAGACACTGCTCAGTTCAGCATAGGAGGAGTATCACTTCCTAGTTTTTTAAAAATAGTGGGGCGGGTTTTTCTAGAAGGATCAACCATATCATTCATGACTTGGTATAGTTTCTGTGAAAGGAAAGTACAAGACAGCCAGTGGTTGAGGCTGGGGAAGGTAAGACATAGAGAAATCGGTGTTGAAACGGTATCTGTAGTCTTGACGAGGGTGAGCAGAGGTGGTGTTTGATTAAAACAGGGTCCTGGAGGGGTGGGAGAACACCGTGTTCCGTGACCCAAAGTAGGAAAGTGAGTAGGAGGGTAAATTTATTGTCAGTTTGGTTATCATTTATTAGCACAAGTAAGTTAATTTAATTAGCCCTCTTAGGATAGTCTAACCGTATGGACTTTGTGATGGGCCAGGTTACTGTTTCCAGCCAGCCACCTAATGGCAAGAACATGGAGCTGCTAGGCCTGTGGTCCTTCTTTTGATCTACTACTATGTGTTTAAGATACTTTAGGTTTATATAGTGACTGTAATATAGATATCAATGGATATATCAGAGTGAAACATTGCATAGCATAGGAGGGAATTCTTTTAAGATAGTTCCATCTAGTACTGAGCATTATATTAAAGTGATTACATTTACGGTTTTAATAATGGTTAATCTGTGACACCACTTGGCATGGAGTATGATTTTATGGCACATTTTAGAATACCTACTATGTACTGTGTTTTACAAGTAGTATGCCATTTAAATCTCATACCAACCCAACACAATTAGTATTATTCTCTCTTTTTTACTGATGTGACATCTAAGACTCACACTACTAAGTCATATGGCTAATAACGTGGCAGAGCTCAAAATCAAATCTTCCATACCCTAAATATTTGTTCAATGAATGTTGACAATTAAATCCATACCATATTCACTTACGGATATTCATACATGCTTGTTAATTAATTATACACACACACGTCAGAATAGCCATCTGTTTTTATTGTCGTTGTTTGATGGGATGGTTAGTAAATTAGAAGGAGATCCTTTATGATAGGTGGGAGCATGCTCCCCCCATCTTTATTCTAAGTAAAGGCCTTTGTAATGTTCTTTAAATCCCAATACAGAGAGTTTGTCTTCAGGGACTGGGAGATGCTTAACTTTGTTTTCTCAAGCCAGTTGTGCTACAGATGTAGATAGCAGTTAGCATTCATCATCCTTGGTGATTTTTATCTCACCCTCTGGGTTGACTTAGCGCTTATCACTGTGCTACCTAAGTGGATTGACATGTTTGCTAACTTCTCATGAAACAATACCAGGAGAATAGTTCTTCCTTTCAGCTGCTCCATGCCTAGCTCACTGATAACCATTTAATTTTCTCAGTATTGCAAGTCCTTCATCATCTGAACTCCTAGTTGTTTACACGTATCCAAACTTCATGCAATGAAATGCTTACCTGATCATCATTTGAACCACAAGATATATTGAAGAGTTCATGCCGTAGCATGCCTACTACTTACCACTTGTTTTAGGAGTTATTTGGTGCAAGGAAAAGAACATAGGTGAATAAGTTAAAAAAAAACAGCAAGAGTTTTTGAAAGGTTTCCTGGGTTTCTCCTGAAACCCAGGTGTACTAGTAGGGCATGGTGCCCTTAGCCTGCAAATTGGTAGGACTGTTCAGTTCCTATTCCCCACATCAAAGTAATATAGACTCTAGTTTTCCTGTTTTAAATTCCTGGGAGGAAGTACCTGCTGAAGCCCGGGTCACCTATCTACTCCTGGTTTGAGCAGTTGTAATGGCGGTGGGTGGTGGAGAAGAGGGGTCCCGCATGCTGGACTACTCCTCGGGACACTGGGGAGGTCTCCAAAGGAATGAATTAGCTGTAGAAGGCTTTGTCTTTTTAAAATCAACTACACTTGATCCTTGAACAACATGGGTTTAGGCGTTGTGGGTCCACTAATACATGGATTCTCTTATAGTGCAGTACATTAAATGCATTTTCTTGTAAGGCTTCCTTAACATTTTCTTTTCTGTGGCTGTATTGTAAGAATACAGTATATAATACATGTAGCCTCTAAAATATGTGTTAACCAACGATTTATGTTATTAGTAGGGCTTCCAGTTGACAGTAGACTATTATTAGTAGTAAAATTTTTGATGAATCAAAAGTTATACATGGATTTTGGACTGTGGAGGGGATTGGTGCCTCTAACTCCCACGTTATTCAAGAGTCAACCAGATAGTGAGGATTGCAGGGGGAAAAAAGTGGACTCAACTGTGTACAGTGATGGATTTTTAAGTCAATATACTTAAGAGAGAGGAACTAAATTCACATGCAGAAAACCAGACCTCAGACATTTTTAGATAAGAGTACTTCTCCAGGGCACCAGGCAAACAGAAGTACCCGAACTTAAATCTAAAGGCAAGAATCTCCATTATTTCTGGACTGAAATCACGAAGTATTTCTTGGAAGGGTTCATTTCTGTTTCCACATATAAACCCATTACTAAAATCCGGGGAAAAGAGAAATTTGAATTCAGCCAAATATTCTTCCCCCCTTGACAGTGCCTGTCTGACTCTGGAATACCCTGGAGAATGACCTTTTCCCCCTCTACTCCATGTGCTTTTCATATGCAGACACAGCCACTACTGTAGTATTGTTGGCTTTGTGCATGTGTCCCCCAAAGTCTTGAAGTCTCCTTAAAGTTGAGCCAGCTGTGCAGATATTTCTGTCAGGTTGATTATAGGTCACGGGAGGGGTTTCTAATAATCCTGAGTGGATTCCTCTGGTTTGCTGAGGAAAGGTTAACTTATAATCAATTCTTGGGGAAGTTTCGTTTGGACGGCAGCTTCTCTCGGTGCCTGGGAGCCTCCTCCTCCTCTCGGCAGCACCATCATGGTCTGGTCTGATGTAACTTCACTCAGTTCACTTGCTGCTTTGCCAGATTTGTGTGGCACCCAGGCAGCCCCTTGACTCTCATTGAGATAAAAGTGTCTGTATTTGAACAGAGTGAGACATCACGTCTCCTCCTGTCATTCTAAGGTTCTAAGCAGAATTGTTATGCCATCACAGGATGACCAATATGGCCTGCTGGGTAAGAAACATGATCCCACCTCTCATATCCTTGCTGTATGCTTTCTTTTCCAAAACGTGCTTTTCACACAGGTCAGTGGCCCTGTAGTATGTGGCAGAGGGTTTATGAAGGGCTGATCTCTCGAAAAGTGCTTCACTCTCCAGTTGGAGACAGACATGCCTACAGGAGCTTGAAGTACTGCGTTCTAGTTCTAGCGAAGGCGAGTTCCAGCACAAAACACCTTTGTGTTTTCCCCATCTTCTGAAAACTATTTAAGAGTATTAAGCTTTGACCTTCTCTTTAGTCCTTAGCCTCTGTAAGAGACCTAACCTTGGGGGGTGCTGAAGGAATACTATCGAATTGTTCCACTAGGTAAAATATAAGAATGTAACAAACCCAAGCTTGAATGGATTTATACAACAGAATCACCTGAAAGAGCCACTAGTTTCTAATTTCTTGTCCTTTGAAGCCTTCTTGTATGTAGGCAAAAGATACCAATAGCCCTGAGTTGCTGTCCCTTTCAGAGTTATGTAATTTAACAACAGAAATAGCAACATGTTAAAGTAAGCCATGCACTGGGCACTGTTTAAACTAGCTTCACCTGAATCATCACATTTAATTCTAAAACCACCTTTCAAGGTAGGTATTTTTATTATCCAAACTTTATAGATAAATAAACTGAGGTTCAGAGAGGTTAAGTAACTTGCCTTGAGTCACAGAGCATGAAAGGAGTGTATTAGGCTTTGAACCCATTGTGAGTTTGAACTCTGTGTTTCAAGCACCCAGCCAGTTGTAATGTGAGCATTTCAAGGGCATGACCAAAGTGCCCTTCCCTTGTGATCATTCCCTTCCAATCATACCTTAAATCTCTTCCTCAGACCTCAAACCTAATAGTGCTTCCAAAACCATTTATTATGTGGGGTTTTGAAAATAAGGAGAAAAAGGAGTGGGGGCAGGATCAAGAAGAGAAGAAAAAGCTAGGAGCTGGGGAGGGAGGGATGAATAGGAGGAGCACAGAGGAGTTTTAAAGCAGTGAAAATACTCTGTGTGATCCTATGATGATGGACACATGGAGTTACACATTTTTCCAAAGCCATAGAATGTACACCAACAGTGAACCGTAATGTGAACTATAGACCCTGGGTGATTATAATGTGTCAATGTAGGTTCATCAGTTGTAGCAAATGTACCAACTCTGATGGGGGATGTGGACAATGGGGGAGGCCATGCATGTGTGAGGACAGGTGACCTCAGAAATCTCCATACCTTCTGTTTAATTTTGTTGTGAACCTAAAACTGCTATAAAAAAATAACGTCAAAAAAAAAAAAAAAGCTGGGAGGAGAATGTGGGAGGAGTGCTAAGAAGCTTGTTTATGATCCTTTGAAGAAGGAGAGTGGGAGAGAAGGGCCACACGGCTTCCCTGTGTGGAAATGCTTGTCTGTTTTTAGCAGCTTCTTTCTCTGCTAAAGGCGCCCCGTAGATGACAAAAAGCAGGTCATCAGCGAATAGACACTATGGAAGCCTGAGGGGAAAGGCCCTTCTGAGTTTGGGATGATCAACTTTGCCTCAGTCTTCCCTGATGGTGTGTTCAATGAGTTATCCTCTCTGGAGAGTGTGAGAAGCAAAGTCTGACCTGTCAGGGAGGAATCGGGAATCAGAAGACTCTGGGTCTATCTGTGCCTCTGCCTCTGGCATAGGAGGGGTGAGGTCAGGGTGGGACTCTCTCATGGTGGGAAGTTTTGATGGGAGCATTTGGCTAAAACCCAATAACATAATCAGACAGCGATCAGATTAGTGGTCTGAGCATAAATAATCCACTTCCCTGTGGGTGGTGTTGTGTGGAATTCCAGCAGGCCAGTTCCCAGTATGAACCCCCCACCTGCTCCCACTCACTTCCTCACCCTTGTGTCTGCTTTTCTCCCTTAGTCCTTGTCGTCATGGATCGCACTGTACATCTTACGTATTTAGGTTATTTATTATTTAGCTCTTCCTTTGTGGAATGTAAGCTCCATAGGGGCAGGGATTTTGAATATTTTGATCACATTGTAGGGGTCTTCTTAGGTGCTCAGTAAATACTGTGGAAGGAAGGAATGATGTTTCTGGATATCCTAAGAGGACAGTCTGGCCAGGAGGCCTTGCCTTTGTTTTCCTGTTCACAATAGCCATTCTGTCTCCCTCTCTCACTGTCTCAGGTCTCAGCTGTTTTATGGCTAGGGGGCTAGCTGAATAGGTTTTTCATTTCTGTCCTGGGCTTTCTCTCTCTCTTTTTCTAGCCTCGACATCGTATTCCATTCAGTGTTTCTCACTGTCAGTTGGGACGAGTTCCTTTTTCTCCACAAAATCTTTATGCTAAGTCATGAAGTAGTGTGAGAAAGGTGAGGATGACAACCTAGGCTAGACAAGGTGACTACCAGGTGGTTGAAGAGCATCCTGATGTTAGGGAGACAGACCTCAGCGGGTGCAGCCATCCTGCTCTGGGTCTGTAGGACTACGTTACCAAGATGGAGAGTAAAACATTGCCATATCCATACTGGATTTCAAGATGAAATGTTCTGCTTTTTATGGGAAAGACGATTTCAAAACCCCCGTTGGTAACATTTCCTGGATACATACCATCTACGGGTATATTTATTGATTTAATAAATACTTCTTTAATCCTTATTATGTGCTAGACATTGTTCTAAATGACTCGAAAGTAAATATTAAGGCATCCCCAAGTAAGTACTATTGTTAGTCTCTCCCCTTCTGCCATATTGTAATAAAGAACTTGCTGCAAGAAGAGGTTAAGTAACTTGCTTGAGACCAAGAGGGCATAGTGGCTGAGCCGAAATTCATACCTTTCTGTCCAGATCTGGCTCCAGAGTCAACACTATTACCTACTAATTAGGCTACCTCTCCAATGTTTACTAATGGTTTTGCAGTATTAGTTATGGTCTCATTAAAAATATTCTGTAATTCTCTAGATCTTTGCCGCAGAGATGGTAAAAACCTGAAGTGGAAGATACACAGCTATTCTAACTTCAAAGAAAGCAAATTTTCTGTTCTGATTTGTTTTGTTTTAACACATTGATGATCTGGTATGTATATATGTATATGTATATATTAAATATATATAAACATACATAGAGCAGAACATATACATACATATACATATATATTCAAATGCTACACGAATATATTTTGCCTAATCCATACAGAGCTTCATCAATATTTCTTCTTTATTCTCTTTTATGCCAGCAGCTTTCTTTATGTATTTCTATTTTCCACATTTTTCAGAGTGATTGGATTAGGTTGCATACACTTCTCCTGAAATATTAAGTGCGTACAATCTGCATCCACACGTATTGGGTCTATAGTTATGATCTGTCATTTCAAAAATCCACATGTTAGAAAAGAGCAGAACAGGGGCTTGAGTGCTATGAAGTATTAGGTCCAAAGAACCCCCTGCCATTTATCTTCTCACTAATGCAGGGACTAACAAGACCCCAGAGTTTCTGTCTCATTGGCAGATCCTTTGTCCTAAAACCACTGAAGCCACACACACATACACACGCACATGTATGCATACCCACACTCACTTGCTCACATCTACTTTATGTATCTAAGAGAATTAACCCATTTCATAATGAGTTAGTTGCTGCATAGTCAAGTAGAAGAAGGATATCTAACTAGCGTGCCGTTTCTGAAATTTTTAGAGGGGATGTGGTATCAGTACAAGTGTCAATCAGATTGTTGAGCTTTGTCCCCAGGATGATTTGGGGACAAACTAGATACAGAAATGGTTGGGCAAGACATCATTTTTAACTTATAATTGCTTCCACCTGATGTTGTCTCTCCCTCTGTACCGTTTCTTCCTTACGACCTTTATCATTAAGTATTTCCAGCATCTAAAGGTACCACCACTAGTTCCTCCCCATTTATTTTTTCCTCTCATCTCTTAAAAATATGATAAGGCAGTCTTTCTTGTTTGACTTATGGAAATTGGTCTTGCTGCTTTGGAGTTAAGCCACGTTTGTTGCAGTATAATTTCCGGGCTGATGGTGTCTCACTGTGCTCACTTTCTGGACACCCCCATGCTTGTACTGGGTCCACAGATTCCTTTCTTCCCCTTTATCTCAGTGGATTTCTGCTATGATGTGTGCTCACACTTCTGAGCATACATTCACTTTACTTCTGTCTTCCCTTGAAGTCTACCACTCGAAACTTCTGAGTCCCTGTCCTCTGCTTGTGACTTTCATGACTGGTTTAAGGTTGAATCTATGAGTAGAACAGAACTACCAATCCCTTCAATATGTTTTTAGATTAATGCAAAAGAAAAAAAATCAATTTGATTGGATTAGTTTGTTCAATTGGAAAAATCTTGTGTTCTGTGGAAACATGATGTTATTCACTGGGTATTTTAATTGCTAGGTATTTATGCCTATAAAGTCTACAAAGCCCAAACATGCCAGATTTGGTCAGTCATCTTTGTCTGTACAATTCCCCAAATTAGGATACTCTTACATATACACAGATCCTGATGGTTAATAGCATAGAGCAAACATCCTGATTATTTTGTGAGTTTTTCAGAGTGCTTCCCAGTAGGTATCTCTTTGAATCTGCTTTATTGATGTAGAACAAAGTTTCATTTGTTCAGAGGTTTTAATTTAAAAAAGAAAAGCTAATGAATGTTGGATCGCATTCTTCAGTGAAGGTAATAAGCCTCGTATGTATATATAAAAAGCTACCACCCTCTGATTGTCAAAGTTTACTTCTTTCTTTTCAGATTCTTCTTTGTATTGTTTTACAATCTAGGTATATCTGTTTAACATGAAATGCAGAAAATGACAGGGCTCAGACAGCTACTGCATCCAGTGACAAAGATTACTGTCATCCTGGCTCATCAGTTAATTCATCATTGGCAATGGTCCATTCCATTTCCTGGTAGCCTAGCAACAGCCAATGATGGGGAGGGCTGTTTGCCATGTGACAATGGTATGTGGTACTTTCCAGAATGCTTTTACATAAAAATAGGATGATAATTTATAAATTTACATTTTTATTTTAATAAATGGGAATATTTGGTTTTAGGGGTTGACATTCAAAAGGGAGACAATTTTATTTTGCAGACCATGACTTTAAAGTGCTGGACTAGTGACTTGATAACAGAAATGGAGCCATCAATTTTACACATAAACAGGGTTTAAAGTTGAGCCTGTGAATGCCTTACTTTACCTTAGAATGAGTGATATTCCCCCACAGAGTAACTATAAAAAATATAATTAAATGAGAGCTCTTCTTATATCTTACACACACACACACACACACACACACACGCACACACGCACGCACGTGCCTTAGGATTTCGAGTCTGAACTTTGGCTCCCAATTTTCTTTATCACTGGATAGAAAAAAAGCAAAGAGATCCATGAGCGACAATAATTACTGTTGTCCTCAATATTAAAAAAAAAATCTTTCAGTTTCTCACAGTCCTAACCCTCTATTGATGATTCATGGTTCGGCAACTCATTTGAAAATCTGCTCATTTGTTTTCACTGATTGAACTCCCTGATTGTTAGTGTGTATAAATGTGTTAGCTACTTTTGAAGTTATCTTCTATTAAAGAATTGATAGAAAATCCTATTTAAATGTCATAATGCTTTTTCTCTTGTTATGACAGTATCATTGAGTAAATAGTTTTATTTTAGTGCTATAGTTAAGAAAATCTATAATCACCTCCTCAGAAATCTTTTTTTTTAAATCTATATTTAGCCCCATCTGCAGAGATAGGAGTAGAAAATAGGCGACTACCTAAGACATGAATTCCGTTAAATATTAAAGAGATCTCATCAATGATTTTATTAGTCTCCAAGCTCAGTAAAGGCCTCACTGACATCTAAAGCCTAATGATTTTTTTAAATATATTTAAAGCCTTGCACTGCACCTTTAAATATTGAACAATATTGAAAAATATTGAAGTCCCTTTTTTGTATATTAGCTTTAGGCAGAACTGTTGTATGATTTCCACTCCTTTCATGACATTGTAATGATGTTACCACATACAACTTTATCTTGCATGAAAAGGTGAAGTCATGAGTGATTTCTCCAATTTAAAAGCACTCAACCCTCACAGTGCTAGAAATGAATATTTTGCATATATTCATGCAACAATGATTCAATTTAAGATTTCTATTTTCAAACATTGCTTGAAACCTTCACTATGTTAGTAGTAAAATTGCCAAAATGTGTAATAAGATTTATTATAGATGAGTAGCATTTTATTTAGTATTTCATGTTAACATGCTTTTAGGGTTACCTGGTTTAGCAGGAGAATTCATCTTTCTTTTCTAATCAGAGATAACATTTTATTGTATTTTAAAAAATACTCTTCCCTTACACATATATATTGTGGCACAAACTGAATTTTCTCTTGCTGGCAACACAAACGCAAACATTGCTTATGTCAAAGCTCAGTGTACCCTCACACAAAGACACTCTGATTTAAAAAAAAAAAAAAGAGGAAAGACTTCCATTTCTCCTTTGTAGTCACTGCCCCTTCTCTCCACAATCGCTTTTAAACCCTTTTGCTGTACATCCTTAAAATGGGTTCAGACTTTTGTAGCAAATTTGCCCTTTATGGGGGTCTTGTTGCCCTCTTGTTTATACTGTGTAGACGCTTCATCCTGTAACAGTATAAAAACATGTAACATTGTAAGTTTCCTAGAAGCCACATCACGGCATATGTTACAGGCACAGAAAGTATAGGTTGGCGGGAGCTCTTGGTTGAGGGACTGTGTTTCTGAAAGAGGCTTACACAGATGGAGGAAGATATGTATCAAAACGTGGTTACCTGTGGGCTTATATATGAGAGACTGGGGGAGTGTGTAACCATTTCATGACTGTACCTGTGATTGTCACAGGGGAGGCAGGAGAAGGCACAAACTCTTAACTATTTCTGTGTTCATGATGTGTCTTAGGCCCTTAAGTCTTCGTTCCACTCCAAGTTTTCAGTCGTTTCAGCAGTGAAAGAGGGAGCCTTCCCTAGACCTGTTTTGTAGACATTAAAATAATGTTCTCCCCCCACCCCACCAAGTATATTTATAAATCATATATGGACACACACGTGCAGTCAGGTAAATACACACAGAAAACAAGGCTCTGCCTATGTGTGTGAGCTTATATATATAAAAAAACCTTATACACAAAGCACATAGTCCTTCCTCCAGGAAGGAAATACTAACTTGATTTTCATTTAGAAGAGACCTGCAGTTTGCTTGCAGCCACCCCCATTTGTTGGTGCAGAGCCGCTCACATATGACACATCCATACGAATGTGATTTTTTGTTACCTCAAATTTTACAGTAAAAAAATGCTATTGGCAACTGGAGATGCAACATGCTGGTTAGTGACTTGTTCTGCATTTTGGGGAGGGAGGGAGAGTGGCGATCTTATTAGGCCCCTGGGTGGGCCAAATTTTCCTAATTACATGGAAATCAGAGGAAGCCCCTAGACCCGTCTCTTACCTGCATGGAGTAAACACTCCCCTGCTGTCACTAATGTCCTATAAATCATGTTAAAGAGAAGCATAATTAACATTTTTTATCAAATCAGGCTTCAAAGTCATGAGGTGCTTGAGCGAATAAAGCCCCATTTTAGCATCAGCAGGGAGAACAGCAGATTCTCCAAAGAAGGTTTAGGACGGTCTACACTCCTCCCACCCACCTCCCCCTGCCCTTTGCATCCCCACCCAAGGCAAAGATAACATGGGTGAGGAAAATCTGAGCAACAGACCACATTCAGTGTCATGGATCTAAGCTCGTCAAGGAGGCAGAGCGGATGGAGTAGAGAGACAGGGAAGCAACCCCATGTCAGAAAAGAATGAGGAAATTAATTTTTTCAGTCCGATGGAAGGGTCATGGCCAAACTGATTCTGCTTGTCTGTCAAGCCATTTAAAAAGGATGATATTCCTAGTTAATGGACAGGTGGTTTTGCACCAGTCATTTCCATCTTCACTTTTTATGTATCTTGAGAAAATTTCGAACCAGTTTCCAAAGGCTAATTAGAACTCAAGCTCACCTGGAGGTGGGTGCCCAGGTGGAAGAGTTGCAATGTATTTCAAAAGTTTCTTGCCTCTGGGACAGCAATCATATAGAACCCTAGAGCTCCTGTCCTGGGAGACAGTGCTTTTCTTACTTTTCAATGACGGAGGAGACTTTTTAGTTGCAAATTTCCTGGGAAGTTACTAGTAAACTTGGAGTCACACCGAGGTGTAAGCAGTTGATTGCAAAGTCCTAATGAAGGGAGTGAACAAAGGGTGGGGAGGAAGAGGGACCCTCTGCCCAACTAGAGCAGTAAAAGGAAGAAGAGGGAGGTGGAATAGAGGAGGTTGTATGACATGTAATCTTCTGAAATATCACAGTTTTCATCTGGGTTTCGCTCTGGCTCTGAGAAGGTCTCAGTTAGCATCAGTGACAACACAAAGAGAGGTGAGGTGATAACGGAGGACCCCTACCCTGAGACCCCCATCACCACTGCCTCACGTGCCATGTAACAGGAGAAAGAACTTTTCCCTCAGTACCTCCATTGGCCTTGGTACTCAGGGAGGACGGTGCTCTGGTAGCACAGAGCCTGGGATTAGGGTCTGTGGCTCTTCCAGCATTCCTGCTGGCTCCTCCCATCAGCACAGTCTGTGGATTTGCCTCCTCCCAGTCTCCCTGAAGTAAATGCTGACTTTATCCCTCCCCCAGTGGGTACCTTTTCTGTTAGGGCAACACAGGTTACATTGGTTTTGAGGCTCACTTACAGGAACCATAAGTTCTGGATTTCTGGAGTCTACTGCAATTTTAAAGTTTCAAATCATTTTTAATGACAGAGGTGTGTGTTTGTGTGTGTGTGTGTGTGTGTGTGTGTGTGTGTTTTAGTTAAGTATACCTTTTTAGTTATGTAACTCTCTTCTTTACAAGACAGTAATTTTAAAAAATTATTTATTTTTGAGAGAGAGAGGGAGGGAGGGGGAGGGGCAGAGAGAGAGAGGGGAACAGAGGATCCAAAGTGGGCTTCACCCTGACAGCAGAGAGCCTGATTCGGGGCTCAAACATACCAACCATGACATCATGGACCTGAGCCGAAGTTGGACGCTTAACTGACTGAGCCACCCAGGTGCCCTTCATGGAAGTAATTTTTAAAAATAACAACCAAATGTAGTTTAAATTCTATAACTTGGGAAAGTTTTTTATCCAAATGAATTCACAAATCAGAAAAAGACCTCTTTATTAGGTTCTGAGTTCTAAATTATGACTCAGGAGATCTGGTCACTGGAGGTACACATACTGCCCTTCTTCTTTTTTGGGTCTAAGTGTTTGGAAAACCAATGGCTTACAAAGGGAAATTCAGACAGACTGGTTATTTGGCTGCTTTAGGAAGACCAGGTCCTGCTCTTCTCTCTGTCCTGCCCACCGCGGGGAGCCCGCCAAGGTTTTCCTTCCTTTCCTTTTGCTCCACGTTGCTTTACTTCTCTGAATGCAGGCAGATTGATCTGTGTTTAAACCAATGAGAGATACATGGTTTGCAGTGTTCTGAGAAAAAATAAATGTTTCCTCTTTGTAAAGATTCTGTTACCTCGAACTGGTACTGAGGCACAGGAACTGTGGTGAGTATGAATCTTCCATGGGATCCACGAAGTGATTTCCTGAGGTTACGCTTTCAAGAGGTTGCTGGGTCAGTTTGATCATCACTGCCCCTTAACAGGAGTAGCTCATGCAAATAGATAGGTTGTCTGAGGTTTTATCCAGAGAGGCCTGTGGTCATTACTCTACTAGTACCTTCCCAGAGAAGTCTTTACTGACCATCACACACTTTTTGCCCTCGTTTTTGCACTTTGTCTCCAAGGTAGCTACTACCATCTGATCTAGATAGTTTAATGATCTATTTGTTGATTGTCTTTCTCCCTTTGGCCCGAGCCACCCTCTTAACAAATACCATAAACTCTGGGAGGAAGGATTTTTGTCTTGTTTTGTTCTCTGAATACTTAGGGCCTGGAGTAGTGTCTGATACATAGTAGACACTCAAGAAATAATTGTCAGCTAAGCAAATGGGATAAATGGATTGGATTTATCAAGCCACCTGGTTTTATTTTGCATATATAATATACATTTAAATTGTATTAATTAGCCAAGTTGATTTTTTCTTTTTTGCGTTCTCCTTTTGTCTTTACCATTTTGGTCATTTTCCTTTCTATGTCTTGTTCTTCTGACAATTTATGTGACACCGAAGTGTGGAGAAAAGAAACCAAATATCCATCATAAAAGTTATTTTACCTCGTGTAGACCAAGAAAACTGGCTATGTCAGCAAATTTTTCACCTTCCGACTGGTTGTTTTGACACTTTGAGGACACCACTTCTGTTTTATGCACTGTCATTTAGTCTCATGGTTTCATAGCACAGGAATTTGATCATAGTTCACTTGACACATTCCCCAAAGTAAAGGAACTGGAGTGGGTAGCTCAAGGCTGCCAACCTGGAGTGTTGGAGCCTGAAGATTGAAAATGCTGAATGGTAGGAACTTTTACATCTTTTGACCCTCAGTGACACAGATACAATTTATAACATATGTAACTATTGACAATCAACAATCATTAAAAACCTAGTCACAGTGTCTTATCCTTTGTATATTTCTTCAGTCAGATATATATGTATATATATGTATATGTATATACACACATATATGCAATTGAACATTATATACATATACAGAAACTATATATGTATGTGTGTGTGTATGTATATGGGAGGGAGGGGGTACAGAGAGGGAATGAATGAAGAAATAATATGTTGAATAAGGCTTGAATCAGCAAAACAGCATAGTTCTGCTTTTTTCTCTGGGCTGCTTTTACCCTGCATGAAGAATCCATACCTCTTTACTTTCTGCCCCTCTTTGGCTTTCTTCTGGATGAAGAAATATGCCCTACACCTGCTGGTGCATTTTTATGAAATGTTTTGGATTTTCTGGGGTCTTCCCCAGAGGTGACTGTTTTTCAGTGGTGAGCGAATAATGCAAAACAGTCTACAGGCTGTACACACTGAGTAATCACTGGGAATTCTACAAAACAGTCTCAGGTTGGTAAAATTTTCCACAGAAAATAATAATAACAGTAACAATGGCAGTACCAGTAACAATAAACATGATATGCCCTGTACGCTTCCACCCAATTATTAGCTAATAATGCATAATTATGATTAATTCCACTCTTTAAATGCAGATTCTAAATAGCAATAACCATTTATTTTATGTTTTCACGTTATTTTCCTGCACGTCCTTTATGTCAATTATGTGTTTTCAGGCACATCTGATTGTGCTCTACTGTGGTTTCGATGGTTTGGTAATTGTACATTAAAAAAAAATAACAACACGTGTTTAGTATAAAAATTAATTACGTTAAGCATTCCTACTAATTTTGCCAGGCAAAAAAATGGCATCCCACAAATTTTCAGCATAAAGCCGGTGGCCAGCCCACTTAGGAGCTTTATGATCTGTGGCTGGGTTTTGTGAGTGAGCTCTGTCAAGGCAGTTGCCTCAAAGCTGGAGACAGAATGCGGAGGACGGCAGCATGCCCCTGCTCCAGTCCCCGTGTTGCCTTAAAATTCGTCTCTGGTCTCCATCTCATCAACCACTTTCTAATTACAATTATAATAACGGCGCTGAAAATATCATTTTGAAACGTCCCTGCAGTCCAAATTGACAATGCTTCTGCCCGCACGCTGGAGGTCAGGGATCTAACTCCCTTCTTTTGGTTTGGTCCCGTTTATAAGAGGTTGATCCGTGGTGCTAAGGGAGAAAAACATTAAATGTGCTGTAAAAAAAATCTACCCAGAAAATCCATGGGAGCAGGGAGGGAGAGCAGTCGGGGAGGGGAGAAAAGAAAAGGAGGGACAGAACCAGAAGGAATTGGACGAAGAAAGTCTGCTCACTATTGCAGTCTTTCAGGAATATTTTCTTGTGATGCATTAAAAATATCTGATTCTTAGAACAATTTTATGCTTCTGTAACTCAAAATAGGGCTCAGTAAGGGGGAAGGGAAATGTAACAATTAGTTGGCTTTATTTCTGAGGTTTTATTACTTTGATTCTTTTTGATTTAATCAGCCACGGATGCAGCTACCAGCAGACGGTGACTTTTCCTTGAAATGTGCTTCCTGCCCAGAACGGTGGCTTGTGATTGTAGGTTAACATTAATGAAACATGAAAAGGCAGACCCTTTTTAGGCAAATTTTTTATTAACAAATAAAGACTTGGTAACATTTAGAATCACACCATCGAAAATACGGCCGGAGCAAATCCTGGAGCCAGCCCGCCATGCTCAAGTGATAAATTTGTTTACATCCTTTAAAAGTTCTAACTCAGTACAGACGAGGTGACGTCCTACTTTTCACATTCATGTTCAATTCACAAACATAAAGAGACTCTGAGCCATTAGGGAAGCTTTCATTTTGGCTGGGGAAGGATGAAATGATAGTGATAGTGGCTTTCATAGCAGAAAATAATTGTATACTTTTCTTATTATTATTTTTGGCAAGGCGTGCACATTTCGGCTTTCCGGTGTATTACATCATTACATTGTATAATGCATCATAATGATAGAGTGAATAGAGATGAAGAAATGCCAGCGTCTGCTGCAAGTTAAAAGAGAGAGACATTGCATGCATTTTCAGCTGGGGAGGCTGCTGTTCAGCGAAGTGTTCTCTGAGATGAAACAAAGCTGCCTTCCCACTTGGCATTCACATTAATTGTGGACTTGCCAGGCGGCCAGTTTCATTGGTGTATAAATTAGTGGGGAATAATTCCACTTGTCTCAAAAACCAGAATATCTGAGGAATGCTTCCTGAGATGGTGACTTATTTGCTTTTCGGTGGTCTGTGCCCAGCTCCCAGCAAACCTCCAAGATCTGCTAGGCACACAAAAAATGCTCTTGTATCCTACCCTGACATACCTGTATAAGAGGTAATGGCTGTCATTAGGACAAATAGAAGTTTTATTATTTTCAGCGGCGTATTTTGCAGATGTATTAAAACAAATCATTTTGCAAATCCCCCTTACTGAAAAATGAAAATCCATTGACAACTCCTGAGAGGAAATTTAAACATGCTGATTATTATTAATAATAATACTAGTAAATGCTAATTGAGAGTCAGTGATAATCTAGGAGCTGCCAATCAGGACATGTCATTGGGATGCTAAGATAACCAGTTATAGAGGAAAAGAAAATTCTAGTCAGTTTGTTTATTTGTTAAATTTGTTTGCCATTGTGTTGCAGAGTAAATGCTTTTTCGGTGACTAAAATATATATTTTTAATAATCCAAATTTAGCCAAATCTATTTGATGCTGCCTCCATCCCGTTCTACTTAGTTCTACCACAGACAATTATAGTGAAGATAAATATATGGTCCAGGGCTTTCACTGTCCCTTTAATCTTTTACACTTATAATGAACTGACTCTTAAACATTCACTCTTTCATTCCATAAATGGGAATGTGTTGTGCGCTTTCTATGGTGCTGGTGCCAGAGATACAGGTCATCGACAGACTTGGACCCTCTCTTCTTGGAGCTTATGGTCCAGAGATCTAGACATCCTTACACCAGCCAGCCCAGGGGTTGTGAGTGTATGAATCTATACCGATAGTCCCTTTCAGTTGGGCCAATTAGCCTTGAATTTACTGAGAGAGGCCACGTTGGTCCTAATATTTTTTCAGTCTCCTTAAGCCTTAGTAGAAAAGAAAAAAAAAGTGTTAAACCATTTCATTGGAAGCAAAGTGCATGGGTGTTTCCATTGTTACCTGTTTATATATAGGTGTCAAGGAGACCCACATTTTTTGGTCCTTCAGATAGCAGAACATTTTGGGTTTTCACCAGCCCTGCAAGGCAAGGCTTACATAACCCAAAAAACAGAGGGTATTTTGTAACTGAAAAAATTTGGATTCCTGAGTTAGCTAGTTAGCTAGCTGGTCTGTTATCTGGATGTTTGACTGTGTTTATCTGTATCCATACACATTATAGCTGCCAAGTGCTTTACAATTCATTAAATGTTTTTGAGTACAGTACCTCATTTGCTCACTGGTGAAGATCATGGGCTTTGGAGTCATTTCAATGAATAGGCCTGGCTTCAAATAGTTATTCTGCTATATATTTATGAAGTGACCTTAAATTCTGCAAGCTTTGGTCTTCTTGTAAAATAGGGACAATAGCTATTTCACAAGGTTGCTATGAGAGACAATAAGATAATCCATTAAACTAGCTTATGGGAAACACTCAATAGATGGTAGCTATCTTTGTTGTTGTTGTTGCTTTTTAATAACTTCTAATCCTTATTACAACTTTATGAAGCAGCCTGCTAATGATCCTGTGAAATCCTCCTGTTTCTTTTCATCTAGTTTGGATGTACAGGCCAGGCCGACTCCAGTTTCCTGGGATTCCAGGAAACTTCCCTTTTCTTCATTCAAGGATTTCCTATCGATTCCTTAGGGCCCAGTTAGAGGTCTTTTCCTGACTTCAGCATTTCAGTTCGACACTCCACAAATACTTATCTAGCCTCACTGTATGCAAGATGCTGTTAAGTGCTGCAAATCCAGTAACAAAATGGGAGAGATTATTGTCCCTGCCACTGTGGAGCTTATGTTCTATCAGAGGAAGCATTGTCTCAACAAATACTGCAAAGATAAGGGTTTACTTTGGATTGGGTGAATAATTTTACTTCATAAGATGAAGCACAGGGTATTAAGAATACATATCCCTGGGGACTGACATAGTCTGGGGTTGGAAAGATTTCCCTGAGGTGGAGGTATTGGGTTGGGATGTAGAAGATGATGAGGATTAATCCAAGGGAAGAGGGTCAGTCAACATGGGGAGAGAATCTACCATGTTCTTCACCTGACCAAAGCCTTGAGGGGCATGGAACCTGCCTGCTCAGAGCTTCTAATTTAGGGGAGTACCTTTTCTGACCACCCTAGTGAATAATAAGCTACTTTTTCTTGGAAGTCCAGGAATGCTTACTGTTGGAAGTATTTTTTTTTTTTTACTTCTTTCCAGATATGCATTGTTTATCCATTCATTCCTTTATTTGACAAATATTTATAGAACATCTAGGGAGATTCTCAAGTATAGAAATGTCCTTACTTTACACGCATTCATATAACCAACTATCTTTAAGCTATATTTTTGTACCTCTAGATCTGGTCTTGCTTACTACATTACAGTCCTGACTGCAGAAGCCATGTCTTTCATCACTTCCTATCTCATTCAGTAGCTTGCACACAGTAGGCGTTCAGTAGATATCAGTGAGCCCAGGTGACCTTTGTTCTGATCTTTCACATGGCTGTTATCTGCCGTACTTTTAAAATTCCTGGCAACATCTTGTGATGTTGAATGTTTCTAGCCTAACAAAAAACATAATTAGGAAGGTAAATCTGCTGAAGCTGAAACAAATCATTTAATTCATTCCACAAGCCAAATGGAAAATGATTTTGAGATTATCCACCGTATTGGGTTATCTGCTCTACTGCTCCGTACCATTAGCTCAGGCAGTTGGGAATTGCTTGCAATTCACAAAGAAGCAGATTGTGTTTGGTTTGCGTTGGCTGTGTACCCTCCTCTGAAGTGGCTGCAAGTCCTCTCCAATTCAGTGAAGTCAGCCAGTCTGGGTGGCCAATAAGCCAAGTAGGTTTCTCCCACATTGGTGCTTCTCTGTAGCGTGAGGCTCGTGTGCACACATGTATGCCTACCTCACTCCGATCTAGTTCCCTGTCAACTGAGGGCGGTGCCTGGTACATACTTAGTCATCTGAGTTTCTGGATGACATACAGCTTCCTGTTAACCTTTCATCTTTCCTAGGGGTAAAAATGACCTGATACTGTGTCCTCCAGAGTCATTTTCCTTTCACAAGAGGTGGATGCTGCCTGTGTTTCCAAGGGGTTATGGAAAGACACCGACCACACAGAAGACCCCTTGCCCATGGGAGAGTTTAGGGTGCTGATATTTTTCGCAGTTGAATCCACTGGTGTACGTAACGTAATTCACACTGGTCTGAGATCTCTTCCTGCTTCCCTGGCTTTTGAAGGTCATGTGTCTAATATGGCAAAGTATGGTGGTGCCATCCCAAGACACTTATTGCAAGCTTGGGAGTAACCTACCTTGAACCAACTTGCTTTATTCAAGGGTGGTATTGAAAGAGAATGGCTGATGAAAGCTGTCCCTCTGAAAAGTGCAGTTTTTAGGTGTGCAGTTCCAAGGGCCCTGGGCCCCAGTGCTTCAGTTTTAAAGAGGGTTCAGATGGCTATTCACAAAACCTGGGAGCAAACCCTTCAGTAATTGATTGACAGCAGAGAAGGTGGGGAACACAGAGATAGAAAGGTAGATAGCAGATAGATGGATGATTATTAGATACATAAAACCCTGAAGACTTTCTGGACTTGCTTCCAGGCTTGCTAGGGAGTTACCTAGGTGGTCTTGAGAGTCTTTCTTTATTACCTTTGCTCGGTAAATCTGGGGGCCCTTCTCGTCCTTTGGAGCTGTGAAGAGTGCAGTGACACTGATACGTCATGGGCCTGGATGCTCCTGCACGGCCACTATGGGCCAACCTGGCAAGGCTCCTTGAGGAGGAGGCTTGTGAGGCCAAGACAGCAGACCCAGGCATCGGTAGGTGTCATGCTTCATTAGGGAAGCTGCTTATGAGTTTGGCTGATGTCTTGGAGGAAATAAGTTAATAAAAAGAAAACACCTGACTCAAAGCAGGTTACTTAAATAGATTAGGCAATTTGCTAATATCACAGTACAAATTGATGCTTTTCTTCTGCTAACCCAGATACATTCAAAGACAACAGAGAATGTTTCATAAAAAGTATCATAACTTTTCTATCAAAAATATTGTAATCTGAATGCTTGGTTCCACCTACATTGACATAAAGAAAGACCATGGGCCTATAAATCTAGCATGATGGTAGTGTGGCTCTCTATGATAGAGACTTCTGCCCAAAGTTTTTGCTCAGGGAAAACTCTCAAGCTATTAAAAAAAAAAAGGAGGGGTGCCTGGGTGGATCAGTCGGTTAAGCATCTGATGTCAGCTCAGGTCATGATCTCACTGCTCATGGGTTCAAGCCCCGCATTGGGCTCTGCGCTGACAGCTCAGAGCCAGGAGCCTGCTTCAGATTCTGTGTATCTCTCTCTCTGCCCCTTCCCTGCTCACCCTCTGTCTCTCTCTGTCTCAAAAATAAATAAACGTTAAGAAAATTTAAAAAAAAAGGGATGAGATCATCTTAGTCTAATAGCACTGAAGAACACTAGCTCATGAACTGTGGTAGCAGTTCTCTCTGGATCTCCCTCCTCTGTGTGTGTTCTCATTACCTATGCCTCTATTTGGAAGTTGACTAAACACATAAGTCAGAGCGTGATTCTTATGGTGACAGCCAGTAATAAGCCAGGACTCTTGGTCATACAGCCACAAGGAACAGGATTTGGCCAACAACCACGTGAGTTTAGAAGAGGATCCCAAGCTCCAGAAAGGGACACGGCCCCGATGGACACTGCAGTTGCAGCCATGCGAGCCCCTGAGTAGAGAGCCCTGCTGAGCCTGAGGACAGACGCCTGACCTGCAAGCAGAAACCAGGAGATAATTAATGTGTGTTGTTTTAAGTCACAAAATTTGTGGTAATTTGTTATATGGCAATAGAAAAGCAATATGATTATTTATTCTCTTTATAAAATACTCTGTCAGAAAACTTGAATAGCAAAGTCACTGAGTACGCGTCTAGGTTTCAGTGTATAGAATTGCAGTGGACGCACAGCTTCTAGCCTACAAGCATTGCAGTGTGAACCAGAGTGGGTCTCTGCTCGTTCTGCCACCCAATTGTTTGTGCCTGTGAAACTCTGGCCTGTCCCACATGTCCCCAGTGTCACAGGCTCCTTTTCAGTTATCTGTGGACACACACATTTGATCCCAGCAGGGATTATTAGTCCTGAGGGGCTCAGAGGGAGGTGTTGGTGGTGACAGGGCTCTTTCCTCTCCTACCAGTCCAAGCCCTCCTGGAATTTCAACTAACACTGTACACCGAGAATCCACAGGGTTATCCAGATAGACTTTCATGCTGGTCCTTTTGTGTTTCGCCCCAGGGAGGATCTGGCCAACTATATATTCATTGATATTTTCCCCATTATTTATTACCTAGACAGAATAGCATGATTAATTATTGATCATAGACTAGTAACTGATTAAAGTGAGGTTCTGATCAGCAGTCAAAAGTCATTTGTTTCCAGGCATTCATAGTTCCTGCATAGAGAGTGACAAAACAATACTCTCTTTTCAGTGCATAAAATATGACACCTGTAGGCAGGCTGCAGTTATAAGCCAGCAATGGAGCCCTTCGACTGTACTTTGTCTTAATAAATGGGAAATAATGATTTGCCAAAAGAGAGAAACTGTTTGGAAGATTTACATGTAGAGAATACAATGTGAAGTATAATAGGAGGGTTCTAATTAGAATTGTTTCTCATGGACTGAATGCTTTGCTGAAGAGAAACTCACTAGGAATAGCTCTTTACCATCTGGGAAGCATATCAAATTTTGTTTCATTCTGACTTTATTTCTGGGTTTATTCGCCTTCTCTACCTCGTCTTCCATCTCCACTTCCCTTCCTCTCCCCCTTCTTTCCTGGTTGCCTCCCACCCTCTCTTCTTTATAGTTTTCATTGGATGGTCTGCCTCAGGAGTTGGCAGACCCTGGTCTGCAGGTCAAATTGGGCCCAACACCTGTTTTTGTAAATAAAGTTTTGGAGCACAGCCAGCCCCTTTTGTTTTCACATTGTTTGTAGGTACTTTTGCACTACAATAGCAGCTGCACAGTTATGACAGAGACCAGGTTACTGCAGAGCCTAAAATGTTTACTCTCTGGCCATTTACAGAAGGAAGTGTGCTGACCCCTATTTTATGTGCCAGGAACTGGGGACACAGTCCCTCCATCAGTGGCTTCAGAGTTATGTGAGCATCTAATTATACTGTGTTGTGGAGGGTAAGATGATGGACATCTGAATGAGGCACTGTGGGAACCAGGGTACAAACACAACATATTGAAGAGATGGAATGAGAGGATGACATCCCAGAGAAAGTAATATTTGAGTTGGGAGTTTCCTGGCAGTTTAGAAGTGGAGAAAAAGAATCAGGATTTGAATCCTGTGGCTCAGATATTTTATTTCAGCCCCCACAAGACACCCAACCAAAAGTTCCAATTCCTTTTTCGGATGATCTATATGTATATATATTTTTTTCTGGCCAATTATTACCAAGTGTTCTGCATAGAGATATCTCAAGACACGGATGGCTTTGGGGAATCTAATTTTTCTCTTGGGTATTAGAACCTACTGAATTGGTGAAGAGTTGAGCTTCCAGTGGTGGGGAGTGGCTGGAGATCTTGATTGGCCAAACCTTCTCAGACTTCCAGGGATGCTTACAGAAGCTACTGCTTTTGACTTGAACAATATCGGCATGTCTGTTGCTCTCACTGCAAGTGGAGTCAGTTGGCACCAGATGAGGAGGAGACTCCCACATGCCCACAGACAGATGTGGCCTTATGATTTCCAGGGGGTATTTGCTGCAAGAGAGAGGTGTCCCTGAAGTTTTGACAGTGAGCTCTTTCCCACCCCCACCTCCCGCTTTGAACTGGGCTAGAAGCTAAGTTCAATCCAGAAACAGACAAACATTATAATTTTTTGTGTCTTCTAAAAAAATGTTCAGACTCAAAGTGGAGTTCATTTTGAGAGCCTCATTTCAGTCCACCTAGGATACTTTCCAGGCCAAGCAAAGACAAAAATCAAGGAAAGACCAGAAGCCAAGTTCATATTTAGTAACTCTCTTTCCATCAGAGTAAAAAGTAGAATTGGTACCAGTCTGCTTTCTAGAAAAAAAGAGATAGTAGAAGAATGCTAGAAATCACTTGGAAATGAATTTTTTAAAAAAAATTGGGCAGCAAAGCTTTGCCAAAGAAAGAAAAAAAGCCTACTAGAATTGGTGAAACCATCACACTTCATCTCCCAGTTATCAAGATGTCAATTCCTGCATGAGAGGATTTTAATCCAAAATTTATAAGGCAAAAATTATTTCCCTTTATTGAAAATGGACTGAATGACAGATGAGTGACCTGGCTTATTTTGACTTTTAAACTTATACATAGAACTCTGGAATTTCTTCCATAGAGTTGTTAGGTTCTCTCCTCTAGAAACTGTAGAAACTTCTGGCATACCCTAGGAAACGTAATGCTGTCAAGTTAGGAGCCTAAAAATGGAGACAGCCAGACTTGTGCTTGAATCTAGGTTCTCCATTTCTTGGCCTGAGGCTTTGGCCAAGTCACCTGACTTCTCTGAACCCTGGTTTCTTCATCTGTAAAATGGGGGTACTAATAATGATGTGATGTGACAATTGTGAGATTTTCATAAAGTCATCTACATAAAGCAGTTAGCATCATGCCCAGCGTATAGCAGGTGGTTAATAAGTCTTTGCTATTCTTATTTTTAGCTCAATGTTACAATAATTTGATGTCCTAAGAAGTTTGGGATATTCAAGAATGACTTGGACTTTCAAGTTCACTCTTTTGCCCACACATTTGGAATGTTCTTACCATGTCAATTAAAATCAGAATGGTGCTTATCAAGCAATTTGTGAGCACAGATTTCTGAACATTTGCTTGAAGAATGGACATCAGAAAGGACCATGACATCTTTAGGAGACAAATCTATTTACTCAACAGCCATTGAAAAAGCATTATGTGTCAGTCACTGGGCAATGGCTCGGGAGACAAAGATAAATAAAATATTGTTCTTGGCTCATGGTTTTATAGTCTAGTTACTCTATGGACATGTTAACAGAAGATTATAATTCTGTGTAAAAAGTGCCACAGTGGAATCTATGGGATTCAGATGGCAGCAAGGGGACAGGAAAGACCTCATAGAAGAAGCTTTTGAGCTAAAATTCAAAGAACGAGCAGGTGTTTTTCAGGCAGGCAGGTGAGGGGAGGACATGCCAGGCAGAAGGAACCATGCAGAGAGACACTGTGGTAGCTCAGCGCTGCTGGAGCATAAAGCACATGGAGGACATAGTGGAGGGAGCTGCAGCTGGACAGATTGGCTGAGCCCTAAGTGCCCCACAAGGCATTGTGTTTTAATCCTGTAGGTGGGAGGGAACCATTGAGAAATATAAGCAGATGAGTCACATGATCCAAAATACTTACTAGAAAGATAATCTGGTTGACAATGTGTAGGACTCATTGGAGGCAGGGAGTCAAGGAGACAGATCAGTTATGAGGCTATTTCAGGTACTTAGGCAAGAGATAATGAAGTTCTGACCCAGGGAAGTGCCAGTTAAGAAGAGGAGGGAATGCATGTGAGTGATGGTCAGGAGGTAGGAACTGATACAGATGGACAGGAGTTGATTATTATTTGAGTGGAGTCTGCTTTAGGTATGCAGATCATCTGAGATCTGTGATTTGAGGTGAGATCTAGACCACAGTATGGATTCTTGCTGGTTTCATCTGGGAGACCACTGTTGGCCTGCTTGTGTTAGATCCTTGAAACTCTAAATGGGACCAGAGATTTAGTCCTCCAAGGTCAATTCTTGTGGACTGATATGAGGTTGCATATTTTACACTGGGTCAGCCTAACTAAAGAAGGAGTGTCCACAGTCTATGGGTCTTAGTTTATCATAAAAAAGGAATAGCTTGTCAAAAATGGACAATTGACCCTTTCCCCACACATTCAGGCTTTTTGGAAATTCTGATTAAAAACTCCAATCTCTCAGAGATTATATTTAAACATTATACTATTTACTATCCACCCATACATCTGTCCATCTATCTTGATTATTGTTGACTAGCCATAAAAACCATTTGTGAGTTTTAATAGGTAGTAGGAATCAATTTACCAACTATTACTATCATGAAAGAGGAAAATTCAGAATGTAGATTTGGAAATATCTTTTGTCAAATCTAAAATCCACACAGCTTGTTTGTTTGCCTGCTCTCATAATGAAAATCTTGTTTGTTAATATCCAGTATGCAATTTTGTAAACATGACATAAGCATTTTGCAAGAGTGTGTGTGTGTGTGTGTGTGAGTGAATGAAATGTTTCTTTTTAAAAGGGTACTTGCTAATGAAGTAATTAGTAGGGACATATTTTTTGCTTTACCTGTGTACATGTGTATAAATATGTATATATATGTTATATGTGCATATATATTCAATCATATCCTTAATATATGCTAATCTCCATAGCACATGTAATATTAAAAGAAAATTTGGTAATACTTTAAATGTCCTATCATTGTGAATTCATTTTATATTCATTGTAATAGCATTGATCAAAATGAATTCATTTGGTATTCATGTAGATGTCACATGTACTTCCATAGGTGTTTCATTGTAAATTAGCATTTCTCAGAGGACACTTAAAATAAGTGTTACTGAAAGTCCTCATTACACATATTGCCGAGATTAGTACATTAAGGATCATGTACTTACATAGTACTAATGCATTTCTGCCACTTAAAATACTACATTACCCATTTCTGATATCTAGCAAATATCTAAGGCAATTTTCAGAATTACTGACATCCTAAAGGAAGTGGTACTTTTATGATTAAGCAGGTTGCCTATATTTTGCTCTGATTTTTTTTAAACTGAAGTTCTGTTAGATATAAAAAGAGGATTAAAAATGAAATTTATATGACAACAAGTGGTTTTTAAGTGATTTTCATATAGTCAGGTACACAAAAAAAGCAGAACTTTATGTAATTTTATTAAGACATTTCTTTCTTTTAATGTTTATTTATTTTTGAGAAAGAAAGAGACAGAGTGTGAGTGGGAGAGGGGCAGAGAGAGAGAGAGAGAGAGAGGGAGACACAGAATCTGAAGGAGGCTCCAGGCTTTGAGCTGTCAACACAAGTCCACTGCAGGGCTCAAACTTGGGAACGGCGAGATGATGACCTAGGCCAAAGTTGGACTCTTAACCAAATGAGCCACACAGGTGCCCCAATGTAATTTTATTTTTAATCAATAACCTTGTTAAAAAAATTCAGTGAAATGAAGATTTTGCAGACCAGATTATAGATTTACCAAGGAAACACTAAATTCCTGAATGTACCAATTTTGAGCTCTCAGATACAACAAACAAACACACAAGCAAATTAAGGATCATTTATTTTTGTGAGTTATTCTGTTTTATAACTCTCCCATTGCAATTTGGGAAACAATATATGTTGTGATCATTGTGGATGTTGGGAGGAGATGGTGGTGGCTGCAGAGGAATTCTTGAGTAAGTCAAAAGTGTTGTTGGCTCTTCTCAACTTCCTAAGTATTCTGAGAGAAAGGGGGAAGGTTTTGGTGACTGACATGGTGGTGGCTACAGGCTTGCAGATCAACCAGGTACAGCTTTGGGATTTATCAGGGTATTCAGAGTGTTGGTTAGGATGTCTGTCTTAGAGTCACACTTCAAAAAGATGTAATACATGCTTTGAAGAATAGGATTTCCCAGGACACTGTTAGGGGGAATACAAAATGGTGCAGTGGCTATGGAAATAGTATGGAAGTTCCTCAAAAATTAAAAATAGAACTACCATATGATCCAGCAATCCCACTTCTGGGTATTTATCCAAAAGAATTGAAATCAGGATCTCAAATAGATATTAGCATTCCCACATTCATTGAAGCACTAATTGCAAGAGCCATGGTGTGGAAACAACCTAAATGTCCATTGATGGATGAATGGATAAAGAAAATGTAGTCTGTACATACAATGAAATGTTGTTCTGCCTCAGAAAAGAGGGAAATTCTGCAACCTTTGACCACATAGATGAATTTTGAGGATATTATGCTAAGTGAAATAAGCCAGTCACAGAAAGACAAATAAATACATGCTTCCACTTATATGAGATATCTAAAATTGTCAAATTCATAGACTCAAAGAGTGGAATGATGGTTGCCAGAGCATGGGGAGGGGGAAGTAGAGAGTTGCTTCTCAAAGAACATAAAGTTTCAGTTAAACAAGATAAGTTCTAAAGATCTGCTATATAACATTGTACCTATAGGTGACAATACAGTATCGCAGACTTAAAAATTTGTTGAGGAGGTGGATCTCATGTTAAATGTTCTTAACAAATTAAAGTTAAAGTAATATAAAATTAAGAATGGAGTTTCCCAATAAAAAGTATGCAGTAAGGGGATTTTGGGTCATGCAAGGGAAAACTTTTAGTGCTTCTAGAACATACTCAGTCATTAAAGATAGGTCCAAAGTTCTTTTACTTTTTAGATTCCTTTGTTTTTATCTTCCAGTCAGCTGGGGCTGCTTGTGGTCTACACCTGGTGCTGCATTGGAGGGCAGTCTCTGAGATGGCCCTTTCTCCCCTCAGCCACACCACTGGGACACAGCACCTTATTTGGGGCTGACTCAATGGGAGCCAAGTTTCCAGCAGGCTACCAACTCACACCTGCAGAATTTGCCTGCACATCCGTTTTGCAAACACACAAAATGGGTAATTGGGCACACAAATGCCTATTTGCATTGCAATTTGGCATTTGTATACACAGTGATGGATTTTTTTTCATGTGCAAATGTGGGGGATGCAAGTGCAAAATAGATGTCCTCAAAGGGGGTGCCTTTAAAAACATATATATCTTTTCAGAATCCTGCTAGAAATTCGAGGAGTGCCAGGAAAATAGATAGGTACATGGATGCATGTAGTTTACTTTTTCCCCCCTCTCCATTCAGGAAAAGTCCTGATAGCATTTGTTGTTTTTTGAAGGGCTGCATTTTGAAAAATAGGCAGAGGGACATCTAGGCTTTTTTTTTTCACCCTAATAAAGGACTTATCTAAAGTTCTCAGAGAGTCAGCTGATAAATATTAATACTTCAGCTCTAATGAAATGTGAGGAGTTTTTACATCCTTAGAGTGGTTGGCATTTCATAATGATGCCATACTCTGGTTTTGAGGTGACTTGTTTTGTGTTAGAGTCACACACACAAACACACGGAAATGTTAGGAATCATAGATTTATGTGTGTGTGTGTGTAACTAATCAAAATGATGCAGGAAAAATAATGATGGCCCTTGCAGAAGGAATGAATGCAGGGTTGAGGTGTTTCACATGTTTCAGCTCATTCTCTGGGTTCTGTCTGCCTCTGTCCCTTGAAGCTGCAGTGCTGCTAACTCAAATCTCATCATGTCCAGAGGGGGTCAGGAAAGGAAGCTGTGAGTACCCAACGAAGGGTACTTGTATCTGCCTGTTGTCCCTGGCTCTGGCCCCTGGCTCCATATGAGTCCATATTTTCCTCTCATCCCTTCTGCTACTAGCAATTTGCAGGACCATGTCTCGGCTCTTTTGGGTGACGGGTTTCCTGCTCCCTTGTGGCTCTACTTCCTTTCATTTGGTAGCACCTGCGACACTGTGTGGAATCTGCTTCTAGGAAATCTTGACCTGTGGCCAAGAGATGGTTCAGACTTGAACATCTGCTCAGTAACTATGGGTATTGATCAAGGCGTTGTCCTTTCTCTGCACGTTCTTACTTTTTCAAAGCTCACACACACTCATGCCTTCCATTACTGCCTGTAGTCTGATCTACATCATCAGGGTATGTTTGTCTAGCTTCATTGTGCTGTCCTTATCTCTTATTTAACATGCCTACAATCAGATCCAGTTTCCTCTTCTTAATTTCCTCCTTCTAGTATTCTCCTCTCCTCTTCCAGCCTTTTTATCCTCATGGATGTCTTTCTTTTCTTTCTGCATCTCATCCCAAGAGCCATCAAATCTTGTTGAGACCTTTTTTTTAATTAATTTATTTTTTTTATTGTTTATTGTCAAGTTGGTTTCCATATAACACCCAGTGCTCTTCCCCACAAGTGCCCTCCACCATGATCATCACCCCCCTTCCCCTTTCCCCCTCCCCCTTCAGCCCTCAGTTTGTTTTCAGTATTCAAGAGTCTCTCATGATTTGTCTCCCTCCCTCTCCCTAACTCTTTGTCCTCCTTCCTCTCCCCATGGTCCTCTGTTAGGTTTCTCCTGTTAGACCTATGAGTGCAAACATATGGTATCTGTCCTTCACCGCCTGACTTATTTCACTTAGCATGACACCCTCGAGGTCCATCCACTTTGCTACGAATGGCCAGATTTCATTCTTTCTCATGGCCATGTAGTAGTCCATTGTATATATAAACCACATCTTCTTGATCCATTAATCACCCTTTTTGAAATGTCTTTTAGGTTCTAAGCCTTTCTCTTTGCTATAGCCACCACCATCTGGTGGTATTTATCAGTTGAGATATCTCCTTGCTTGACTGTTGTTTCATTAAATATTTGGGTTACTATGTCTTTCATCTGATTATGAATTGAAGCAATTCCATATTATCAGATCAAGTTCCCACTACCCATTGTGACCTTCAAGGCACATATTCAACATTATTTCCCACAGTAATAGTAGTAAATTTCTTAACAATTTTCACTTGGGACTTTACATTTGCCCCCATATGTCTCTTTCCTACCTACCTCTGCCTTTTTCCATGTGGATTTCCCAACCAGGAATGTTTCCCCCATCCTCATATTTATCTAAACCCACAAACAACCCTTGAGTTCTCCACAAACCCTAGTTCTTTTTTAAAAAAGCTACTTTTAATGATCTCAGTCCAAACCAAATTTTTCTGACTCTGCATCCTACATTGACAGCATTGAGAGCACTACACCCATAGTTGTAGATCTATCAAGCATCTCCTTGAATTCTTTTTTCAGGTCTCGGACTAGACTGGAATTTCCTTAAGGATAGTTATTATGCTTTATAATTTTATGTCCTTTGGAGTACTTAGCACAGTGCTAGTCATATGGAAAATGCTCATTTAATACTTGTTGACTTTGTCTTCACATCTTGGAGGATTGGAGGTTAGAAGAGAAGATTGAGATGTTAGTAGCAAGGGATGTCCTAAAGCTCCATTAAATGGTCTCTATTTACAATGCTGCAAGCACACCAGGTTATTGTTATTGTCTTAAATTTAAACTCTGGTCCCTCCCCTTTCCTCCTCTTCCAGAGTAACAAGGGCCTAAGAGGCTTCATGCGTAAGTGCCTATTTTTATTAAAGACAAGTGTAATCTTTTGTAGACCAAATGTCCCTATCATAAATGCTAACAGAGAAAAATATTAGGACTCATTTATTTATGAACCTGTTAATAACGAGGTGCAGTTATGAAAAAAGCCTTCCTCAGCAAAAGCTCCTGAACAAACAATGCACACTGGGGAGAAAGAAGCTAGTTAGCCTTCTTGACTTAGATAAAGCTATGGAGAAATGACAAGTGCCAGTAATTAGCACAGCCTCTTCAACAAGATAACCCTATACATCTTTGTCTATTTCAATCACCAAAGACTCCGATTCAGTGTAAAATTAAACCTTGGATGCCATCAATTTCTGTTAACCTCTTTATATTGTTCTGTGTTCATGCCTATGTGATAGATAAATTTTGTCATTTTATTAAGTGGTGACATCTCTACAGACACGTGACCTAAAAATCTGTTTGCTCCTTAGCAAATATTCCTAATCATCTACTAGTATGTTTCACAACCAGGGGACTAGATTCATTCCCACATCCCACTGGTAAACTCCTAGCCGTTAAGAACTTCAAACTTTAGTTTGTTTGTGCTACCCTGCTTCTTCAGCTGTTCACCCCAAACCTGCCCTTACCCAAATACTAGTCAAATACTAGATTCTGGATCAGGGTGTTTGTTATATTCATATATCTATTAAGAAAATTCTGATTTAAAGCATTTTCTCCCTTCATATTTATTTTCCTCTTCCCACTCAATGCTAGACTCTAGACTACTTTTAAGGCTCATGATTACCTTCGGCTTCAACCATTCATTTAATCTGGGCTATTTTGAAATTTAATGTCTAATATTCTTTGCTGCCAATAGACTTTTATGAATTTATTTTTTATTGTTATAAGAAATAACAATAAACTATCATCCAAACTGGGAAATAATTGGAAATTATACAAAACCATAGTTTAACTTCAGGGTCCAGGTTGATCTACAATAAATCTTGGGTAGACTTATGATGAAGCCAGTAGAACCAACAAACATGGAGTGTTTTAAGCTGTTCCACAGCATGGCTCAAGGTCAGTGTGTTGCTTATGTCTGAGGCACCTCTGTGTCCAGGGCACAGGGGAACATCACATAACTTAGAAGAAAAGTGTACAGAGCTGTTTCCATCTAATGTGCTCTCAATTCCCTACTCTTCTTCACTAACTTTCTTCCAAAGTTTATTCCATGCAAATGTTTCCTACCATTTAATTTTGCTCAGGTCTACAGCTCTTCCTGTCCTTTTCTTAGGGGCCTCACGTCTCTAGATGAATAACATTTTTGTTTCAGTGTGTTTACCCCACCTTTTCTTAACTATGTTGTGCTCTTTTTTTTCTCCATTCTGTAGACAATATCATATGATTGGTCTTTTATGGTGGGAAAGGTGCCAAATAGACTTCTTTTCATTTTGAGCCCTGATTGCCATGGGTCCCTGGGCTATCATTTATATATGTATTTATACAATATTTTAAGACACACATTATCTAGCCAGTAGAGCAAAACAGCTTATGAAAAGTAAATGGAATAAAGCACATTTAGATGGTGTTTAAAGGCACAGGTTGCTTTATGGTAAATGTTGAGGGAGCCTATTTACAATAGATGCTGTTTATCAAGGGGACGTTGCTCAGGGTCTCCATACTGTTGTGACTGTTTGCTGTGACCTGCAGCTTTACCCGATGGGTGAGTTAGAAAGGGCCATTGAGTAAAAAAAATTATTATGATCTTTAAACTTGTGAAGTTTTTGGTAGTTGAAGAAAGAGGTAGTGATGGAGGGGAAAGAAAGGCAGAAAGGAAATTAGAAAGTAGGTAGGAAGAAAGATTAGGAGAAAAGAACACTGATACTTCGAAAACAAAGAAAACCCACCTAGATAGCTATCCTGAGCAAAAAAGAGGTACAGATTGCCATGGGAAAGATATATTAAAAAAGTGTCTTTTGCTTGTAAGTGGCTGTGACTGGGAATATTTGGATGATAGAGCCAGGTTTCTAAATGCCATCTCAACCAAAATTATGAGAGGAAACCCTGAGTCAGCACAGGTATGAATTCTATCTGAGAGCTCCATCAGAAAAACAAACAACAAGACAACCACAAAAGGAGTCATTTTTAGAGGGAGTGGCTGTCCAATTTGCATCTCTCGATATTGAAAAGTTTCTGGAATGCAGTGCTCGAAGTCATACTCTCTTCGTTCAGTTCTGGCTCTTCTGATTTCCTCTTATTTTGTTTCCTATCTATGACCTCTGGGGCTGGACAAGACCTCTGTGATGTAACTGCCCTTGCTGCCCTAGCCCTCCTGCCTTTACTTGTACCTTCCCCCCAACCCCCACCATCCTTTTCCCTCTATTGGCTGAGCTTTAACTCTCTTCTCTAGACTCTTCTCAACTTTTCAGGTGTTCTCTAAGTGTCCCTCCCCTAGTTCAAAGAAAAGAAAAAAAAATGGAAGGAAGGAAGAAAGAAAAAAGGGGAAAAAAAGCTCATGTGGTTTAATTTTCATTATTTTTAGGTGTTAAGTTTTAGATTAGCACACTATGTCTTAAACCACTGTATTAGAATGCTGCTTGACTCGCTTCCAAATTGAAGACCTTTTAAAAAAATTGAAGCAGTCCAATAATTTTAAATCACTCTACACTGTGCATTGCAATTTAAAATTATTGGAGTGCTTCAAATTTTTATAAGCCCTTGAATTTGGAAGTGATCAAGGTTCTAGGCATACTCAGTGTAGAGCAATTTAAAATTATAAGAGCTGTCAAATTTTTATATAAGCACTTCAGTTAGAAAAGGGATTTGGGTTCTGGGCATGTGCAGAGAAGAGCCATTTAAATTATTAAAAGTACTTCATTTTTTTTTCCCCAAGCACCTGATTTTGGAAGAGTTTTGGTTTGTGCAGCCTAAAGTGACAACTTCTTTTGAGAGAATCTATGTAAAGAGACTTTTAGTCTTTCAAATAAGGCCAGCATTGTGGGGATGTGAATAGGTAACTGGCTTTCTGAGGTGAGCAGGAGGACACCAGGAGAGTGAGTTACCCCCAAACATCATCTCTGTGGCTTGGCATATTGTCACTATTAAAGTCCTTCTTTGGGGGTAAAAGTATTTCCAGGAGGCCCCTGTGAAAATGCTAATTTCTCATGTGAAGTCACTGATACACCAATGAGATGGATGGATCAGTGAAGAGCGTGGCCCTGGGGGACTGAAAACTAACAAACATTTTGGTGGAGAGGAGGAGAGAGTCAGGTCTCTTGACACAGACCTGTCTCCAGGGAATGATGGGATGGGTAAGGGGCTGGGCATAAAGCAAGGGGTCCCTTGGTTCCTAAGGCTGTGGCTGAGAATATTCCAGGTGGCCTCAGAGTAGGGCAAGAGCACAAAACTGACTTTGTGTGTCAAGATTTTACTGAGAATTGATCCCCTCCCCCACTTAAACTAATCATTAATAAAAGGTGGATTCTCTGGTACTTTTAATGTTCATTTGCATTATGGCTTGCCCAGGATATCAATTTTCTCTTTTCTGAGAAGTGAAATATTATTCATCTGAAGCATTTTAAGGAGAAAATTGAAAGGAAGGTAGAATCGATAGGTTCAGCTTTAAGGTTGATTTTCCTTATTTCATCTTTTGGTTGGAAGTTTCAATGGTGTGAAAGAAAAAGAAGGGAACAAATCTAACAAAATGAAAATAATGTTTCCCCTTCAAAGTTTTATTTACAACAAAGGGAAAGGGAAGATGAATGATGTAAAATTTAGGCACTTTGCAATTGTGACTTTTATTAATATCTCACCTCAGCAAGATTTAGCTGACCATTTAAGATATTTACCTTTATAAAAAATATGACAATCATGTTGCCATATATGACTATGCCATTTGGACAATGTTTGTGGGTCCTTGAATTTCTTAAAGGGGAAATGGCTTTAAACCAGGAAACTTGAAAAACCTATTTGCTGTTTTGCTTCTTCAGAGGAATGTTGATCTTCTTGAAAGTTGAAGCCATCATTGCTGTGTAGTGTGAAGTATTCAGTTGTATCTCAAAGTCCTGGTAAAGGCACAAAATGGAACTTCCTAAGTTTCCACATATTTATCATTTTCTCTCCCAGGTACACACAGCCACGATAGCAGGCCAGCAGATACCATGACCTCATATAGAACCCGGGGCTCTGGGCCTCCCTCTCCTTGTCTGCAGGTTAAAGGGATCCCTGTGCTTCCTTTTTCTTAGAGCTGGGGGCTGAGCTAGTGTTTGGAAAATGGAAACTGCTTAACTTGGTGATATGTCCCCATTAAAGAGTTATCAAGACTGTAGCTTAAGTCCGTGCCTTTGTCAGAAGTCAGCAAACTCATATGGGACCTGTGGAAGTTTGATTCAGAGGTCGGCAGGCTTTCCCCTGTCCAGACTGTGGGCACTGGCCAGTGTTGGGGCTAACCAATCTTTGTCCTTGAGATGATGGCATGAGACACTGTTTCAGAGTCAGCAGTGCAAAGACAACTCCCTGTATCTTTTAGGCCACATGAGTTTGGAGTTAAAATGTCATTCCATTAATCCAAAAGTTAACACATTAACAAATATATTAATTATTTAAATCACCATCTATTTATTGAATATGAGTCATTGTATTAGGTGCTAAAAGATACAAAGATAAATGAGAAATAGTCTTTCTCAAGGAATAGCGCTAGAAAGACATGTACACAAGTGGCTAGAATATAAGGCATTATATTTTATTATAATGTATTTTTAAAAAATATTTTATTTTTTTTTGTGAGAGAGAGTGAGAGAGAGCAAGCAGGGGAGGGGCAGAGAGAGAGAGAGGGAGACAGAGGATCCGGAGTGAGTTCTGTGCTGATAGCAGAGAGCCCAATGTGGGGCTCAAACTCAATGAACCACAAGATCATGACCTGAGCTGAAGTCAAACGCTTAACTGACTGAGCTACCCAGGGGGCCCTATAATGTATTTTTATAATAAGTTATAAAACATGATAAAATATAATGCCTATTCCATATTATTATTACTTTTTTAATCTTGGGCCTGACTCATTGCAGTATTCCTACATATAGCACACTTGTTGTTCATGGTATATTTACTCAATAAACAAATGCTAATTACATATGAAAAGTAGAAGAGATACAAGCCAAATACTTGAACAAGTCTTCTTGAAGCTGGACAATATGAAAATAACTGGGAGTAGGGGTGGGGAGGGAGCTTCAAAATGATGACTCCCCAGGGATTTTGATTTAATTAGAACAGTAAGTAAGCAGCTGTTGCTTGTTCTTCTTGTTCTTCTTGTTCTTCTTGTTCTTCTTCTTCTTTTTTAGAGAAAGAGTGAGAGAGAGAGAGAGAGAGAGAGAGAGAGAGAGAGAGCCAGCAGGGGAGGGAGAAAGAGAGGGAGAGAGAAAGAATCCCAAGCAGGCTCCCCACTGTCAGTGCAGAGCCCTATATAGGGCTCAAACTCATGAACCATGAGATCATCACCTGAGCCCAAGTTAAGAGTTGGACACTTAGCCAACGGAGCCACCCAGGTGCCCTAGGAAGTCAGCATTTTTAAAAGCTCCCCAGCTTTGAGAAGCACCATTCTAGGGGCCTCATGGGGGAGAACAGTGAACCACAGTTGGAGAGCAAGCATAGGCTATTCTCCAGATTAAGGAATGTTGGAGCCTGAAGGATGAGTATCATTTATTTAGACAAAGTTTGATGGAGGCTAGAAGTAGGGAAGATGACATTCTCAGGAGAGGGAACACCATGGGCCAAGGAAGAAGCAGGAAAGGGCAGAGTATGTTCTGGAAGAGTCAAACCTGGAGTGAGCCCACCAGCTGCTGTGTGAGCAGGTGTAGTTGAAAAAAAGAAAGGGCTGAAATAATAGGTTGGGGTCAGACTGTGGAGGAGCTACAATGCCTCACCAAAAAGTTGGAACTTATTCTCCACCTGCTGGGGAACCCCTGGAGGTTTGGAAGCCAACAAGTAGCATGGACAGACCTTTGTTTTAGAACATGGGTACATGGTGTAGAATGAACTAGGGATAGGGAGAACTGGAGCAAAGAGAACCAATTTGGAAGCCCAGGCTTCCAATAGACTGGGCGAGGGAGAAGGCAAACCTGTGCTAGACGAATTTGGACAGAGTATAGAGAGGAGAGTGAAATTGGGAGACATTTATGAGACAGCGTTGAATAGATCTGTTGGATAATTGTGTACTGAGGATGAAGACCAGTGTGCAGTCAGTGAACATCCAGAGGAAATATAAAAATACTGAATGAGAACAGTGCTGTAGGCAGGACGACCATACAGAAAGGCCTAATGGACACTTTGTAACACTGGCTCAAAGCAAGATTCAGCATACTATGTGACATCACAGCCCAGAACCCCTTGTCTCATCATTGAGGCCTTTGCTTTGGTTTTCCTTTTATCCACATTACTTGAAACAAGTACACATTTTAACAGAGTGCGTCAAAATGCCAGTGCTCTATCTATTTTTGATCAGCAGAATTGCTGTTTGACTCAGGGGTTCTAGAAGGACATTTGCAGCTCTTACACCTTTCTCAAAAATGAAAGTTTTGAATAAAAGCCAGTCATAGAATTAAGTCGGGGCAAAGTGGTGTCAGGGGTGAAATTCAAAAGACAATACGTAATAATTGGTTTTAAAACAGGAGCCAGATGAATCATAAGGTCAGACATATGAAAGGAAAAAGCTTTCTCAAGAAGGCTTCAGGGCTAAGGCTGTGAGGACCTGTTAGAAAACAAAATGGCACCGACTGTGGTGAGTCCTACACAGGAGACCCTCCCGGGAAACTGCCCACCATTTCCAGTGTGTCTGAGAATACTCGGTGAGAAGAAGATCTGTCTCTTCCAACTGTTTATGGTTTCTGCAGAAAGCTGTTTCCACCATGTCTACAGTCATTGCTTTGTTTCCTCCAGAAAACCCATGGATCAGGGAGAAGAAAGGCAGGGCCTTAGGAAGTAAGAACATCAGTGTGTCTGCTAGAAACCCTTAGTCACACGGGGAGGAGCTCCAGGACCCAAGTGGGGGGTCTTAGAGAGGTACAGATACTTAGAGCTGAGAGGGAGGAAAGACACTAACATTTCAGCCTCGCAGTGGTAGCCAGTGGGGCCAGAATATGTGGTTACTGGCTCAGAATCAGGCGGCTGAGGAATAGTGGGGTCAGCGAAAGAACTAAGACCTCCTGCCTCCCTGGTCAGATCTGGTCCACCTCACCACTGCACCAGAGACAGGTGGTCCCAGGACTCTGTGCTGGTGTCAGTGACTTTGGGGTGGGGAGCAAGAGGAATCCCATCCATTCAAAAATCATTTTTGTTCTTTTACTCTTTTGTCCCACTCACCACTCGCTTTCACTCTTTGTTTCATTGACCTGCAGAGCAAATTGGACATGGCCTTTTGGAGTTGGGGTACAAGAGACTGAAATGTGATTTCCTACAAGAAACATGTGTATTGTTATTGCCAGTTATGAGTTGCCTCTAGTCCTATGGCTACCCAGACTTTTCTCCTTGAGCCTTTTTGTTATATTGGGTGGAGTCAGGATTTGAAAGAATTTTTTCAATGAAAATGTTTGCACAAACAATGTTTATTTACCTCCTTGAATTCCTCACACTCCCATCCCTTCATCTGGTGACCACCCCTGCAGCTTTGCCTACTGACTGACCTGCTGCCTCTGACCATGCTCCAGGGTGTCTGGGGTGCAGCTCGTTCTCCTGAGCTGGACCTGCAAGGTCATCTAACCCAGTTGGTGAATGCACAGCTCCTGGGGCTAGTCTGTCAGGGCCGACATGCTGGCTCCACCACTTCCCAGCTATGCAGTCCTGGGCATGTCACCTCCTTGCCTCAGTTTCCACAATTAGAGATGATGGTAAATAATAATAAAATACTAACAGATAATAAATGAACAATATAAATGAGTGAACTAAAAATTAATAATGGAAGATACAAATAATAAGATCGTTATGTTAAATGAGTTAATGTGTGTGATGTGCTTGGAGCAGTTCTGGCCGTTATTTGATTGCTTGCTATTATTATTATTATTATTATTATTAGTAGTAGTAGTAGTAGTAGTAGTAGTAGTAATAGTACTACCATCCTTATGGTACCTTCAACATAGTCTTGGAGGAAAGCCAGTGAAGGAAGTGTGATTGTGGAGAGAGAGGGTGAATACATTAAGAGAAAAGCGTGGTTAAAATCTCGTATGCTACCTGAAGGTGAGACAGAGATATAAGTATGGAGACAATAAGAGACTGGAGTTTGATGCCTCTCCAAGCTGTGGTTCTGTTCTCTCGTGAGGCCCAAATATACTTCTCCCTTTTGGGTCCTCTGAGCTACTCCTGTTATAAAACTTCTCCCTTGAGTTTCTTTGAATGAAGGTTTGTTCTATGTGACCAAAGGATTCCTAAAGAAGGACAAAGGTAAATCGTGTGAGGATGAAAGCAGACAGGCATCTTTCCCCTGTATCTTTTGCCTTCTTGAGGACAGCATCCTGGCTTAACCTTCATGCTCAGGTGGATCTCTGGCCAAGCCCCATTTTGGGTAATTCAGTTTAAATAAGCAAAGCCTGATCCCACAGCAGCAAGTGCTGCCCTGGCCATTGAAGTGAGTACTATGAGTTAGGGAGACATGGTCACAGGGAGCTGGTTTTCTCCTGGAAAGCAAGACTGTCTCCACCAGAGAAAGCGTGTCTTGTTCCATTTTGTACAGAATCTGGTGCACAGAGGGGCTCAAGGAATGTGGATTGTAGAACACATAAAGGAAGCAGCATATGGCTGTGGCCAAATGGTTAGGCACTGAGAGGAGGAAGAGACCACTCTGGGGCTGGGGGGCGGGGATGGATGTGGGGATTACATTTTTGGGAGTTAATATCTCCAATGGGAGTTTATTATGGAACAGCTTTTGGGTATAAATTTGGTCCATCTTTATCCCCATTTCTAGACCTCTTTCACTCTCTCAGTCGTTGACTATTTCAAAGATTTCCAAAATAATCAAAATGGGAGAATCAGGATTTGCATGTAAATTTACTTTAGACTTTATTATATCATCTGTTTTTTAATTAATTAATTAAATTTGGGTTTCATGCTGGGTCAAGGTTTTACTCTAATCTTTATAGTACTTGGAGGCCTCTGTGCTTCTAATGAATGGAGATTCATTTTATTCTCCTTACCTTCATACCCTGCTGAGAAGGGAAGGCAGGTGTGGAAAAAATCTTGATCTAGACATTGGATCCATCCCTGGACTTTTCAGAGGGGTGTATTTAAAATATTTAGCCACCGGTACCATGCAGGCCCCAGCAAATTGGGTTCAAATGTTACTCTGCTCAGGGTCAGGACGGGGCTGGTAGTGAACAGCCTGTGTGGTGAATTCTCCCTGAATACCAACCTTGCTATCTCCAGATGAGGGTTGCTAGAATTTGGAAGGTGTTTTTGTTTTGTTTTGTTTTGTTTTGTTTTGTTTTGTTTTGTTTTAGGAACCCAGAATTCCCAGCGCTGGACTTCTAAGTGTGAGATTTTTGAATACTGTAAGCAGGGAGGTGCAGACCAGCCTGCACTCAAGGGTCACTGGGGCAAAGCCCATTCTCATAATTGAATACGATCCTTCTGCTACTTTGCATCTCTTCCAGGCAGGAAAATGGAGGCAATTTTCAACACTGGCCTTCATTTCATTACTTAGACATTTTTGTAACGTGGCTCCCGGCCTCTGGCCTTTCGAGTCTCTCTCCACCCGCCTTTGTACGGTGGTCATGTCATACACCCGACACAGATATGTAGATCTAACCAGAGACTTGGGGGAAGGACAGAGGCGCTCTCACAGCCCCTCTTCAGCATGAAGAATGAGAGTGGCCTGACTCCTGTCCCCACCTCCTGTGGCTCGCCTCACACAGAGACACATGCATTTGCCAGCCGGCTCCCTTTCCCCTTTAACTGAAACTTCCCTCCTTCGTGATTTCACTTCAGACACTGCTTTCCCTAAACCTTGCCTTGACTAGAATCATGCTAATGTTGACAGTTCTTCCCCCACCCCCACCTGCTTTGTTATATCCTGCAACCCAGAGAGAGTGTGAGGTGAGCCTGTCGGAGGAGATGAAAGATGGCAAGAAATGGGTGTTTGGGGACCAGTTCTTTGGTGACATCGACTCTGCAATCTTTTTTCACTCTCAGTACCTTAACTCCCTCTCTCGCCTTCTCCCTCTCCCTCGCTCCCCCTGCCTGCTCTTCCCTCTCATTCTCTCTGAAATGGTGTGTGCCTCCAGTAATTTACATAATACTCTTCTGACACCTTTACTTTAGTCATCAATCACGGTACCTTCTCTCAGTCTATCTTTTGTCTGAGCATGTCTCTTCTTTATCAGGCCATGCACAAAAGATTAATTTCACAGTTTTTCTCCCTTCTTTCTTTCCTTGCAAGATACAAAGCTCATGAAATGACAGAAGCAAGATAATGAAAACAACAATGCAAGCAATTTTTTTTTGTTCTTGCAGGTTGGATCTCAAGATACTTTTTCTAACCTCATTGTGTGCCATCTGTCTTAGAAAAGGTCTGCTCTGTATTTTTTTAATACCTTTCTGATGCTGCTCAGTAGACTACCTGGGGGGGGTGGATTACATATTTAAATCAGGTCAGAGGCTTTGGTTTTCAAAATCTTTGGAACAATTAAAGCAAGGGGCCCATCTCTAATGGAGGCATGGACTACTGCACAATGCCCACGCCCCAATTAATATTAATGAGCTCTTATGCATAGCCAATTTATGACATTTGATTGACTCACCCAACCACCCTTCAACCTGTCTTATAAAGTGAAATATATGGCAAAGAGGGACTTATTTGCATATGCATATGTTCTTAATATTAATTAGGCTAATGGATCTAAGGACTTGGAGATAATTTGGGTCCTGGTGAAGTAGGAAAAAAAAAAGACCTACCACCCACAAAACACAAAAGTGTTCCATGTCCTGTGTCTGCACTTGAACAAAAGAAGTTGAAGTGGAAGGTGCCATTCATAACTCGTGCCAACATTTCCTCCTTTTCTTGTATTCCACAGGATTCAGAGTTTTAAAAAATAAAAATATTAACCTCAGGTATTAGTATTACTTATCTTCTGTCTTCCATTTAAATTGGGAAAGTTTAAATGAATTATGGACTTAACATAAAAATAAAAGCCTAGTTCAACTGTATGTTGTTGGCCATAGGTCAGATCTCTCCCATCAGCTCGGGATGCTGCAGCTTCAGGAGGATGCGGTGTCTCACAGGGATGCATGTCAGACATAGGACAGGGGGTTATGTCAGGAGGAAGTGTTCCCAAGGACATCTGCTTTAGCAGGGTCACTAATGGAATTTATCCTGACTGTGGAGTGGCTGGGAAGAACTCTTTTGATGTAGCCTAATTAAGCCTAGAGAGCAGAGTCAAACTTCATGGATTTTGTTATGGAGAGCGGGAGCAACACATACCCTGATTTTTCTTTCCAACCATCCTTTAAAGTCCAACCATGATGATCTTTGAGACTAATGAAGGAAGGAAAATCATTTCTGTATCTGCTTACCTTCTATATTCTAAAGGACGTTGATAGCAGGTAATTAGCAGGCCTTGGGCAGCAGGATAGCGTATGTTATAGAAGCTTGCCGTATGGTACCATAAAAAAGGTCATCATAAATGATCATAGTGACTGTTACTTGAATGCTTCTTCTATAACAAATGTTATGAAAAGCACGTTCCATCTCCTTTCTGTCTTATCCTACTTGTGTAAAGTATGGCAGTTGGGAATGCCGAGGCCAGGATTACACTTAGGGGGACTGTGACTTTGAAGTATAATCTCTTTCCTTTGGTTCTTCAAAGTCAGGACCACTCAAGGGTACTGTAGACTGGAGGTAGCTCAGCCTGGAGTCAATAAAAAGAGCAACTGGCACCACAGGAAGAGGGACTCACTGCCTCTTCCTTAGATGGCCAGTGTCTTGGCTAACTCCATGATGTCCAACTAAATAGTTAACATTCAAAGTAGACATTATTACTTGTTGCCATATAGAAGGAAACTTGATTAACTGGCAGTTCAGTAAAGTGTTTTGGAACAAAAAAATATTTATTTGTATTTAACGTTAATAATGAATGAAAACTCTTTATAGGATAAGTCCTACTGGACAGAAATCTTCCAAATCTTGCTAAAATGGCCATGTCCATGGAAAGAAGATTGGGGTAAATACATGGGGACCAAATTAGGCCTGTGCTAGGAATCCAAGGTGGTGACATTAGAGACAAGCAAGGAATGGAGGCCTCCAGAGCCAGGGATGACCTCATGCATTCTTCTTATCTCAGCTCCCCATCTCCTCTCTGAAGTCTGGTGGCTGGGCACCACTAGAATGCTAAGACTCCACTGGGGGTTTTACCTTCTGATGGCACTCTTAATGAATTTTATGAGTTGCCACAGTCCTTACCTAGCTCTTTAGTCCAAGTCCATATGTGTGTATCTTATGTGAGCCTGCATTTTGGAGAAGGGAGTGGGAGGAGTAGAAAAGGGTGAGGAAACACTTACAAGGAGAAAAGGAGGAGGCCCCTTCTTCCTGGAGGTCCCAGACTGGGGTTCAGCACTTACAGGACTGGTGGGGACAAATATGAATCCTTCTCTCTGATAATCATTTGTTCTGCCCAAACTTATTTTTTTTTTATCTCTGCTGCTGAAAATGCTTTGACTCTGTTGTAAAGATGTAACAGGTAGTGAAAGAGTGTGTATGAAGTGATTAGGGAGCTGATATACTTTATTCTCATCTCACATTAAATATATGTTCATTACAGCAAGAGTTTGTTCACAGAGAGACAGTAGGAGAAGGAAGAAAGGACTGAGGGGGTGCCTAATGCCCTTTCTTCTCAGCAAGAGTCAACTTAGCAGAACGGTTTAGTGTGTGGGCTCTGGATCCAGCTGCTTGGAATTGTATCATGGTTCCACCCTTTATGACTTGGGTGCCCTTAGACATATTCCTTAACCTCCCTGCACCTCAATTTTTGCCTTCTGTAAAAGAGGTATAATAAGAGCATCTATCCCATACCATGTTGTTGTGAAGTGTAGATATATATACAGTGTTTGACACATAGTGAGTGCTCATTATGTGTTAACTCTCATTATTACCAGGTTTCTCCACTCAGTTGTACACTAAACTGCCTCGCTTTTCCACTGAGCACTTTTGGAATTCACTCAAGATTTCTTTCTTTCAGTAAACATGTCATTGTCATTGCTATGGCAGCACCATGGCCAATCGCTTTATTAGTTGCTGGGAATGAGCAGGGCAGATGTGATTTCTGTCCTCATAGGGCTTATGATCTAGCTGAGCAGAAAGATATTTAACAGCCAAATACAGCAGAGTATATGATGAGTGTTAGAGTGAGGATTTATGTGAGTCACTGGAGGGGTCAGAATAGGGAACTGCCTGAGTTCTAGATGTCTGGGAAGATCCCTGAGCTGCGATCTGAAGGACAGGTCAGAGAGAAGCACTGGAAGGAGGTCAGAGAGGAGGGGGTGGGGAAGGTGGTAAGAGCATCATAAGTAAACTACCAAAGATGGGAAAGTGCAGAAGAAAGTTCAAGGGACTAAATGGAGGTCCGAGTGGCTGTATCTTAAAAACTTCAGGAAAGAAAATGGTGAGGGAAGGCAGAGCCCAGCCATGTGAGGTGTGCCTTAGCCATTCAAGGAAGTGGGATCTATGCCATGAGTAATGGGAAACCACTTGTGGATTTAAAGCCAGACCATTAGAAGTGCTGACATTTCCATTTTGCAAAGATGGAGAGGATATACCAGCTGGTGAGGAGCCAGCTGGTACCATGGCAATAAGGAGAGGGCCAGGGCAATGAGAAAGGGCAGGGGTAAGTATCCTCCAGTACCCACTGGCCAAACACTTGTCTCTTGACTAATCGCTAGAGTGCTAGACTGATCTACTTTGAGCCAGTCCAGGAAGGGCAAGTCGTGTGCTTTAGTGCATGAGGGCCTATCTGAACACCGGACACCCATCTGCGAGCTCCAGGAACATTTTTACTTAAACCCTCCAGTTGTATGGTTTTTTTTTTTTTTTTTTTTTTTTTTTTTTTTTTTGCCACCATATGCCAAAAGGAAAACATGTCGAGAACACTTTGGGAGAAAACACACCGGCAGTTTCTCCCCCTTCATCCATTCTGTCTCTTGTCTACCCTGCCAGTGAGAAGGCTGAGGTGTGGAATCCTTTGCAGTAGAAGAAGCATGCACTAGAAATGCCGACCATTTCTCTTTTCCAACTCTGCCAGCCTCAGGGCCAGACACACAATAAGTGCACACTCCAGGCACATTGACTCACCTGGTCTCTGTGATCGTGTTCTCTCCTCCTGAAGAGGGGCCAGAGTAAAGGGACATGATGCTTCTATGATTGCCAAATTCTCCTTTTCCATCTGCTCAGCATTTATCAAGGTAACAGCGGTCAGGCTTCTGGGGAGGAGAGGACATTGCAAGAGGAAGCTGCATCTGACGAGCCCAAGATGCTCGGCTGCAGTCAGAGGACAAAAATGTGGTTTGATCCCAAGCCTGTCATTCAGCTCAACTGCCTGTCAGGCCCCTAGGCTTCCCAGACCTGCAGGCCGCCATTTGGACCAACATTTGGGGAGCAGGATACTTATGGAATCCATTTTGGGTTTGGCAGTCAGAACAAAGAGTGAGGCTGGAATGGAGCAAAGAGGTGTAAATGTAGCCCAGAGCAGGGGGCTATCTGGTGTCACATAGCTGACCCTTCTGTGGCAAGGGTGGGGTGTTCGGGGAGAGAGTGTGTGCAAGGAGACCATTTAAACTCTCACAGCAAGCCAAAAGAGGGGGAGCCAAATTGCAAGTGAGGTCTTTCAGGCAGCCACCTCCCAGAGATGAGCAAACCCAATCTTGGTTTATCTGTAGGTCGAGAGGGTTTTTTGTTCAGCTCTGTACAGTCACAGCATGCTGGAGGAGAGACGGGCATCTTGCATATCTATGGGAGTCAGCACAATCTCTTTCGCCCCTATGAATAGCATGTGTGCTACTTTCTGGGGTGGTTGAAACGAGTTTGGCTGCTAGAGGCCCCTGTGACCCTACATCTGAAAGAATGTGGGCATTTGCAGGCAAATCTCTGGGTACCATTTCCCAGCCCCCACCCCACATGCACCACTCACATACACACCCCAGTGAGCCCTGCTCTGCTTGAAAAAACTCTAAAATATTCTGCGTCCTTCATATACGGGGGAAAACCCTTTAGGCGTTAGATACTGCAGTAATTACTATATAATGGAGTAAATACTATACTATAATAATTAACTTGTAAACCTTGAAATAACATTTACTGTAATTTAGACCAAATATGAACTGTGAGTAATGAAGCTCGATCCAACATGAAATCATTTGCAGGGCACTTTAAACATATGCCTGGGAAAGAGAGAGCAGCGGTTTCCCATCGTTACCAAAATGGGCCCAAACGAGGCCCCCACAATACTGGAAGTGCATGCAGCTGCCGTTATTTGAAATATCTTGGTAGCATTTTTTTTTCCCTTTTTAATAAATCGCTTCCCTTCTGCCTTTTTATAAACTGTCCTTTTAGGCCATCAGAAGGAAACGTGGTTTTGTTTTGTTTTGAATTTAGTTTTTAAGCAAATGATTGCAAATGCTGTATGCAAAGCTAACATTTAAAGCCTGGGCAAGAGTCTTGGAGTTGGGCAGAGAGTGAGAAGGTTCTTGGGTTGCCCACCTCAACAGTGAACGGTGGATGCTTCTGGAAAGTGGTTGTGTAGACAAAGCTGCTTCTGACCACTGTCATGCCAGGGGTCGGGGACACCCAGAAAGTAACAGCACCTTTTGTTTACTTAGCATGTCATGCCTGTGCCTCCTAATCCCTCTTCTATAGGCTTGCTCAACTTCTGAGAAAGTCTCAGGTAGGTGCAGAGGGCAGATTTGACCCCCTCTAGTCCCCCACTTCTGCCACACACCTTACCCATTAAAGGGAAGGGAAGGACTTATATCAGGTTGAATCAAATGAAACTGCTGCTGTTCTAGGTTAAAAGCACTGTAATGTCGGCAACACCATATGGGTCAAGCTAATATAGATCGCATGTACGTGCCTCTGACATCAGACCCCTGTGCCTTCCTCTGAGTTCCTGCTTAGGCTTGAGATTCAGTTAAAACGGTGCCTCAGTTGGTCTCACACTGCCCAGCTCCCAGCCCTCCCTTCTTTTAGGAAACATCATCTGTCTTTCATTTACCTTTCTAGCTTTTTCACTCACTCGTTCGTACACGTTGCACTCTAGTCAGACTGAACTATTTACTGTGTCTATTTCAGCATTCCCAAGTCTGCTACCTTGTGCTTTCAGGTCCTAGTCCCCCAGGATGCTCTTTTGGCTGACTTGAATTCTGTCTGTCCTTTCACAGAGACAATTAAACTCTACCTTTTCTCTCATGCCTTTTTTTTTTTTATTTGATCAAAGACTATTTCGGTTGGGAATAATAATAGGTGGCATTCATTGAGCACTTACTGCATGTCCTAGAGCATGGACTGGGAGCATCCTACGGCTTATTTTATCTGATCTCCACAAAGCTCTTGAGATAGAGACAGGTACTATCTCTTACCCTATCTCAGAGAGAAAACTGACACATACACTAAGGTTTAGTAACATGGCCAAGGTCACATAGCAGGTGTGACAGAGGATTTTTCTCCAGTGATCATGGCCTGGAACTGCCAGTCAGTTTAGGAGCACTCATAAGAGCCATCTCCAGGTACTTGAAGGATTGAATGGAGAAAAGAGAGGGATGTGTGCACATACTGCAGAGAGATCTAGAACCACTTCAAAGTGTCCATTTGTCATAGCATGCAAACCAGTCCAAGGCTTTGAAAATGGGCCAACTATTGCAAACAGAACTGGTTGCCCTGTGAGAATGAATGAGGTGCCGAGTCTGGGTGTGGATTCACCACAAAGATGATCTCTTGGGCAGAACAGGTTGGTAGCTGGAAGCATGGTTTCAAAATATGGATGGTTTCAAAATCCTAATTCCACATTTACACTCTGCACCTGACAGGTGTTTTTTTTTTTTCCGGCACACATCCTCTCACACATATCCACACCCCCCAACATACACACACACACATACACACACACACACACACCCCCTATTTTACTTTCTTAAATTGATGTATACTACTTATGCTTCTCAATCTTAACAAAGATATGAATCACTTCAACCTGGGACTTTGTTATAATGCAGATTCTGATGCAGAAGGCCCTGGGGGATCCTGAGACTCTGCATTTCTATTAGGCTCCGGGGGATGCTAAAATGCTCTGGTATAGGCCACACTTTGAGGGGTAGGGCCTCATATCATATGTGTAATCTCTACCTCCGAAACATTGTAACACTTCCCTATTAGGTTTTAGGTAAATGGTAATGATTGATCGATGGATTGATTGATGGGATAAACTCTCCATTCTAAGAAGACCAAGTTTTGATGACCAGAAAAAATAATCCTTCAAGTGCCCACTCCCCAACAGGGTCCACCCATATCCTTCTTTGTCTTTGTGCCAACTAATAGATGTTAAAAATTCTGTGTGATCTTCTTCTTTTACTCTTTTATGAAAATGCTCTGACATCTCTCATAGTGTTTGCCAGCAGAGATTTTAATTGGGACATGGGTAACGTTTGGAGCAAATGGCAAACAGTGGAAATTTAGATCAGTTAGGCTAGCACTTTCAATGATGGGTGTTTCTGCAGAGACAAATTGTTTTCGGGGAAAACACAGATTTAAATCTGTCAAGTTATTCCAGTACATTTTTATCAGTTTTTCTTTTCAGATAGCACTGCACCTACAGATACGATCTTTTTTTCAACTTATGTAGTGAGAGCAAGTGACCTCTGAACTCTCACTCCTCAGGAGACCCGAAAGTGTTAATGTCCTCTTTCTGTCGTAAGCTCTTGGCATCACAGATGGGTTTTTGCTCAACACTGGATCCAGACACTTCTGTGTGTGCATCCTGATATTAACACAATGGATTGAAATCATATTTATTGTCTTCTTTTTCAGAGAAGGATCAGAGATGGGAGAGTGAATGCTTTTAAGCAGTTTTTCAGGAAACAAAAGGCTACATTTTTGAAATGCCAGCTATTACCAGTCCACAGTTCAGAGTCTAGGAAGACTCGTTAGCACTTGCTCGGGTCCGTCCCTCCCTGGAAACAGTGCAGGAATTATACTCTGAGATGTAACCATTGAAACAGACTCAAAGTCAGTGTGCATAATTACTTACCACAACAGTGGTTAATGTGCCCTGAAATATTCTCAGCTCCCTTCGGCCTGGGGCTTGATGGTTGATATTCAGATTTTCTTGATAAATGTCTCGGATGCTTTGCTTACACCATTTCCCCAAAATACTTCCAGGTTCTAATGCATGTGCTTGCCCTCTCCATGTAGGTGTTGGCCTGAGTGGAGAAAGGAAAGCCTCAAAGGCTGTCACATTACAGCTGTGATGGGGAATGAATGATAGAATGTTAGAGCTAAAAAGGGCAATATAGTACACAACCATCTCTCTCTAGCTCAGTCCACTCATTTTATGAGGAAATGGAGGCCCATTTAAATGAGGAAATGGAGACCCAGAGAGGTAGAGTGACTTCCCCCCGGGCCACACAGCTATTTAGTGACTCAGTGAAAATGAAAGCATGATTCCCCTGAATCAAAGTCCCATGCTGCTTCTGTGTCAGAGTGGGCTGCTTCCTGTGCACCTGCCCCTGTTGCAGTGAGAAGGACTGATTTCTTGTTCAGAGTCACCAGAAGGCCTGGTTCCCTTGCATTACCTTAGGCCATGCCCCGCAGCTTCTCAAATCTTCTGCCCCAAGGAGGAGGAGATTTTCCACATATGCCTCTCCTTTTTTTTTTTTTTTTAAACAATAGTTCCCTCTTCTGTTCTGAAACTCTGAGCTCTGGCGCTACCTCACATGCCCTGAAGCTCCCAGAGTGGTGCTGGCCCACAGCTACCCTCACCACTCTGAATTCCATGTCCTACAGTCTGGTTGGTATTTACTCTTTCTATGTCAAGGCTCCTCCCTCCCCTGTCTCATTCCTTGGGCCGTGCTCTCTATTGTGACACTAGAGACAATGGATGATGTGTTGTCCAGGGCCCAGGTGATGTTCTTGCCCTTGGGCAGCCCCTGCAGCAGTAACCCAGAGGAGTGACCACACTGCAGGGCATTGGGTGCACCATGGACGGAGGTGAGCGGGGCTGAGGATTGACGGTGATGTGATATTCATAAAGCATCCTGATGTTCCCTCTGTGTGCGGGTCAGCCCTGCTCTACCCCCGCTCTGCTCTGTTCATCTGAGGAGTATTCATCTCCTCAGATGTGCCAGACGTCCTCAGGATCCCAATGTGAAAAAGACGTGGTTCCTGCCATTATGAAGTGCACAGGGCAATGTGAAAAGTTACTAAATCACAGCCCAGCATGTGTTGTGTGACCATGGGAAAGAGGGTTGAGTCCCTCAAGAAGCTCAGGGGTCACAGTTTTGCCTCGGAAGTGGTAGTTGCATTAAGCTTGAATGGCAGTGAGGATCTTGTTGGTTATCTCTGGGGAAAGGGGTTGGGACGGGGGGGTGCTGAGAAGGATTGGGGTAGGTACAAAGAGAAGAGGTATTGCAAGGATGAAAGCATGAGCACAGCCAAGAGAGGGAAAGGCACATGACTGCTTGGTGGGGGACAGAATGACACCCAGTGTTCTTGGCTCAAAGTGACTCTTGACAGCATCCTGACACCATGTGCTGGCAAAGAGGGCCTTGATGTTGGGGGGGGTGGCTACAGGCAAGGCCACACCCCTGATCCTGACACACAGTCCCCTCACACCTTATGTCTCCACAGCCCTGCTTCCCCCATTCCAGCCTAGGCTGAGCCTGGCCTCTGCTCAGACCACCTGCTTCCATTCTGTCCTCACAGGTGACCCCTCTCTGACATCTGCCTGGATGTTCCTGTCCTTCCTTCTGCTTCTCTAACCTTGACTCCTCCCATAACACCCACGTTCCTCCCTAATCCTCTGTGAAATCTCTAAACATTCTGTAAGGGGTAGAAGTCTCTCACGCTACCAACTCAGGTCTGCAAAAATGGCCCATTTCCTAATTTTCATTAAATCAAATAAAATCTGGCTATAAGCCCCGGTCTGGTCAGAATGATAGGGAATCAGTCGCAGAGATTGTTAGGGCGTTCTTCCCTTCCTGGGGGTTACCAGCTTGCATGTAGCTGGAAAATGGAGGAAACATCTCTGGTTTTCAGTCCATCGTGCTTACGTTAGATGTCTTTCTCTCAAAGCCCGTTTCCTCCTCAAAGGTGGCAGACACTGTCATTCTCAGACTTTGCAGGACCTACCCAGTTGCCCAGGTCAGACCTTTCCGGGAAACCACACAGCTGTTGGCCTCTGGGGTCTTGTGCTACTGGGGAGTGTGACCTGGGTCTCTGCCTTCCCAGCACCTGCGAGTATCCTCCTTGTGCCCATTGTCTCGCCAGTCTCTCTTCTCTCTAGCTCCCTCAAAACAAGTCACTTCCCTCTGTGCCCCCAGGGCTTTGGTATAACCTCTTTGGTGAATTTAGGCTTTCGTGGAAGGCAGGAAAAGGGGGCTCTTCTAAATTTTCAGCTTCCAACCTGCTCACAAACCTTCTAGAGCCAAGGGGGCACCATGGGCTTGGCTTCCTTCTTAAAAGAAGTAGGATTTGTGCAACAGGGAGAATACATGGAGAAGGAAACTCAAATTCTGATTATTATGTCAATAAATTATCTGAATCACAGCCCCATCCATCCTTTGAATTCTGGATTTAGATGAGTTACCTGCCTAGACAAACTCTCCCCTGCCCTAGTTTCATTATCTATAAAATGGTATTAATATTAATAATTACTTCCTAAGGTTGTTACAAGAATTAAATTACTTAATACCTGAAAGTTACATAGAATAGTGCCTGGATCATAGCTAAGCTCTTAAAAAACCTGTGAGCTCCTTCATTAGTTATTATACATTTGACCATTAACATGCCGTAGAGGAATGTTAATGATTTTATTAGTATGGCGGTAAGCATGCACACGTGATTAAAACCCCTTGCGCATTTCAGTGCTCAATACATTCTTGGTGATTCTGACTTGACAGAGGAGCAAGGTTTGTCCCACAGATCCCAGAGGAGAGTCTGCACCCTGAATAACTATTCCAACTATTGCTCACCATATGTCCACAACCAAAAAATAGTTTTGGAGGGCAGGAAATGAGCACACATGTGCACATCTGCAGAGAGTCGCCTGCTGAAATCAACACGTAAGGCATATTTACCACCGAGGCAAATGCCTTCATGTGTTTGTAAGTGGCTATTTCTGAACACCCAAAAGGGAAGAAGAGAGGAGCCAAATTCAAATGGCATCATGTGTTTGTTATTTTGGAGCAAGGTTATGTGGAAGGAGAGCTTCCCTTATGACTGGAACACTTTAAGGGGGAGAAATGAAGTATTTAAAGGTATTTTAATGATCACGAAAGGCCCTGGCTTAATAGGGCAGGAAACTACGGTTCTCTTTTTAATCCCAGAAGCAAAATAACAAGGCTGTAGCTTAGCCTTCCCTGAAGAGTTGTAAACTGGACTGCAAAGAGGCAGCCCCTTGAGACCCTCTCTGGGTCTCTGTGGCCCCTTAACTGCGGGTCTGTCTGCTTAGGTTTCCAGTGTGCTTATTAATTAATGATCATAGCACTGTGCTTAGGTAGCAGCAACCTGCACAGGGTTCTGGGAGAAGCTGTTGCCTTCTGGTGTACAGGGTTAGGGACCTTCCTGAACAAGTCAGCCTATTTAGACCCACATTTCCTGTTTCTCATCCCTCTATGGCCAGGTGCCCCCACTTACCTGTTCAACTCTGTCATCTCTTCTTTTCCTGCTCAAATATGGAAGTCCCCCATGTTGGTCCCTACTTCCCCACCATCAGCATCACACGATTCTTGCTATTTTCAGTAGTTATGTTGTATAAAGTCACTGGGAATGAACTCTGAACCACTGCTCCTAGGGGAAATACAGGGTTAGGTTCCTGCAAGCCTCTGGTCATAACATGTCATCAACTAATGAATACGTAATCTTATCGTTTGTGTTTCTGTTCAAAGTCACCTTAAAAGCAGCCAACTGAACACTCTGGGGTTATCAGTGACTCAGGGCTTCGTGGAGGAGAGCCCTCAGGGCATGTAGGCCCCAGGCACTTTCTCCTCCACTTTCACTTTCTCTGTTCCAGCACGTGGACCTGAACTGCCACGACCCTGGATGCTTTCCTACTTGGAACCTCAGGTGTTACAGATTTTACTTTCTCTGAATATGTTTCCTCACACCTCCTGTCTGTGTCACAGACCGTTTGATAATCAGATTCTCGAACCTGGTTTTTGCCTTTAGTGGAGGCATCCACTGCCACTCTCCCTCATGTCCTGAAGCCTACTACAGCAAACCCTGTCCGTCATATTGCCCCAAGCATCTCCTGTTGACATTTCTCACTTTGTGATGGAATTATTTTTTGAAAGTGCTAAGAGTGTATTTTTTATCTCTTGAAATTCCTTTCATCTCCAGAATCATTTGACTCTCCTCATTAAACAGAAACATTCGTTGGAACTGTGGTGGGGCCCTCAAGCCAACATGTTAAGGACACGTGTTACAGACATCATGTGGAGGTCATCAGCAGGCAGGGGGCCTGGCTAGTATCAGCCTTCCTTCCTGACAGTACCCCCAATGGCCATTCCATGGAAGGGATTATGAGAGGGAGGAAGACAGTCCAAATAGTACAGTTCCACATGAGATGACCTAATTGTGGAAGGCTAAAGCAGGCTTATATAGAGGACTGGGCATCTCAAAGAAACTAGGAGTTGAAATATAATCAGGAAAACATTTGGCAGATGACCAGACGATTATAAATAGGCTTGTGTTTTAATAGCCATCACCTTTTAATGGCAGCATTTGTCTCCGGATTCTTAAAAATTACCATACCACAGTCACTGGTGGCTTCTCTAGGAGAAATTACAGTGTGTTTCCAAGTGAGTTCCTCCACTCTGATTTCCTGAGTTTAATTTTATTTGTCTTTTAGTTGCTTTATCTCCAGCTGGCTTTTTCTCTGTTTCCATTCATCATCTTATAGTACCTCCCCTTTCCATTCCACTATATCCGTCTCCTTTTTTCCTCATGAACACAGGGACATAAACATGTTTTGGATTAGAACCCAATATGATTATCCTCCAAATGTATGAGAAATCAGTTGTCCACTAATGACCTTGGGTCGTGCCACATTTGGGAATGCTCATGACCTGTTCTTCATCTTGAGAGGAAATACTGGGAAAGTTTTGTTATAGCTCAGGAAGAAACAGACCATGTAAGAATGGTGCCATCTTCATGGGGAAGTCTGAAGCATGTCCTCATCATTACCCTCAGAGAGTGAATTAGGAGGGCAGAACTTCTGTCCATCATTGGACAGAGAGAGAATTGGAAGTGGAAGAACATCTTAGGACTTCTCAGACTCATACAGAGTAGCCGAATAAGGGCCAGGATCTGGGACTCTCATCTCAAACCTGACCGAACATAGCTCAGCCTGCATGTGTCACTGTGCCATTGACCAGCTTCCTACCTGGATGGAGCTTCTTTTTCTCTTTGCCAATCCCAGATTAACAACCCTGCTCTGCCCAGAGACCCTCACACATTCCCTCTTTACATGGCTTATAGGCTCCCTCATTCCATGACCAGGACTGCCCCTTTTCCCAGGGCCAAGCTACCCAGATAGATTCAGAAATCAAATTTTGGTTTAGTAAACTGAGTCTTAGCATGTGCAGTGCCTTGTGGGAAATTGGCTTCTGGAGCTAATGCAGTTGGATTAGAGAGCATGTATCTTTGTAAGATATGTTACTGTAAATACAGTTTCATTCTGGAAGCATGGAAACCCTTTCTCTGACAGAGTGCTTGCCTCATCTCCTATCTGCACCACCCCCTACCCCAGTTCCATCCCCAGCCTCTGTTTTCTTAATTTTACATTGAAGGATCAGCATGCTGGGATACATCCATCTACCCTTGTGTCTCTTTTTGTCTCAGCTTCTCAAAGGCAACGAGATCTCCTTCTTGCAGGGGTGGTGGAAAGGGAAGGTAGTACACAAACTGATTTATCTTGGCCTGTCAGTTGTTTTGAGAACATCGGCAATGGAGGGCGTCTGTTCCTCCTCAGTCACCGCAGGCTCTGAGGCAGAGCCCCGCCTTTCACTAAAAGTACGCACACCGCCCCTTGACTATGACCATGATGCTCATTCATTGTCTGCTTCCCAACACAGTACCAGCATGGGGTCTGGAGCCTCTGCTTCTAGGTAGCCGCCTATCAGAGCTGAGGAGAGAGGTGGCTGAAAGCAAACCCTTCTCTTCTGGAAGGATACTTGATGGTATTGGTGCCATGCTAGAGAGTTTCATTTTGGGTATAAATGAGAAGCAAGCATTGCAAGTGACAGTTATAGCAAATCAGAGTACAGTGGATGGTTCCAACCTTTATTCACATTATGTGTCATAATAAATGTCTTTTTAAGAAAGATGGCATGTGCAGAGTCAGACAGAATGGCCCAGGCTGCAGCTCTGCAAAGGTATGGGAGGAATCACCACTGTAAAAGCAAAGTGTGGCCAGAGGATGAGATCACACCTCCACCTGGAGCCCTCTGGTCTCTTCCCTCTATCCTCTAGGAAACATGACACATAGCATGACACTGCATCCATTATTTATAATGTCAGAGTTAGGGAAGATTGAGTTTCATACTGATTGCACCTTTGGAATAGAGATGGATCAGGGAGATGTTGCTGAGCCTTGATGTGGTGGTTAGCACCTCTGGGGTGAGAAGCTCAAGGTTTACACAGGTTATGAACTGAAGTCTCCTCGTGGCCAGCAGGAAAGCTGGTCACATGCCATCTTTAGTTTTGAGGAAGCTAAACATGGGAGGTTTCATGACATACCTCACATTTTCAGCTAAGTGACCAACAAAACCTGACTTCTGAGTATTATTCCATTCAGAAGAAAAAGCCAGGCTTCCCATGTGTAGAGATGCACTCTATACCAACACATACCTGCTCATCATCCCTAAAGACTGTATTCTGATTCAACTTATGCAGTAGTACTTTTGGCCAAATAAACCTGTATTTGTCTTCTGGGTTTGCTGAACTCAGAAGAATTTAGTGATTAGAGAGATCTCTCAACATCAGAGACCAATAAATGGTGTAACAAGGCATAGTCATAATGATGTGTATTTCAGCTACATTTCTTCATAAAACTTGCCATTTCTATGGGTTACTTAGTGAATCTAAGAAGTTATCTTCGGGATTCTAAGACAGACAAATGAGAAGGGAAGATTATTTACACTGATCCAGAGGAAGCACATCCTTAGAGATGATACTTACCTTACCTTCTCCAAGAGTTAAATAGCAGTGACTATATAATTGGCAATTATTGACCATATCAAAAGGCCCAGAGATGTTGTTAGGTGGCTGGTCCAGAATTTCATGGTTGGCAGGTTTCTGTGTCTACTCTGGAAGTCAGCACCTTGCCTTCAGCATTTGAACTGGTTGAGGGAGAAGTTCACAAAACAGGGGCCGCAGAAGAAAGAACATCCCAGTAGCTTCCCAGGGAACATGCGCTGTTGAACTTGAATTCTGAGTTAAAATTGAGCACACTGTTCTTTGCTCCACTGTGTCAATTTCAGCCTTAGTGGAGTGACTAGTGAGCATGGAAGTAGAGTATCTTGAAAAGGCAAGACTGATCACTAAGGGTATGCAAACTTTACAATAACTGGGCCGGATAGCACGGTCCATATGGTTTCTCTTGAAGCTGCTCCTCTCTGCTTTGTCAGAAGAAAACATAGGGCTGAATTTGAGCCATGAGCCAGTTTTCTGAATCTTGATTTAAAACTGTAAGGTTGAGATAATGCTCTGATTTCCTTTCAAAATCAGTATCCTTCCACCAATGAATGGAGAGACCAGAGTTTTTCCAGGTGAATTTACAGGGATGAGAAAGAAGGGGACTGTTAAAGAATAGTACTATAAAGCTTTGTAAACCACTGCTATTGCTTTGTATAAAATTATTCTCTCCTCTCAGTGTATTAATTGACCATACCTACACAAGTAGACACTGACATCAATCCCTTACAAAAGCCAGGAGTGCAAACACAAATGCACACACAGATACAGAAAGACTTGTACAACACCAGATGCATGTTCTCAAACACATCTGGGTGCACATGCACGTGATAACTCTCAGGAATTCATCTGATTTGATTCCCACATTGGGTATTTCATCCAGCTCTTTAAAATCACAGCTATGCTTAGAAAGTCCTCAGGTACCCAAACTGTTTATGTGATCCTATTTGTCTCCTACTTCTTGATACAAAAACCCAAATGATGACACTAGTAGTAGCACCATTCTGTATAAAAAGGTAAAAATTCCTTTCCATTTCCACCCTGTTTCTCTCTCTTCCTCCCTTTCTCCCCCTCCCTCTCTTCCTTCTCTCTCTCTCTCCCTTTCTCCCTCACTCCCTGTCTCTTTCTCTCTTGCCTGCAGGCTATCTTGAGTTATGGCCAAGAAGCAGCAGCTTTTCCACCTCACCCTCTGTACTCAGAGCTGAGGTCCTGACATGGAGAACCTTCCTTCTGTGGGCTCAGCGCTATAGAGGAAATTGATTTTCAGGCTCCGGCACAAGGTTTTCTACTTGTGTGGGCTGTCTATGCCATGTCCCTCTTCAGAAGGAAGGACTGGGGCAAGCTGCAGAGTCCAAGATGCTCGTTCTGTTTCCAAACACAATTTCACAGTTTCCTTAGGGTGAAAAGCCCAAGTAGCCATAGAGCCTGCCTGGTTTCTCTTCTGGGTTCTGCAGGTGAGGAGGAAAGCACAGTGGACAGGGTTACGTGGTCTTGTTTCCAGAATTCATTTAAGGATTTGCATCCAATCTCCTGGCGTTACTAGGAATGCAGAATTTAAAACTCTGCAAGGATGTGGTTGGGCATGGTGATGTCATTGAAGGACGGAGTGCCCTGCGATTGAGGGTGGGCTGGGGTGGGGTGGAGACATAGTAGTTTCCTAGGAGAACTCTCCCTGTCCCTCTGTTGAGTGGGAGAGTAGGAAGAGCTGTCTTGACCCAGGTGGACACATCAGCAGAGTCATATGTGGTTCCCAGGTGACCCTTGGGGATGCTGACAGGGGAGGGGCATGAACCAGCAAGGTCTTGTGTTGATGGCAAAGTTTTGTGAGCGCAGAGGGGAGAGGTTTGAGATTCACCGATAGGCAGTAAAAGCTACTGTCCATTCTGGGTAAAGGATGGGGCTCAGTGAAATGGAGCGGTTCTCTACTCCATGGCCCTTATCCTTATAAGATAATCTGCAACCTTTAACATCCGCTTCTTCCCTCAACATAAGAAGTGATTTAGAAGTAACTGCTGTTGAAGAAAATCCCAAATTTAGTTACATAGCTATTCAGTTAATGCAAAAACCTCAAGCCAGTTTTGCTACACTGGGCCAGACTTTACAAAATCTCTGAATGTCCTAAAACAACATGCAAAATTATAAGTAAATTTTTTTCTGTGTGTCTATGAAATGGTGTGAGTGGGTGTGGTGGCTCTATAACTTTTACCAAATTCTCAGGAGATATGTGATGTCTGCAAGGTTAAAAACTCCTTTCTGAAGCCAAAGGAATCTTGCCCTAGTGGTTGAATTTCAGGTGTTATGGCGGGTGGCTATAGAAAGTGCTTATCACTTGCCCTGCAGGAACAGTGTTCCCCTCTGGCCTACAGGTAAGACAGGAATGGGTGATAAGACATCCAGGTCACCAGGGTATGGGATGCTTTGTCTCATGTAAGGGGCTGATCTAGCTCTTTTTGGCCCTTGGTCTGTGATGGCAGAGCCAAAGTAAATACTCTTCCCAGCTGGATGTGGAATATCTTCAACTGTTTTGCAAGGTCTAGAAACAATGATAGTTTTGGTCTAAGAACCTTGCATGTATTGATTCATATGATCCTCATAACCACCTTATGAAGTAATTTGTGGGTTAATTTCACTTTATGGCTTCGGGAACCGAGGCCCAGGGAGGTAGGTGACTTGCTCAAGTTCACTCCACTGGGGACAAAGTTCCCTTTGACACCACTGGACAGGCTGTTGGGATAGAAAGGGCTTTTTGCACAGGTCCTGGGCAGACTCTCCCAGGGAGGCCAGCTGCATCCTCTTTCTCTGTGGGGCCAGACTGGGCACCCATTCCCACATGCCTAGCAGCCCAGTCTCACATGTGAACATGCCTCTCAAGAGCACACAGCTCCTCTGCTTCCTGACCTTCCCACCCATGGCTGCATCCCCAGTGGCATGGCCTGCCAGGCCCCTGGCCCAGATAATACAGCAAGAACATACTTTGTGCTGCCTGCCAGAGTTCCTGCTTGGATCGGCTGATTTTGGTTTGGAATGCCAGGCAGAAGCTGGGACCTGGCTCACCTTGCCCACTGCTTCTGCTCAGGCTTAGCCAGAGGGAGGGTGATTATTTCTCCCCTCATATGGCCAGAGCAGAAGAGGACATCTTTTGATAACTGTCTCATTGGTATTAGATTTTTTCTTCTCCCAGAACTCATAAGGAGACATTAATAAGTGGAAGTTCAGTTTGGGAGCAGACAATGGGCTGTGTATCTCAGGGGCGGTGTGAGTGTGTCGGGAAGGGCAGATTGTGATATTGGCAAGTTGCTTTACCTCTCCGAGGCTCCATTTTCATCTCTTTAAAAGGAAAAGTAATAATAATAATAGGTGCTCTATAGATTGTTGGAGCGATTCAGTGAGACCATGCAGATGAAAAATGATTGGCATATGCATGCTTAGCACAGTTCCTGAGATGTTGCCAGCACTTAGTCCAAGATTGCTATTAATGATTGAGGGGCAGAGCGTGAGAGGTCACTGTAGGCTGGAGAGTTAAGGGTGGGACTCGTAGGTTTTGATATTCCTAGGGGTAGAGGAAAGGATGACAGAATTGGGAGAAGCCCGAGGCACACAGGCAGTGTGGGAGGCTGTGGGAGGGCTGGAGTTTGCTGCTGTGACTGGGTTCATTAGGGCAGCAGGGCCAGGTGAGGTGGGAAGAACAAATGGAGATGTTTTATTGGTGAGGCGGTTTGAGTCTTTATTACATAAACAATTGGGAATAATTCAAAAACGTTTTTGAATAGATTGGAAATGTGGTAAAATGTTATTCAAATGGTATTTGAGGGGCGTCTGGGTGGCTCAGTCTGTTGAGCATCTGACTCTTGATTTTGGCTCAGATCATGATTCCAGCATCATGGGATCAAACCCCGTGTCAGGCTCTGCACTAAGTGTAGAGCCTGTTTGGGATTCTCTCTCCCTCTTTCTCCCTCTGTCCCTCTCCCCAACTCATGATCTCTCTAAAAAATAAATAATAATAATAATAATAATAAATAATCAAGTTAAAAAAATGGTATCTTAGAAAGATTAACCAGACAGGAATGTACATAAAAAACATGTTGCAGAGACTGTCATGAAGTCACCAAAGCCACTTTGCTTTTCCTCCTGCATATATAATTATGTTACATTTCCCAGTTCCTGGCAAGGTGAGGCCATATGACTAAGTCTTGGCCAGTTAAATGTCAGTGGAAGAGATGTGCACCACTTCCAGGCCTGGCCTGTTAATTGGGATCCTCCACCTTCCCTTCCTCATCTGCTAGTCAGATGCAGAAGATGTGACAGAAAACCTCAAAGTTCTGGGGGATGGCGAGGCCACAAGTTGCAGCCTGGGTCACTGAATGACTGTGTGGATCCATTGCTCATTGGATGTTATGCCATAAGAAATAAGCATCGTTTGTGTTAAGTGATTGAGAGTTTGGGATTGTTCATCACAGCTGGTAACCTACCCTAGTACAATTTGGGATGGAGAGAGACCAGAGGGAGAATCAGAAAGTTGGTGATTCAGAAATGAAATGGAAAGCTTCGACTAATTTGGTAGAGGTTGAAGTAAGAGTAAATGAAAGATATCCCCTTGGGCAGATTCACATGACTGACTAATTAGGTAGTGTGTGTGTGTGTGTGTGTGTGTGTGTGTGTGTGTGTATGGGGGGAGTTGAAGGAGAGGAATCAGTAAAAAAAAAAGTCTGTGATTTTCTAGTCTAGTGACTAAAAAAATGGTAATACCATTGACATCAATGAAGATATCAGAAGATGAGATAGGTCTGGGAAGAATGGTGATGAGAGTTACTCAGTTTGTGGCGGGTTTGAGGTGATGGTAGGAAAGGATTTCTTAACCTTGGCATGATTAATATTTGGGGCCCAGTGGTTCTTTGTTGTGAGGGGCTGTCCTGTGCTGTGGAGGATGTTTAGAAGCAGCTTTGTTCCCTACCTGCTAGATGCACCATCCAGTCATGACAACCCATAATGTCACCATGTTATAATATCTTCAGAAATTGCCACATGCTGAGGGAGGTGAGACGAAATCACCCCCAGGTGAGAAGCACTGGTCCAGAGGGAATTAGAGATGTGGGTGAGTTTGATTGACCTGGGTTCTGTGAAGGACCATATATATTCAGGACACTTTGAGTTGTGCCAGGTTCAGATTTGTGCCAATTTATCAGAAGTTTGCATATCAGTTCAGGCCCCATTGGAAGGTGTCTTCAGGACCTCAGGCCCCATTTTGATGAACCATCCTATGCTCTGTACTCTGGGCTTTGGAGAAGATGAAGGGTACGGAGATCTGGGGGACACATGACTGGTCTCAGGGACCCAGGAAAGCCATGGTGGGGACCAAACATGGCTTCTCTTCCAACATCCCAAGGCAGGGGCAGTGTGGCCTCTCTCCAACCCGGAGGAGTCAAGGCTCTCAGAGTCATGTGTGGTTACTTCAACATATTACCAGCTGAGCCTGTAACAAAGCTTTCCGAATGGCATGAGCAAATCTCTTGGACAGCAATTGGCAGCACGGTTTGGGAGGATTCCCTTTTCATTTCCTATGTTTTATGATTTTTTTCTTCTACTTTTCAAAGAGCATTTTTACAAGCTAGTATTCTATATTGCTCTGCCTGTACTCTGAAAAAAAGATAAATATTTTCAATGTGTTGTCTGAGGCATAAGTTCCCATTGAGAAAATGTATCCCTTATGGACATAGCCATTTTGACCTCATTAGCTGGGTAGATCAGAGGGAATTTGACAAACAGGCCCCTGTATGCCCAGGAAGCCTCTGCTAGTTTCCAGGGGGAGCTGGGGGGTTGGTACCACTGGGGGTGCACCTTTGGGTTTCCCAGAGGGCCGCAGCGGGAAGCAAGGGGAGCCTAGTGAATAGGTTCATCAATGAAAGAGGCCCAGGAGAGTGACCCTGCTCCTGGTTCCCAACTCCAGGGTCCCACTTAGTGGGAGTGGTGAGGAGAGACTGAAGAGCTGGCTCAGAATTCTACAGAGGCTCCAGGACCACCCCAGGGAAGCTCACACAGAATGCAAAACCTCCTACAGGTAACTACAGCTGGGCTGCTTTCTTCCTGGAGGGTATTCCGAAGGTTTCACTGGATGGAGTGTGACCAGCTCCTCACAGTTTGACTGAAATATTCCCAGTTTTATCACTGCAAGTTCTGCACCTTGAGACACTCCCCTGTCTCCTGACTCACCAGGGATGGTTGGCCACCCAATCAGCTGTTTGTGCCCTGAGGAAGGAGGGCAAAGCCTGCCACTTCCAGTGTCTTTCACAGTACCCCAGATGTCAGGCATTCAGCCCTTTGGGTCTTTTGGCAACCCTGCATTATATTTTGGTTCTAGAATCCCAGTTTTAGACTTGCTAACCGGGTGACTTCAGATGCATCACAGAACTTGTGTTCACCTAAATGTTCTCATCTGTGATTTTGGGTAATCCTACCTACCTCCACAGTTGTTGTTTGGGGCCAGTTAGATTAGTGTATGTAAAATGCTTGGCACATAAAAGCTGTCCCAGTGTAGATAGTAAGCAACTGTTATTACTACTATAATTAACATCTAGTTCCCAGGATCCTGTATTAGTAGGCGGTAGCTCCGGAGAAGGGTGGTCTTATAAGCCACCATCAGCTAACAAGCCAGGTCAGTTTCAATCCTCATCTTTTGTGACTTACCAGCAGCCTTTGAACAGGTGATAATGCTGTCCTAATGGTGTCCTGGAATGTTTTTTCTACTTGAACCGCAAGTCTACTTGGTTTCTTCTTTTTTCTGTCTCCTTTAATAGATCCTCTTCCAACTCGCAACCTCTACATGTTGGGGGCCTCCAGGTTTTAGTCCTTGGAATTTCTTGTTTCTGTCCATCCTCATTTTTTAGCTGATCTCAACCTTTCTCATGGCTTTAAATACCATCTTGACACTGCAACTTCTCAATGTACATCTTAATCCACAACCTCTCCCATTATGCGTAGTGTCATACACTCAATTTATTCTCACCAGCAGGTATAAATGCCCCTTTGTTTCACATCTTTGGTAAAACTTAAATGGTCAGACTTGTGTTTTTCTCTCTCTGATGAAAGTGGAATAGCGCTGCATTATTTACTCCTGGTTCCATCGTTCGTCACCTAACCCTACTTCTGGTCCTTGAAGGCATTCTCACTCTCAAGCCTCCTTGCTATGACACTATGTTATGGATTGATGTGTTCAAGACTCTAAGATCCTTGGGGGCAACTTTGCAGTATTTCCTTGAAACACAAAGGATGGAGGGAAAAATAAACCAGCTTCCTATTGATGGGAAGCTAGGACTGGAACCTTTATGTATACTCCAGTTCTGTCCCTGGACATTACCTGTCTGGATTTACTTATCTTTTTTCTTTTATTTCTTTTCTTTATCTTTTGAAGATTAAGGTGTGATGATGCAGTCATGAAAATGACTTTCAAATTAATACACAAGGATTTTATCTAAATCATGGGAGACTGCTCAAAATTTTATCATCATCATCATCATCATCTTGCAAATTCTTTTGCAGCAGTCTTTCTGAGTTACTTATTTATGCAACAATGTGGGGATGTAAATAAAAAATGCCTCTATGTGCATGACCTATTCTTTTGAATAAGAGAAATAGTAAATATTGTTTCTTGGAAGGTGGAGATGATATTTGGAAATAACTAAAATTTGACAAATAACTATTAGTTTAATTTGCTGTGTGACCTGGAACAAATTACTTAACATCTCTGAACCATTTTTTTTCACTGATTTGTAAAATAAAGGGATAATGTTTTCTAATCATGAAGGGTCTTTCTGTTATGTTCTGTGGTCTAAAGGGCCATTTAGTTATATGACAGCTCAGAGATTGATACTGATCCCATGATGTTATTTGGGTATTTCTTTGGTGGATATGCATGTGTATGAGGTGTGTGTACAATGTATATGGGTGAATATGTGTGTATGGGGGCGGACATTACAGGCTTACACAATCAAAGAGTGACTATGACTTTGAGATAATATTTTATCCAGTCTCTGTCTTGAGACCAAACCATATCCAAACTTACCTAAACCAAGGGACTAATCTACTTTGAAATTTACAACTCTGGAGTTTTTTTTGTCTTTATTTATATTTTTAAGAAATTATTTTTCTTTTATATATATATATATTTTTTTAAATTTTTATTTATTCTTAAGAGAGAGAGAGGGGAGGGTCAGAGACAGAGGGAGACCCAGAATCTGAAGCAGGCTCCAGGCTCTGAGCTGTCAGCACAGATCCTGATGCGGGGCTTGAACTTATGAACATGGTAGATCATGACCTGAGCTGAAATTGGATGCTTAACCAACTGAGCCACGCAGGCGCCTCAAGAATTTTTTTTCAAGATTAAACTAAATCTCTCATGGAGTCATCTAGTCATGGTCACCCTTGATCTCCGCGGAGGGAGGGAGGAACACCTCATGTGATGAGAATTTGTATCCAAAGGATACCTCCTTAAGAAGAGGACAATATGAAGGAATGATAGACATCTGGTCAATATGAGCACACCCAAAACTTCCCCTTGCAAAGGACAAAACATCTATCTGTCTATCCTTCCTCCCATCCATCTATCTATCTATCTATCTATCTATCTATCATCTGTCTATTTTTGCATCTCTCTTAGCCTAAAGAACAAATAGGTAGCATTCTCTTCTGGTATGTCTGTCCCATTTTTAGGTTAGTGGCTTCTCTCTTCAGAGGCAAAGAGATGTCAGAGCCAGTCATCCGTGCTAATACCAGACACACCACCAAACAAAAACTCACACAGAAGTGTGAATTTGAGGGCCATTTAACACTGTAAATTTCCCCCTTGTATAACAATTATGGAAACATGCCTGCTAATTGACAATGTCGTGTGGCACTGTGTGAATGTGAACAGTGTTCATTCGTCCTCGTAATTCCTCTCTTTGTGGCTGGTGGTAAGCCTGTCCAGAGGATGTCGTGCCCAGCCCACTTACACAGGAAGCTTTCTCCTAGCTGAATATTGTCTAATATTCCACACATGTGGACTTGTACTGTTTGGACCAATATCTGGCTCATTGTACTAATAACTGCAGTTTTAGTCTACAAATGCATGCTTCATTGGTTTGGGGGGTTGATTGTTATTTTATTTTAATTTTCCCATTTAATTATTCCTTCCTTTGAGTGGTTAAGGAATATTACCATACTCAAAGAGGAGCCTATGGGTCCCTAGTAGTGAGACTAGACTACACTGTTTTTTTTTAATGTTTATTTATTTAGAGAGAGTGAGAGAGCAGGAGCAAGGGAGGGTCAGAGAAAGGGGGAGAGAGATAATCCCAAGCAGGCTCCACCCTGTCAGTGCAGAGCCCAGTGCAGGGCTCAATCTCATGAACTGTGAGATCATGACCTGAGCCGAAATCAAGAGTTGGACACTCAACCAACTGAGCCACCCAGGCACCCCTCTAGACTACAGTGTTGTATAAAACTCACTTACTGGAGTCACCAAGACAAATTTAAACAAAAACAAAAAACTAAATTAATTGTTTTTATACTCACCACGATGCTAACCTGTCCTAAAGAACTGTATGCTATCTCTCTGGAGAGTCCAAAGAGAGATAAGGATAAAGGCTGGTCACTGCAGATTGACCACCTGGGTGTAAATCTTGGCTCTGCCTTGATGGCCAGATGTGTGACCTTGAGGAATGTACTCAATCACTTTGACTATCATTTTTCTCATCTGTAAAATGGGAATATGGTTAGAGCTGTTTTGAGGACTAAATGCACTGATCCATACAGAACACTTTACAAGGTGTTTGGCATACAATGAGCACTTAAAAGAAACATTAAGTTGTCTTGGCAGGAGTCTGGAAAGTGACAGGCGGACTGGGGCAGCTAGGTGGGCCTGAAATCCCAGTTTAAAACCAATAGCAGACATGTTATCTCATTTGACCCTGATTACATCAACCATGAAATTGGACCCCAAGTCTGACACAGATGGCTCCCTGCCCTCATTGCTGGGATGGTCCCACCAGAGCCCCTTCTATCCAAGAGCACCCACTATCCCAGCGTCATTCGTTGTTCTGAGGATAAATCAGTAACAACCAGGAGAGCATGTTGGAAAGTTTCAGCTCTATCAGCACGGCATTCATATTTTAATCTAGGCATTGGGTATTGCATCTTATTTCCTTTTAAGTTATCGGGGTACAAAAAGTGGGTGCTAAAATTACATGGGTGAACCTGAGTGTGCACAGGGCTTTGAACTTGAGCTTCTGCCCATGCTGGCAGGAAGAGAAGTAGCAAAAATACATGTTGGCCATTAGAATCCAGATTCTCTTTTTAGGTTCTCCCTGTTTGCTCAGGATACTCCCAAGGCCATGACCTGATAAAGCAAATAACACTTTTTTTTTTTTTTAAAGACTAATGTCCTACCGAAGACAAAAATAAAGAAGGGCTCAGAAAGTGAGGGAGAAGAAAGGGAGAAGTAACCTTGTAATTGCTAATGGTGTTTCAAACGGATCATAGTTGCTTTTAAATTAAAATTGCAACTGGATTACCGTGTTCTGGTACACATAATAAATACTGAATTTAGTAGATTTAGAAATTCTCGATGGTGCATCATTAGCAGGCATGTCCTCACAGCCATGTACTCACAGGTATGTGTGAGTGTATAGGCATCTCTATTGCATTTGGTGTGTTTTTTTTTCCTGTTTTATTTTGTGCTTTTGTTTATTTGTTTTGTTTGTATAATCTCTCAAATCCAGCCACAGCCTGTTCTTTTTAACATCAATCTTGTTTCCCCAATTCTCTCTCTCTCTCTTTTTTTTTTTTCCACAGTGATGTCTCAGGGGTACGGAGGGAGGGGTATGGCAGAAAAAAACTATTAGATTATAACATTTTATGGATTGTCAAGGCTCTAATGACATTAGCCACCTAACTGCAAGGTAAAAACCTTTGTGATGTCACATAGCAGGTTGCCACGAGTTTGACAAACCTGTGTGAAGGAAACCAGAGAAAGGAGCTGAAATGTCCACAACACATCTCTCCCCTCCCCCCACCCCCGAGATTCTGTCGCCACCCATGGACATTCCCTTCTTGCTTATCAGCCCCTGAAGGGCACGTTTAGTATAAAATATATATAAAGTCTTCCCAAATCAGAAAGGTCTCCAAGTCTCCAATTTAATTGGAATGGAAAATGCTAACTAATTGGCATCAAAATTTGATTTGTGGGAGAAACCTCCTTTTCGTTGGAAACACAACAGTGTGTCTGGGAACACAAGCCCAGTCCTTCAAAAATCATCCGCGAGCGCCGCCGAGGAATCAATTAAAGTTGATTTGGCATATCTGCTTTTGACAAATATAAAGAAATCTCTGATTAGGTAGAGAAGAAAAGCAGCTTTCTCTTTCTTGCTCTCTCTTCCTCTCTCTTTCCGGTGCCTCTTCCTCTCTTCTCCTCATTTCCCTTTAAAGGCAGTAGGTGTCAGAAGGGGGTGGGTAGTGATATGCAAAACACGGCCTCCATAACCAAAGTAGCCTGCAAAATTAGGTGTCAGCATGCAAAGCTTATTGATGTATGAATGCGGAAAATGAAAGGCGGCAGTAGACAGCCGGGGCTAAAGGTGAGACAGGCACAGCGAGAGCAGCTGTAGATCCACGTCAAGGTGTTGCTATATGAGCTCGGGTTTTTTCTTGAGGGCCACAGCCTAACAAGGTAAGCCTGGCCATGAAATGATGGAACAATACAATATAGGCACACACAGTGTGAATACCAAATAAATTGACATGGTGTCTGCACCCCGCCCCCCCCCACCATGCACATACCCCCCCTCCTCCTGCGCTGCAGCCCCCCTTCAAAGTATGCCTGTGTATTCATTAATAAATTCATATTCTTGAGTTTTCAATAAAAGAAGAAAATGCAGTGTAAACTGGAGTTACTTAGTGACACCCAGCTCATTGCTTTTTATTGTTGCTTGCAGCTACGAAGCCTTCACAGTGCACTAGTAGAATTTATTACTGTCTGTCTCTGTAGCAAGTTGGCGAAGTGCGCCTTTTGAAGAAAATTGACCCACACTTCATGAATATGATGAAAAATGCCAATAACACTACAAAGACGAAGCTCTTGACATTACTCTGCAAAGAGCTAAAAGACAGTAATGAAAGTATTGCAATTACAAATCATTACCTCCTCTCCAGCCAATCGCCACCTTCCCTCCTCTCTCTCTCTCTCTCTCTTTTTTTTTTTTCTGACCACTCTCAAGCTCTGCGGGTGCCCCAGGTGCTGTTTTGCACAGCATGATGGGAAATGGAGGGTGGATGAAAGCTCCAACTGACTTCTCAAAGAAGGGAGAAGGAAACAAGAAGAAAAGGATGGGAGGGTTGGAGGGAGTGCGATAAAATTGCCTCTCCTGTTGCACCTGAAAAACGAAGGTAAAAATGAAAAGTTCTTAAAGCCAGTGGTCAGAAGGTCATGACTTTATGGTGTGGCCTCTTCCAACTGAAAAGTGGGATGCAGAGCACCTCATCTACATTGCTAGAACTATTCCCTCTTGGCCGGTTTCTTTTTAGTCTGGCTTTAGTGAGAGTACCTTTAGTCCTTAACCTTTTATTATTTGTTAGAGCTCCAATTTAGACACTGGCAAATGAATGATCAAAAACATATATTAATGTGTTTTCAGCATAGGAAGCTGGCCTGAAAGGTGGTGCTGAAAAAGTCAAAACAAGGAGAGAGAGAGAGTACTAACTTTAGACTCTAGCTTTAGACCTGAACGTGCCGAAAGGCCCTTGTCCTTGTTATTTAGACATCTTTCTGAAATGGGCCTTCTGTTGCATATGCTTACACTGTTGATTGTTAGAGTTTCATTTTGTTCTCTTTTTAAATTTTTGGGGCTGTGTGTGGAGGGAGTGTATGAATACATGCATTTCTTCACTCCTGTATGGCTTACCTAGGAAGACAGCAGAATTATTTTCTGCTTCTGCTTTGGTTCAGGGTATTAAAATTTTTGGAACTTTATACAGAGCATATAAAGTCAGAAATAGAAACAGGGCAGAAATTATGAAGAGAAGAAAATAGCAGTTTCAGAGATCTGATTCGGAAAGAGGAGAAACAGAACAAGGACAAATACTGTGACATAATTATTTGACCTTGAGGGTGGTCATCTGGCCTCCAGATGCCCTTTCTCAGCTCCCACTGAAAGGTTCATTTTGCTCTCTGATGCTGCTAGAAAGTCTACTAATTGGAGATTTGGTTTTGTTTCCAAAATACCCCATTAGAAATGCAAATTCCTGTGGGGATGATAGATTGTAAATCATTTACATATTAGTATGAAATAGCTATATCAGATTTACTTTCCTTCTAAAATTTAGCCAAACTTTTGATTTGCCGTACGGCACAGAGTATTTTGCATCACACAATATGGAAGTAGGGAGAAAGTAGAGACTAAGTCTAAATGAATCTGGACAATATAGGGTTTAGGATACCCTGAAAGAATTGATTTTGGGGATGAAGAGCAACAGATGGCAGAAGATATATCTAGGAGAGAAGATAGAAATGGGGCTAAAATAGCTTAGCCCATTTTAAAATGTTTGAGGCTAGCCCTTTGGCCAGAAAATGGAGAGGAGGCACATTTTTCTTCCTCTTCCTCCTTTCTCCTATATTAGATGTTCCTTTGCCTTTTTCCAGGACTCAGAATTTAATTGAAATATTGCTGTGAATCAGCTTTTCTGGACTAGCCTGGGAGTGTGGGGACCAACAATATAACACACACACACACACACACACACACACACACAGAATATCATTGTTTACGTGTCAAAATGCATTGTAGGATCCTAAAACCCAATTTATTAGTTGCAACTTTTATTCCCAGCATGGAATGGGTACAATGAGCTGTGGGGGCTGATTGGTTGTTAAGTACCTACTGCCTTCCAGATGCTCATAAGATTAACTTGAACAACCCTGGCCATTTAATCCATTGTCCTTCCTTTAAGCAAGAAAATGCTTACATACCAACACTGAACTTTTAAAGCTTTTAGTTTTCTTTTCAATAATCTCTTTTACATTTATTTTAACTCATTTGCTTACCTGATGATCTCATAGCTGAGAATATCCAGGTCCAACAATCCCTGCCTGTAGAACAGGTTGTCAGCTAAGGACTTGCAGCAGCAATGACATTACCTGTCATGCACATCGTCATACCTCATTGCCATATCCATGGCATCATTACCAGTAGACTAGATAGTCCTCTTTTACTAAGACTTGGAATCCTTCTCATTCTGTGTTCGAGGGAACTCCTATTTGTTGATGAAAGTTGGCATACCAGAGTAGAACTATTTGTGATTCTTGGGCTTTACCAGTACATGTAATGTCAATATACCTGGCAAAATTGTCTCTCCAGGAATAGTGATTGGCTAGTGCATCTGCTAAAGGGGAAACCAGATCTCTGAGTGGTCAAGCTAGTAACGTAAGGTACTCATCTCTCATTCGTTCATCCTCCCATTCCGTATAAATACAGTGAGTTCCTGTTACTTGCCTGGAACTCTTTGGGGCCACGTAGCTATATCAGTGATGCTTTCTCAGGTTTGACAATGAAGTAAGACCTAGTGGCTAAGCTTTTTGATACACAGCCATAAACTAGTCTACCCAAGAGAAGAGACTTCTGGGTGGAAGATAGCAATAGATGGAACCACCTGTCTCTACAGGACAGCAGTGCAGTGGGAGGAGCCTACGGAAGTAAGTACATCTTAACACTGGGGCTCCTGGGTAGAACCTGGATTAGTCCTGAGGGGAAGGTTTATTTTACATTTTAAAGATGCAATTTGCAGTCAGTTGCCAGAGAAGGACAGAAATGACTAGGATAGTAGCAACCACTAAGCCGCAGAGCTGTGACGCATATATAAATACGAATATGACACAAACTGCATGTCTACAAGAATCCATGTGGCAAAATTGGCCCTCCCATCAGATTTTGCATATGCTCTTTTACTTTCTGTGTGAGTCCAAACAGGCCAGATCCTCTCTTTCTTGTAGCAAGAGTGATAGCTGAGGCTGGCACTGGAAGGTGAGTGGGCTTCTGGTGTTTGTATCACCAGGTCTAGCATGGTTGCTGGCACTCAGGAGATGCTGGGTGAATCAAATTGTTCAGAAGGTCAAAGGAAACGGGAGTGCCGACAAGGGTTGATTTTCAGGTGTAGTCCATTAGATATTCTGTGGAAGTTCAAAAAACGGAATTGAATTTGATATTGGTGCTAGACAACTTGCATGAAAGCACATGGACAGAGTAAGTATTACAGACCTAGATACTCAGTAAATACTAGTGTGCTTATAAATATAGGGTTTTCTTCACTCTTTTTTCCATGCTCTGTTGATGTGGTATATGAGTTAGGCCAACCACCAGGTTACACAGCTGTAACAAATAACTCCCCAAATTTCAGTGGCTGAACACCAGAAGTTTATTTCTTACTAATGTAAGAGTTCTATGTGGGCATTCCTGGTTGTCAGGAATCATAAGACAAAGCTTTCCTTTGCTTATGATTTTGCTATCTCCTAGGGCCTTGGAAACTATAGAACCAGTCAGCAGACAGGGGAAGAAAGTATTTCAAAGACATAGACTGAACTGCTCACATTTCATTGGTAACAACCCCTTCAGACCCCAGCCAGTGCAAGGTGGGGTCTGGGAAGTATGGTCATGGCTGAGTACCGGCTTCCTAGTGAGCACTGCTCTGTGGAAGTGGAACAGGGATTTGGGGTAGGCAGTTAGCCATCTTGCACACACATAGGTAGGTGAGTCTCCAACATCAGTCAGTAGTGGCTGCAAATATGATGTGGTTTAAGTGGTCAGACCTTCCCTTCCTACCATCACAGGAAAAATCTCACCATCAGTCATCCCTCGGCGTCTTCTTCTTACAGTTCCTTACCCAAAATAAAAAATTGTGAAAAATCAGGAACACAATTAGGTGGGTCACATTAAGAAGGGTGATCATAGAATGCTGACCCCTTGGCTGTATCATGGAAGGAAACAAATAGTAAGGGGGTCGACTTTGGAATCTGTCCAGGGTCATTCTCCATGCCCAGGCCCCCTGCAGAATGTAAGCCTAAAGGAATAGAGTGTCCTCAGGATGCTGATGGAACAGTTCATGAGAAGACATCCCTCAGGCTTCTGCCTCATGAGCAGGTGCCACTGATAAAACAATAGGGAACTCTTGGAGGGAACCCCAGGCCAGTGCCAGTCTGTGTCGGTGTAGCTGCAGTTAGCGAGTCCTCAGAAGCACTTCTCGAGGTCTGTCTGATCTGGAGGCGGCCATGTTTTCCTGTTTGCCCAGCACCATCTTCCTCCTATTCTGGGTATTTAGGAGATAGAAAAAATCTCTGATATGAGAAGTGTAGTCAGTGGGCTCTGGTCTGAGAAACTTCTACATGCGATAGAAACGATCATTTTGAAGAAAACAGCCATCAGCCATCAGCGAAGGGGTCATAAAGTCTGGGACTCATTTTGGCCTAAAACAATCATAGCTGCCCTTCTTCATACTCTCCTTTTTTTGCCAGGTTCATCTACATTAAAATTATCATTCAAAAGGCATGGAGATAGTCCAATTCCAACTTTGGGCTATTTTCATGGCTTCCTTAGGTTTACATACTTCTTTAACTAGGATTCACTGTAAATATTCTGAGGCCAGCAGTCTTTATATGAATACGCAATGTGTGTGACCTTGCTTCTTAGGGGTGGGGCAGCCCTAGAGATCAGATGGGGGCCTGTTTCATTGTGGTACAGATGCCACACTTCTTGGTGGAAATAAATGCCCAGATTATTGAAAGAATGTAGAGATTTGTTGGCAGTTCTGGGTCAAGGTAAGTCAGTAGTTATATATTTTTTTCTCTTTGGAATTACACTAGGGAGAGGGTGGCCTCAGGTGCTCAGACAACTGGCTGTACCTCCTTGTCACTTGGCCACAGAAATTTGAATGGGTCTGTATACATGGCTTCTAATATTTCAGGCCATTTACTTGCTTTGTAAGTGATGCAGCTTCCCCTCAAGTTTTGCATTTGCTCTAAACCAGATGGCCGTGATGCCTTGGCTAATGCCTTTTAATATCTAAGCCTTGTATATCTAGTGCTTGGTTAATAACAGGGAGAAAGCTCCGGTGACTCACCTTGACCTCTAGAGGGAAAAAACATCCTTTTAATAATCTGGGAGTTTATTTGGATCGAAGGCATACTGCATGTTACACAATCTTCTTGTAGACCCGCACGGGTCACAAAGTGGCACCCTTGTTTTTTATGAAGTCAGCAAAGACGTATAGGGGCCAGGCTCACCGCTTCTCTGAGAGCCTTCAAATTCATCTTTAATATGTAACCTACTAGCAGAGCAGAAATCCTCACTAAGTTTAACAGGCTCTTCTCTGACAACTTTTCTAAGTGTATAACCTTTGTTGCAATTAAAGGTACATTTTCCAAATGTCCTTAAGAAGGAGTGCAGGCCCATATTTTAGGAGTCAACCCACAATCTCTCATGTCTTTTTACTTTACAGTTTCTCTCTGCTGCTAAACTAGGAAATACTTGAGGGTGGAGACAAATACATTGATCAGTGTTCTAAATAGAACAATGCCTGAATACATGGGTCAGATTTGGTGAATAAATGAATGGGTGGAGGCTTACGGTGCACCTTCACCAGTAGTTCTGAACCAGGGGTGATTTGCCCCCAGGGGCTAATTGACAATGTCTGGAGATGTTTTTGGTTGTTACAACTTGGGGGATGTGTGTGTGTGTTGTGTGGGGGGATGCTACTGGTATCTCGTGGGTAGAGGTCTGGGAAGGTGCTAACAGTCCTCACAACAAAGTAATCTGGCTCAAATGTCAATAGTGTCGAGTTTGAGAAATTGCCACATGCATCCTATAATGCCACATGACTGTCTGGAGATGGCCATTGGTCTTTGGAAGATCCATTCAGCACATATTTATAGAGCATTTTTCATGTTGAAATTCAACCAAGGTGCCCACTAATGAAGCCCTCTGAAATTTTCTTTTCCCGGTCTCATATATATATATATATTTTTTTTTTTGCCTTCCTCCACCCTCTTCCCTTATCCTTACCATTTTCCAATATCCATGGGAAAAATGAAAGTATACTGCATTGCAGGAGGGACTGTCTGGAGGTAGGAGCATGGCTCTTTCTAGTTACTAACTTAATTATAGCCATGTCTTTTCTGGACCATTCCTTCTGAAGATAAACCTATTTATGCTGCCCTCACACAGCTTGGGAAGCCCTTTAGAGATGGGTACTGAAGGTAAAGAAACACACTGACAGGATGTTTACTCTAATGATGCTCTCAAAAGCATTTGAGATGTTTAAACATATGCTTCCAGCATCTCTTTCTATCTTCACATTGCTGCTAAATTGTGGAAAGCTGTAAATAGAAATAATGGACTCAGTTTATTTTTAATTAGAAGGCTGCTGCTTATAGCCAAAATCGTGACACTACCAAGCATGTCTTTCTCTCATTTGGAAGGAAAGAATGGAGTGATCCTAGGGTTTTGAACTTGAGCCAGGTTCCCCGAGTGTCTTGGTCTCTGAATCCTGCAAACCCAGTGCCATTCAGTGGCATGTGGCCATAGGATGATTCTCTGCACCACTTAATAATGTCTTTAGATGTAGCAAATAATGCTATATTATTTATGCAATAATAAACACTTAATTTAGGGAGCTGTTATATTTTTCCTTCATGTTTGATTGTTAATATTTATCCATGAATTCAATAAAGTTTCATATTTAATTTTTTTTCTGGGAAGGTCCTATTAATTTTTTAGGCATGTGCATGGAGTAACATTGTCATGATGCTCACTATCTCCCAAATTAACTTTATTCTGGGAATATAATATTTCTCCATAGACAACATTTCTGAGTCTGTATCCCCCTTGCCACACCCCCCTCCCCCCACCAGCTGTAAGGTGACATGGATAGACAGAGCTAGCCTGGTGTTCTGTTGTTTTAGGATCCTCTGGAGTGGCAGGAACCTTCACTGTTGTTTCAATCTTCTGCACCAAAGTGGAGAAAATGCCCATCTAAACACAGCCCAACTTGGAATTGCCTGTTCATGGGGCAGAGAGCAGCCACTCTCTAGGCCCTAGTGCTTCCCAAAATGCTGTGATTTATGACATACTCCCTGCTTTGAAAGAACTAATTCTTTCTTCTTTCCTGATATTTGAATTTTTTTCCCTACTGGATTAGTATTTCCTATTCTGTGATGGGATGCTGACCTTAAAGAATCATGATACATGGAGTGAAAACTTTACTGTTTTGCATTCATACTATAGTGAAAAGGTCTAAGAAGAGAGTTTGATGGGACATAAGAATCAGCATGTTTAGTGATGCCTAATTAGGTTTAAAAGGGTGTTAGGGAAGGAAAATTTCCTTTGAAGGAAAGGAAATATGATAAGGTTGTTTGGAACTATGCTTTCCAGTGTGATAGATGTTAACATATGTGACTGTTGAGCCCTTGAAATGGAAGTAGTCTGAATTGAGATGCAATGGAAGTATAAAATACACATTAGATTTCAAATGGTGTGAAAAAATGTAAAATACCTAATTTACAACATTTTATATTGATTACATGTTGAAATAATTGTATTTTAGATATACTGGGTTAGATAAAATATATTATTAAAATTAATTTATCTATTTCTTTTTACTTTTATTATGTAGCTACCAGAAAACTTAAACTTAGTAAGTGGCCCACATCTGTGATTTGCATTATATTTCTGTTGGACAGAATGCTTTCTGTGAATGGCCTTGCCTTCCAGAGCACGTTTCCATGGCCTAGAGGTAAAAGTTTAAAATTTGCTATAGTTTGGTTTAACCCAAACTATACTGTAGTTCCAAGTTCTCAGTCCCAGAGCAGGGGCTCAGCCCCATGGGTAACTGAGCCTCTAAGTCAATGGATACCATTATGTCTGTGAAGACTCTAAAATTAAATGCGAACGTGTGTGTGTGTGTGTGTGTGTGTGTGTGTAGAAGCTTCTTGACTTTCTTCACACTCTCTAAGGGATCCTTGACCAACACTTAATTTGTACAAGTCCAGTGGACCTCTGTTCCTATTGAAGTGAATGGTGGCTGGCATTCCCCCTGATATGGTGATATTGCCTTGACCCCAAACCATTTTAAAACTGACCCATGGTGAGGACTCTTAGTGTGATTTTGTCACTCTTTTCTTCTTTAGTTCTTGTTAGCTTACTGTTGCCTTCAGAATAAAGAGCACATTTCCTAGGATAGCACTGAAGGCCGATTATATGGGACTACTTTTCTAGTTGCATGTCTATATATGTTCCAACCACAAAAGTCTGCTTAATTTCTCAGAATCTGACCTTCACTTAAAAGCCATGCATCTAGGGGCATCTGAGTGGCTCAGTCGGTTAAGCGTCTGACTCTTGACTTTAGCTCAGATCATGATCTCAGGGTTGTGAGATCCGGCCCCATCTTGGGCTCTGTGCTGAGTATGGAACCTGCTTAAGATTCTCTCTCCCTCCCTCCCTCTCTGCCCCTCCCCTGTTCTCTCTCTCTCTCTTAAAAAAAAAAGTCATGTGTCTTTGGAGATGCTATTCCCCCTTCTTAAAATTTCTTCCTCCCCAAACCTTCATTCATATTCTATTCAACATTAAAGTAGGTTATAAGACAGAATGGGTAGAACGTATTTGTTTATTTCTTATAGGATTAACATACAAACATGCAAAGACTTCCATAAATCAGTAATAAAAATAAAATATAAGAAATATAGGCAAAAGATATTAAGAAATTTAAGGAGTAGAAAGCTATGACCAGTAAATATGAAAAGATGCTCCATTAGTAAGAGCCTTTTCCTTAATTTTTAATGTTCTAGATACCATTTAAAATCTTTTGTATAGTTAATCATTCCATGTCAATATTCATTACTACTAATACTTCGATAAATGCAAGTACAAACAATAACACATGCCACTGTTGGTGATGGCAGGAGAAATGAGCATTGGCATAAAGAATCAATGGGCCTGTAAATTTTTTGAAAGCTGGCTAATCAAAATTCAAAATTCAAATGCACACACACTGTGACTGGAAATCAGATTTCTAGGAATCTGTCCTATACAAATATTAGGAGGAATGCATAAAAGTGTTGGTACAAGGTTTTTTCATGATAATCTAGATTGGTTAAATCAACTCTGGAATAAGCCTGTAATACAGTCATTGAAAATGAATCAAATTGACCAATATAGACTAATTTGTGGAAAGATGAATAAGCTTTATTAGTTGGAAAATATAAACAGTATACTGTAGATAGTTTGATTTTTCTTTTCAAAACAAAATATACATGTGTATATGTAGTATTACTACTACTGTATTTATTGAGAATTTCTAAGTACCAGGTACTTTTTATATTCATTTTCTTTGTTTAAATTTCAAAACAGACCTAGAACATGTACTTTTACTAATGGTACTTTACATTCTAGAAAAATACCACAGAGAGAAACTAAGTAAGTAGCCTAAGATCATACAGCCAGTTGGTGGTTGAGCTGAGACTTAAAACCAGCCAATTAGATTTCAGAGCTAGTTGTCTTCGCCTCTGTGCATGTGTTGGGAGAGGGGGTAGAATGGCATATTTACATAAAAGCAAATTACAAATCTCAAAGCATATGCCCCACAGGATTAAAGCTTTGGAAACTGAGATTGGAAAGTGGGAGGAAAGGACTTAAAGTGTTTGTTTTAGATACTTCAGTAGAAGAAGGAATGAAGGTCAAATTGAGGGTAATTGTTTATTTATTCATTATTTATTTATTATTTATTATTTTTTAATTATTTTTTAATTTACATCCAAATTAGTTAATATATAGTGCAAAAATGATTTCAGGAATAGAATTTAGTGATTCATCACCTACATGTAACACCCAGTGCTCATCCCATCACCATTAGCCCTTCCTCCCACCCAGAACCCCTCCAGCAACCCTCAGTTTGTGCTCTACATTTAAGAGTCTCTTATGGTTTATCTACCTCTCTGTTTTTGTATTATTTTTGCTTCCCTTTCCTTATGTTCATCTGTTTTGTATCTTAAATTCCACATATGAGTGAAGTCGTATGATTTTTGTCTTTCTCCGACTGATTTATTTCACTTAGCATGATACTCTAGTTTCATCCACATTGTTGCAAATGGAAAGATTTCATTCTTTTTTATTGCCAAGTAGTATTCCATTGTATATATACCACATCTTCTTTATCCATTCATCAGTTGATGGACATTTCAGCTCTTTGCATACTTTGGCTGTTATCGATAGCACTGCTATAAGCACTGGAGTGCATGTGCCCAGATCAAGGGTAATTTTATATTTTGTGCTTTTCTATATTTTCACATATTGTTCACTTTCTATATATTCAAATGTTATCTATTGGATATTAGACAGATGATGCTTTTGTAATTGAGAGCCTATCTATAAGTGCTGTTTTGAGCTTATGAGACTCTGCTCAGTCTTTGTGAAGCCTTTTCCAGTCTTCTTACTTAGAATCAACACTGCTCTGGTGTGTACTCCCTTCGAGATCAATATGCCTTATATTGTATTAGTTCCAATGATGTCTTTCTTCTGCCCTAGACTGGAAGCTCAGTGAAGACAGGAATGGCACATAGTAGGCATTCAGCTGGTGTTCAGGTGGATAGATGCATGGGTGTGCATATGGATGGAAAGTGTAAAACAGGTATGAATGTCACGGAGGGATTTTCACCTCAAGCGTCAGCCTCACTGCTCTGTTGTGATCGTAATACTCTAACAGGTAGGGCTGCTGGCACCTCTCTAAATCCCTGTGTGCTGCGTCTAGCTCGGTGCCAGGATGAAGTAGGGCCAACAATGACAAGTGCTATTTAGCATGATTTTCTTGGCACCACTTTGAGCTTAATAATAGGAAGAAATGTGGCAAATGAATTCTCTAAAAATTTATCAACCTTGGGTGGAGATGATGAGAAATAGTCTAATAGCAGAAAAAATAAAACTGAGGAGGGGCCTTAAAATGTCAACTCTTCTACTTGGGCCTCCTATGTAGATGAAAGAGCCCTCAGTGAAATGAGAGCATGTGTTTAAAAGCTTCATTTCTGTACCTGGCACTTAGTAGGTATTCAGAAAAGGTGTCTGTGTACACACATGGTAATGGAATATACCTCCCATCAATTTGTACAGTAATCCTGGATAGGAAGATAAAAAAAAACTCATAGGAATCATTTATTATATTCTATAATTTAAAAATTTACTCAAGAAAATAGCTATAATCTATAAAAAGAAACAAAAGAAAGGGAACTCACTTGATTATTGATCTTCTCATATATGCTTTCTCTGTCTCTACCCTTAAAGATAGGGGATTGATTAGTTAACTGGGGAAGCAATCACACTTCCAGATTATCAGTTTGATGCCACTGTAAACTTGGAGTGATTATTTCCTTAAAAATGACTGTGCTGAGTCGAAAGTACAAGCTGTGTCTATAGCCCTCAGCAATAGAGTTGAGTGGTGGGAGCCACAGGCAGAATTGGCCTCCTTGGTCTGCTGATCCTGGCTTAACCCCTTGAATGCCCAGATGATTTTTAGTAGATGCATATAAGGGTGATACTTTTAGAGCTTTTCATTGCATGCATGCTTTCTGTGGGATCACTCAATTAATTATAATTGTCCTGCCCTGAAGAGCATGACCCCTGGCAGACTAGAGGTGTGGCCCTTCAGGGGTTTTATTTCAAACCTTATTTTACAGAGAGCGACTCAATCCATGGACCCTCTTCCTCAATATTTAATCAGACGGCAGGAGCTTCAGTGTCATAGGATCCCATTCTTCACTTAGAGAGTTAACTGACTCCTTGTGGCCTTCTTCAAAAACTAGGAAGTAGGCTGTGCATGCTGGTCAAGGATAAGCAGGGTACCACTGCACCTGCTCCAGCAGAGCCCAGGATATTTTGAATGGGCTAACCGCTCAAACCCAGGAATGGGAAACCTGTTTGTAGCATGTGTTTTGGTATAAGTCATTTGTAGAGAAAGATCACCAAGAGATGAGGTAAGGAAGGAAAAGGAGGAGGAAGAGCCAAAGAGAAGGAAGAGGGAGGGAAAGAGGAAGAGGGGAGGAAGGAGACAACTATGATGATGGCCACTTTAATGAGAGCCATTACTAGGCTACTAGGGTTGCCTGGGTGGCTTAGTCAGTTAAGTGTCTGACTTTGGCTCAGGTCATGATCTCATGGCTCCTGAGTTCGAACCCCGCATTGGGCTCTGGGGTGACAGCTCAGAGCCTGGAGCCTGCTTCGAATTCTGTGTCTCCCTGTCTATCTCTACCCCTCCCCTGCTCATGCTCTGTCTCTCAAAATTAAATAAACATTTAAAAATTTAAGAAAAATAAGAGCCATTCCTAGAGGCTTTCAACTATCTCTTGGTCAGGCACAGGGCTCAAGGCACAAAGTGCATTGCCGTCCTTCTCCCTACATGCTCTGACCCCACATCTCTAACATTTTATACAAGGAAAAAGATGCTGAGTGTCAGGGAAGTCCTTGAAGAAGGCACGTCCTCCCAAGTTGGACTATGTATGTGTGTTAAGGATTGAGGAGACATTTTCGGTGGTGGTGAGGAAAGATATTTTTGGACCGCCTGTTTATATGCATATGGACCTTAGGCCATTTTTATAACCTTTCGGAAAGCTGCTTTGTTTCTTTACATAGTAGCTCCAAGAGCTATTCAAACTGATGGCCCTTGTCATGTCAACCCTAGGAGCAGTTCTAGTTCTGGGCTTTTGTTGAAGACCATCCCTCAGTACTCGAGTTTTCCAGAAGAGTCATCATAAAAATAGAGATAATGTCTGTAATATAAAGACCATCATGTGTTTTTGAGTACCTACTACATTTTCTACCCAGTTCTAGATGCTGTATAGGATACAAAAAAAGTTCAAAATCCTTGGCCTCAACAGATTTACTACCTAGTCATTGGCCAAGATTTTCTACAAGATAATTACCTCAGTCACTTAATCATGCATGTTTTCAGGAGCCATTTATGAAACATTTGTAAGTTGCCAGGTACTGGGTTAGGCGGTAAGGTTTAATAGTAAAACAGGTTTTTTTTTTTTTTTGCCTTCAAGAAGCTGGTAAAGAGACTAAATACTACATTGTTTTATGTGTACTGGGAGACCATCAAAATTCAGAAGACTGAGGCATCAGGATAGACTATGATGTAATGGGGACCAGAGCAGACTCTCAATAAATCCTGTTTGAGTGGTCCTATCCCAGTGTGCCTTTGTGCATGCATTTGGTAAATATTTGGGAAGTAGTATGAGGCATTGAGCTAGAATTTGATCCCTGGGTAGAGTTTTGATGGCTGGAGAGTTTTAGAAGGCAGGGGCTACATGAGGAGGCAGGTTAGATCTCAGCTAGGAGCCTTAGTCTGTGGATCTACAGGAAACCCTGATTTATCCTTTCACTTTATAGGTGAAGAAACTGGGCCCAGCAAAAGGGAAAGGATTTTAATTCAGTACTAAGGACCTAGCAAGCAGCAATACCTAGCCAGATCCTAAGAGTTTCTTGTGTCATTGTTTCCTTATTCCAAGTATGGAGCACTGCACTCTGAGTACAGGGGAATGCTCGGGGGTCTCCAGGGGCAGAAGTCGAAGTATAGTCCATTCTGGATACTGAAAAGGGGGAATGGAAAGAAGAAAGGAAGGAGGAAAAGATATGTTTATCATGGGCCAGGCATGCTCCTTTAATCATCATATCAATCAAATGAACAGGGTAGATATTGTCCCCTTTTACACATGAAGGCACTGAGGTTCAGAATAGTTATATATCTTGCCCAAGCTCATATCTTACAAGTGGTGGGACTGAAAATCAAACCCATGTGTATCAGACTTTGGAGTTTGGGCTCTAACAACTGCATTGACTGCAACCAGACGACTATCCATATGACCCTGTGTTTTGATCCCTAACTTCTTCTATATCAGTGCTTGGTGTGGTGCTCTTTTCCCTGATATTTTGAGGGAAGACAAAAGTGTCCAGCATCATGACTTTTTACTTGAAGTTTCACTTAATCTTCATCTCTCTTTAAAGTTGTTAGTATTATCCCAGTCCTTCAGGACAGGAGACTGAGGCTGTCAAGCCCCAACTTGAACTTGTCTAAAGGACAGAGCTGGAGTTTAAACCAGCTCTGACCTCCAGTTCCACGTTGCTTCCTTTATAATGTGAGTTTTCGAGCCACAGAAGGGGAGGATCCCTTGCAGAACTGAGGAATGACTGTCGCATGTCTACCATTTCCAGCTTGGAATGGAGCTCAGACCCAGAGAATCTTATCAGCTTTATTTCTCTGCCTGCCCTGAAACTCTCTCCTTGCATTTTATCTTAGAGGCAGTTTTTAAGAGCTATATTGACCAGTAATTTAAGAACAAGATTCCCAGGCTTCACTGTCCTGCTAAAAACTGAACTTCAAAGAGTTATCTAGTCCATGCAGTCTGTCTGCATAATATCCTTCCTTTGTAGAGAAAGATATTAGGAAAAAGATGACTTTCTAATGGCAAAGGACAGGACAGGCACCTCCGATATCATATGATAACCATCTGCTTAAGGAGTTAGAGCTACTAATTGGTCTCTCACCTTCAGTATAAAAAATACACCTCCAACTTGGGGTTATTGTACAGTTCAGTCATCAAAATCTACATTAAATGAACCTTCAAGTTGTGGCACCGACCACGACTTTCTTTTTTTTTTTTTTCCCCTTGTCATGGAAATTGAAATGACTGCCAGAAAGGCATGGAGAAAGGTTGTGCGACAGATGGTGGGATTTCTGAGGCCAGAGAAGTCTGTAATTTATATTTCTCAGGGCTGGTTTAAAGCACTATCCAAATAGCCCAAGCTGGAGCACCTAGGGAGGCTGGTCAATGAGTTGCTAAATGTAGACTGTCTGATAGCTTTAGGATTTCAGAAAGTAATGATCAAATAAAATCCTTGTCCTCATGGAACTTGGACTTCTCTAGGTCTTTATCTCTCTGGGTAAAGACTGATGCTGAGGTAGACAGTGAACACATAATTAGGCAGAGTAAGACTCCTCACATAGGATGATTTAGGGGCAACTCAGAGTCTCCCCCACCGACCTTCCCAACAAGCAAGAAACAACTATTTTGTCAACTTGTTATAGTGTCTGAAATACCACCATTAGAGATGCATTGCACTTATGAATTTCAAATTTAGAAATAATCCCCTGGTAGAATGTACATATTCTCTCAACATAGATTTGTTTCTTTGTCTTCCCAGCACACACATCTTAGATCAAAGCTCTGGGTGGTGGGGATGATGCAGTGGGTGGGACAACTTAGGGAGGTAGCAGTTTTGTTGACGTTGGACATTCATGCAGAAATTTCCAGCATCTTCTTTAAACCTTGCTATTACAATGTTGTAGGGGGCATGGCTTCACTTAGAAAACCCATAGATCAGAAAGAGAGTGGCTGGCATATATGAAGAAGATACCATGTTGTTTCTATCAGGATGGTCCAAGATCACTCCCTTTCACCCTTCATTGCTACCCGACAATTTGCAGAATTAACTACAGAGTCATGATTACTGACCAGCTGATTACCCTGGTGAAAGCATGTTCTTCTTTCCCCAGGCTGCCAGCCCAGTGGAAATCCATGTGCTACTTGGTTCTTCAGTTTCTTGTGGTTGAACCATTGAAGATGTCGGCTGCAGGAAGAAAAGAAGATAGAAAGTCCTTCCAAGACATGACTAAGGTAACGAGCTACAAAACTTGACTAACCACAGGGTTATTGTCTTCTGTTTCTTCAAATGACTTAAAGGCAGTGGCCTAATTCATGGATTCTCACCCTGTTGTCACTCCCAGTTGAAATGTCCTCCATCACATTTTCTAATCATTCAGACCCTCCAGTTCCTTCCAGTTCAGAACACAACTCATGTTCTCCATAAAGTGCTTCCTTTTCCATCTTGTCTGCATAGTCCAGTCTTCTGACCTTTTATTGTTCTTATCGTTTTCTTAGACTGTTATGGTTTTATTGCTCTGCAGTATTATATATCAAGTTCACAGGCATCCTTCGTATCTCTCCAACTAAACTATAAGCCCCTTAAGGAGAGGAACGATGTCTTATATATCTCTAGTGCTTAATGAATTACATGGCACTATAGCACTTTTTGAATTGAATTGAATTGATCCATTTATTTCTAATCCAGCGGCAGTGCTAAGTTGCTAGCCTGACTTGGAATGAACAGTGCCAAAGGATATAAGAAAAATATTAAAGTTGATCAAGTCTTCAGTAGAACAGCTCCACTAGAAACCATAAATTCCCTGTGAGGATTGGACAGAGAACATGCTCTGAATACATAACCTTGGATCACTGTGAGCAAGTGGGTGAAACAAGGTGAAAGGTGATTTAGAGGAAAGGAAGAGAAAATTAAAGAAGATTAGGGAACTCAGAGACTATGTTTTGAGACTATAACCAGGAGGACAGTTAATCATCATGTGTTTCCAGGGCACGTATTTTGTAGTAAAGTGTGGTTTTTGAGAAAAAAAATACTGGGGCAAAGAAGAGGTTGTTCATCCTGTGATGTGTGAGCTCCTGGAAACAACTGGGAGAGAAGAAGAAGAAAGTTCTGGAATGGACAAACAGAGTTGTGGAAATGAGAAAAAATAGATTGGAGACCCCTGGCCTAGAGACTAGAAAATGTAGGGCACACTTTGTGTACAAGATTGTGGAGAGCCAGCCAAGGTATGTCTTAAAGAATATTCAGTGGGAGTCCTTAGCCACGGAGCTTGTCTGGGCCTTTGAGGGTCTTGACTACTTTCCCCATCCAGGAACAAGGGGGAAACTTCAATGGGTGGATGACAGGGAAATTGTTAAAGTTTCTTCAGCCAAGGGGCTGGTCATTATCTGCCCCAAGCTGTCCCAGTCCATCCATCCAGCCCTGAGGCAGGTTGTACCTCTGATAAAGGCAGGATTGGGTTCTCGAGAAGAAAGGGCAGTAGAGAATGAATCTTTACCCCTTCATTTTTCCACTTCTCATTTGGTGTCCTTACAGGGTGTGTCAAAATCGATTATTTCTTTCTGGCTGCATTTACCTACCCTGGGGTTTGCTGTCTCTGAGAATGAGATTTATTGCTGCTGGAGGGAAAATGGTCCGAACTGGGGCAACATTCAGAAGCCCTTGGCAATGCTTTTTCATTCTCTTTCTCGAACTGATTCCTATCCATGTCCTTAGGCAAGGCACTTTGTTTTCCCATCACTAAAATGGGATAATAAGTGCTCTGACAAAAATAGCATGGGAATAAATCCATTTGCCAGGCTTCTCTCTTTGAAGTCAACAAGGATGCGTTATCATTACTGTAACCACTTTAACGCTCTCTCTTTGAAGACACCGGCACAAACCTAGAGGCATCGCAAATATATTTAATTGCGTCCATTTTTCTCCCTGCAGAATTACAAGAGGGGTGGCCAAAGTGTGGGAGTGGGAAGGGGCAGCCGTGGGGGTAGAGGGAGAACAGAATGGTGAGGGCAGATCTTCACAGTCCTATTAGGCATCACAAGCTCAATGATAACAATAATCAAGGGCACCATCTGACTGTTTTTTTTTTAAAAATCTAAAGACCCTCCATGCGCATGCTGTAAACACCTGGGTGGCCTCTGGGGCTGGAAGCTGATTTCAGAGGCACGGTTTACAGGTGGGAAAAGGAGACACCTGATTGTCAGGAATCAAATGAGGAGCAGAAAGTTGGAGAAATTCACCTCCAAATTTATGGGGGCAGGTTTGTAGCACCCACATCCTAATCTGGTGACAGAACAGTGATTCTGAAGAGAATTGCAACTCTCAGATGAGTGCCTTTATTATTCAAGGCCCAACCTCAGCACAAAACCTGTGGGTGATTTTTTCCCTCTCTCTTTTTTCCTTCTCACTCTTTCTGGGCTGATTCTATTAATTTCCCCCAATGGCACATGTGCGGTCCTGCACCGACGCTGCCATTGCTGATCTCCTTATTCATCTCGTAGCAGAGAGGCCATTTGGATGAATATATGTTCCCCATTTTCTTTGCATTATAAATTCAGTGTTGTGGGAAAAGGAGCGAAGTGTAATGGCAAGGCCTCCACAGTGAAATGTCCCTATTTGAGAAGAGGAGTTTTATAGGGGGGAACAATTGACAGGCTCTCAGTACAGTGGGTACATTTTTCTGTACAACTGCATCACCACTAATGATAAATGAGGAATGTATGATAGCTGGCACCGTTGTCTGACAGCTACAGTTTTGGCCAGAGGGCCGTGGCAGCCTTTAGACTTCTGTTCAAAATGAGTTAAACATATTAGGCATTATGAAGGCACAGAAGCCTCAAGAATGAGTGCTGAAATGAGTGATCCGGGTAGGCTCCTGGGTACACAACTTGCAAAGCAGATGTCATTCTAATAATGTGTGATATAGAACATGCCTGGCCTAAACCCTGCTGGATGAAATATGAAGCCCCGTTGGTGATATTTAATACCATTTTATGAGGTGCCATCTTATAAAGACAATGCCCGCCGTATGTGGAATGCTTAAGGTATTTTGCCAAAGGCACAGGGAGGTATCTGGAGTAAGTAGAATTTTTATTATTTTATAAGCCTTTACTTTGTAATATTTCTGTTTCCACATTATTGTGGGGGCTTGCTGCCCTAACCCTTTGTCGAGTGAACCTGATGAGCGGCTTGCTGGTAGATTGACGGATAGCCCTTGCTGTTTCTGGAAGAAAAGGCTAGTTCCCACCTAAATGCATTCTTCAGAAAAGCCCTCAAAGCAGAAATACAGCTTTGCTACCAGCATTCTTCAAGCGGGGACTTTGAGGCCGGCACACAAAAATATTGCCATTTTGCAAGTGGACCGTCTCGAGGGTAATGGAGGATTTGTGTGGACTATAGCTACCAGTTCACATTTTCTCTTTTCTCTACAGTTTCTGATGTCAGGTATCCACCAAAGTTTGGGGTCCCTTTTAGGACATCCTAAGGTGGATCGGGCTTGTGAGTCCTAAGCTACAGCATTGATGTGGATCTTGTGGCCCCTAAAGCCCTCGAAAATCTAAGCATGTGAACAGCGATGGTCCAGGGCTGGAAGTGATTCTCGGACGAGGTGTGGTGCAGAGAGAGAAAGGGCACTGTTGGAAAGGATGAAGTGATGATACGAGTACCCATTTTAAAGCATATTCACATTTTACATTTATTTTCTAAATGCATGTGCATTTATAACTCACATACCACATACGGCACTCCATGAGTTGAGAGCCTTGTAATCGACCAGACTCAGAATGCTTAAGGAAGGCATCACATGTTACATTCGGAAGCAGGGTCTGTTCTCCTCATACTCATGGTCTGGGCAGTGACATTTCTTCAGGGATCGGTTCAAGGTGAAATATCCTATATTAATTATAGGTGCAATGGTGGAAAAAGAAGAGTAGTTTCTTCCTCCTTCCCTTCCTTCCTTCCTTCCTTCCTTACTTCCTTCCTTCCTTCCTTCCTCTCTCTCTCTCTCCAGTGTACCAAAGAAACTTCTCAGCACATCCTCAGAAGTAACATAACCAAGGTCATTTACTTCAGAATTTAGGTCTAGCTCTTTGGACAGACCTCTGCCTAACAGTTTGTGGGAGTAAACACTGCCTTCTCTAAATGGCATACCATCCAGACAGTGTGTACAGCCTGCTGGGTGTGTGTGGCTAGGAAGGATACTCTTCCCCGAACCACTGCCTCTCCACCACCATCAGTGGAGGTATTTGCTAACATGTAGTCTGGTGTGTTTGTTTTCCAGTGGTCTTATGCAGATTGTTCTTGTTGTTGTGTGATTTAGTTAAATATCTAGTAATTGATGAAATATTACTGCAAAAATAAGGGAGTTGTTCCTCCACTAGTGAAACACACACTTTGGGGCTACTCGATGAAAGTAAGACACTAAAAAAAATGTGCTGTTGAATTAGCCATGTGTAAGACATCTGCAAAGGATTGGAGGAAGATCATAAAAATTAAGAGCACTTTACATTCAGATGGCTTTACAAGTGTCTAGTTCTCATTCCATTTGAAAGAAACTGAAATCAGAGACTGTAGGTGATGGACGCTATGGGTGTGGTTTTTGTAAGAACGGATATTTGAACTCCAAACAGCTGATTCAAAGACAAGTTTAGGTCTACATCAGAAGATTGGCCAATAATCTACTTTTAGAAGTTTTCAGCTAAACTAAAATGTTTGAAGTCTACACAGATGACTTTTGCGGTTCGCTGCTTTGGCAGACACTTCTCGTCGATCAGCCCACTAGAGTCCTCATCGGGGAGGATCTGAATCTATTCAAGTTCCAACTCTTGATGTGATGCCAAGCAGAATGGCTCCTTTCTTAGATGAGCAGGTTTTTTCTTTCTTTCTTTCTTTCTTTCTCTCTTTTCTTTTTTGAAATGAGGGGAATCGAGAAAGTTTCGTACTTGAAATAGAAGGACAGCATTGTAGAGTCAGGGACAAGAGCACAGGATTTGGAGCTTGATGACCCAGCTCTGCTACTAAGTACAAATAACCTTGAGGAGGTACGTCACTTAACCTTTCTAGACCTGTTTCCTCATCTGTAAAATGAGGATAATGATATTCTTCCCTATCTACCTTGCATCATTGCTCTGACTAGCAAATGATAGAATGTGAAACCTTTCACATCATCTATGAATATGACTTACCCCTGCTGCTGCTGCTGCTGCTACCACTGCCATCAGCACTGCAATGGCTACCGCTCATACTGTGCCTCCAGCTACTACTACATGGGTACCAATGTGACTAGGGAGAGTAGGCACTGGTTTCCCTCAATTCCATGAGGTCTCTTCTGGAAGGGCAGCTTTGCTTCAAAAGGGCAAGTGCTAGACTAGGGTTTAGAAGACCAGTTTCTTGCCGCTCACCCTATGTGTGACTCTGGAAAAGGCATCTCAGTCCCTCCATGTGTGAAATGAGGAGATATCACTCACCAGTGGTTTTCAAGCTGCTTTTCTTCAGAACCCTAGGTATCTGCTTCCATCTGATCTGTTTCATTATTATATGATTTTATGTAGTGTTTCTGTGTAAAATTTTGTTTAAAAAATTAAAATAAAGTTCTAGTTTTAAAAAGGGCTTACAAATCACTGGATTAGAGGTTCCCTAATGTCCCTTTTAATGACAAAAGCCTGAAATTTTGTTATTCTGGGAATTATTATGGCCCCCATTCCCTGATTCTCAGACCACTGTGGTCACTTAATTCCCAACTTGACCATCAGAGCCAAAGAGAACAAATTGTCCGACTAATTAATTGCCTCCCATATGTGTAAGTGCCGGTTTTCAGCGTGTGGCCTGGCCCTTCCCTTTATGGACAATGGCAGGCTCAAGGTCCATATGACAATATTTTCTATGGCAGTCCTCAGGTCTAATCTTTAAATGGGACCCGAGATGCCCCACACTTCTCAGGAGAAGTAAAGGAGATTGGCAGATTGGTGACTGTCGATCATTTTCAACTAAGGTGTTTAGAGGCATGTGTGCCCTCCCCCAAAATACAGACATTAAGGGAGAGGAATGTGTGACGGCTACAAATCCTCTCAATCTCTTTGTATAAAATCCTGACTGATTGCTCTTTTGCTGTAAATACCTTGATAGATGAACTGGGGAGAAGTGCATGTTTCAAATGAAGAGTGCAGAAGTGTGACTGGATGTTACCACATGGCCCAGCCCCTGCCCCCGGGAAGGTATTAGAATGAATCAGATTATTTCCTTTGGCTGGAAAGTCCTGATGTTGTTCCTCTCAGGGATTCACTACAGGCTGTGGTCAGAGCCATTCTGTTGCTACCCCACTTCCAGGTGAGCCATCCCCCTGTGGCTTGGGGTTCAAGGTTGCTCTGTCTGTTGAAGACTTCTCACCTTGAGTGGGTAATAACTTGCTATTGCTTAGCATAGGGATTTGGGGGAGACTGATATCCCTTGACTCAACACTGCCTCGAGTCCTATAATTTTTAACCTGTTGTGATCAAAATAATCCAAGAGGCCAGAGAGGACACATATCTCTAATTTTCACAGGCTCTGAAACCATGTTTCTGAGTATTGATCTCAGCAAGCCCACGATCCTCCTTTGTATCCTATGAATTTTCACCAAAGAGATGGGAGTATCTCCATTCTGATTTGGATTTGTAGTGAAGAAAGAAGATCTGCTATGCTTGCTGGCCAGGCAGATTGATCTGCACCCATTCAAAAGGTCTCATTCTCTAACAGTAGGGTAAAAACTTTTGCCAGCAAGATTGGATAACTGAATGACTCAGGTAAACAGTGTTTCAGTTGTTGGAGAGTTTTGACAGGTACTATATGTGGTTACGTGTTTCTAATGCTTTAGAATACTTAATTTTTGAACTAACTAACTTGTAAAACACAATTGTATTAGATATATCCTATTGTCAGTTCTTGGGAGTTACAGATGTCTATCCAGGGACACACAAATAGACAAAAAGAATTCCTCATGAGGATCAGGCTGTAAAGTCAACATCTATTGTGTCAGAGATGTGTCACAGATAAGTGAAATCTCTTTACAGTGATGGAATGACTTTCATGTTCAGAAATATTTGGCTGCAAGCTGAGTCACTATTGTGGCAAATCTACACAAATAATATGTCTACCAGAGGAGAGACTAATCAGATATAAATGTAGAAAAAGGGAGGATTCCAGTAGCAAATGCTGGCTCATGTAGGGGAGAGAGAACCTCAGCCTGGTAATGCCATGCTGTGGTCAAGATGGCTATGTCAGGTGATGCCATCTAACCTACCAGCATGCAATAGATTCCCCTTGTTCTGATTCATTTAAACTTCTGATGAGAGTTCACTTTATCATGAGGCTCTGGCCTTGCACAGAAAACTCCTAGGAAGCCAGACCCAAGGATTTAGGTCTGAATGAGAGTAACATTTCTCTTATAAGTAATTAAATGAGCACTTAGGTTTTATACATAGGTTTCTTGAGCTTGAGCTGCGTGAGTCTACTGATAGAGATAGGCTGTTCTCAGTGTGCCAACAAATCAGTTTCCGAGGACCATCAGAAAGGCAGACCAGACCCTAATTAAAAATGGACACAGTTGTCCGTGTCCACCAGGGTAAGTGCACCAACCGAATAAATTTTGCCTTGTGGGGCCCCTGAAAACAGCTCCCTGGACCCTTCCTGGTCAGCAGACCTTTTGTACATCTGCACCGTGGGACCTGTTCGTCTAATCAGAATTGTGTACCAGTGCCAGGCAAAATAAGTGCACACACTGGTAGGTAAGTCACATCTCTGTGACTCACCTTTCCTTTCTTTTACCACAGCAGATGAGGGAACTGCTACATCGTCATGTCAGTAGTTTAGCATCTTCAGCTTTGTTATTCCTTATGCTTAGGCCTTGAACATTGATTCTAAACTTGGGTTTAGTCTTTTTTTTTTTTTTTTCCCATTTTTCCCTTTTTTGTTTTTCATTTAAGAGTGTTATTGAGGTTTGGGTGCCTAGGTGGCTTGGTTGGTTAAGCATCTGACTCTTGATTTCAGCTCAGGTCATAATCCCAGGGTTGTGAGATTGAAAGTTGCATTGGGCTGTCTGCTGGGCATGGAGCATGCCTAAGATTCTCTCTCCCTCTCCCTCTCTCTCCCTCTGCCCCCTCCCCTGATCATGCACACACACTATCTCTCTAGAAAATAAAAAAATAAAATAAAATAAAAACGTTTTATTGAGGTTTAATTGGCAAACAATAACAACATGTTTAAAGCATGTAATTTAATAGGTTTTGCTAATATTGATACCCATGAAACTATCACCGCAACCAAAATAATGAACACATCTCTCGCCCTCAAAAGTTCCTTTGTGCCCTTTGTTAATCCCCACTTACCCCGTTCCTGGGCAACCACTGATGGGCTTTTGTCCTTACATTTTAAATCAACCTCTTGTGATTTATTCGTGTACTGGTAAATAAGGACTATTTGTTACCTCAGTTGCCTCAATGGACTTTTCTAGCTCTGTTGGAAACCTGGGTGTCTACATTTCACTTCTTGTTGCAAGAATTCCCTATTAATGAAGACTTTCTTGCCAGACTGTGCTCTGTAGTTTGCTGCTAGAATAATTGTATTTCACCTACCTTCTGGGCTCTCCACCTGTTCTCTCTGCTGCATCTCTGACATCAGCCCGCTATCAGTTCATTTCCCAGCTTTGTTGGCTACCAAGCTCTGCATGGCAAATAACTTTGTTCTGCCACTGCTCCGCTGTAGGTCCTTGATAATGTGTGGTGTCTACTGGCTACATTTTCCCCCTTACCTGCTCCTAGAAATGTCTCTAAAAGTTGCCTGAAGCCATTGGTGTAACCAGTTGTTAGTTTTTAGTCATTCTAGACAAATCTATCCCATCACCAGTTGACCCCAGTATTGCCAAGAAAATATTTATCCATACAACTAAAAGATGGTTATTTCGTCTATTTCTTTATTCAGAAAGTTCCTTGGAATCACAGGGTATCTCAGTAGTGCTGTTGTGAATGTCACTGGCCTGCGGGCATTGACACATTGATTTACTGGTTAGTAGAGAATTCTGGGTTATAGAGAAAAAGACACATTGTGGTAGCGACTAGACCCCAGCTGATGAGAAGAGTCCATGGAAGAAGGTCACTGCAAGAAATATGGGGCTGTTTTTAGGAGTATCACCATGACTTTCTATTTAGTCTTTGAATTCTGAACATTTTCTGTAGCTAGAGAAACCCAAAGGGCAGATGGTAGTTATAGCTGCTCTACCTCTGCCTTAACCAGAATCAGACTGAGAAATTAAATAACAAGAGATTTAATCCAGTTCTCTAAAATTTATTGAGTTACCACCATGGCTAGACACAGAGTTCCTTGGTGGTGAGGTTTAACTGACCTCAACTGTTTCTGCTGTTGGGTTGCTTACAGCTCAGTGAATGGAAAGAAGAAGTTCCTGTTCTAATATCAGAACTCCTTTGGCAACTTTTCTTTGTTATAACAGTTATTTATAGACTTGTGTGCTTAGGGGACCTTTCACGCCTTAGCTAATCCCCCAGACTCAACCTTATGGCTGACTCCAGAAAAGTACCTGCTTGATCATTCTGGCTCTGGCATCACTTCTGGAACTTTGATGTGTGCCTCAGTGGTGACTTAGTGCGTATGTCTGTGCTAGGTAAACTACTTAGTTCTTTAGGGCCTGGGATGATGGTGGGAAATGAGGACTGGAAATAGCTTTGACCCATCTGTATGTATCACCAACTGAATTTTGGATTTGTATGCCCAATTGCAGTTTGTATTCACATGAAGTCAGAGTGCTGTTTTTTCCTGAGCACTTCTACAAGAGTCAATGGATTTTTTATCCTGATTTCTTTCTTTTTTTTTAAGATATGAAATTTTGGAGGTAGGGTCAAGTTAATAGGGCAACTTAAGTACCTCTATCTAGAGGGTCTCCTACCTTTGAGCGAAAAGTGCAGTATAGAGAAAGAAATATCCCTATTCACTTAAATGTCTTCATGGCCATGATGTGTAGCTAGTTAGAGACTTTAGTCACTATTTGTTAGTACACTCATTGATAATTTTGGTCAATGGCATATCTGGATACTTGAGCTGTCTCAGAATTCTTTTTTTTTTTTTCAGAATTCTTAATACAGACCTCAAACACAATTAATTTAAATTGATATATTTTATAAGCATATGCCATCTAGATATGTAAAGAAAGAAGGTCTAGAGACTTTAAAAATGATTGAGAATGTAAATTTTGGAGTATGGTGATAATACCTGGTACATATCTACCTGAGGCACCCTATGCATGAAGTCCTTATAAGACCAGTTCGGTTAAAATAAATAAGGCAGGGGAATGTAATGTACAGTATGGCGACTCTAATTAATAACATTGTTGAAGAATAGTATAGCAGCATATCTGAAAGCTGCTAAGAGAATAGATCTTAAAACTTCTCATCATGAGAAAAAAATGCTTATAACTATGTATGTATGTTAACTAGACATATTGTGGTGGTCATTTAGCATACATACAAGTATTAAATCATTACATTGTATACCTGAAATTAACATAAGGTTGTATGTCACTCGATAATAATAATAAAAGTTCAGTTAGCCTTGGACAGAGTAAATCTCTGTAATCCAATAAACTATATAACTCTTAGCCTTAGCAAGGCTCTATTTATGCCTTTCTGTGATGGAGTTGATATTGCATGTCTGTGGATGTGTGTGTTATGTGCACATTTAGGGTTTTTGTTTTTTGTTTTGTTTTGCAGAGGTGAGTAGAGACTATGAAAGAAAGAAAAACGTTATTAATAGTACAAATCCTTCCCACAGCTGTAATGGTGAGTCAGTAGCATGGTCATTATATATAAGCACATGAATTTTGATCTCTTTAATCTTTCATGAAATTAAATTACTTCTCTTCCTTTAGGTTCTTCCCCTGAGCAGAATTTTAGGAAGGCTGGGTGATAGTGAAACTTAGGGAAACATTATATTAGAATCTCCTCCTTAGAATATGAAATAAACCTAAAAACTGATATAATAATCTACACAGGCCACTTTGGTATAAATCTTCAAATTGTTTCATTCACTCATTCAACACCTGCTTATTGAGCACTAGACACTGTTGAGCACCAGACACTATGACAATTAGGTACAAAAACATGAATTTGGCCAAGTCTCTTCCTGCAGTGTGGTTGATAATGAACCATATTTCTCTCGAACAGTGAACTCCCAGCACAGAACTTGTCCCATAGGCTAGGTTCAGTAAGTGTTTACTGACAAAAGTCATGGTTTCCCAAAGTGTACTCTGTGGAACACACGCCTGGAGGTGCTCAGGGAAAACAACAATGAAAAAGAGATTCCTGGTCAAAATGTTTGGAAAATAGTAGCTATTATTTTTCTCTCTTGAGAATTCACAAAGCACAGTTATATATTTAAAGCTCTGAGAAATCTTACTGAATTTTGTTTAATCCAGCATTTCCAAAGCTCACTTAATTGGGGTACCCTTCTTTAAAGTACACTTAATAACCTCTGTGGAACATATGTTAGAGAATACAGGGTAAATGAAAGTGAAAATCAATGTCAGAAAGACCTCCAATGGTTTAAACAAGCTGTGGAAGCCTTCATTTCTTCCCCCAACTGTATGACTGAGGTCCCATCCCTCAGAGGCCTCATTATTGTATGTTTTTGACTTAGTGCAGAAGAAAAATTTTGACCCAATAGCATTAGTAATATTGGGATATATATACACACATATATATATATGAGATATATATATATATATATATATATATCATAGTTTACTTTGTATATATAAATTATATATAAACAATGTATATGTATCATATGTATGTGATATGTATATAATTTATAAAGGAAAACATCACTAGACAAAAATGTACCAGTCTTAAAAATTGCCCATTTGTACCCCCAATTGTAGTTCATATGGAATCACACTTCAAGCAAATTCTAGGTACGTTTCCATCCCAAGTCACCTGGACAATTTTTATATTATTAACCACATGAGTAGAATTTAATGGGACTAGCTCAAATAAAACCTGCCCTCACACTACCTTTGATTGTCACTTTCCATTTTCTGAATGGCATTGATGGGAGTTCTACTCAGAATCCTTCCAAAATCTTTGAGGAATCCTTCACCATTTAAGAAATATAAATCAAGGTTAATTGAAGAAAAATGAGAGAAAGTGTGTTTTTATGTTGCTCTGATAAATCTGTGGCTAGGCAATAATTGCAAAACAATACATAGGTGAAAAATAGAAGCTGACAACTCAAAGTAGCAAATGCTGATTGTATGGAATTACATTATTGCACAGGATAACTCAGCTCTCTGTCCCTATTCATATGCTTCCTTGGGAAAAGCTTGGAAACCAGGTGTATTTTTCTATACCCATTATTTTAGTTATGCAGATGGTTCATTGAACAGGACTTTTATTTTTGGATCCCAAAGTTGACTTCATTCCTTTAGCAGTGTGACTTGTGTTTCTCTCATGTACAACCGTTGTTTCAAGCTCCATGAGATTTTTCCTTTTTCCCCCCTTCCCTTCTAGATATTGTTACCACTGTCAAATGGGAAATACACAGAAATAGGAGATTAAAAATGTAAATTTTATAAACAGAAATCAAAGGTCCTAAATCCTTAGCAAAGAAAAGCCAACATAAGTAAGAACATTAAAAAACATACATAAATAGTGCTTCCAGGCTGAATATGTTAAATAATTCAACAGTTAAGTCATAAGCGTTCTTAAACTTAAGTATAAAAATGCCCTTGACAATATTTCACAGCCGTGCATTTCTTTAAAATATTTAGCATTCTCATTAAAGAGAATGACTTTAGTTTATATATTAGTTACACTCCTGCTTGTTAATATGAAGGAATTTAGGAGCAAAAAGCATTCTTATGTGTATAAGCAAAAGGCAATTTACATACAAAGTTAGACAACAATTCACTTTTTATTTATTTCTGGATCATGAGAGTCTACATATAGCTATACCGCATTTAAACAAATTTGTTCCTTAATGTGCAATATTAATATTCTCTGCCCCAAAGTGCCATTTGCTAATGCCATTGTGAAGACAGGTTCCTTCAAAGCTACACGGAAGTCCCTGCTTTAGAAAGACTTAATGAACCTTACATTTTTTGGAATACTGCACAGTGTAATGCCTATTACATATTCATTGCTAGAATGGAAGATTTCCTTTAACTCTGAGCTTCCTGGTCTAGTTCTCTGTAAAACATTGTCAAAAGTCACCAGAGACTCTCGTGGAAGATTGTGACTCTTGATAGCAGGATGTAATGGGGAGGTTTAGAGTGGAGAAGCCAGGAGTCTATCGCCCCACAGGGAGACGTTCTGACAGACAAATGGATGGATAATACAATTTTTGACATAATGGGATGAAAAAGTTTATGCCAGAAGAACTGAATTAAAGTTATTACTTTAAAAGAAAGTCTGAAGTTTGAAATCATCAGAATTTCCAATGTGTGCTTCATTGTACTGCTGATATGCAGAAGAGATTTTAAAACAGAGATGCTGTCAGCAGATTTACAGAGTGACTAACAAGGCCACTGTAAAATTTTAGTTACCTCTTTGGAAACATCCACAATAATAAACACAGTGTTCCCTTTTTTCTCTCACATTTTTAATAAAGGAAATGCAACATTGTTCTTTTATGTTCCTACTTTCTCATTATGGAAAGCAGAGCCGTAATTTTCTGAGGTTCAGGATACAGTTCAGGGGGATGGAAGAATGGAAGGTAACATGTTGTGGACTTTTGCATTTTTTGAAATGTGCTTGATAAGGTAGTGACAGGCTTGGAAATAAGCAGTAACAGTTGGGCAGGAGGCATCCCTTGATGTGGTGAGGACGAATTTGGAAGGGTTACCAACGCACTCTCCTTTATATTTGCCTTGTGTGTCTCTAAGGTGCCAGCACCAAAAACCAGCATCAGATACAGCCACCCCTTTTATATACTCCACCTTGTCTACTCAGTCTGGATGCTTGGAAACATAATGCTATTTTCATTCTCCTGACATTCTCCATTTTATTTCAGACCTTTAAAAAAAATCACAGAATCTCATAATTGGTTTCCATTACACTCTATCTTGTTCACGTTTAAATTAGTTCATACTATCATTTCACGGAGCACAATACTTCACACCTATCCCTTTTACTTCTCTTGTTACTTTGTATGGATTTTATTTATTTAGTGCCTGTCCTCCTTTCTGGATGATTCCATGAGGGTCATACTGTGTCTTTTTGTCCTGATGTCTTAGTGCTTATCAGTCTGGGACTAGGAGACATGCACTCTCAGGGTCATGCAAACGAGCGCCTCTTTTATACACCGGGTACTTCATTTGCCTTGCCCTACTCTTGGCCCTGGTGCTAGAACAATGCCTCACATGTAACAAGAGCTCAATAGATACTTGGCAAAGATCAAAATGCCTCACTAGATGAGTAAAATTTGAAGTATATTCTCTATTGTTGGAATAGATATCCTAATACAATTATTTTCCTGCCTTTAACATTTTTTTATTTTTTTACTTTCTTGAGAGAGAGAACACGCAAGTGTCAATGAGTGAGAGAGAGGGGCAGAGGGAGAGAGAGACTCTTAAGCAGACTCCATACTCAGTGTGGAGCCAGATGTGGGGCTCAGCTCCACGATCCTGGGATCATGACCTGAGCCGAAATGAAGAGTCGGATGCTCAAGCAACTGAGACACCCAGGTGCCCCTGCCTTTAGCATTTTCTTTTATTTTCTTATTTTTTAAATTTTTTAGTGTTTATTTATTTTTGAGAGAGAGAGAGAGAGAGGGAGACAGAGCATGAGCAGGGGAGGGGCAGAGAGAGAGAGAGGGAGACACAGAATCAGAAGCAGGCTCTAGACTCTGATCGGTCAGCACAAAGCCCAATGCTGGGCTCGAACTCACGAGCCTTTGAGCTAAGAGATCATGACCTGAGCCAAAGTCGATTGCTTAACCAACTGAGCCACCCAAGCATCCCTGCTGTTAGCATTTTTGAAGGTAGATCATTATTACTATGTTGTTTTTACCACAGATAGTTTTCACACAGTTACATAGGAAAAGGGAACTTTGAGACTCAGAAGTTATTTCTCAAGCAGTGCAAAGCATTGGCCACTCCTGGAACTCAGTTGGTAAGACCCTTATAATACAAAGCCAGTTTTTAATTAATGCTAAATAATGGTTTTACTAGTATAATTCATTAAAATTAAGTATCTGGAATTATGGACATCAAAAGAAATCAGTAAAGGATAAGTGAAGGGGGAAAAAGAGGACATAAAATGAAAACAAAGAATAGAGGGAAGAAAAAAACCTCTGGTGTCTTGAATGAATACACCACCCTCCTACTGAATTCACAAACTGGCTTATGTGTATGAAGAGTTAATCCAATGGCATATATGTTAGTGAAAGATATTCTGACAGTTCAGTGACTAGAAAGCACTATTGTAGATTCCCAGTGCCCACCATTAATGAGGAAGGGGAGAAAAATGTAGACCCTGGAAAGCTAACACTATTTAGAATAATATGTAACCAAAAATGTTAGTGTGCTGACATTTTTTTTCTCACATTACCCTTCCAAGAAAAAAAAAAAAAACCCAAACTCAACATGCGCTTTGGAGAACTAAACTATAGTTTTTCAACTATAGTTGAACTATAGTTCAACTGTCAACTTTAATTCTTAGGCTTTAGAGGGATATCGGTTTATATTAAAACAGTGATATTTAAGAAGGAAAAGTTATATTAGAGTCAGAAACACCTGATTAGAAATAAGGTGATGATGATGATGATGATGTTGATGATAATGATAAACATCCAATAAATTCCTGTGGTGTTTTATAAAATGCATTCTCCTATGTTTCCCCATTTGATTCTTTAGGAATCCTGTGGCATGCAGGTATGGGAATATTCAGTATACCAAAAAGGAAACGGAGGTTCACAGAAACCCAGCAACATAACTGAGGTCATCTGGTGAGTGCATGTGTACAACCACTCTGTTCTCAGCCACAGGGAAAAAATATGTTCTCATTGGAGTTTCCAGCAGTCATGTGCTACCAATGAAAAGCATAATAACCCACAAAAGTCAGACCCAAATTGGCCCCTTAATTTATTTGGAGACTAGGTTCAGGATGTAGATATTATGTTGTCAACATACAGAGCCATGTAGGAATTGGCTCCTTGGCACCTCTTTACTTTGGTAATCCTGACAAGTTTAAATTTTGTCCAAAAGGGGAATTTGGAATGTCCTGAAAGTGGTAAAGTATCACTTTGTTTAGAAATAGTACTGCTGGGGCGCCTGTGTGGCTCATTCGGTTAAGCATCTGACTTTGGCTCAGGTCATCATCTCGTGATTTGTGAGTTCAAGCCCCGCATCAGGGTCTGTGCTCAGAGCCTGGAGCCTGCATCAGATCTGCGTCTCCCTCTCTCTGCCCCTTCCGTGCTTTCACTCTGTCTCTGTCTCTCTTCTCAAAAATAAATAAACATTTAAAAATTTATAGAAAAAAAAAGAAATAGTACTGCTTCAGATGACAAGCAACATCTGCTTGTTTGGTTCCAAGACTTTCACTAGAATGAAGTCTACTGAATTACCGTAGGCTGCTTATGAGAGACGCACACTGAGAAACCACACCACGAGAGGCACCAGAATGATCCGGCTCCATAAAAAGAAAGTGAATCCAAGTAAGATTCACCCTGGGGAACCAAATTTGGAAAGTAGCACCAGTGGCAAGGTAGCTGTGCCTTGTGTGGCAAATTTCATGTAAAACCTGTTCTACCCTTCTAACTATTTGGAAGCATAAATCTCCTTCCATGGTAACTTATACATTCCCAAGTCTTTTTCATTCTTGGTAGGTTTTAATTATTTAATGTCTCATATTGGGAATTTTACTCTGGTATTTGATGTTGTGTGGTTGAGAAGAGTGCCTAGGGGTGCCTGGGTGGCTCAGTTGATTAAGTATCTGAGTTCAGCTCAGGTCATGATCATGGTTCGTGGGTTCGATCCCTGTGTTGGGCTCTGTGCTGCCAGCTCAGAGCCTGGAGTCTTCTTCGGATACTGTGTCTCCAGATTCTGCGTCTCCCTCTCTTTCTTCCCCCCTCCTCAAAAATAAATAAACATTAAAAAAATTAAAAAAAAATATGAGTGCCTAAGATTAAAGTCATTGTGAGTACTATAGAAACCTCCCTGAGTAGACTCAGTGGGAAACTGAGTCTTCTTCCTCAATCCCTGGAAAAGACCATGGGGCAAGTGCCCATTTTCTCTTTGAGTGCATCAGTCCTAGTCTACAGTGTGAGGCAGAGCAGAAATTATTCATGAGAAATCGTGATATCTTGATTCCAGCTGGGCCTGCCATGGTGTGGCTGTGAGATGTTCACTCGCCTTCCCTGTGGCTCTCTTTCTGCCAATGAAATAGAAATATAGGAACTGCTGGCTCTCCAAGATACTGGTCATTCTACTGTTCTGACCCTCCCACTCCCCGTACTACCTGAGGTATTTTTATTCATAGCACTTCTGACACCAATATGTATGTGGGGGTTTCCACATCAACAACAAATTATCCAAATCTTCTGCACCAACCGGATGTTCTACAATTCAGTTAAGTCCTCATACTATCTGTTGGTAGCACAGACCCCACAGGTTGTCCTCATTCCTTACCTTCTGATGCCAATCCCAACTCCCATTACTTCTGACCAATTGGCTATAAATTGAGACATTCCCATGACTCACTTCCCTCTCAGGTTCAGGAATTCCCTAGAATGACTCATGGAACTCAGGACGGTGTTTTGCTTGCTATTACTGGTTTATTATAAAGATATAGGAACAACCAGCTGGAAGAGATGCATAGGGCAAAGTTTGGGGGGCAAGCTTCATGGAGCTTCATTCTCTCCATAGCTGTGCAGTTCTCCCAGCACCTCAGTGAGTTCAACAACCTAGAAGCTCTCCAGATTCCACCATTTAGGGGTTTTGTATAGGTTCCATTTCATAGGCAAGACTGATCAAGTCACTGGCCGTTCGTGATTTGATTGACTCAATCTTTAGCTTCTCTCTCATCCCCAGACGTCAGGGGGTAGGGCTGCAAGGATCGTCTTTCTCATGATCAGCCCTCATTCTGAAGTGCTCTGGAGCGCCTCACCAAGAATCATCTCACCGGTATATCAAAGACACATTTATCACACCAGAGATTCAAGGGTTTTAGGAGCTATGTGCAAGGCACAAGGAACCACCTAACACAAAAACCAAACATTTACTTTTTATTATACCACATAGTCCATTGAAGAAAATTTCTTCCCAGGAGTCCTAGAGTGTTCACCCTCTTTTCCATGACATGTATTTTTATGTGTTTTTATTTTTTACAAGTTTATTTATTTATTGAGAGAGAAAGGGAGACCGCGCATGTGTGTGTGAGCAGAGGAGGGGCAGAGAGAGAATCCCAAGCAGTTTCTGCACACTCCGTCGAGAGCCCAATGCAGGGCTCAATACCACAAACCATGATATTATGACCTGAGCTGAAATCAAGAATTGGATACTTAACCAACTGAGCCACCCAGGAGCTCCTGCGACCTGTATTTTTACAATGCCTTTTAGTTCAGCTAAACATCTGAGTCCTCTCACTGTGAGTCCTGTGTGGTTCAGCACTGCCTGTCTTCCGTCCCCTTTGTTGGAGGGAGGACCACGGGGTACTCTTCTCTAGTCCATGACTCACAGCCCTCAGTCTTCCCCGGTCTCTTAGAACTGGTTTTCAAAGGGCTAGTACATCCCAGCTGGAGATGTGAAAAAGAACAGTGAATAAAGGGAGTCATCTCTACTGTCATTACCAGAGGCATCGTCATCTTCACACAGTTGATAGCCAGTGACATTCAGCTTGGCACTATTGAAAAAGTTTTTGAAAAGCCACAGCTTCTGCCTTCTAGGGGCATACACCTGGTAATAGCATAGCTGACATCTATAGGGAAAATGCAGAGACAACAATAATTGTGTAAACATCAGATAATTAACCACACTTACTAAATAGGTAAAAATAATAGTTCAATTGATGAGACATAGGCCAGGACTCTGGATCAGGGTTGGTGGGGCAAGGGGTGGGGGGGTGGGGGCGGAGGCTGTGCTATGTGACTAAAGGAAACAAATTACTGAACCCTTCTGGGATTTTGTGAAATGACAGCTATGACAACCCCATCTCAAATATAGGGAGATAGGCACTAGTAAAGGTGGCTGGGAAGTACCCAATAAAATGGGGGACATTATGGCATGGTGGGAAGACTATTGAACATTTGAACCCAGGCACTGTACTGGGCATGAATATGGCAGGTGAGTTTGGAGAAGGGCAGACACATAGGTACTCCTGTGAAACAGACTTGGGGCAGTCTAGGGTAGGGGGACACCCAAGTCCTCTGTGCTCTAATCACCTGCCCCTGTCCTTCTTGTCCTCCCTGTCTTCTTACTGCACTGACACCCCCACTTCCTGGCACTTTCTCACCCCTTGATTTCTGTAACAGGCCACTATCATGATTTTCCTAGGTCTCTTTCGAACATTGTATTATAAGCAACTTTTAAAAATGTTAACATATATTCTTTGTAATTATAATATGTAAATGGCTGAATAATAGTCTATCATGTGGATACATCATGAGTTACTTAAGCATTCCTGTGGGTAGATATTTTGATTCATTCTGTTTTCACTCTTATGATTATTCCTTCAACAGGTGAACAGATCAGTCAGTGTGCATATTCCTTAAAATGTCCTCTGCTGTGCAGAGGCCTACACCTGTTTACCTGGCTGCCAGTTGTACATAAGAACCATTGTAGCACCTCTCCAACTTCCATTTATATCATTTGGCAATGATTCTTGCTCCCACTCTTTTATGTCCTCCCTCAAAATTTTAACCTCTCTCTTCTGTCTTTTTTACTGTAATTCTCCTCTAACCAGACTCTCAAGACCTCAAAAACACCTCAACTGACACCTCTAGAACAGACACCTACCTGTCTCTGAACTCTCATTATTCAACCATCCAACCATCAACCATCCATCCATCCATCCACCCATCACTTATGGGGCCCTCTACATATTCCATTTATGCACTTACTTTTTAGAGAAATAATAATGAAGACATGGCTTCTGTCCATAATAAATTAGCTAGTGTAGATGGCTAGATAGATGAATACCTGACTGAGTACAATGTATACAAAATGGATGGATATTCCAGTTGGGGTACCCATCCTGATGTGGGAAGGGGATGGATGTTAGGGACAGCTTCTCCAGGGCAGATGACATCCATGCTGAGTGCTGAAGGATGCCTAAGTGTTAGCCAGGTGAAGAAGGATAACACAGAGTGTTTTAGCCTGAAAAGTAGCAAGAGAAAAGGAAAGAAAGAGAAGAAGACATATTTGGGGAACTGCAAGCAGATCAGTAAGCTATACTGATGTATATGAGGTGTATGTGTATACCTTATGCACATGTGTGAAAAGCCCGTTTAACTTCAAAAGGGACAAGATCATGGAATTTCTTGTTCATCACACTAAAGTTTAAATTTTCCTCTGAGGATAGTGTAAAGCCATTGAAGGATTTCTGTTTTCATTTTTATAAATGTTTATTTATTTTTTGAGACAGAGACAGAGCACAAGCAGTGGAGGATCAGAGAAAGGGAGGCCAGAATATGAAGCACGCTCCAGGCTCTGAGCTGTCAGCACAGAGCCCAATGCGGGGCTTGCACCCATGAACCATGACATCATGACCTGAGCTGAAGTCAGATGCTCAACCTGACTGAGCCACCCAGGGGCCCCCATTGAAGGATTTTAAGTTGGAGATTAGCATGGCCAGGTTTGTTTTTGAGGAAGACTGCTCTTCCTGCAGCTTGGAGAATGAACTGCAGCTGGGCAGGACAGAGACAGAGAGAAAATCCATGTACATGATGGAAGAGGTGATGAAGACTTGAGCTAGGTGACAGTGAGGATGTAGAAAAGGAGGGAAGTAGAAAAGTTATTAAGGAGGTAGAATTGACCGAAGAATTGATTGCTTATTTGAGAAGGCAGGGAGGAAATTGGTGAGGGATGAACAGGCGGCATTGATGACTCCCAGGTATTTGGGTAACTAACCTTTTGTACACCTTCAGTATAGATTGGACCACCTGATGTCACCCAAGGAGAGTTGATCAACCATGAGATGAGAGGAATGTCAAGGACAAAACCCTAAAGATCACTAACATTTACATGGCAGTTCTTCCTCTTGAAGGATGCTGGATTCACAGCATCCTTTAGCTCAAAAGTAAAAGATGCCATCTTTAACTCAAGGCTCTTGAACCATACATAAAACCGCAGTGCTCTAGCATTAACTAATACTATAGCAATTGCTACAAGTCTTGACATTTGTATGTGCCAATAATGGTGCACAGTAGGTTTTATTATCTTTTTGTTAATGATAATTAGAGAGGGTAAGATATTTTCCCGTTTGTGCAGCTAGTAAGTGGAGGAATCACAATCTCACTGAGGTCTGTCTGATATCAAAGTCTTGCTCTTTCGACAGTACCACTGCCTTCGTCTGTGGTGCTCTGATCTATTATGCTAGTCCCATTGGTAATGCTCCTCTGCTTTATTTCCATCAATTCACACTCCAGACTTGCTCTAGGATGCCACATCATTACCATGAAGCCATTCTCCCAACTCACTTTATCCTCCATTTTGCATCTCCCCCAGTACTTTTTAAAAATATCATTTGCATTTTGTTTTTTCCGGTTTCGATTTTGGAGCAATTCAGCCAGAATATATTGAATGCCAACTGTGTGCCAAATATGACAATGAGCACTTTCTACTATGTCATGCTGTGACTGAGATCTTGTAGACATATGCTGTCCCTTGATGAGGTAAATCCGGTGTTGGGATTGGAACTTGGGTCTATCCAAGACTGACTCCAAAATCTGTGCTTAGAGGCAAGAAAGGAAGGAAAGAAAGAGCAAAAGAGATAAACAAAAAAACTGGAATGGAAATGTAAAATAAACATTTCATACAGGCAGTCCATTTTGGAGGCAGGGATCTGGACTGGACATGGGTCTCAAGAAGACTGTCGGGCAAACACAGACCAGATGGAGCTGTAGAGGCTCACATTTTCTTTCATTGGCTCGTGACAGAAAATGTTCCCCATGAATGTGACTTGTTCTAGAGCATAGCGCAGACCTTAAAAGAAATCTTGGGAAGAGAAATATCATGGAAGATAAAATCCATGTAACCCATGGGTAGCCAACCTTTCTCAGAGGCGCTACAGTTGAGGCTTCATTGATGTGGTACACATAGCGGAACATCTGATGATAGCAAATGAGCTGGGAAACCTAACAGGCACTGGGCTCTACTCTACAAATATATAAAGGTATCAAAGTTAACAACTTACATAATAATACAAAATAAGATAATGTCAGATGTGGGACCTGATTTACTCCAATGTCCTAGCTTTGGGGGGCTGTGAAGATCTTTGCTGCCCTGTTAGATTAACATGATTGTTCCCTTTTACACAACTAAATGTTGTACACTTTCCCTGACATTCAGTTTCTCGGTGAAACAAGCACCACACAATTTCTCCTTGTCTGCGCATATGGCAAAGCCACTCACGAAGCCATGCTTAGCAAAAAATCTTTTACAAAGGGCCAGATAATAAATATTTTAGGCTTTTGAAGCCCATGGTAGTCTCTGTTGCAACTCCTCAGTCCAACCACCATAGTGTGAAGGCAGCCACAGAGAAAACATAATGAGTGTGTCTGTGTTCCAATAAAACTTTATTTATGGGAAGTGAAATTTGAATGTAATAAAACTTGCATGTGTCAATAAATTGAATTCTTTTGATTTTTAAACCCATTTAAAAACATAAAATCTATTCTTAGCTTGTGACTATATGAAGACAGGCAGTGGGCTGGATTTGGCCTGTAGCCCATAGTTTGCTGACCCCTGCACTACAGCATGGAAATCTTAGGGTGGTTGGATTCTCCTGTGTTCATAGGATAGCTTTCTAGAAGGAAGTGGTTAGCTAACTCTCTTAGTGCCTCTGAGCTTCAACTATTAATTGATATTATTTCTTAATTCTCAGCTATATTTTAAAGTATGAACCTAAGGAATTTTAAAGTCATTATGTGGGTGAGGGACTGTTAAAAATAAATCCTTCAGGTTTAAAAGTGGTAGAGAGGGAATAGAAGGTGTTAGCAAATCCAGGAGTTTTCAGGCAGACGGTTCAGAGAGCACTGAGGCGGGCCGCCAGTTGCCTCTAAAGGTCATTGGTACAACTTTGTGTCTTCTCTTTATGTACTTTATGTCTCTCATAAAATAAAGTTAAAGCAGTTTAATTTAACAGTCTAATTAGTAATGGATTTTTCATTTTATATTTCTGACTGTACAGTACAGGGGTCTGGATTTGACTAGGGCCAGGAAAGATGTGTGTATATTAAATCGGGCCTTTCTGACAGGAGGCTAAATTGAAATGGTCTGTTTCTCTTTGGTTGCCAAAGAATTGTTGGGCATGGGGGGATGTAACTGCTTTTTCACCAAATAACAGGCCCAGGTCTTGGGGTAGCCTTTGAGTCCTGCTTTCAACTATTATGCACTTCTTTCTTTATATTGTATGTGGTCAAGAGAAGAATAAAGCCCCTGTTTTGTAGGCACTACCCAGGCATGGAGGGGGCCAAGTTTACGAGTCTCCACAAACATTTGTTCTTCTTTGTAACAGTGTTCTCAGTGGGTCAAGTGTGAGCTCCCTTCCTTCTTTTTCTTTTTTGGTCTCTCACTTTTGAAACGAAAAAAAACCCACACAAAAAAACAAAATCCTTGCCAACAGATCTTGAAATTCAACACCTTGGGTTTCATTTTTTAAATTGGTTTTACACCTCTAAGCCGGAGCATGAGGTGCTGGGGCAAAGACGAAGCCTTGAGAAAGACCTGATCTTGAAACTTGGCCAAGAATTGAGAGAGCCCTTACTCTCAGGAGATCAGTAAGACTGCACGCGCCCTCATTTGAAAAGGCGAAGGACGGACTAGAGGCTACGGGACCATGGTTGAGTCATGCTTTTCCTGTATAAGGCAAGGAAGTGGCTACTTTTAAATTTGACTCTGTGATTTAATCTCTCTAAAATCATTTAATCCTCTTCTCCCACTGCAAGTGATCAGCCTGAAAACAGCAACAAATATCCCCACAGACAGAATATTCACTTGAGAACATATAGCTTTTCCAAGCTGAAAATAGGATTTTTTTTTATGAACAATCCCGTCAAAACACAGATTAAGTCCCCAACCCATCCAAAAAAAAATCCTTAAAATGTCCATAATTCCATTCATGCTGTAACAAATCTGTCCGTTTGGGGGGATCTCTAATTTATTTAAAGAATACGATGCCTGTAATTTCCTGAGCTGCATTTTGTAAGGCAGCTATAATAGACGTATATCTTGCAACATTTTGGGAAAGATAAAAAAAAATGTGTCTTCTTTGGAAAACAAGTTGTATTCCAATGATGTGCATTCAGCTTCTGTTCTGAGGTATACAGTACCTCTTATTCCAGAAGGTGGTCTTTTCCATATCCACAGTGCAGGAGGGCATGAGCGGAGCTCTGCCTTCTCTGGCCCTCTCCGTCCAGCGTTTGGGTTTGGAAGAAGAGAGCCTTCAGCCGGCAGGTCCGAGACATCGCAGTTCACATGTTCTATAAGTGCCTTGCTTTGGCTTCTACTGCAGAAGGTCAGCTCACTAGGGCCGACTGCACCCCAGGAGCCCGGAGCCAGTCAGAGATGAACACAGAAGAACCAATTTGGTAACTACTCTGCCTCCTGGTGCCCTCCAGTGCTGGAATCAACTAGGCCAGGGGGATATTGTCCCAAATATGGGTGGAAAAACCATGAATGTAAACTGAGCACTGGCTCCACAGAGCTGATTTTCTTCTTGGGGATGAAAGAGCTGGGAGCTGAGAGGTAGGCAGAGACGGGGAAGTGGTCCCAAAGGTGAGGTGAGGGGTGTGGGTGGGGTGTGGGTGGGGAAAGAGCTCTTCTCCCAGATAAAATTAATTGGATCTTTAAATGGCAGAAAGGAAGGCTTGAGATGGCTTTACCCACTGGCTGATTCATTTAATTAAGTTTGGTGAAGCCTTAGCTGTGTTTTTTTCGGGGGCATATATCCATAGTACCAGACACTGCCTGTAAATAAATAAGCCTAGTTTACAGTAGCTTTTCCTTGCTGCTGGACTCATGTGGTTCAAAAACTGCAAGAATTAGGCGCTGATATCCAGGGGAATATGTTTTCAGAGACAGAGACAGAGGGAGAGGGAGATTGAGACATTGAAGTGGTTGCATCCTTGTGTCCCCTTTGGGTTGGGGTGAATGGGCCGTGTTGCAGCCAAAAGAGAAACAAAGGATGGCGCAGAGAAAGCGGGTTCACTGAGCGACTAACCCTTATTTACTCAGGGAAGGTAAAGAACAAGCACAAAAAGGAGTGTAAGGGACCACTGGCACCTGTTATCGGTCATTAACAAACGACCATGTACTGCTAATCTGTGATCATAAAAAGGCCATCTGCTAATGCTCAAAGGTCATTAAGATGCCAGCCGTGTTTACTGTGTTCTCATTGGTGGGGCCAGTCATTTCTAAGAAAAAAGGAGCTTAAATGGTTATTGTGGTGGTGCCTGCTAATGCCGGTCTGGTTATGGGTCTGTCAGTGTTTCCATTATAAATCCGAACTCTCATCTGATTTAGAATACAGCCGCAAAAATAATAGGTTAACGGAATATGCATGTATGTGTACATGTACGTACTTTTTATTTTCACAGAGGGGGAGATTTGAAGTGCACCAGCTTGACTCTATTCATGTTCGAAGATATTCATTAGAATAGAAAGGTGGTTTCTTCATTTCAGGTCTTCCTTTATTTAACCTGACTGACAGGCCTGTTTCATGGAACAGCCTTCCCACAAGTCCCTAAAAATTCTTTTCCTTGATAAAATAACATCTTTCCGAAGAAGAATTCCAACTTGATGGAGACCTTGGCTCTTCCATGCTGCTGAGAGAATTGGATTATGTGTGGATTGACCAAAGATTGGATTACAGTGTTGGGAACGTACCTTAGAAAGGGCACGTACTGAATTAAAGCTTACCTCCCCTCTTGCCTACTTCTCTTGGCCCAGAAGTTGTCAGATAGGTTACCCAATTGATTTTGTTTCTCTAACCCTTCAAATGGATTTGTGCATGTACTTCTCTCTGAAGAGGAGAATGGAAATTATTTTTTCTTTGTTTTTTCAAGGTAACAGTGAAATTATAGGAACCTATTAGGGGGATAGAGCTTGTTACATGTTCAAAGGTGTTAATAATATTATAGCAGTAATCTAGAGCTAAATAATTTCATTATTATATATGTACACACTTATAAATGTGAGAAATATGTCTAGAACTCTGAGGAACTATTCTTTTTCTTCTTACATATTTTCTTGTCTCCTCTTCTTGGATTCTCCTGGAAAAGGAAAGATAGAAATGAAGTTCAGTGTGTAAACTAATTGACCAAAGCACTCACAAACAAGTTATGTAATTTTAAAATTCTATCCCCAATCTGTTCATTGTGGCTGTTAAGGAAGGTGGCTCTTATCAGTGGGTGGCCTAGCAGACCATATGTTCTACTACCTGGCCACAGCAGGTGGGAAAGACAGAACCCACTTCTAAAATATGAATTTTAACAATACTCTGCGTGCATGTGCTTGTTTTGGGGGTAAAACAAGCAAGGGTGGTCAGACCTTCAAGGTTATATCAATGTAGACCTGTGCACTTAAGTGTGATTTTCAAAACCCCGGGCACTTGGGGATTTTGTTTTGTTTCACTTTTTGTTTGGGGGTGGGGTGGGGAAGGTTGTCTTCTAAGATTCTTTAGTGATAGAGGCCAAGACTGTTGTTCAGATTTTTCCTCCTTCGTTTCTGATAGCACCGTTTCTCATCATATCCTTGCCTTTCATCTCTGCCAATTAACTAAGTAGCCAGAGCCTTGTTTTGAAAGTTCTGAGTAGTTAGTAAGCTCTTTTTTTTCTGAGCCAAGCCAACGTGTCCTCTGGAGGCCTCTGAATGAGGGGTCTGTCCACTGCCCCCACCTCTGTCTGCCTGTTAGTGCAGGCCTGGGCTTAATCTTTTGCTTTCAACGAGTTGCAAGGGGGGTGGGAGTTATAGAGCAGGGGGTGGGGTGGTGACCGCAGGTGGCTGAAGAAAGAGGTCTTGTTCTCATGATGCTAAATGGCTGGTTAGCACTGCTTTTACTGTGAAATTCAGCTTCTGTCACTTCGTGGTTAATTGCTTTATTATTCTCAGATCCAGATTGGACCTGATTTAGTTCTGTCAGGAGCCATGACTCTTCCTGGCATTCGGCCAGGATCCTTTCGATCCTTTGATCTGAGGTTTTATAATCACATTACCGTTCAGATTGCGGCAGGAGGCATGGGGCTTTTGCTGCCGCTTTCTACTTAGAAGTGCACAGGTTGGCTCCGTAGGTGGATGGAGTGTGACTTTGACATGGGCAGGGGATTGACGATTGGAGTCTTATCCCCAACTCAGTTTCTCCTTCCTGGTATTAGGCTTTATGGGTTTAATTTGCTTTCCTCTCTCTGTTCAGCCCAAAACAGCAATGGTAGTAGGCATATGGACTTGCCTCTTTGGTGGGTTTATTTTCGGCCATCTCAAAGTTGAACCCTGGGTGAGGTTTTGCTCTCCTCTTTTGCCAAAGCTTTTCTACATCAGCTGGCTGTCCTTAATGTGAAATAAGTCAACAGGTAGTTAAAATGATCTCCCCCATAATTGTAAGCAGAGGCTGGCTGGTCCCAATCAATTGTTCTGGGATATAGACGCCAGGCTGAAAACGTTGAGTAGCCCACGGGCTGCATTGTTAGTGTGCCTGGTGAGGGTGAGGAGCAGAAGCAGCTATGGCCTGGGCTTTTTAATAGGCAGGGCTGTAAATGTCGGCCAGGCCTAAGTCACAGATGCACCACAGAGCTCTTTCAAGCCCTTATTCCAATGCTCCACTTGTAACTATTTTTAACCTTATTAAAAAGGAGCAAAATGCTTCAGCTTCACAAGCGCATACTCGAGTCTTGCAGTAAATTTCTTTGGTTTATAACTCCACCTTTGATTCAGAAGGCCAGCGGGCAGGAGAACTTGGATAAACATAAATCTCCAGATCTGCTGCAGGGGACCATATGCAGTTAGGGATGTGCTAGAGACCAGCCCTGGGGCTCCAGCTGGAGCAGAGGGGAAGGAGAGGCTCCCCTCTTTGGATTTTCAGGCAGCTCAATCTTCAATTCAATCTTGCAAAGACAGAATTCGTGGCATTTGTGTAATAGAAACACAGACAAAAGTCAGAAGCATGCACCCAGGCAGGTGATGTCTGATAAATTGAGCTGCACGTGACCGGCTTTCCAGAACAAGGTCAACGGGCCCGTGGAAGCCAACTGCTGGTATAGGAGGTGGAAGTGGGGCTGGCATTACAGGACCGAGGGATGTTGTCTCTTTTTTTCACTTCTCACATGGCAACTCTTCTTCTATCAGTGGCAGGGGCTAAAATCTCATTTATAATTTCTTCTAAGCTTTCTAGTTTGGAAAGTCTTTGCTAACTTTTGAAATAAGGACTTTTTGGGCCTGGACATAATCTTGGTCCGAGGTGCCTGCAGGGGTCTCTTTGTCGTGATTCAAAACAGAAAGAGACTCTTGGCTACTATCCTTCTTTGAGTTCAGGTGCCCATTATGTGAAGAAACCCAAATTGGACTACATTTTAGAGAGTCAACAAGGAGGCCTGAGAAGCGTTGACATGATAACAGAAGTTTCTGGTTTAAAACTTTAGCGGTCATTGTGAGGTGTGTGTTATGTGTACTGTGTAAGAATCAAAGGAGCATTGCCTAGGACAAGTAAGACAAGATTTCTGTCCTCCAAGAGCTTGTCATTTTATTAGAGATGCCACATCTAGTTATTGAGCCGCATGGGAAGTACATGACTAGAGAGTTAACACCACTGGACGTCAGAAAAGAAAGTATTTATGGTGCCAAGACAAGTCAAGAAAGGCTGATGAGAGCAAGGGCACTAGATTCTCAGATATGGTTAAGTGTCGACTGTAATGAACATCTAGCATTTTTAACTGTTGATGATTACTTCTCTCCATTTGCTTTCTGGCAACAAAATTCTTTTCACTGTGGGAAAAATCCATTCTGCGTGGTTAATTCAGCCAGGCTGCCCCACGACAGTGTTGTGCATGTGACTGAGGCCTGGCCCATCAGAATATCTCACTGCTTTGGCTATGTTGATTGGCTCAAGCATGGGCATCTGACTCACTCTGGCCAGTCGTGATCCTGAAACTCTCTTGACAGCTGTAGGGAAGACTTGTTCTTTCCACTAGGCTTGCCAGGCTGGAAACATGCGAGTGAGGAGCCGCTAGCAGCTCTTCAGACATGGTGTGGAGAGAGGCAGTTTGAGCTGAACAGAGATAAGCAGAGCTGAGAGATGGCAAGAGAGACAGACATCTTTTGGTGACATCGTTTGAAGTTCTGTAGCTGTGTCTGAAGCCAGTTATGTGGACTGATCGTTTCTTTGATCTCTACTCATTTGAGTCAGGTCCTATAAGCTACAACTAGGAGGATGTTACTACTATGGGGGGGTGCTGTGAAGGAAATGCTTCAAGGAAGTAGGATACTTGTTTCTGTGTTAGTGCTGATGGCTCGTAAAGAGTGTTAAATAACTTTACCCAAAGCGCAGCAACAACAACAGAATGTGTCACCCTGGCCAACTCTTTTCTCTTCAAGACAAGCTACATGGCAGTGTATAGGATCAAGGCAAGATGAAATGTTTATTGGTACTGGGCCCAAGAAATCCATTTTTAGAAATATATTTATCACATTGAGCTGCCACTCAGACCTCCCCAACTTTCTTTAGAAACCTCATTATCACCATATATTCTGCCAAGAACACACTTTGAAACATGATACTTTGACCAGAACTTTCAGTTCAATATTTATTGACTCTGTGAGTCAGGTACTATGCTAGGTTTAGGGGATACACTGAGGAACAAGATAGACATAGTCTCTGTTCTCAAAGAACTTATGAACTCAAAAAATAGTGCAAACTGGTATTATTTAATGAGAAGAGAGTTTTCTGATGGCTTTATATTTATTAAACATTGAATGTCTAAGATCTCTCACAAGACTGTTTATCTGGGCCTCAGGACATACCTGTCTCACAGTTCCCTAATTTCCTCTTAGAGATTGTTCAGCTGTGCTTTATGTCAGAATCCACTGGTCTTGATTTATTCAAGTGTTAAACTCCTGAAGGGTTGAACCATTTCTATCAACTTGCTTTGTACAATGCCAATTAAAGGGTCATGTTCAAATTAAAAGGAAAAAAAATCACAAAGAAGAAAAAAGAATACTGTGTCAATTCCAGATGAATTGAGTATAATACTTTAGTGTCTCCTCCATAACGTCCTCCCCACTTACTGTCTTGGCCCGGGATATCAATAATTGTAGCATTGATAGGTATGCTTTTATGCTTCTTGATAGTGATACACTCATGGTAGCAAAATAGGATAGCCCAAGGGCCATAAATAGTGGACATTTTAGATGCTGGTATGCCTCTCACCTCGTTTGTAAGAGTAAGTGAATTAGACTTAGGTCCAAAACTGGCTCAATCACTTAGTAGCTATAGTTCTTGGATCACATTGCTTAATTACTCTGACCTTCGATTCCTCAATGATAAAATTAGGCTAATAATATGTATTTGGATAAGAGGAGTAAATGAAATGAATGCATGAAAAGTGCTTAGCAAAATGCTGGTGTATGAAATGTGCAAAGGCTGCTAATATTATTATGTGAATGTATGATGAAAAATAAAAAAAGATACTTACCATCTCGAGGTACCTACCATCTCCCCAAGGTACCTACCTGTAAATTACAAACCTGACAAATACCACTTTTATCAAGTGATCAAAGTAACATCATTAATGATGTTTATGAGCTAATAATAATTGGCCAAATCTAAATCATGTGCCTTCTGATATGATGTACCGAAAAGGACACAATACCATATTTATTATGATATTCTTGCCAAAAATCCACAACCTGAATTTAATCATGCAGAAACATCAGGCAAACCCAAATTAAGAGACATTTAAAAAAATAACTGACCTGTACTTTTCAAAAATATCAAGGTCATGAAAGACAAAAGACAGACTGAGGAACTGTCTAAATGCAGTGTATGATACAGGATGGACTAGTGGACCAGAAAGAAAGGGGGGACTTGAATAGGATATTTGGCAATATTTGAATATAATCTTTAGATTTGATGATAACATTGTTTCAATGCTAGTTCCTCATTTTGGTGATGGTATAATGGTTATATAAAATGTTGATAGTTGAGGAATCTAGGTGAAGGGTATGTATAAATTCCTGTCAATTTTATAACATTTGGGAATCTGGAATTATTTCAAAAGGAAAAAAAGAAATGCATGTAGTAGGCATTCAGTAAATCACGTTGTGACTGAGGGAACCTTCTTGAATCTGGGCCAGCCATTTAAATGAGTTTGGCGGCTTTGAATGCTGTGTCTGTGTGTACCTCTGCTGCGAGGTCTGGCAGCTCCGTGAGGGTGCTATACATTTGCAAGGACATTCCTGGGCTGGCTTTTATCTGATCCGCTCCCTATGGTATGTATGTCCTCCCTCTCCACAGCTCTTTTGAGAAAGAAGTTTGCGACATGCAAGAAGTTATTATCTGACAGCTTTTGGAAATTGGGCTCCTCCTTTGAGGTCAGTGTGATTGTCCAGTTGATAAGAGACCGACTGAGAGCTCTCTGCTTTGTTCAAACATTAATTTTGCTCTGGAATCTACCATCATCCTTTTGCCTGTTGGGCCTTGCCTCTCAGTCATTGGGAACAGGAGGAATAATGATGAACTTATAAAAAGTGGTTAAGTGTCCAAATCTGACATTCACATTATCAGTGTAGTACATGCAGTAGAAGAAAACTTAGAAAAATTGACTAAACCTACCAAAGGTGCATCATGCGAGGCTATGCAGAGTTCTAGAAGGAGACTTGGTTCCAGAAAAGCCAAACCAAAGAGAGATTTTGATCTATAAGATGCCAAAGATGACAGAATGTAAACGTGTATTCTTCACCACCCATGACTGAGATTTATGTCAAAACGTAGAAGGACTGGTTCTCAGAAAATAAGAGGAAAAGTGATCACACAAAGTGAACAAAACCCATGTGAGTCTTATCATCAGGTAATGAGTCTGACAGTGATGAGGTTCATGAAGGGTTTGAGTTAACTTGCAGGGGACAGATCTGAGAGACAAGTGAAACCATGGAGGGCAGAGTCACCATCCAGGAGCACAGGCATATCCTTCGCCTAAGCCTCCTTTCTGTCCGTGTCAGAATAGCATCCCAAACTCTGTAAATTTCCTCTTTTTAGTTTTGCTCATTCGCTCCTAGCTAGCCTCTTGAACATGGGCTGCTCTGTACGAGTGAATCAGTGGTGATGATCTCACAGGAATGTTGTGAGGTTAACAAATACAAATTGTAACGTGCACTGCAGATATAAAGTGCCATAAAAATGCTAATGAATGATAATGTGTGTCCACTGGTTAGCAGGCCGGCGCAACAGGCCAAGGATAACAGAAAAAGAGACTGCCTTTTGAACACACAAAGTGCAATCCTATTCATCTGGCCTCACGCCTGCCACCATGGGAGGCTCTGGCTCCGGTCTCATTATTCACCCAAACAACTTCCTTTCCTTCTCTGTCTGGGTCTGCAAACTGCTTTCTGAGCAAAGAAAGATTCCCTGAAACCTTTTGGCGCCATCAACAACAGCAGCAGCAAGAAAAGTTTGGCTTGAAAAATTCATTCATGGGAATGAAAAAATACAATGGAAATCTATCATTATGGATGTTTGGGAGAGAGGAAGAAGAAAGACCTGGGCTTTGTTTTGCATTTTGGTAAGAAATGATATATAGCTACATAGTAAAAACAGTTTTATTAAAAAGATCTTCTCGCCCTGAATTCAAAATACAAATTGTGCCCTCTTATCATCCAGTCACTTTAGAATGAAAGTTGGAAATGCTGATACTGTGGAACTAGCCCTTGGTATTCTATCTCATCGCTGATATATTTGTCTAATACTTTGGTTTTTGAAGGCCCATTACTCAGGACCACTGTGCAGGGCACTTCATTTTAATCCTTTCTGCTTACTGAAAACAGGAATGCTAGGAAGAACTTGTAGATAAGATTACATTCCCTCTTCTCTGTGTCCATAGGTGGTGGGGTATAAACCAGAGAGCAAAACAAATGGAGTTGTCATCACCCTAAGAAAAGGATCCTGACTTCAGATTTGTGGGGCTTTTGTTTAGGGAAATCCTGCTAAGGGTTCTATGTTGGTTAGAACATTCCTTCTTATAGAGTGGAAATTTTTAACAGCCCAACAAGTGTCCAGATATTCACAACGAGGAGTTCAGGGGCTTTGAGCCCCTTAGTTTAGCAATAGAACAGGTGTAGAATTTCATTATGTCTATTCTGCCCTGATAAAAGGAACCTCTTTTTTTGACTGAAGCAGCATATCGAGGACCAGTCAGGAGGCTTGAGCTACCCTGTGCTGGGAAATAGAAGGGGAATTGTGACATTCTCACTCCATGGTGCCATCTGGGCTCCGTGAATGGTTCAAGGGAGGGTGCCTGAATGACCCAGATTAAGCTAATACTTTGGTTTACACAAAGCCATCCAGCAATTATACACATGCTTGACAGTGTTATCATCATTATTTACTTTGCTATAAGCTAGATTTATAGCATTTGTAATACTAAGCATAAGAAACATTAATAGCTTTACTAATTATATCACTACTTTACAGATATACATAGTGATAAAAATGCCAAGTAAAGTGAACTAGTAAAACATTTTTAAGAGGATTTAAAATCAGTTGCTGATTGACGATGTCTTTGGTGAATCTTGGGGTTTGAATGGAGAAGAAGACAGCCTTCTTTGTAGATTTAAGGCTTGCCTTCCTGCCTGTTCATAATAAATTGAAAATAATTCTGCCTTAACCCGACTATAATCAACTGAACCATGTATTTAATATGGAGCCAACAAAATGTACTTGTTTTGGATCGGAGCTTAATGAAAATCTAAAATTGGAGAAGGAGAGAGAGAAGGAGAGAGAGGGAGGGTGAGAAGGAGAGAGGAAACAATCATAAATGAAGTGGGGGAATAAAGAGAACTGAGTAACTAACATTGTGTGTCTCCCCATTCTGGTTATTGATCTTGCTCTGTGTTCTCCAGAAAACACCTTGTTATAAATGAGGATATTGAGTGAAGAAAAAGAGTTAATAAATCCACTCCTTTGCCACAACTGCTAATGGAAATCTATGAGCAGTTTCAGTGCTGGACAAGTAAAAATACCAAACTCGGAATGGAGGACATAGTGGATAAGAATGGGTAGGCAGTGTGGCTGGTCTGTGAGTTGAAATGGTGGGCAACATTTTTTGTGAGTTGCAGCTCATAATTCCTGAGGTCCTGAGTGTTGACCTATATAACAGGTCAGCAGCAAGACTACCTACTCTGTCCTGGAGCAGGAGATAACCTGCTTTCGTAAATAAAGTTTTACTGGAACACAGCCATACCCTTTCATTTAAGTGTTGTCTATGGCTGCTTTTGTGGTACAACTCAGAGTTGAGTAGTTCCAACAGAGACCTCATGGCCAACAAAGCTGAAAATATTTACTAACTGGCCATTTACTTATTTTTTTTTATTTAAAAAATATTTTTTAACGTTTATTTATATTTTGAGAGACAGAGAGACACAGAACGTGAGCAGGGGGGCAGGGGGCAGAGAGAGAGGGAGTCACAGAATCCAAAGCAGGCTCCAGGCTCTGAGCTGTCAGCACAGAGCTGGATGTGGGGCTCAAACTCACGAACTGTGAGATCATGCCTTGAGCCAAAGTCAGATGTTTAACTGACTGAGCCACCCAGGCGCCCGATTATCTGACCATTTATTTAAGGAAAAAAAAGATTACTCAGGGGAGCATCTGGGTGGCTCAGTTGGTTAAGCATCTGACTTTGACTCAGGACATGATCACACAGTTCATGAGTTTGAGCCCCACATCCGGCTCTGTGCTGACAGCTCAGAGCCTGGAGCCTACTTCAGATTCTGTATCTCCCTCACTCTGCCCCTCCCCTGCTCATGCTCTCTCTCTCTCTCTCACTCTCTCTCTCCAAAAATAGATAAATATTTTAAAAAGATTACTCTAAAAAAGTACCCATTTTTCTAATTATTTTTCACTAGGATTCAATATATGCCTTCTTCAGAAATTTTCACTGCTTCCCTCAATGCTATCTGAGCATCAGGAGACTGGGATGGGGGGGAGGGTGGATGTGTAAAAGAAGGCCTATTTGTGCAAAACAAGAAGTGTGACCCTTCAAAAAAAGACCTAGGTTGCATTAGATAATCCTGATTTTAAATGTCTAATCTTAAAGCTATAACTCAGGGATAAAAGAGTGTGAGTATTTTTATTTGTGGTTTGTGGTGGGTCTTATTGCATTTCTCCGTCTTCTTAAAGCAGGCTGGGAGGTTCATAGTAGGGAATAACTCACCTAAGCCAACTTGAATGAATTCTCCACTATCCCCTCCCCAAGAAAATTCCTAACATGGAAAATTCATTTCAGCAAGAGAAGTCTCTATTTTTGAGCTGTTTTGACCTGATTTAGAGGCTAGATATAAATATAAAGGACGGAACTGTTTACTTGCTAAACGTATGATAATATTTCAGAGCTCACCCATAGTGGATGCAATCTAACAATATTTGCAAAGTAGACATTGTATTTCTGTTGCTTTCATTTTTCTCTGAACAAATCTTGGATTTTCCATCAGCCTTGATCTCATTGTTGCCTGTGTAGAATTCAACACCCTATAAAGTTCAGCCGAAATTCAACCACTTTCATGACTGGTTCTCAACTAACTCAGCTGAGAATAGTGGAAAACTCACGGGCTTTGCAATCAGATAAACCTGAGTTCACATCCCGCTCTTCCGTGGCTGAGACGCTGCAACCAAGTTCCTCATTGCCTCCGAGGTTCCAGCTCCTCATTTGTAAGTAGGTTACAAACTCAAATCTCAGAATTGTTATGAAAATTAAATGGGGTGGTGCACATAAAGAGCTTGCTGCCCGATAGACTTTCAGTGAGTGTTAATATTATTTTCTTGGGTGCAAGACTTCTGCTTTGAATAACAGCAATTGCCTGCACCCAGTAAGTGACACTTTCTGTATACTGTTTTATAGTTTTAGTTTCTTTTCTTGAAGGTATTTCCCCTCCCCAATTGAATTTTGTGTTTTTAAGAGTGGGTACCACGTCTGTGTATCTGTTCAAGTGTATTGCAAATAATAGATATTGAATACATTTCTGGATCGATTCTGGGTTTTTGGTTTGTTGGGTGGATGAGGAGAAACCAGAGCAAAGAGACTGCATATTTTGCACACTTGCTAGATTGTCCTAGAGACTGTGTGAGGGAGTGGAGAGCCCTGCCTCGCCCTGTGTGATACAATATCCAGCTGTCTGTATTTGCAAAATGGGAGAGATAGGGTAGAGCTACTTTTGAAATGTCTGGCTTTCAGGGCCTGAATCTCTGTTTGTTTGTTTGTTTTTTTCTCTGCCCACGGCCTCATGAAAACATTGCTTTCCCAAACAACACGGGGATTAGACTATCAGTGAGGCTAGCTTACTTAACAAATTAATTAGGCCTTCAGTAAGGAAGATAGCACTACAATTAATTTTTACAAATTTATCATCTTTAGATTACTGTTCTCACCTGAGAATGTGTCAATATTGCAGTAGGCATTTTTTGAAACATAACTTACATGTAATAAAATGGACCCTTTTTAGGTGTATGTTCTATGAATTTCGAGAAACTTATGCAATGTGTAACCTTCGTTACAACGAAGAGAGGATGTTTCCATTATTCCCCAAAGTTTTCTTGTGCCTCTTGTAGCCAATTTACCTCCTCTGATTCACCAGCCCCTGGAAGCCTCTGATCTGATTACTGATCTTATAATTTTGCCCTTTTGAGAATGCCATATAAATAGAATCACACAGTATGTGTCCCTTCCAGCCTGGCTAGTGTCACTTAGCAAAATACTTCTGCGTTTCATCCATATTGGTTCTTATTCCTTTTTATTGTTGAGTATTCCAGTGTGAATGCACCATGATATATTTATCCATTCACCGCATTATGGACATGTGTCCAGCTTTTAGTGCCTGTAAATGAAAGTGCTCTAAATATTTGTGCACAGGGTTTTAGTGTGTTCATGTATGAAGGCATGGGTGTGGGATTCTCTTGAGTGGGGAACTGCTGGGTCATATGGTAAATGTATGTTTAACTGTATAAAAAGCCTGTCAAATTATACCCCAGAGTGGTTTTACTATTTTGCATTCCTAACCAGAGATACATAAAAGTTCCAGTGGCTCCGTATCTTTGTCAGGATTTTATACTGTCATTTTTTTTTAAGTACAATTCTAGTAGCTGGGTAGTGGTATCTCACAGTTTTAATTTACATTTCCCTAATGGCTCATGATGTTAAGCAACCTTTCATGTGTTTTTTTTGCCATGAATATATTCTTTGGCAAGATGTCCCAATCTTTTGCCTGTTTTCTTTTTTTTTGGAAGGGAGAGAGTTGTTTGTATTTGCAACAGGAGTCTTTAATTGTACCATATTTTTGCTAGTCAGCACATATTATTTCATAACATCCTGCAGGGAGTCCATCAGCTCCTTATCATCTTGGAGTCTTCCTTTCATTACCTCATACAGGTAAAATTTATTATAGAGGTGTATTAGCTGAAAGTCTGGAGTGAGCAAGCTACCACGGTTTCTTTCATTTCTCTCCGAACAAGTCTTGGATTTTCCATCACCCTTGATCTCATTGTTGCCTGTGTAGAATTCAATACCCTATAAAGTTCAGCTGAAATTCAACCACTTTCATGACTGGTTCTCAACCAGTGACATAGCGGTGACATAGCCGTCTGTCCATTCTCTCTCCTCATCTTTACCCCCTTTCTTGTTGGCGGGGTACATGCCAAATATCATTTTGCCCCAGGGCTTTGCCCCTAGGGCTTATTTTTACCAGGGAAAACTTTTCCCCAAACTTTGCATGGCTTTTATGAGGCTCCTTCTTTCACTTTGTTTAGGTCAAATGTTACCTTCTTAGGTAGGCTTTTCCCGACCAGACGATGTAAAGTACATCTGCTTCCTCCACAGCCTCTTATTTTATACTTCTTTGTTCCATTTATCACTACCTGGTATGCTCTGTTTTATCTGTTTGTTTATGTAGTCTTTCTCTTCTCCCACAGAAATGTAAGTTCCATGAAAGAAGGAATGTGACCTGTTTTGTTTCTCTGCTAGATTCTAGAGCAGAATAGTGCCAAGGATATAGCAGGCATTCAATAAATTGTAGGCAGAATTAATAAGTCTTAAGGAGAAAGATGAGAGAAATGCTAATTGGCTGAATTTTTAGACAGGCCTGCACATCATACCAGACCTGGCCCGCTCTCAGCACTTAAAAGTTTATTAAGCTATTTCACATTTGACCCAGGTAACTCCTAGACTAAGCTTCCTTGGCCTAAACCTGTATAACATTTCTAAGTGGATGTGATGGTCGTTTAAAAAACAGGCCTAAGATGGAAGCAAGTAGAAGTAGCAATGATTGCCTTTGTTTGAGGCCCGCCACTGCCTGATCTTTCTTTGTCTCTGGCTGGTTTATTGATGCAGCAAAGCAAAAACAAACTTCACATATCTGAGGATTCCCTCTCATGTACACTTTGTGAGTGGTCTTGGATTCTTCTGTTCTGGATTACTCCAGACTTATTTTCTCTCATCTGTGCTTTTTCATGTTGCACACGCAGACAGGGCATTTAATTGCTTGATTTTCCCTGGGTTCCCTCTGAGTAGACTGGGGGAGTCATGGGGAAGGGTGGTGCTGCATGATGCAATGGACGGGCTGTCCTTGAGTTGGAGGTCTCCAGGGTCCTAGGGCTATCCTTGAGTTGGAGGTCTCCAGGGTTAGGACCTTTAAGAAGTTCTTCTTCTTTCATGGGGCTGAGATCACAGTGGAATCAAGGGTGGGTTCTCCATCCTTTTCCATACCCTGTGCTCCTCATAAATAGTTCTCCATACCTGGTTCAAATCCACACACCTTCCTGAATTTGGATATGGTAGAACACAGTCTCGGTTTTGACTAATTGCAAAGGATAGAGAAGTTCCTAGGACATATTATCAGTTAACTAACCAATCAAATGAACAGCAAAACACAAGACACTTAGCAATACATGGCTGCTCTTGAAATCAAGAATGTCCCCCAAATAAGCAACAAAAAAAAGTTTCTAAAAATGTACTGTTTTCTCTTTTTTTATTTGATACAGATATTCAGATTTTCCAGTACATTTTCAAATCAAAAATTATTGGAAGAAAATGACAACCTAACCTACATTAATAAAATACAAAACAGCATTTGGGCCTTTTTATTGTCAAGACTTCACAAATAGAGAAGGTGTTATGAAGACCAAAGGGATACCGTTGGTAGCATTTCCCTTGGGCTGAGGTGCTTTCTAAAGTGTAGGCTTGCAGATTCTGGTTTTCAGAAATCTTCTAAGCTGAGCATGTTTCAGAACTGATCTTTGCCTTCTTGGTGATCTTAAGCAAAATTATGAAAATCTTCCCAAATCCTGATTTTATAACACCAAGAAATACTGACAGTGATGCTTTAGGAGGTTAATGATGGTCTAATTATCTTGCACCAATAAGGAAAAAGAGTCAGCCTTTTGGCAAGATTATGTCAGAACTAGTCAGATAATATAGATATTTCTACCTCCACACATTTTCTAAAGGGGGATGTTGCCACTTTAATTAAATGTTATATGAATACATTTCAAATAGATCCAAACACAGGGCAAACTGTTTCAGTACTGCTGTTCTTACATTTAAAATGTATTTGAAATATAATTAAAAAAAAGATAACAGGAAAGAAAAACTAAAATAACTCGAAACAAGCAGAATATAGTAGCTCATCATTACACTAATATATCAAACAATGTGATCTTAGCTTAATTATCCCCTTTGAGAGTTGAGAAAACTAAGCACAACCTTCAATTTACAGCTGTTTGGTGCTGGGAACCTGAATTATTATCAGAGAAGAAGGGGGGAAAAAGTTTATTTATTGTGACCTCCACTCAGTTTTTATTCATTGTGGAAAATCTGTATATTCACAAATGAGGGCTATTCATCCTTAGACCACAGCATTCTTCAGCTGTCCAGGCCTACATCAACTGCACTTCTCCAGCTTTTGTGTTCATCTCGAAGGCTCTTCATCCAGATTGTTCATCATCTTGATGGTCGAGCTTTATCTTGCTTTTGTGCAGCTGCATTCCGCTTATCCAAAGTGCTGAGAGAGACGAAGGAGAGGGAGAGGGAAAAGAGCGAGCAAGCGAGCAGGAGAGCGCGCACAGGGGAGAGTGGGAAGAATAGAAAGGAGAAAAAGCAATGGCCGGTGCACATATGAGGATAATTTGTAGTTTCTCAATAATAATATAAAAAAAAGGAGGACAGGCTAATTACTGGCTTAACTAGGGCAGCCTGTGGATCTTCATGTCAAAAGGACTGCCCGTAATTATTTGCCATCAAAGCACATTCATATTGTGGCACAAAAGAAGGGCCTTTTGCAAATGGATCTTGCTAATAAACAGGGCTGAGAGGAGCATTATGTGTCTCCCTGGTTGCAGGCACATTAACACAGTGACATGGAGCATAACTCGGGGCCTGAGGAAAAAAACACCAGAATGATAATTATCCCCCACCCCTACCCAGCTCCCTCCTCGGTCCCTTTGTGTTGGATGAGGAAGCTGAACATGACCTATTGGAGGGCTCAAGGCAGGCTATTAGTGACCCCAGAGCCTTGACAAGGTGCCTCTGTTCTTTTAAAAGCCTGCCTCTTGATGTCAGGAGGGCCACGTGGACGGGCCGGCTCAGCTCGAAATGGTCCAGCAAACGCTTCAACCTTAAAGACACCTGGAAGGTCATGACCAATTTAATACAGATGGAGGAGACAGCAGAGGAGACAAGGCTCTGTTGAATCACCGTGCTGAAGTTTCCTACTCTCTCCCTTTTCTTTTTCTTGACTGTCCACACTTGCTCTCAAGCATATATTTAAGTCCTCAAAACAAAATCTGGGTGGGGGAAGAAAATTCTCTTTCTCTGTTAGTAAATGGAGAGAGCTTCAGGGTAAAAAAAGGTGGGTGCAGATACAGGCCCTTGGATTAGCCCTGCCTCTGGCAGATGTGAATATCCTGATTATCCAAAGGGTAGGGGTTAGTGGGGGTGGGGCAGGGGACTGCCTTTCTTGCTTCTTGCTGGGCTGGTGCAAGAGGCTCAGGTGCAGTGGAGGCTCACCTGTGATCTGGGCCTGCCTGACACTGGCATTGCCGGAGCTGCAGACTGGCTCAGAAGGCCCGAGGCCTCTATCAATAGAGCAGTTGATAGCAAAGCAAAGGGCCTCTAGTCAACTTGGAAAATGTACCCGAGACCCTTAAGATTCGGTCGTCTTTCCTCTTTCCTTCCTCTTCACTTTCTGTGTTGAGATTTTTCTGTGGGAGGTGTCTTCTGACACAGAGGGGGCACCCCAGAACGCAGAATGTGGGGGAAAGTATTCTGTCTTACATGCACTAGGAGCAAAACCAATCCCTGGAACTCTTATTTACCAGCAGAGAAATTAAGGGTGATAATTTGCATTGCAAAATAATGCTTGCTTCACAAATGCCGATTTTCCTGAGCATTTAAATATTTAATTATTTGAAAGGTTGGAGGTTGATGAACTTCAAGTTAAAATGTGATGAGCCATTTCTAATGGAAAATCTACTGGGAATGACTTAGAAACATTGAAAGATGTGTATCTGTGGGAAAATAGGATTAAGGGTTTTTAGGATTTGACTTAAACTGCCCAGGAATTTGCTCTCTATCTGAAGCAGGTTGAGGCTAGGGAAATAACACACTCTCAGCTTGTAAATTTCCCAGTAATCAGTCTTCCTTCCTTCCTTCCTTCTACCCCAGGCCCCCGCCCCACGGCCTTTCTCTCCAAATATCTTAGCATAAAGGAATTGGGGTGCTGACATACTAATTATAGGCATAAATTTTCCAAACTGTTAAGAGTGGTTGAAAAAAAAAGTTGAAACCATGCTATGCTATTTCTTATTTTAATCTCTCTAGCCTGGACCTCTATCTCTGAGAAATTTAACTCTTATATCCAACTGCTCATAAGACCTCTACTCTACACTAGCATATCGAAGAGACCTCTTAAACGCAACATATCCAGAAAGGAATCCATAATCCTCCTCCCCTGCCCCCAGTGGCCTTATTCACAGTTTTTCCAATCTCTGTCAATGTTAACTGCAACTTTCCAAGGCTTAGGTCAGAAACCTTGTAATTATTCTTGTCTCCTCTCTATCTCTTACCACATCCAGTCCGCCAGAAAATACTGTTGGCTGTACCTTGAAAATACATTCAGAATGGAACTACAACTCCGTCCCTCCACTGACACCTTGGTCTGAGTGATCATCATCTCTTGCTTCCATGATTCCAGTAGCGTTTTAGTAGGTTTCTGCCCTATTTGATCTACTCCTACATTGGTAGCCAAATTGGTCCTTCTAAGCTGGTCACATTGGAAGTTTGTTACAAAGGCCCACAAGTTTTCGACTGTATTTCCTACTTTTCCTTCCATGATCATTCTGTTTGAGCAACAGTGCCCCTGAAATTTTCCCATAAACACATAGTGAGAATGCTCTGCATCTTAGTACACCCAGCTCCCTCACCTCCAAGTCGTTTTTCAGAACTTACTTTCTCAATGAAACTTATCCTCAACACCATATTTAATCCTGCAATTACCTACCACCCCCACCACTTTGATCCCTGGCACCCTTAGAAATGCTGAAATTTTTACTTAAAAAAGTAGAGAGGGGGGGTCTGATTGTTTGTCATTATTTCCCCCTTCCAATGCGTGGAAAAATCATGCCAAGCAGTTCTCCAGTTCTTAGTATACTGACTGGGTATAAAAATTAACTCCATTCTGACACTGTCTACCTGGAGATAGCATCAGATCCCACAGGTTGAGGGCTCTGTCCCACGAGACTGCCCCTCTCCTCCAGACACCAATCGCAAGGCCAGATTGTTACCTGTGCTTCTAAGCAGCTGGCTATAAATCAGAGGTTCCCACGGCTCTGCTCCTACTTTGGAATAATTCACTAAAGTCGCTGACAGAGCTCAGAGAAACATTTACTTACATTTACCAGTATAAAGGATGTTATGAAGCATACAGAAGAATGTCCAGATGAAGGGGTTACAGGAGGTGAGGTTCAGAAGGTTTCTGGCAGAGGACGTGTGTCCCCATGGAACTGGAGTGTGCCACCCTCCAGGCATCTGGATGCTGTAACCAACCTAAAAGCCAATTATATCTGATTATTTGAGAGTTTTTATAGAACTTTAATTTCCAGCCCTCCCTTTCCCTTTCCAGAGATTGGTGAGTAGGGCTGGAAGTTCCAACTCTCTAATCACTGGGTCTCTTGTGACTAGCCTCATTGGAGGCTGTCTCAGGGCCACCCTAAGTCACCTCATTAGCATAAACTTAGGTGTGCTCAAAAGGATCTCCTTAGGAGTAACAAAAGCTACTCCTATCACTCAGGAAAGGGCTTGCCAGGAACTCTGGACAAAGACCACAACTATATTTCTTATTATACCACACCCCTTTGCTGTGCAGCTGTGGGCTCTCTCAGCAACCCGGAGGACATTAGCAAATTCGTGAATCAGCTTGCACTGCTTATTGTGAAGGAGAATCATTTGTTAGCTTAAGTAAAACCTGGATTAATTACAACTGTCTGTGAAAATATTGACTAAGGAGGTCTTTAGTATACATTTAAGAAAGGTGAAAATCTCACAGACTCAAGAAATTCAAGCCCTCTTTTTGTTCATCAGTAGTAGTTAGGGCAGTAATAAAAGCAGACACTTTGGTTCAATTGAATAATGATACAGGAAAAAATAATTAGGGTTTCAAATAAATATTTTGCAAAGCTTTTTTCCTGGGGTGTCTGTGAACAAATGGAGTGTGTGGAAGGGTGGACAAGCAAGACTAGAAAATGCACTTAGAAGTGGCTCTCCCATGAAGTTCTTTCAGTTTTTTCCCTCCTTTCGTGTGACTTTGGAAGAAACAATCCTAGAAAACCTCTGAGGACAGTTCTGAAAAGATTCAAAAATCTTTGTTTTCTATGGGTTAACATATGAGGCAATGGGGTTGGTGGCATGTTGTGACCCATGTTTAATGTTGATCCTAAACTCCTTTTTTTTTTTTTTTTTTTTTTTACATTTGTTTATTTTTGGGAGACAGAGACAGACAGAGCACAAGTAGGAGAGGGGCAGAGAGAGAAGGAGACACAGAATCTGAAGCAGGCTCCAAGCTCCAAGCTGTCAGCACAGAGCCTGACACGGGGCTCAAACTCACAAACTGTGAGATCATGACCTGAGCTGAAGTCGGATGCTTAACTGAGCCACCCAGGCGCCCCAATCCTAAACTCCTTAAAAATTTGTGTTTGGTGCCCTGTCTGTGTTTCCAGTTCCTCAGTGTATTACTGTTCAAAAGCATTTACTTTGGTTTAAAATCCTGTATGTGATGTCAATTATTGACTTAGAAAACATGCCTTGACTAAAGTGCTTATTGATATTAGCACGCACAGAAAAATCTTTGTAGAAGAAACAATGCTATCTCTTCTTTAAAGATATAAAAGTAGAACCAGTCAGGGCTCCCATTGTGGGCCTGGGCATCCTGAGTGGGACTGAACAATCTTTCCAGGCTACGTTTTCAGGAGCCCTCCTGCAAACAAAAGGGGACTTCCTTTTCCCTTCTATAGCCTGGTTTTTTAAAACCAAGTGGAATCTGTTGCATAATTGTTGGTATAAGGAGAGGCCTCATTCTGTGTCTGAATCCTTTATGCCCTCATGTCCCTGAACGTGCCTTTCCAGAGAGCAGTGTGCAGAAAAGTCAGTGGATTGGGTGCCATGGTCCAAAATCCCCCACAAAAGACAGAAGAAAATAGAGTCTCAGCCTGTAGTGTGTGGATCAAAAGAGGGGAAAATAGAATAGTTACATTTAGAAAGCTTATATGGATCTAGCTACTCATTAACACCATCAGGCAATATGGATATATTTATTCTTTAACAAAAGCTGACCACCCACAAAATTTGAGAAATTTTGATACTTAGCACTTTTTTTTTTTTCAGGGTAGAGTTTTTTGTTATTGTTGCAGTAGTATTAATATATAGTAGTGCCAGTAGTATAGTTAATATTTTCTCCTTTTCTAAGGGGTAACGTGTGTTTGTGTCCTTTATATCCATGTTTAAACCTAAATACACACACATATACATATGCATATAAAGAAAAATGTCTACCTATGTGTGTATGTACAGAACAAGATATATGTGTACATGTATGCATATTATACATATATGTGTATATAGGTCTTGTATATATACACATATATAAGGTCTTATATATGTGTGTATATACACTTATATACACACACATATATATAGGTCATATATGTGTATATACATATATACACATATATATATTTACAAGTTTATTTATTTTGAGAGAATGAGAGTGCAAGCAGGGGAGGGGCAGAGAGAGAGAGAGAGAGAGAGAGAGAGAGAGAGAGAGAGGAAAGAGAGAATCCCAAGCATGCTCTGTGATGTCAGTGCAGATCCTGACATGGGGCGACATTTCACCAACCATAAGATCATGACCTGAGCCCAAAATCAAGAGTTGGACGCTCAACTGACTGAGCCACCCAGGTGCCCCAAGTTGAGATATATATATTAATTAAAAAATCTCCAAGCCCTCCAACAAGATCTAAAGCATCCTTATAATGTGTAATGTCTTTTATGCTATAGAGTGATATAATACATCTTTCTTTAAAACGCATTACAATATTTCATATTGCAAGAAATACACATTGACTGCAGATTTGGGCTGTATAGCAAAGTACAAAGAAGAAATAAAAATCACTTAAAAATCATATAATACCACTATCTAAAGAAAACTATTACTGTACTTTGTTGTGTTTATGGAGGATACTTTTAAATTTTGGTTGTCCCCAACCTATTATTCTCTAAGAAGATATGTGAAACAGACATTTCACATGTGAAATAAATTGTGGCATAATTGGTGCATTCATTTTGGTAGTTTAAGACAATGCACTTTTTTTGTTCAATAAATCTCTTTTTCTGAAGTACATACTCATTCTCTGTCCATCCGTCTGTCCGTCTATCCATCCGTCTGTCCATCCATCCGTGTATCTTTCCCATGTGTACTTAGAGATCTTCAAGTAATGTCTTCATTTCCATTAGGATTTTAGGTTTTCCTGCCTAACTAGTCTCCTGCATTATCCTAGGTCTACCATGTTGGTAATGTACTAACATGGTAGTGATTTTGTTTCCTTGGTGTTCTTTTTTCCCACTGACTCTCACCTCTTTCAGTCCTTTAGCAATTCATCTCAGTGGCTTGGATTATGATGTTAATGTTCATCCACTTTAACCTGTTAGTCTGAGCTTTTCCTTTATGGGTACCATCTGTGGTTTATCCGTCTCATGCCTTCATGTCTTCATTTCTTCAAGAGTTTTTCTTCTTCGTACCCATCCTTCACCTCCCTTTTATAATCACTTCTTCCCATTTGACCTGGGCACAGCAGTTAAACATTTCAACTACACTCTATCTCATACCTTCAGCTTATTAATGACTTAATTCCCCCTCCCCACACAATGCTGAGGAAACTTGTGATTTTGTTGATAGATAAAAATTTATGACTTCCAATCTCAGTTAAAATTTTAAAGCTGCTGAAAATAACTTTTTTAATGGAAAATGCATCCATTTCCCTTTCTTTCTGATGTTTTATTATTTCTGTAAATTACCAGTTGTGTCCCTAGTTCTCTTTCTTTTAGGGGGCAGTCTGACTGCTGCTTTCAGAAAGAAAAGCAAGGTCATGGAAGTTGGTGTGGTATGGTGGAAGAATGATGGACTCTGGACTTTGTTAAATTACAATCTTGGCTTCACCAATTACCATCTGTATGACTTTGACTCTTGACTTAGTCCTTGAAAAACTTTGATTTTTTTTTTATTTTGAAAACTTTACTGACTTCATAGGATTTGTCAAGAAAAATCAATGACATGATTTGTTCAAATAATTGTAGCTATTATTATTCTTATCAGGTAACAGTGCTCTCAACTTCCTTTTCCAGTGAGTTCCAAGTTTATTTGTATCTTTGTCCTTTCTTACTCCTTCCTTATTGGTTTAGAAGAAGATATAGCAACTCCTTCTAAGACTAATACCCAGAGACTAAATCCTACATCCTGGACTTTGGCTCCATCAGGGATTCTCTCTCTTTCTTGCATCTTCAACTTGAGCGGTGACACATCTTCCTCATGTGAACACCCATTCTCTCCGAATTCCTTCCTTCTTAACAATGTTTTTTGAACATAAGACTATTCATAACTCACAAGTGTAATCATTTTACTTTTCAGCCTCCTTCTCCTGGCATTTTGTTAACCCCTTTCCTTAAACTGCTTAGAAAAGTTTCCTAGGACTCCTGATTGGCAACTTCAGTTGGAGATGGGCCTCAGTTTTCAGTCTAGGAAACAGGAAGAGAACATTGTGCTTCCAGTGCTTCTATTAGACTTGGTTGCCACTCATACTATGGTACTATGACACTGTATTGTTATTAGGGTTGTCTTTCTCACTGGTGGATGATGAATGTCTTGAAGAGAGGGACTGGGATTTATTCCTAAAAGCCAAACTGAAGGATGAACACACACACACACACACACACACACACACACACACACACACACGTTGACTACAAACTGTTCGCATGAAAAGGAAACTTGACATATAAAGATTGCCTTTATATACACCCTGAGGTTTGTAAGTGCTAGGAATGGGCATCTTTTCATGTTTAGTGAGTGTTACCAGGACATTTCTGACATTGCCATCAGCCAGTCAGCAGATATTTATTTATTGACAGTGCTAGATACTGTCATGAGTAATGGGAATTCAGTTCTGAATAAGACCTAACTGTCTTTGCCTTTTGGGGCTGGTTGAAGGTTCAAGGACTTGAATTCTGTACATCTATCCCTCCCCATAGGACATATTAAACACTTAAATTTTACAGCTTAGCGCTTGGAACTTTTCAGGGTAGGGAGTTATGTTAGGAGTTTCTATCATTTTTCACTTGGGTGGAAAATGTATTTTTCTCCAAACTCATCTGGAGTCAGGGATACAGTCAGTATATTCAGTTTAAACTTCAGTAAGTATTTTTGACTTCCACGTAACAATGATTGCATAATATGGGAATACATACACTTGTTATTTAAAAACTGAGCACCTGTGGACTTCGGCACATCCTTGCATGAAGGTTTTGTACAGATGGCACAGGTCTAAGGAAGGAGTCATAAGCACTAGGAAAACATACCCAGTTTAGGAAGTTTTACTTTTTAAGGTCCTCTGTGTAGAAGGAATTATGGAACAAATTTCACTTTGAAAGGATCAGCTTTAAAAATAGTCATATATATATATATATATATATATGTGTGTGTGTGTGTGTATAAACAGAAATAGTCTATCATTGCTTTAAATCTCAATATGTGATTTTTTTTTTCCCATTCTGAGATTCCTGGATATATATATATATATATATATATATATATATATATTCCATATATACATGGATTTCATAACTCAGTAGCCTACTTGTTATTGAACCAGACATACATTTGAAATATCCTTATCATGATTATGTAACTTCTGAAAAACTGAGTACCCTACTTTGAAAACATTTAAGACGATGTAATGTATTAGTACAAGATGATACTGCATAGTTTGTTTTAAAACTGGTGTTGTTGCTGGAGTACAACACATTAATCACTGCCACTGGAGTTTTTGCTTTTTTAATATAATCAGAAGAGAAATATGATATGATCACCCCAACCAAAGTGCTGGAAGAACTGAAGCCACCTGTTGGCATCTTCCAGATGACAACTTTGAATGTATGTCAGTATTATCAGATCTTTTTGTGCTTGAACGAAACTGTGACCCTCTTAGCATCTTTTCTGTGTTGCCCATACGTTTATCCTCTTGTCCTTTGTTTGGTTTTTGGCCCCACTTTTTCAGCAGGTTGGGAGAATTTTAAGAGACTCATGCCATTGGGAACCTGGGGATGATGACAAAGGGGACTGTCTTTTGCACTTCTGGTTTTACAGCAGTTTGAACATTTGGCACTTGTAAATGCTTAACAGATACTTGTCATATGTCTGAATGGAGAGGCCTGATTGCTTTTATTTTTTAAGATTTTATTATTTGTTTATATTTAAATCCAAGTTAATATATAATGTAATAATGATTTCAGTAATAGAATTTAGCAATTCATCACTTACATATAATACCCAGAACTCATCCCATAAGTGCCCTTCTTAATGCCCATCACCCATTCAGCCCTCCCCCCCCACTCAGCAACCCTCAGTTCTTTCTTTTTTTGTTTTTTTAATGTTCTTAATATTTATTTTCAAGGGCGGGGAGGGGCAGAGAGAGAGGGAGACATAGAATCTGAAGCAGGCTTCAGGCTCTGAGCTGTTAACACAGAGCCAGATGCGGGGCTCAAACTCACGAACCCACAAGATCATGACCTGAGCTGAAGTCAGACGCCCAACCAACTGAGCCACCCAGGCAGCCCCGTTTGTTTCCCTTATGGTTTGTCTGGTTGCCTTTTAAGTCTGTGTGACCCTTGTGGTCTGAAATCATGGTCCTTTCCCATTTGAAGGACACCTTCTCCATCCACTTGTATCTGTTCTCAATAGATGATGGCTATTCCCTGATTCCATACAGACTGTCTGAGACTTTGAGAGATGATCCTTAGAGAAGTCTTGACTTTAGTAAAGTTTATTTCCAGTTTTCTCAGACCAGTTCCCTGCCTTGAAGCTCCCTTGTTGTTTCCCTGTGCTTTCTGTTTCCCCATGTACTCGAAGATTAAAAAGATTTGGCAGGAAAATCTGCTTTTTAATAGCAATCAATGCTTTAACCTAAAGGAATAGCTCTCTAACTCCTGTACATTCAGGTATTGGTCAACAAGTAGGGGGACAAGGTATCTGGGGACAATTGGGATTTCCTGGAACTTCTTGAAATCCATTGAGTTAGGCTACCAGATCCTATGCCAACAGATTAGACAAGTCCTAAAACTGGATAATGTTCGATTCTGGAAAAGGGATATTCTGCATGGCCATGGATTGGGATTCCTCTTATTTATTAAACTTAAAAAATTATTATGACAAAGAAGTTTTACATTATGTAGATGAAAGTTTCTTTTCTTTCTGACTCAAAGCCCCTGCCTTCACTACCATACCCAAAGACATGTACACTCAGGATCACACAGGTACAGGCTTTTTGTATCCATTACACATCAACACTTCATTCTATCTCCCTGTTGAGCTTATTCACATATTTGGGCAAGGGTAAAGGTGGGAAATGTGCCCCCTATCCAAGCAGTCTCAGTTTATTGAACTCGTACAGCATTTATCAGGATTCTAAGACTAGGGACTGTTTGTCTCTGATAGCAAATGCCAGCTGTCAGGCCTATAGTAAACCTGGGGAAAAACTGGGAAAAATCTTTTTCTTGTAACTGTTGTAGAAAATAATTTGCCCCAGACATTTTCATCTTTGAAAGAATGTAGATTTATAGGCTTGATTTCTTAATCAGGGTGAACTTTTGTTAATGTTTCATGACTAGGATATATACGGTCGTGCCATGGACCCAGTGGTGATATTAGTAATAAAGACAATATTATTAATATCACTACATCAATATAGAAAGAGTTATAGAGTTAACATTTGTAAGACAAAAAAAAAAAAAAAAGAAAGAAAAATCCCAGGTTAACAGTTGCCTTCTCTGCCATTAACTCACTAGTTGGCAGTAGTTTATGCACTCATATAGTTTATATACCAAGACTAGTATTTGGCAAGAACAATCAAAGACACACAAAAACAACCAGTTGCTTCTTTTCTCCCTTGCTTTTCATTTTCCCCTCCTCCTCCTTATAGTGAAATTTTATTATTTCTTTGAAACTCTGAATCAGCCTCTAGTGGGGAGCTGTGTCCTTTTAGAGCCAAAGTGCAGTATTTGAACTTTGCTATCACATAACACTTTCTGAGACTGCTTGTCTGAAATGACTTAATTTGCACTGCAGGACCAGCCCTGAACCCACAAATACTCCAAAAAGCCACAGTGAGCCAGGGAAGCAGACCTATTACTAATTTTTTATTAAAATCCCTGAGGCACCCAACACAGGGCCCCCAAGCAGGTTTAATAATAGACAACATACAGCACATTTTTCTTGTATTGCCATGTAATCAAATCTGAGGCTGCTGTTCACTTTCTTTGTTTTACCTAGAGGACCAGCTTCCAATTTAGTTGTGGCCTACTCTAAACTGATTTTTCATTGTAATTAATGCCTACTTTGGCCTCAGCCACTTATACAACTTTCCATTAGAGGTTTGCAGCCATCCACTGAGTCTTTTACTAAGTTACCCTCACAGACCTGCTATAGCTGCAATTTTGTTAAAGTCTTTCTTTTTATTATTTTTTGTAAAGAATTTTTAAATTGCTTAGCTAAATACTTAAGTATTTTTTTCCTTCCTTCTGTGCTGTACCTATTAAAATATTTGGGCAGAGGTCCACGTTGGACGAAAAATTCTCTCTGCCTCTCTGTCTCTCTCTGTCTCTCTGTCTCTCTCTCCCTCTCTCCCCACCCCCTTTGCAGCTCTGGACTACCCCAGCTTTGATTTCAGAAAGGCTAGTAGAACTTACTTAGATCCAGGGATTTCTGTGGCTAATTTTCTGTCTGTGTTTTGTGCTGTCCATTTCCACTGAAATAGTACCTGAGGTTTAAGGTTCTTCAGCAGAGGATGTTAGGAGACCTCTGCAAACATTCGGGTGACAACCTTCCTATCACTAACCTTAAAAAAGATTATGGCAGTGGGCCCAGGGTCAGATTGAATAGATGAAAAAGTATATGCCATGCCTTTGCTGCTCCCTGAACCTTTCTCTGTTGGCTGGGCTGACATTTTCAGCGACTCTTTTTAGAGCCTTGTTTAGACTGTCTTCCTAGAAAATTCTGGATCTGTTTACTACCCAACTTATCTCACCTCCCTTGGCATTACCAAATTATAAAGAACAACTATCAGAATAAATGATTCTCTTTAAACATGAAGACGTGGTTTTTAAGAAGACCCAGTGAATTAGCAAGGTCCATTAACACAGCATTGATAACAGGTAGTTTCTATAGAAGGCAATTTCCTTAGAGCAATGCCTTTAAAGGTCTTGGCTAAGAATACTCTGAAATTATGAGATCTTGTGGAGTTTTTACTCTTAAATTTTAAACATTAGTAGTTTACCCTCTGGGACTGATGGAGGAAGATCTCCCGCTGTCTGGTAATGAGCAATGGATTTCCTGGTCTTAGCCAATACAGGTTATGAAATGCTGCTAGCCATTGGGTATAATCATTCCCTTTCTCATCTTTCGGGGTCATTTTTTACTGGATAACATTTTACACTGTTGTGTAATGCTGTCAGCCTTCTAAATGGCATGCACGGACCCTTTTGATCACATCTACAGTGTGAGTTGTTGAAATTGAAAAGTACACAATGTCTTAATGGAAACTTGTATCTGTGTTGTGGCTAACTGTCAACAACTTGGTAAAGTTTTATGAGGGGGAACACGTTTGGAGGTTGGGGAAAGTGAGATCCAGGTCAATTTCCTAACACCGTTGCTTGTTGGTTGAACAAATAAGGCTTGCTCTTCCTCATTAGGTGGTGTGGCCTTATCAAATTTATGGCCACTCCTCTTTCTCCCTGCTAAGATCCACAGGCATCAAAAGATAAACAGAAGCACCTATACAGAGTACTTGATAATTCATATATTTTACCATAGAACATGGTTCCTTTGGTTATTGTTTACATAAGAAGTGAGCCTTGAAAAGACTGATTTGTGTGAGAGGCTTAAGAAGTCAGGTAGTGTGCTTATACTCACACCTCATGAATCATATGTTTGCATTCATACATATAAATTATCTAAAATTTAAATGTAGAGTGACACTGAAAAGGAAGTGGACTGGTAATTTATTAGGTGATATGTTTTCCTTCTAAATTGGGGAGATCTCATGTTCCATGGGTAGAATATGTTGTAAGGACTGAAGACTAAAAAGGAATCATGGCCAAGATGGAGAACCAAATTTCTAAAGGTTTACTTAAGAAAAATTCTATCTCAGTGCTTTTTATTTTCCTATTTTTTCCAACCTTTTCTCCCTGGTATATATAACCAAAGTGATCTATCCTGCCTGCTTCCTGAATGTGATAGCCCAGTCACAGTTTAACTCATTCATCAGTTTCTTGTGCACCTCCCATTAGCCCCCTGCCACCCTTCTCCTTGCCCAAAACATTCCCCCATCCATTGTACACCAGTTGGCTTCTATTTTAAAGAACTTCCTGGCAATGAACATCAGACTCTGCCTCGTGCCAGTTCTGGCAAATAAAGACAGCCTTCCTCTTTCCTTTAGAAACATCAGGATGATTTTATTCCACCCTTATTTTCAAGTGAAAACATGAAGCTTGACTCTCTGGCTTTAGAGTCCCTCAGAAGAACAATTAGGGGTTCCTTTTAGGTTTTTCTAAAAAGTGTGTGTGTGTGTGTGTGTGTGTGTGTGTGTGTGTGTGTAAGATGAAGGGCAGTGGAACATTCTATTTGGGTCATTGACAGATGTTAGAATTTTCTAACAAACAGAACTGTTGTGCAACCTCCCAGGTGCCCAACCAAAACATCTCTTACTGGCATCTAATAGAATCAGATGGAGGCAGCACAAGTGCTTTTTCCCCCCAATATGAATGGGATATCTTCTTGTCTTTATGACACAAGACAAGATGCTAAGAATTAGAGAGGGGTTGGGCGATTGTGGTTGGCCTGGGCATGAATGCTGGGCTGTTCAGAGCCTTTCACAATACTGAATACAACTGCAAGGGTTCTTTTTACATTAATTGGAATGACTTAGCATCATAAAATATTTGAATGCAAAGGAACAGCAGAGATAATCTAACTCAACACCCTCACTCTGTGGATGGGGAAAATGAGACCCAGAGAAATTAATAAAATTGCCCAAGGTCCCATAAGTAGTCAATGAGTCAACTGAGAATGAGACCCAGCTCTTTGTAGAATGTTCTCTCCCTTGATCTGCACAAATAATTCTGAGGCTTCCCATCAAAGCTCAAGCCTACACTAGAGACAGGAATATTGAATTTTGGGAAAGCAGCTTAAGGTACCACTTAATCTGCATCTACAGTGAAAGCCCAGCATGAATCTCCAAACGACTTCCCTGCTAAAGCAGCTGTTTGAAATAGACCAGCCATTTTAAAACTGCAGCCTGGTGCAGCAGAAAGCATGTCACTGGACGTCAAGGGTATCTGTCCAGCCCTGGCTAAGATGTTGATCATCTGGATTTGTGAAACATTAAAGTGCTTTGAAAGAATCTACGAAAGTATTTAAAATTCAGATCTCCAGGCTCCTGCTCCTAGATAGGAACTGCATAGGTCTCAGATGGTGCCACATAAGCTGCATTTTATTGACCATAGTTTGAGTAAGACAAGTTACTGCCTCCGTGAAGCTTTGAGTCAAACATACGTGTGTGTGTGTGTGTGTGTGTGTGTGTGTGTGTGTGTGTGTGTCTGAGTGGGCAGGGAGGTAACTGATAAGCACATTGTAAATAAGTTAAATCCAGAGATTGATAGATGAAAAATAAGGTATAATAAATGGGTACGTGCTGTGTGGGACTGCAGTTGCTGGTATAGACAGAGGTGGCTTTTCGAAGACTCAGGGAGGAAGAGCCTGTCATTTGGAGAGTTGAGGGAAGAAGCAGAGGTGAGAGCTTGTGCAAAGACTCTGAGACAGGAACATCCTTTGTGTGAGCAAGGACCACCAAGAAGGGTGAGGGGGTCAGAGAGTGGATGAGGGAAGAACACCAGCCCATGAGGTCTGAGGGTGGAGAAGGGCATGGGCATGTCCTGTGTCTGTGGTGGGGAGTGTGAGATTGGAACGTGGACTTCTTTCTAATTGAATGGGCAGCTAACGAGTGGTTTCTAGCAGAAGAATGATGCGATCCAATTTTTTGCTGTAAAGAGATGCGCTTGAACACGTGTCCCAGGTGATTCTGACGCCTACTTTGCAATTCTCGGCCAACCTGTGATCTTCAGCAGTGATTTGCTTTTCTGAGTTTTGGTGTTCTTCTTTATAAAATCCGATTCATGACTATCCCTATATCACAGGAATTGTAAAAATCAAGTGTTCCCCTGGGAATATTGTGCGGCAGTAAATCTAAAAAATATATACATTTATTTTTACTCTTGTCTTGAAAGCCAAACTGGAAGACTATTGACTGGGAGGTAATTCATATTTTGGCCACTGGGTTGGAAAAGTCATGTGCTGCCGAACACCCACTTGTAACCAACTTATTTTTCTTCTTTCCAGTACTCATTGTAAGTGGATTTCCCTTTTGTGTATGTATGTGTTTGAGACAGATGGCGACTTTACAGCATGATGTTAGAAGAAAAAAGTGTCTGGAAAAGGAAGAAGGGAGGCTAACACGAAAAGCAAGCCTTGAATAAGCAATTTTTCTTAAAAGGAATACATTCTGGGACAGTTTATTTTTGTGATATGCCTGGAATTTGGGGACAATGTGCTAGAATTCTCTTTTTGCCTTCAGCTGGCAAGCTGCCTAAAAAAGGTGGGGACTTGGAAGAGAGACACAGTGTTTCTGTTAAAATAAGGCTTTATTGAAAAGCAGGACCAGTGGCTAAAGTTAGTCCTTGGCTTTTTTAAAACACTGTGGCTGGGTCTACAGAACACTGAAGTAGAGAACGGAAACTATTACCCAGCTGGGCAGTTAGGCTCAAATATCTAAGTATACTGTGTTCCAACCAGTGCAGCCAAGCTGTTTTTGGGAAGAATATGAATTATTTGGATAATTTCCTTAATTTCCCACTTTGTGGGCTAAATATGGTTTATATTTGAGCTGAGGATGAGTTTAACATATTTTCTTTTTCCAGAGATACTTCTCTGTCGTGTTCCTTCCATTCCCCTTGTAGTTGTGGCTATCAGCACTTGTAGAACATTCCCCTATGGCCTGGGGGTCATCCTGGGCTCTGGTCAGACTCTGTCCCAGCCTTGCAAACATCTCCCAGGGGCACCGGCCTTTCTTCTGAGCCCGCTCTGGTTCAGGATCCAGAGACAAATACTGCACGCTCACAACAATAGTTATTTTTCAACTTTTCTGTATGAATCGGCCTTAAAACGTTGGTGTCGTGATCGGTTCCACATTTTTCCTATATGCTTCCAGCTCTGGCTGTAGTTCTATTGTTTCCTCCCTTAACACACTTCCCAGATAACTATGAGATTCATTAATATGTATGGAGACTTAAGGTATGTAAGTTCTTTTACGTTGATGTAAGGTATGTAAGTTCTCTTATGTTGATGATGAGTTAATCGTGACTAATTCCCATGATACCTTTACTAGTTAATATTGTTGCTTCACCATTGCACAGTTGAGGAAACGGAGATGGTGAGACCTGAAGGCACTTCTGCCACATGGCAGAGATAGTCCATGGTAGACTTGGCGTGAGCCGACAAATTTGTGGCTTCAGTCCACAAATAATAATTGTGTGTGAGTTCTGTGGGCCAGGGATTTGCCATACACTGAGAATTCAGTGGAGACCAGAGTAAAGGGGGAAACGGTATGAATTAAACCAGAAAACTGTGCTAAGAGACATTATATAATAAGTGTGAAGATATAACTTGATAGTAGGAAGGCTAATTATTATAAAGATGTCAATTTCTCTGCAAATTTTATTAAGTATAGTTTCAAGAATATTTTATTTAGTATAACAAATTTATGATTGTAAAATTAATATGGGAAAACATAGTAGAACGTTATGCAATATATCTCATAAAGGAAGAAAAAGATGAGAATTCTTTGACAGTGAATTCTACTACCAAACTAAAATAATCAAAATAATGTAGCAGATAGATGTGTGGAGTAAAAGTAGGTAGCCACGGGCTAGACAAATCTATGAAAACGTAGGATGTGATGCATAAAATATCACAAATCTCTAGAGAAGGAAGTGATTGATCAGTAAATGGCGTTAGGAAAATTACAATTTGGAAATATTAGCTTAAGTAAGACATTACTTTTCCTTAGTGTAAAGGAAGAGTGTACACTTCCTTACACTATGATTAAATCACTAATTGTTTAAAGAGAATAAACTAAAAATATGTGATTAAAGAACATGTAAATAGATATTTACCATATGTTTAGTGGGAAAGGACTTAAAGTTTAAGTATAAAAATAATTATATAAGTCAAAAGGTACTTATATGCCAAAAACAGAAATGAAATTAAAAGACAAGTGACCTATCAAGCTAAAATTTTTGCAATAATTCTGCAAAACAAAAGGCATACCTACTATATAATCTTTTAAAAATGGATAAGAAAAAAATCTTAACCTCCCTTCAAAATAAGAGAAAAGTAAATATATATATATATGTGTATATACAAAGAGAGGGGAGGGAGGGAAAATAAGTAGTAAGTATATTAAGTGTATTTAGCCTTATGACTCATCAAAAATATAAAAAATTTACAAATTCCCACATTTTATTATTCAGTCAGCATAAACACAAGCAGTGGTATATTATTCACCATGGTGATGAGTGTAGGCAAAGGGCTTGCTCACTCAGTGATATAGGATTAGAAGTGTCACAGTCTTCCCACACAGCAAATTTTTAACATTAACAAAGAGCTTCAAGTTTTACACCTGTGACTCAATAGTAGTCCTTTAAGATTTTATCCTAAGGAAATAATAAGAGATGTATTAAAAAAAATTACAAATTTACTACATCATTATTTATCAGAGAAAAAAAGTCTCAAAATGACATAAATGTCCAATATAAGGAAATAGTTAAATGGTGATATATACAGCACTCTTATGAAAGATACAGCTGTTTAAAATCATATTTTGAAAGAATATTTTATGTCACAGGGAAATGCTTATATTAGATAAAGTAAACATGATACGACTTTATATATTCCATCCTTTAAAAATATCTGTGTACTTGGATTTCTTTACTGAATAGGCATGGTAAAATATTAAAAGTGGGAAAATGAGCACTTTGTATATGGGAGGTGGGTAAGAAGACACTTTACATCATGTATGTCTGTAGTTGTCAAACTTTTTAAAGGAACATGTTAGTTTTATAACTTGGGGAAAAAATGTCATTTTTTTTTTTAAGGGGAAGCAAACTGACCCTGACATTGACTCAAGTCAGTTCCTAGCCTTCATGGGGAAACCGCTCTCAGACAGTATTTGGGCCTAAGCAGCCATGTCTCTCCAGGATACGGCAGGCAGGTCCCTCTTCATCAGTAGAACCCTATGTATTGTGTGTGTGTGTGTGTGTGTCTGTGTGTGTCTGTGTTTTAATAAGGGAAACTAGAGTTTTCAGAATACTTAAAGGAATGTTTAGTTCTCATTGTCATTCAAATTGGCCTAATTTCATTGAATTTTGTTTTATCTCTAGTAAAACATTTTGAAATGGTCTTATGAAAGACCGTCTACAACCAAGCTATTGGCTGATCAATTTGATTAGCAGTTAGGAATTATAAATGGAAGATAAAACGGGTCTTTTCTTGTTATGCAGCCCTGGTAATAAATGGCAAGTACATATTTTTGTGAAGCTTTTATTCTTAGAAAGAAAGCAAAAGGATATAATAGGTTTTTTAAATACATGCCGCATAATTTATTCTGACAAACAGATGTATTTTGTTGTTGCTATTATCATTTGATGAAATACTTTAAAACTAGTCCAAGGTGGTCCATTTTCGAACATAATACATACAGTACATCTAGTAGTTAACAAAATTTGGATGTGTAGCATAGAATGGTCATTATTTTTACTGAAAAAAAATAAAGGCACTAATTACTTACAGACAAGATACTTAGCACAAACAGATAAGCTTCAAAATGAAAAATTCTCGGTTTATGATAATTATGTTCTCTGCTTTGTTTTCAGAGACTGATAATTTGAGGCTTTAAAATCACCAGGAAGCCATTAATTGGAATTCTTCAATAAAAAATAAATTACATAGAAGTTCATGATGACTTGTAAAAAGCAGAGAGACTGTATTATACAGTGAGCGACATTGCTTCACTATTTATAGCCTCATGCAGATACGTCTAACAGAAAACTGTAAAGAATTTGAGATGTGCAGATAGCAATTATTCACAGATCCAAACTATCTACAGATATTTCAAATAACAGCTTTTAGCAGATCTCTGCACCAATAAAGACAAGGCTTTAATATGAAGCAGGGTTTTCCTAACATGTTGCATGTCTTGTTTTTGACATTTTCCATGGCTTCCTAAAGCCATCTCGGATCATAGCATCAGGAGAGAAAGATGTTTGCATCATGTGGCACAGTGCGGCCTGTAAGGGTAATGCAGCCCTTTGTAAGAGTAGGTACACTTTGAGGACGGTGCCTATGGTACAGATGGGGGTGTGAGTTGCACTGTTTGTAACGTTAGCTGTGGCAGCCTCAGCTGCAGAATACTGCTCCCTTCATCCCTTCTAAAGAGAACCAAATCACTGTAAATCCTAATCTACCATCCTCAGGGCTAGAGGTGAGACTTAGGGTAGCCTCTTTGGGATGTTTTAAGAGAAAAGAAAATCTTTGGGTTTGAGAAGCAAGCAGGTAATAATAACAGGTGCCGTGTAGGTGAAGGTCAAGGGGTAACGCATATGTATCCAGCTATAATTGGATAGTGAATGTGACTCTGATGCAGAAGTCTGGATGCTTTGGATCCTCTTCTCATGTGATGTTAGCATGTGAAGACTGGCATCACTCAGGCCCATTGTAGGACAGAGAGAGATTTCTATGAGGGTGGCAAACAAAGACCATTGTCTACTGAAAAGAAAATGGTGGGGCCTAGGGCAGTAAGAAGGAAATCGCAGTTCACTTTCAGTTTTTCTTAGGATACCTGCCTCAGCCATCTGGTGCATAGTTCCACATTGTACCCCACAGTCTGTCCAGAATTGTGGGAGATACAGGAATATTCGGAATGTGAAGGGAAACTGGAGAGCGTGGTCATGTGTACACATAGGAGGCATCATGGTTCTGTGAAATGAGCACCAAGTTCACAATCCATGTTTTTTGTCAAGATAGGTGAGGTTATGCTTCAGTGGCAAACATTCCCCAAGTCTCAGAGCCTTGATACAACAAAGGTTGACTTCTCCACCTGATATATGTTTAATACAGGTTTTCAGGGGATTCTGCTCCTCATAGTTACTCAGGTGCCAAGTCTTAGTCACCACAGAAGGAGAAAGGGAATGTGATGAGTTTTGTACTGACTCTCAAGTCTGCTACTCAGAACCAGCACATGTCTCTTCAGGTCACATTTTATTAGTGAGTGCGAGTCCCATGGTCACTCTGAACTTCAGTGAGACACAAAGAGTGGTCCTCGCATGGACTTGGATAGAGAGCTGGAGTGTCAGAGTGTCTGTGAGCATTCCTAGTGAGCGCCTACATTAGTTTCCACAACAAGTTACCACACACCGGGAGACTTAAAACAGCACACGTTGGTCATCTTACATTTCTGGAGCTCGGAAATCTTAGCAGTTTCACTTGACCAGAATCATGGTGTAGACAGGGTCATGCTAACTCCATAAGCTCTGGGGGAGAATCTTTTTCCTTGCCTTTTCTGGTGTCTGAAGCTACAGGGGATTTCAGAAATTGTGAAAGGATTTATGTGCAATATTATTTCTATAAATTAGGAAATTTAGATGAGATGGATGATTTTCTAGAAATAACTCAATGAAATCGACCAAATAAAAATTAGACATTTTAATATAGCAAAAATGATAAATTATTAACAAAGATGTCAAACTTTTGATTCTATTTAAAAAAAAATTTAGAGGCACCTGGGTGGCTCAGTCGGTTAAGCATGGGGACTCTTGATTTTGGCTCAGATTATGATCTCATGGGTTCATGAGATTGAGCCCCATGTTGGGCTCTGTGCTTGACAGTGCAGAGCCTGCTTGGGATTCTCTCTCTCCCTCTCTTGCCCTTCCCCCCTTCAAAATAAATAAACAAATATTTTTAAAAAACTGGTTTCTATGTAATTAAAAAGCAAAAATAAAAAAATAAAAACCCAAACAGAAAAGCAAAACAAAAAAAACTTTTAGACTCAGAAAGTCTTAGAGTATATTCCACCAAAGGTGTAAGAAACCGATAATTCCCTGTGCTTTATAAACTCTTTCAGGGCATTCAAAATGATATTCAAAATGATTTTACCAGGCTTACAAGCATGGCACAAAAGTATAAAATGATATAATATACACGATACTATTGCTTCTACTATAGATGTAAAAAATCTAAATAAAATGATAAAGCAAAAACATGAAGGGGATGCCTGGGTGGCTCAGTTGGTTGAGCTTTTGATCATAACCTCACAGCCATGGAATAATTAGCCATGTGTTGGGCTCTGCTGACGGTGTGGAGGCTGCTTGGGATTCTCTCTCTCCCTCGCTCTCTGCCCCTCCCCCACTCTCTCTCCATCTACTAAGACTTATTTTGAGCATGGAAGAATATGCAATATTTGGAAATGTGTTAATAAGACTTACTGTATTAGCAGATTAAGAAGATATACTAATATAGTAATCTAAGTATTTTCTGGGTAGGAGTGGGAGGAGGATTTGATAAAATCAGTCCCTATTCACACAAACTTCTGACATGACCATTTGGTAATATCTGTCAAAATGTAATATTTGTGTACCTCCTGTCCCATCAAGTCCTATTGTAAGATTATGCTTCAGTGGGGAAAATGCTTGCTAATGTATATGAAGAAATACGGACAATTCATTTCAGTGTTGATACGAAGTAAAAAGTACAATCCTACAAGTAACTATCAGTGGGAGGGGCCAGAAGAAATCGAAAGATCACCAAAGCCCTTTTTTTGTTTAAAAAAAAAATTAAATGCAGAATAGCCCATACAGTACAATTCTTATTTCTGTTAAAAGAAGACAAAAATAAAGCCTGAGTATATAAATACAGAGAAAGCCTTGAGAGATACATGCCAAATTGGTAACTTTTGGTTATTTTCGGTAAGGTAAATGGGATCAGAGTGTGCAGGCAGAGGTATTATTCTATATACTTAATTTTTGCTTAATAATCATAACTATAACTACATATGCTTTTTAAAATAACCAAAATTCATTCAAATATCACTTGCATAAAAATAATGTTAAACAGTAGAGGAATAAGGGCTTTACTTTGAAATGACCTCATTGATCCTGTTATGTCAGGCAGAAATGTACATTTCCTCTGTGGATGAAGGCATCTGTCTATTTTCCCAAGCTAGGGAGAGCCACCCATTTGAACAAGTAGCTGCTATTGTTGGGATTCACCCTTACAATGTATACTGGAATTTAATGACTCTTTCCACAAGAAGGGAATGGCCTGTTTAGTTGCTTGGTTCTTAAATCAAGTTTATCTCTATTCTAAAATAATAACACTAGCCACTGGTTCGTTTAAATAACAACTCCATGCAAACCAGTGCCACAGTCCCTGGAATTTTCAGCATTTGACTTTTTTTTTTACTTTTAACCTCTTCAAATGCCTAGGTTCGCAGAACCCATGCAGACGCTTTTCATGTATTTTTTTTTTTTTACATGTGATGCTAATTCCCCCATTACTTAAATGTGGTGAATTCACATCTTTTCATGACTTAATGACACATCCAGTGTGAGTTGATGGAGATAAGGTTGTTACCTTATCTGATATGCTTCTGATATGAAGCAATATCAGCCAGTGTCTGAACATGTTTTAATGTCAGGATGGAGCACGGCAGAGTCGGGGACAAATGCCACACAATAAAAATATTGGGTCTCTATAGGCACAGAAATAGCTCATAGTTCTTGTTGAATAAAACCCACAGTAAATCACATGAAATCAATTGATAAGAGATCACAGGTAGATTAAAAATTGTCCCCTCTCCTTCATTATTAGTAAGGTGGCTTCAGTCCAGGGTTGATTGTTGATGTGGCCCACTTTGATAAATTCCTTCTTAACTTACTGAAAAGAAACTTTCCATAATGAGACATTGTCTTCTCTTTCTTATGTCAGCTTCACATTTCTGTGTTGCCATCCAGGAGGGAAGAAGAGAGAGAATTCTGTTGAACTGACAGCTCTGGCCAGGGAATTGCTTCTTGGCATTCTCTAAATTGTTCACACTATATTCTGTCTTCCTTCACAAATTCTACCATCAGGAAACTTTAACAAAATTACAAACAAACAAACCCAAACCCCAATTGTCTACTCTGAGATGCCTGGCTACTCTGGACTAGGGGCAGCAAAGATACTCTAAGGCTTTGAATTCCGTTACCAATAGTGTTCTCTGAGCAGCAGGCTCTGAGACAGAGATAAGCTTGAACGAAGCTGATTGGCAAGTGTTCCAGGAATAAGACCTGCGAGAAGTGAGGAGAGCAGGGCTGGTCCCAAGGTGCATCTGACCACAGTGCAGCGTCCACAGAGGCCTCATCTGATCCATTAGAAAGTTCTGGAACTGGGATGATCCTGCTGAGCTATCTCCCAGTCAGTTCAAAGGGAAGGTTCTTTATCGCCTGCATTGGATTTGAGCTGCTTCGAGAACAGGCCCTAACCTGGATGAGTTTATCTTCAGCCAGGGACCCTCAGAAGGGATCTTCAGCTATCACTTAGCACATACCCAACCACTGGGGAACTGAGTGCCTCGTCTTGGAGGACAGGACCTGGCCACCACAAAATCTTGTCACTGTCTAATGTTAGCTAATGCTCCTGCTAATTAGATTCTAACTGGAGCATTTATTGGAATGTCACTGTGTTATCAGTCACCCTAGTGGAGTCATGTAGCCTCTGTCGAAAATGAAAAGACTGAACTCCTGACTGGGCCTTTCCATCTATGAATTCTGTGTCCTGAGGATTTTCTTCCTGGACCATTTTAAGCATCAGTGTTTAAAATAGAAGTGCAACAATTGTTACAGTTTCTTACGTCTTCGTTCCTTTTACATGCTTTTGTCTAAACCTCTCTTGGGTGACTCGGGTGAGAGGAGGTCACATGCATCTTTGACAGTCTGAAGTTTTCAGGAACAGTTCCAAAATTTAATTAAGTACTGATTGTCTTCTATGCACATGAGAGAGAAGAAAAAAAAATCTTCAGAAATAACAGAATTAAGCATGCTCTATTTTGTAGCCTTGTAATGACCTCCAGCAAACGCCTGACCTAGTTCTGAGGGCCTTGAGTCCACTCGCGTGAACACGATGCTTTAAAAAGCTGACTAGGAAATCGAAGTCAGAAATGGGCACCATCCCTGGTAATGGAGCAGGGAGGGATGTCCTGTGTTAGTGGTAGAAAAGACAAAATTTAAAATAGAATGAAAATTGCCTCCAGTCACTTAATTTGGAGGCAGCACAGGAATTGTGCAGCATTTCAGTCTGATGGTATACCTTGAATTAAAAGAACTAATCTTCACGGGTTTTCTTATTACCCTGATGGTGTTGGGAACTGATATTTCCCCAGCTATATTAATGCCTAGGGACAGCAACTCCAGCACTCCTGCCTGCCCCCAAGAGGTTAACTAGTAAGTAGTACTCTGTGAAGGTCCTGGAAGGTTCTGTGTGCAGGCCTCTGCTCCCTGCTGCTATAACTGAAGCATCTTGGTTCAGCAGAAACAATTCTCTTGCTGTTTTATGTTAGAAGGTAAAATTCACATCAGGAGGCAGAGCAAGGATGATGTCAGAAGTCTTAGATGGTGATCCAAGAGGTTTTTTTCCTTCGAGTCATAGAAGGCCCAAAGGGCATGACCTTCCTACCTTGTCTGTCCTGTGTAAGTCACTTCTGGTGTCCTAGCAGCATTGCCCACATGTGGCTTCTTGAACACCAGTCATGTGAAGTACTTCACTGAGAAAACTTTTTTTTTTTTTTTTTTTTTTTTTGCATTAAGTGAATTTCGGGAAAGCTGTTTCCTACACCCCTGTCTTATGA